>JAQPPZ010016622.1:3082500-3715000 GCA_028583015.1 Wollemia nobilis
AAGTAAGTTGAGAGAAGTCTTTTAAGTTCTAGAGTTTCCAAGCTGGCCCAACCTGAGTACATAGCTACTAGGTCCAAAACCACAGGGGAAACTATTTTCCAAAGCCTTTCTCCCACTGCTAGGAAGTCAAAAAACAAAACATTAGAGATCGAAATACCACCCAGTATACTTGAGTTAGGGATTTCTTTAGACTCAAGTATGTCTAGCGGGACTGAGACCTTAATTTCAAGTGTGACAGTAACACCAGGTGTATCTGTCTCCATAGTTCCAAGCATTTCCATTGTTTCCACAGGGTTAACACCTTTGAACAACATGGCCCAACAACAACAACAGCCACCTGCCCTTTGGTATGGTGTGCAGAGTTCCCCCTTAGATATTCTTGGGGTAGTCCACGACTTGCCTAGAAACATTGAAAGGGGATTACCCAAATTCTTGCACGATGGTCCCACAACAGTAGAAGATCATGTCCAAATCTACAAGGATTACATGTTTAGGCAAGGGGTTACTCACGAGGATGTTGCTTTCCGAGTTTTCCCTGCTAGTCTAGACCCCACGGCCAATGAATGGTATCGAAATCTTCCAGCAGGGTCCATCACTTCATGGGCCCAATTAGAAACCACCTTCATAAGCCAATTTAGAATGTTATTGGATCCCTCCATAATCTACAATTTGTTCATATCATGCAAAATATTACCTAATGAGCCCATACGAACATTCAATCAGAGGTTCCAAAAACTATACACGAATCTGACTTGTCACTTTGCGGTAGATCCTGCGGTCGCCTTGCAATTATATTTTGGAGCCTTAGATCCTTTAACGTCTTTGTTGACTAGAAGGAATCCTCAGGTTACGATGCTTCCTTTAGCCTATGCAGAGACAATGACTCTCAAGCAACAAATGAACCTGCCAGGAGCAGGATTGTCTCAATTGACTGGGATGGGACAATATGGTCCATACAGTCAATTTGCCATGATGAACCAGTTATTGGCACCACAGGTTCCTATGATGAAAAATTTCCAAACACCCACCCAAGTGGCGTCATTTCCAAGTTATCCTAATACCTCTGTTCAAATGCAGGGATTAATTCAAAATAGCCCGATGGGTTTGCCTGGGTTCGGCATGGGTAGTAATTTGTTGACTATGCTGGGGTTTGCTCCGATTAGCATGCCAAGCCCAACGACTTATCCAACAATCACTCCGATTCAAAGTGTGAATCCAGGATGGAATCCAACTACCCAGACCCAAGCCATTGTACCTATGCCATAGGTGGCTAATGCAACAAACACAAATGGACCCAAAATTACCGTGCCTCAACCACAAGGGTCCGAATCCGCCATAGAAAACATGAAGGAAACCTTGGCCAAAGTTTTGGTTACGGTGGGAAATGTCAATAAAAATGTGGACCAAGCCATGGGTCATAACCGGCCTCATAACCATAGAGGAAAAGGAACATACAACATGCAGCCGAATAATGGGCGAGTACCCAATCCCGTAGCCAATCAGGCAGATGTCTCAGAAGATTTTGGAGAATCAGGACCTTGTGACAATGATTGTATGCACTATGGCCACGGGAAGCATGAGTCTATATTGACTAAGGTTATACATTCCCAAGAAAGTGAAGAAGAGGAGGATGTGGAATTTTTTGGAAACGAAGATGAAGAAACATTGGAAGTTCATGCCAACAAATGTTTTGGGAAAGGAAATCACAAGTATTACACTAGGAGTTCTAAGGAGCCCAAAACTTCATCTACTCCTCCAAACAACCAATTAATCCCTCCTGATTTCAAAGGATATGTCAATCCCTCTCCTTCATCCATGGTGGAAAAGTCTAAGATGGTGCAAAACATGTCAAATTCAGAAAAACCCACTTATGACTTGGTGGAATACATGAAGAAAACTAAGGCCAATGTCTCAATGTATGACATGTCCCGATTATTAGGCCAAGAAGTAAGTCCACCAAAAAGTTTAGATCCACCTGCCCAAGTTCATGAAGCTAAAAGTGCTGAGTCCCGATTGGTTTTAAAAAAGGAAAAATGAGATATACCTCCTTTTTTGATAACCATTAGAATTGTAGGTAAAAACTTGCACAATTGCTTAATAGATTCAGGGGCCTCGGCTACCATTATGCCCCTAGAAATCTGTAAAAAATTGGGACTTACACCAAAACCTTCTAGAATCAGGGTGGTGCAGCTGGATAGATCAACCATGGAGGCAGTGGGAGAATTGGGTGATGTTCTTATTCAAGTCAATTCAGAACCCAGGGTTCAACATCACATAGACATATTGGTGCTCGACATTCCTATCAAATATGGCATGGTTTTGGGAAGATATTGGAGTAAAAACCTAAACGGTTACATTGTGATAGATTCTTCACATATGTGGTTGCCGTGGAGGGGAGTGGCCAACCAAATTCAGATTGATAGTGAACCTAGGCTCAAGGAGATGATCACAGAGTACAACAAACCAAATGAGATCCAATACATTGAAGCGGAATTGGGAGCATATTGTTTGGACATAAAAATTCCCAAAATGAAAGGATTGGATGCAACGTTACTGAAGGACATTAGGACATTTGGACTTTAAGATTTGATGGATCCAAGTCCAGACAAGGAGCGGGAGCCGGTATTGAATTATCATGTTCAGACAGAGAGCCTATGTTCGCTGCATATAGACTACAGTTCCCTGCCACCAAAAATATGGTAGAATATGAGGCCTTGATTCTCGGACTTCAATTGGCCCTTCGGAAGAAAGTTAAGTGTATCAAGGTCCTTGGTTATTCGGAGCTAGTGGTAAAACAAGTGAAGGGACAATACGTATGTAAGAACAAGCGGCTCAGACTTTACAGAACCGGGGTTAGAGATTTAATAGATGAGTTTGATGCCTTTAACATATCTTTGATCTCTAGAAAAGGCAATCATCTGGCAGACTCTCTAGCCGTAGCTGCGAGTATGTTGAAACCAGTGGACCATAAGAAATGCAAGAAATTCTCCATAGAACTAGTCCCTTGTCCCTCGATACTAGATAATGTCACGAATTTCCAAGTGTTTGATAGTGACAGGCACATATTCCATTTTGTCACTAATTCTGGTATATTTGAAAAGTAGGTTATAGATGAAGATGAGAGGGATTTAGAGGAGGCAGATTTGGAAGAAAAAATTATTGGAAAATGTAATAAGATGCCAGATGAGATGGATTCATTAGAAAAAACTTTCGATATTGGATACCAACCAAGAGAAGGTAAAAAGGTTCCACCTCCCAGAGAAGCCTGTGACTTGGTTAACATTGGAAGTGTAGAAAACCCTCGAGAAGTATTCATAGCAAAAGCATGTACCAAGCAGGAGAAAGATTCCATTGCCAATACATTAAAGGAATACATAGACTGCATAGCTTGGAGTTATAAGGAGCTGAAAACCTATGATCAGAATGTCATAATGCATACGATTTCGTTGAAACCAGACTCCAAACCCTTCAGGCAAAGACAAAGGCGAGTCAATCCATTATTAGAACCCTTGATAGAGAAAGAGGTAAAGTGACTGTTAGAAGCTAAGATCATATTTCCTATTAGACATTCCACATGGGTTGCTAACCTGGTCCCCGTGAGGAAAAAGAGTGGAGAAATAAGGTTATGTATCGATTTTAGAAATCTTAATAAAGCCTCACAAAAGGACAACTACCCGTTACCCACCATTGATGAAATACTCCAAAAGGTAAATGGGTCGGAGATGATGTCATTCCTGGATGGTTATTCGGGATATAATCAGGTTCTTATCCATCCTAGTGATAGGATGAAAACTGCTTTCACCACAAGGTGGGGCACCTTTGCATACAAGAGAATGCCTTTTGGACTATTGAACGCAGGTGCCACATTCTAATGAGCTATGGACCTTGCTTTTAAGGGGCTCATAGGTAAGTGCATCATCGTCTATGTAGATGACATTCCTGTCTTTTCTAAGAACAGGGAAAACCACATCAGGGATCTAAAGAAAGTCTTTCAAAGATGCAGGGAACATGGCATTTCTCTCAACCCAAAGAAGTGCATTTTCGGGGTAACGGAAGGAAAACTATTGGGACATGTGATATCTAAGGATGGAATTTTCATTTACCCTGAAATAATAGATGCCATACAACAGATTCCTTGTCCCAATAGCAAAAAGGGGTTGAGATCATTTTTTGGGAAGATCAATTTCGTCAGAAAATTTATTGCAGATTTTGCAGAAATAGCAAAGCCTTTGAATGACATGTTAAAGAAAGAGGTCCAGATCAAGTGGACAAATGAAAATAGAGATGCTTTCAAAAATATCAAGGACGCAATTTCTAAAGCCCCGGTTTTAGTGAGTCCCGATTATACGAAGCCTTTCTATATTTACACATTTGCTTCAGATCACTCCTTTGCGAGTGTTTTAACTCAGAAGAGTGAAGGCAACATTGAAAATCCTATTGCCTTCTTGAGTAGTCCTCTCAAAGATGCGAAACTGAGATACTCCATCTTGGACAAGCAAATGTATGCTCTAGTCAAGACCGTTAAAAAATTTAGGCATTACATAGTCCACAGTAGGGTGTTTGCTATAGTCCCGGATCCTACAGTCAAAGCCATGTTCATACGGAATGAATTAGGTGAAAGGCGAGGTAAGTGGATTTCAACTTTGCAAGAGTTTGATCTGGAGATTCAATCCATGAAGATAGTGCGGGGACAAGGGTTGGTTAAGGCTATAGCAGAAAAGGATCTCGCAATTTCATGTCAACATTATGAAGTCGCAGATATAACCAATGATGAGTGGTATGTAGATGTGGTGTATTTTCTACTAAATGGTAAATGTCCACCGCATTTGAATTCCACTCAACGAAGAGCCTTGCGCTTGAAGTCTACTAATTTCCTAATTAGATCTGGCATGTTATACAAGAAAAACCATGAGGGTATTTACCTTCGTTGTGTTGAACAGAAAGAGGCAGTGCAAATACTCGAGGAATTTCATGGTAAACATGGGACAGGACATGGGTTCGCTAATGCCACAACCCATAAAATCCTTAGATCCAGTTATTATTGGCCTTGACTGTTCAAAGATGCCCATACTCATGTGAGGTCATGTCATACATGTCAAACTGCAGCCAATAGAGACAGGGGTGCTTCCATGCCTTTACAATCCGTAATTGAGTCTAGACCTTTTGCACAATGGGGCCTAGATTTTGTTGGGATTATCAGTCCCAATTCATTCGATTCCCACAAATACATTCTGACAGCTACGGATTATTGCACAAGGTGGACTGAAGCATATGGGCAGAAGGCATAAAGTATAAAATGGTCATGAAATCATGACAAAACTGAGCCAAAGGCAATAAGGCCCAGCAGTGTAGCAAAATCGTGACGAAAACTGAGACAAAGCACATAAGTCGAAAGGTGTCGCAAAATCGCGATGCGTCATGTTTTCACGGTGCGGGTGAATGAAAAGAGTCTAAGGCACAAAGGCGTAGCGATATCGCACGACTTTTAAGAAAACGTTCCAGCTAGACAAAGATGTCACGATTTCGCGATAAGTTGCAGCAAAGTGGTACGAAACGGAGAAATGGTAGCGATTTCGCGACAGGTTGCAACGAGACGGCCTGAAATAGAAAATGGTAGCAATTTCGTGACAGGTTGTAGCAAAGTGGTATGGAACGGAGAAATAGTAGCAATTTCACGACAGGTTGCGACGAGATGGCCCGAAACAGAAAATGGTAGTGATTTCGCGATAGGTTGCAGCAAAGTGGTACGAAACGAAGAAATGGTAGCGATTTCACGACAAGTTGCGGCCGAAGCGTACGGAAATGAAAAATGTCATGATTTCATGACAGGTTGCATTGGCAAGGCTGTTGGCAGAAAAACGTCACGATATCACGACATGTCGCGTTTTCACGGTGAAAGCAAGGAAGCAAATCTGCATGCATAAAAATGTCACGATTTACATGCGGCCATTACAGAACATACAAAAAAGCATTGAACACGTGGCAGAAAGGCATGAAGGTCATGGTAACGCTTCAGATTGACAGTTACAGTTAGCAGAGAAGACCAAATGTTTCAGGTTCGAGCGAAAGGTCAAAACATCAAAGAAGTAGGAAAATGAAACGAAGCGTTATGGAAAATGAAACGAAGCATCGCAGAGGGAAACCAAGAGCTGCAACAGAAAGTTTAAAAGCAGAAGAAAATGTAGATACAAGGGCTGGAAATTGTAAACAGAAAGCATTACTTTTATTGAATAAAGGAGTTTATTTGGCAAGAGTAACTTTTGTGTGTGAAACCAAAAGGAGATTGAAGGCTAAGACTACTGTTATTTCTATATATCTTTCCTTTGCATTATTTTGTTTTGTATCTATTATTTTACATGATAATGTGGGTTGCGATAGGTGAATGATAGAATGATGCAAATTATTTATTTCCTTAGAATCTAGCATCTGATCTGATTTGACTGTGTTTTATTATAGGTCTGTTAGGTCAGGTTGTTTTAGAGTTTCATCTCATAACTTGGGGTTTTGTAGGGAGGATACTGCTAACCAGATTAACATCCTTCTTCAGTGTTTCCAGCTGATTCTCAGAAAGAACATTTTTGTTTCAATTTCTGATATATTTTTAATCTTATTTGAAATCTGAGTTTCGAATTCTGGTACATTCCATAATACTTTACGAAATTTTATTAACACCAAAAGCTAACGTAGAAATAGCAGAACACTTAAACAAAGATAAAATGAACCTCATGCTAAAGGCACAGAGCTTAAAATGAAGTGGCCTATACCACGCATTTTCTCATTTAAAATCTTTCTTTAAGCCAGAAGATAAAAGAGGTTGCTAATTTATTTTCGGGAGGGTTTCATTAATTTCAAGAGCATAAAAGAAGAAAGGGATTTTTGTTCTTTCTTTTGCTTTACGCAGTTGGTTATTTTAACAGATTAGGGTTACAAAGTTTGTTGTGAATCATTAAAGGCCCCTTGTTAACAGTTACTTGTAGGATTTAAGTTATTCTAGATTACATTCATTTATTTGCATTAGGTCTTAATTGGTTATATGCATATGAATGTTTGTTCACAAGAAACTTGGAGAAATTAAAATAACAAATTTTCTTTGCAAGAAAGAGTTTCTTGTCAGAGACTCTAGTTGTGTGTTCATTTTGTAAAAGGACAAAATATTCACTCAACACCTACCACTAGAGATGATCCCCACCTTACATACAATTGAAAATCAATAAACCCCCAAGAGTACATATTCACTTATGCCTATCAACACTAGCATTCTATCTTTTAAGCCTCCATCAATGATTTTCTCTCATTTCCAATTTACCTTTACAACTTCCTCTACTTCTAGTCATCAAATCCTAGAGATTTTCAATGTAATTCATCAAGTTGAAGCAAACTTCTAGAAATGGGTATAGGAGCAAGAACCTCAAGATGGCACAAAGAAAGTAACCACCCAAATATATGATGGCATATATACAATTACTAGAGAGAGAGTCAAACTGGTTGTATACCTGAAGGTTAGAAAGCTAGTTTCAAAAATGATAGTGATAGATTACCATATTAAGATGCAAAGATATGATATCTCCAAGATCCCCAACGAAGACACACTCAAAGCTATCCATATTTAAGTAGACATATTCTTCCTCCAAAATAGTTATATAGATTAGAAATATGCAACTACAAGAAAGAAGCTTAAAGCCTTGGAGTATAAGCTAAAGAAGGAAGAAGTAAAAAAAATGCTCTAAAAAAAAAGATTTAAGACCTGAAATACTTGCTAGACAAATCACTTACTAAAGATAAACTATAACAAAAGGATAAAAGTATCTAAAACTTGGAGGAGCAATTGTAACAAGAGAGCACTAAGATTCAAAAATAAGAGAAGGAACTACAAGAATTGAAGTCAAAGCTCCAAAGCCATGAAGAAATATTGGCCATGGTCCAATCAGAGCTTGAAAAGGAGAAGGAAAAGCCACATAGTCTAGTAACCTGTAGAGAATTTCTAAAACAATTCAAAGGTCAATATTGGATCAAAATTAAGGAAGTTACGATTAAAGCTTTCCATTTAGTAAAAAGGATAGTGTATCTTGCTAAATTGATCCAAAATGCAAAAGAAGAATTTAGCAAGGAAGAGAGGGATTGATGAGTAAAGTGTAGCAAGTGAGGCTAAACTCCATATGCTATGAAATAAAGGAGAATACCTATACCTAGAAAAATGATCTAAGAGATACCTAAGTGAGTCAATATTCTACTCAAAGATATGGGGACCTCTCTTATGATTTTTGACCTTTTGAATTGCAAGAATTTATTTGCAATTTTAAAGCAATACATGTCCCCTCTTAAATGTTATGGGATAAAATATGTACATTATTCAAGTTGATAGTCCTTTAGAAATTCAAGCAATCAATCAACAAAGTGAGACATTTGAAAGAGCCATGGAAGAATAGGAAGAATCTATTGGAATAATTATAAATTTAGATATGGGAAGCATATATGAGGTCAACCCTTGTATAGATAAATCATGGGTTTCATTTTGATCATTTTTCTTCATTTTGACTCCATTACCCAATAGGATAAGGCCATATGGGTTCTATGATTTTGTAAGCATAAACCCCCTGGGATGTGTCAATAATATGGGTAGAATAATATCCCCCACATCCATTTCTTCAAATAGAGAATTTTGCTACTAATATTTTTGCTATTTATATAGGCCAAATCGAGCAGCTTTAGAGACTCAACTGGGCATATTAAATAACCATTGGGTCAAAATAAATGTAGATAAGGCTTAGCTAGATCAAAGCAATATCAATACTTTGAATTTTTTTAAGTGTGTAAAACTACTAGAGTTTTGAAATGCTTATACTAGTAGTAAGAATAAATTTGTTCGACATCCAACACGATTGAAGTTGAGGTTTGACTAGGGTAAAAAATTTAGCTTTTCTCTTCAATGTTAGACCTAATTTTGACTAAGTATGGGACATAGCCAAAAATTTAAAAGGTTGATATCATAAAAGGTATGCAAAAATTCTAGCATCTAACACCACAACAAAGCCTACTGGATGTGTAGAACTTTTGGGCTAAGTATCAACAAAGACTAGATTTTAAAGGTATTGACATCAACATAGGCTACATCAAACTCTAACATAGCAAAGAAAAGAGCTAGAGCAAGAAATTATTCTAAGCCATTAAGTCCATAACACAAGGACAATATAAAATGGAAGCTCATTTGACATCTAACATAATCCTTTGAATAAAATCAACTAAGTGTCAAAAGACACTAAATATTTTAAATGTTGGCGTTATCATAAGACACATAAAAGCCCACAGGGATATAAAATAGTGTTGGGAAAATATTTTATAAGGAACATAGCTCTACAGTAACACATATAACATATGATGCTATGTATATGTGTGCAATTAAGTGAAAAAATTGGATAAAACATAAGAGTAATGATGTCATCAAGGAAAGCTAAAAATATGGTATCCATTAAAGAAAGTAAAAAATAGAGCTAGATTGATAATAAAACTAACAACATGTAAGCAAAGGAAAAACCCAAGGTCTACAAAGTGGATTTTTAAACTAATTTTAGCTGAAAGTATAATTTAGCAAAGCAGCAAAGTGTCCAAACACAATCCCAACTGTCTTGATCTACTATTAGAATATCTTAACAACTAAAAGCTTCCATGATTAACACATGTACAAATGCAGTTTGGATAGTCGTAGAGAAGCATGTGATAAAATAAACTTGTTATATAATCCTATGGATTAGATGAAGATACATAAGGCACCACTCTCTTAGAATAAATCAAAGCAAGACATATCAACATAATGGTGCCAATATAGTTGCAACAGAATAAGCTAGAAAATATTGCATAGGTGTTACACCAACCTAAGAAGTCTACAATCCATCTTGAAAGCAATGATTCTAAAATAACTAAATACAAATGTAAAGCTATATGTAATTAAATGTATCTCATTCAAAAGTTTAACTCTTTAGCATTTACAATTGCATGATGTATGATGAATGTACTATGTGCCTTTGAATAAAGATCAAATTTTTGTGTGGCCTCTTTCTAAAATGTTGCAAATCATGTATGTATGTTGATTCAATTAATGATCATTTTTTTTAAAGCTAAGTGAATTTTATTTTGTTATAGTTATTATGTTATCTTGATTTCTCCCTAGATTTACTATTCATTAGTTCCTAGAATGCTTAGTAATACTTAATGCTTAATATTGTTAAATGTTCTATAATATTAAAGGGAAGTTAGTCTGTTAGGTAGTTTGGTTTAGTTCAAAGTGTGAGACTCTCATGCCTCATGTCTCTTGATGTTGTTGAATTTATTCCACTTTAAATCCTAGCTTCTAACTTTATGTATTTCTATCTTTAGTTTGCACCCCCCTTTTAGTTAGTTTAGCTAGAACCATAGGAACTGACCTGCTTTGGAGGTTGACTCATAACCTATTCTAGGTCTTCTAATCTTGGTCAAGTTCTTGAGGTTGCAACTCATCCAATTTGATATATTTTGGACCAAGAGGAGGTAATTTTTTGTCTTGCACATAAGTATCCTAGTCCATTCCATTGATTTATACTCTTATAAATTTTTGAGCTTAGATTTAATTTACTCCTTTTTCTTTAAATATATTATCAAAATATTTAATATTCTAAATATTCATTTTCCCCTAAATTATATATTTCATATTTTTTAAAAACATATACATACTTTTTCCTTCAAATTATGCTTCATCCCATCATAACATAACCATCTAAAAGAAAACAATGTCTTATTGAAATTGTAATTTGATTCATGGCCAAGGTCGGTATTGTATGATGCATTGGATAGACCTAAATTCATTTTATTGTTTAGTGTAATAATTTACTATAATATTTTATTATGTATACCCTATAGGATATGATTAACCTTGTTATGGTTAAACCTACTTTATAACCTATAATTAAGCTAAAGCCCTCTTGTTATGTCAACTTAGCTTAAAATTTATTATGTATTTAGGAGTTTGGAATTTGTATAAATACCCTCCTCACACTCCTCATTTAATCATTAGAGTGTTATGTAATTTTATCAATGGATATAGTGATTATTTATGGTGCCTATAAGTTCCCACTATCTCTCTCTTTTTTCATCCTTCTTACTGCTTTCTATATAATATTTGAGTGGATGGATTGCTTATGTTCATATATAGAAAATATTGTGAATTCCAAAATGTTATTAGAGCATGTAAGAAAAATCTTCACTTGGTCATGTAGGAAATTTATGTAGAGCCCCCAAATTTTCTTTTGAAACCTTGGAAAAATTTATCTTCAAAGCTTCATAAGTTTTTTTTGGCATAAGAAGTAGAGAAGAAATATTCTTTATTATATTCAAGGTAATTCCAAATATCTACATAAAAAATATGTTTTCATATTTTATATCATCTATGAATATTTTCCAAGACCAATGTAGTAGCAAAGAAAAAATAAGAATAGTTTGAAATTAAAAAAAAATAGCACCTTCATTTTGGCACATGTGAGATGGTTTGCATGTACCCCAACCATATTAATGACTAACATAACTTGAAATATTGGTATTACTCTTCACAGGGAGTAAAAACCCTATGGGAGAAGGTTCTTAGTGTAGTAGATCATGGGGTCAAACTCTGGTCCCACCTTTTTATGTGATAAGATAATTTCAAGATAATATGGAGCACCTTGGATGCTCAACATATAGAGTAGGTTATATGATTGGTTAGTTGAGAATAATTTTAGGCCTACATGGAACATGGTTTAGGGTTCATACCACACTTTTGTGCAATAAAAAATGCTTCTCTTGGATCCACTAGCATTCTTCACAAATGTGTCATGTCATGGATGCCAATGGCATGTAGAGCCCAACGGGTCATTCTTTCTTGTGTAAGTTTTTGACACCTTTAATATCCCTAGGTTATATCCCAAGGAGGCATATTTTTCAATATTATTTCATCATTTTGCTAGGAAGTAGAGGTTATGTGTATGTCAAGGAACTGTTGTTCCCAAATGTAAGTTGATTGCCTTATATAGACCAATGTGTCCAACATTCATGAGGCCTGAGTTTGAGTCTTATCCATAGAAAAATATACTGAGCATAATAGATAGTTGACCCATGTGGTATTTGTTTTAACCTTCTTTCATGCCATTTCAAACTATTTTTATCATATTTATATCAGTTTGATGAATTGGAGTGGGCCAATTGTCACAATTACATAGGTTCAAAGGCACTAAACTAGCAAGCAATAAGTGGAAGGAACCAATGAATTGCAACTTAAGTGGAAACAAGCAATTGTTTTTCTTAATCTCTAATATTTAGAGCTTTAATTATCTATTTTTGGGGTCCACTAGGGCAAAATTTTTGGAAGATATAAATTTTGCATAGGGAAGAATTTTAAGCCTTTTTTTTCAAATTGCATGAAAATGTGATCCCTATGTATTCATGTTATTAGGTCATGAATGTACTATAGTTTTAGGGGTCATATTGTATAATATGGATCATAGAGCCCTAGTTACTCATCTTAATTGAAAAAATTATAGTATTTGGCCAACCCAGATGATTGGTATGTTATGCAGTAAGAACCTATGATGAATATTTTAAGAGGATAAAGCAATTATTCTTGATAAATAAACTCACCATAAAAGAGAATAAGAGGCTCTTGGCCTATTTTCCTTGATTAAACTAGAGTTACTTTTCCACATTAAATATGAGAGTGACCTTATCAATGTATGGTCAAAATTACATGAGTTTTTGGGAAAAGTAATTCTACTAAATTAAGTTGCTTCAAATTGGAGATTTCCTCTCTTAAACTAGTTGAGTTTGATCATGTTGGGGGTTATATTGTAAGATTCAAGGTATTATTGATAGATATTACATATTTTGGAGGTGAAAATAAATATTATGTAGAATGCATGAAGACTGTCATTACTAATATATCCCCCTATTTTCATATATTGAATCTAATGGTTTATATAATTTCTATGTTCTTGGAACTCAAAATACTCTTACTCCTGATCACTATTTTTCTCTCCTAGCTATTTTTATATGGCCATGAAAAATTATGGTAGGACTCCATAAATAGGATCATCTAAAAGAATTTAAATTTAAGGAGGCTAAGGCCTAAGGGCTCAAGGACTAGGCTAAGTCTTCAAAGAATTCAAAGACCACTTGAGGATACTATAAGAGGGAGAGACATCCAAGAAATAATTATTTTTTGAAATTACATAGGATTGAAGCTAAGTTTCTAAATATTGGTGGATGTCTTCTAGATGATGAGGGATATTCTAAAGGATCTGCCTCAACTGTAGAGGTCTACTTGAGCATCCATTATGGAGGAAAATTTTATTATTACTAATGTTTTCTCTCCTTGGACCCTTAATTCAGATTATAGGGATGTTAAAGTTATAATTTGATCCATGGCCAAGTTCAATATTGTATGATGTATTGTATAGGTCTAAGAAAATTTTATTGTACATTGTATTAATTTATTGTAATATTTTATTATGTAAGCCGTATAGTCTACAATTAACCTTATTATAGTTAAACCCACTTTATATCTTATAATTAACCTAAAGAACTATTGTTATATCATCTTAGGATAAATTTTATTATATATTTTGGATTTTCATATTGGTATAAATACTCTTCTCAAAATTATTTAATCATTGGAGTTTGTGTAATTTTATCTATAGACATAGTAGTATCTACACTATATTCAATTACATGCAATAGAGAAACTTATCTATGATATAATAAATTACATAAAAAAATTACTATGCTCTATATTCACTTCTACATATTTTTAACATAATGGGAGGCCTACCCATCAGTATTCCCATCCATTATTACCTATCTATCACTTACTCATCTAAGAAATACAAGGTAACAAACACCTCTCTAGATCAGTTTACCTTCATGAGATAGGAGAGAGCAATATATGTAGAGCTATGGTATAGTATTCCTAGAGGGTATGTGGTTTGGAAGCTCTAGAAATGATTACCAAAGTCTCAAAACTCAACTTGCACAAATCGTACAACTTGTATAGTCTCCATTGTACACTATGTCAATTTGCCAAAATAGCTTGTACGGTCACCAAATAATACATTTGTATGATTCAAATCATACAAAACTACACCTTGTATGATTTGGTACTTATCCAATCCACTGGAATAGGTTTTGCAAGCTAAATCAATCAATTTTGTAATCGATTTCTCCAAACTAGCAATATTTCCTTATTTGGTAGGTTTTGGGTTGCAACTTTGTTACCAAATAGGGTAAACAAACAACTTGTACAATTTGGTACAACACTTGTACGGTTTGTATGAACCCTTACTGTAGCTAATATTCAGATCTACCACCCTACACAATCAATCCTTCCAATGCAATTTATTGGGAAGTTCCTATATGTCAATTCCTCTAATTTCTTCTAACATGCAATCCCTATTTCACTAGCAATGAATTGTATTCATCATGGATAATACTAGATATTGTAAAAATACTTGAAAACATCTTTATACATCCCAAATTGACCATGTAATCAATTCCCATCCTCACACCAAGTTTGTAGAATAACCAGGATCATTCACAATGCAATTCCATCCATTATCATAGCAAGATAAGCATTCAACATTAACTACTCAACCTGCAACATCCAGAACGTACAATGGAATTCACAAAGGCAAGGAAATAAGGAGAATGGTTTTCATATTCAGATTCATTCTTCCATCATCAATCACAATCTCAACAATGAACAATAATTCTACCAAGAACAATCAAATACTCCATGAATAGACTCATCAATGAATAACTTCAACTATGAATGAGCATGAATGAACAACCAAAAAAATGAATGGGGATATATAATGCATGCCCAAACCATTCCAAAGTAGTTTCTAATACATCACGTTAATTAAAACTGTCATCCCATTTTAACTCAAAAATACTTCTTTACAAGGTTTTACTAATGTCTAATTTGATTTTTATCAAATTAACCTCAAATGTACATTTCACCTAATTTCATTAATATTTCACATCGTACATTTGCAACCTTGTATGTTTTATTCATGCTTTTACATTTTGGCACTCGTACATTTTAATCAAAACTAAGTAAAAATGAACAAAACTATGCAAATCCAAGGATCGTTTCTTCTTCTTTTGGGAGGTGGATTTGTTGCCTACATTATCCTCCATTTAAAATAGAGAGAAAAAAATTGATCTTAAAAAACACTCCTATCAAGCTTAAGGAATTCCTTAATGACATTTGGAATGGAAACAAATAATTAGTTAAATCAAGAATTATTCACCAACTTGATCAGTGATTATTTATGGTGCCTACGGGTGCCAACCATATCTCTCTCTTGTTCATATTTTTTTTTTCTTTGGTATAATATTTATGTGGATGGATTGATTCTATTTATTTTTTGAAAATTTTGTGAATTCCAATAGGTCTTGGATCCATATATTGTATGAGCATCATTTATTATATCACATCGTATGAGAATGGGTTTATGATCTGATCTTGCTTGCAAGAAAAATTTCCAAAGAGATTGCATACTTTATTTACAACCATATGTTGGAAAATAAAAATCTAATTAATATTTTTACTATATGGCTTTACCCGTTGCTTATATAAAACTTGAAGAAATGGCATCTTGAAGGCCATTCAAATTGGAAAATTAAGTAAAAGTACTTTATTGATTTAAACCATCTAGGAGTACTACCATTCTTTTCAAAGGATATAGACTATGTTGAAATCCCCCAAGAATCCATTGATCACATTTATACATCATCATTATATTTGACAACAATATGCTAAGGTTCTTCCAACATCTTTCATGAGGAGTAACTATAGTTGGAGCATATATATTTATAACCCAAACTTTAATGTTTTCATCTTTCCTACAAAATAGACTAGCAACCCAAATATATTTTAATTCTAGAAATTTTCCATCCCATTTAATTTTTCCCATATTGTCACAATACCTCTAGAGCTCCTATAGAAGAAACTACTAGAAAATCCCCCATCTTCCAAATATTTTTGAATGCATCCTTATATTCCTCACTTAATTTTATTTCTTGTATTAAAATAACATCAAGACTTTAACAACCTACTAATTCCTCAACAACTATTTTTTATGGATCTTATCCATACCTTTAGTATTTCACAATATCATTTTCATCATCACTTTTTATTTTTATTAGTGGACTTATCCCCATTCTTTGTTAACACTTGTGATATTTGTTTTTGGTTTCCCAATTCAATATTTTTTTGAGCTTCATTTTCTCTTTGTTCCTTCTTTGAGGGTCTTCCCATCCTTTTTCATTACCACCAATACTTTAAATGACTGTTTATAATTGTTCCTTAAATTCTATGGCCTTTTATATAAGCAATGTTAATTCTAAAAACAAGGAAGATATCAACACATCAACCCAATGACTCATGCAAATGCTTGAATTGATAGTAGTAAAATTTTAATAAATTGAATGCCTTATAAGATTCTTATCTTCATAGGTATTCACAATATGGGGAAACCCATTGATATATGTTATGGAAAGAGGGAGATTTTTCATACATTTTATTTTTTTTGCTTGAGAAAAATGGGTTGTACTCAGGTCCCCCCCCTTTGATAAATTATAACTCTCTAATTTAGAGCTTAAGATTTTACAAACAGATTCAATTCTCATCTCAATTGAGTTTATATAGCTAGATACCTACATTTTTTCATAAAAATTTTGAATTATTGATTTTCATTTTTTGGATCCTTTTCAAAAAAATTTGTAAAAACAAATATTTCATAATTTAGCATCCTTCTTGACATTTTCCTACAAAAACCTTCATCATACCAAAACTACACCTCTACTATCTATGTGTTGCATCTTAGTAGAGTAATATTTTTAAAACTTTGTGTTATCATAGTCTACTTTACCAGCTCTAGATTGTTAGTTTCCTTCTTGAAGCATAAGTGCAACCATAAGAATTATAATAAATAGTTTAATAATCTTAAAAAGTTAAAAAATAATGACTAAATATTATCAAGGAATCTATGGATAATAACTAAACTATGGGTCTTTATATAATACATGTGCAATTCATTTTAATCCCAATTAACCAATTAAAAAATATATTTTATCATTTGAATGAGTTATGAAATGAATCTCATTCATATTATAATGGCATTTTAACAAAACATAATGTTATTATTTTAATAAATAGTTTAACAATCTCAAAAAGTTGAAAGTTCAAATTTCTACTTTGTCCAATAATCCAACCAACAACTCAAATAATCCAGTCAACCATGAAGTCAATCTGATATCATCTTCTTCTACTTCAGCATACAAAACTTTTACTTGCTTCATGAAATCATAGTCCATTTTACAAAATATGAACAATTAGTTTCCTCCAATGCAATGATTTATAAATGGATATCCTAAAACATTTTATACTCCTATGGAATATTATTTTGAATTTGTTCCTTTCAAATTTTTCTTGTCAACTATAGATAAACTTACTACATCCTCTAACCATGGAAAAGAGAATTTAACTTCACAATATTCTATTAAAACCCCTCTATTGGCTATTCTATTCTCACATTTGTTCGTTTACCTTAACATATGAGTAAATCTAATTTGTTCAAACTCTATAGTAAGGTCTTGTGTTTCCACAATGATCTCTTGTATGTTCTATGGAATATTTACTTTCCTCAAAATTATTTTATAGGATATTATTGTTACTATAAATGTATTTATAAAATTAATATTTAATGTAAAAAATATAATTTTTAACAATGTATTATGATCAAATTATTATAAAGTAATCTCATGAAATGGTCATAGTGCAACATGTATGGTGGTAATGGTTACATTTGGTTCAACTTTCATGATTTTATTCACTCTATCCTCAACTTGTGGATGTGAAGGAAGTGATATAGTGGGTGTAGAAGGTTGCAACTCAAAAAAAAATGACTAAATTCCTTCAAATGTCTTCCTTGAATGCCAGTTCCTCTTGTGATAACTACACCATTTGCTATTATTGGTATTCAAGGGATTATTTTCTTAGAAGTCTTTCTTCTTCTTCTAATTTTGATTATGGGGCTGACCTCCTTTGTCTTAATTCTTTGTAATATCACCCTTGTCTCTCTTTGTTTGGTACTTAGTATTTTGGTTTTTGTTATTTACTTCTCCTTGTTTTCTATTTTTGTTTTTATGATTCGACTCCAATTTAGTCCAACAAGTTTGTATACCTCTCCCAATGTCTTGAATTTGAATAGATCCATGTATTATAAAATGTACCATTACATCCCATTCTGATGCTTAAGGATTCAATAACTTTTGGCATCTTGAATACCTAGTTTTATTAACATGGAATGAAAAGAAATATTATAATCTTGAATAAACTAGTCTTTACCTTTATGCAATTGTTGTCATTACATGTATTGGTCTTCATAGAATTTCATGAGATAATGTTCTTTCTCCATGAAATAATCACATGTGAATACTACTTATTTATGTTCATTATCCTCAACCCTATTATAATATACTTCCTATCAATTTCAAATAGATAACAAGCTTTCAAGAGTATGCAAATATTTTCTCACTATCAATAAATGTATTTATAGAGAAGTATGAAAAATATTTTCCTGCAAAAGTAGGAATATTAAAATTTATATGCACCTTAAAGGGTGTGGTAGCACTAAGTTATTCTAGGGTAGCAATAGGATATACAAAGGAGGTTGCAAAATTTATAATAGGTAGTCATTGAAAAAATTGAGCAAATTAATCCTTAATCTCATTCCTCTATTTGATGATGGTTTTGTTCAACATATCCTTGAAAGGATCCAATTTTTTCATGTTGTTTGTTCTAGTTCCTATATAATATCCTTTGGAATTAAAAGTGAGGTGATCAAAGGGACCTCATGTCTAATTTCTAAACTTTTGATATCCTAATATCATGCTCATGGGAATACATTCAAAAGATAGATTACTTTGATACCACTAATACAAAACATAGAATGTTGTGCTAACAAAAATTTAAAAAGAGTTTAATCCATTAAAAAAGTATAACAAATTAGAACACAAAAATATAAGCCAAAATAATAGAATATTTTATTTCTAAAAAAATGTAATACAATGCAAGCAATGTTTGAGAAGAGATATGAGGCTACAACATTGCATCCATTACTCATGTATTTTAAAATCAAGGATGCATCTCTCTTAATATAATATTTGGTATGTTGGAAATCCATTGTAATGAATATGGGAATTCACCCATATGGAAATGTGTCGGTTCACCTTCCATGAGTTACAACCTGCATATTAAATAAAAATTACATACATATGACTTGTCCTTTTGTGTTTTATCTTCTACTAATGTGTCAACATGGCTAGAGATGCATTTTAGGAAAGTATTATTTTTACTAAATATTTTATTTTGTATTTTTGAGGGCCTCTAGAGCGCTTTTTCTTCGCATAATTTTTTTCTTAAAATATTTCTTTATTCCTCTTGTTGAATTTCATAGCAATTTACATTAATGAATGGAATCAACACATTACCAAGTATTGCAAAAATGAAATACATAGAAAGCAAATACACACAATATAAGGGTTGTATAAGGACATCAAATAATCTCACTATAGAAAATATAGAATACACTCTAATTGATAGTAAAACGGTTTGTATAATGGGGTATTTATGCCCAGAATCAAGTTACATTTAGATCAAGGTTAATTAATTGACCTCTAGGTTTAAAATAATAAAATATTACAAATGTACTATGTTCAAGGTTTATAAGGTCCTAAAGTAATTATACATACAATATAATATAAATCTAGTTATGGACTCGAGTGAATCTTAATCACCACTCATTTCAACATGCCTCATTAAGATACATAGGGAACATAGAGAGAAACCTTTATTTTTCATCCCCTCTTAAGGGATACTCTCCCACACAAAGTAGATCCTACATGCATACAAAAGGTAAGTAAAAAATAACATTGATTAGGATATATACTAATACTTTATTGATGGCATAAAAATAGGAACAAGCATCCCAAAAGCATAAAACCATCTCACATAATGCATCTAAATCTCAATGTGCTTGGTCCACTGATGAAACACTAGATTGCAAACAAGCTGGGTGGTTCTTTGATTGTCATAGTAAAGAGTGATAAGATATATTTGAGGAATACCCACTTGCTCTAGAATTATAATCATTCATAAAATGTGCTTATCATTCTCATAATATTTAGCTTCCATCGAATACTGAGATATTGATATCATTTATAGTACCATGTATATAGTTGAAACCTAAATAGAACACAAAGCCTATAGTTGAGAGTCAGTCCTCCAAATCACTGGCATAATCAGTATCTAAAAATCCTTTAAAAATTGAAGTTAAAAAATGAATACCCATTTTGTAAGTACCTATAATAAATTAGCATCCTTTTGGTAATAGTCTAGTGACCATCTTGAGGGGTATGTATGCACAAGGAGTAATAGCTAATAGAAAATTCTATATTGGGTCATGTCTGAGTAAAGAAAAGGAAACCTCTCATAAGAAATTGATATAATGTGGTATCCATAAAAGGATTCATATAATCAGCTTCAATATTTGGGCCTAAAGAAGAATAATTTTGAGTGGACTTATAATCCTCCATCCTAAAGCACTAATGAAGATCCAATATATACTTATGATGTGAAATAGTGATCCTAGAAGTTGTTTGGTCAATCTAAATTTTTAAGAAATAGTAATCATAGAATTTATCTAGTCAATCTAAATTTCAATAAATAGTGTAGGATCCCCATATCTATCATATCAAAGGAAGCATGAGGTAATGAATTCATGTCCTAAATCAAGGTAGTATAGTTTCCCATAATGAAAATATTATCCATGTAGAGAAAAATCACCAAGTTTGATCTATGAAATAACTTAAAGTCAGCCAAGGAAATATTTGAAGTGCTTTAGAATTTGCCAACTTTAGATGGTGGTTGATTGACTTAACTGTAAGTGGTTGAATCACACAAATATTTTAACGATCTTATCTCATGAAAAGGGGATTGGAAACCAAAACTGTTGTGCTAACAAGTGTGTATTTAATTCTTCATGAGTGCTATGTACAATGAATATGGATAGACGTGGATATGAACACAATATAGATGCATGTAAATATGTATGAAGTATGATGGATGTAACTTGTAACAATAATACGATGAGCAATGAGAAAGTTGTGAAAATGCGTGAACATGCAATGAGAAATGCAAAGAATGACACAAGTTTTTTATGCATGGAGTATGAGAATACTACACAAAATTACCCTAGGATAATGTCCAAATAGACGGGGTAATAGAAAGAATGAATAAATTCGATACATGAAAATGAGTGTAAGAAGAAAATACAAATGTTTGGTAGTATCGACACGATTGATAAAGTGAGATGGTGGCAAGGTGGATGTAGTCTAAAAAAATGACAAGAGAAAGAAATATAAAGAAGAAGAATAAGAAGAGAGAAAGAAAATGGAACTTAGTCAAGGTATGTAGTCGCTCGAAGCATGACCATACAACATTGACCAATACCCATAAGAAGTGGAGAGAGAGGGAGAAAGAAAAGAAAAAATCAAAGGTATGTAACTACTTGATGCATTACCATACAACATTGATCAAAAGGGAAAGGGGAGAAAGAAATAAAGAGGAAGAAATAATCATGAAAGAAGATGAAATGTGACATACAGTGTAAGTGGACGGTTTTGTTTTTGTTGTTTTTATTATTGTTGTTATTGTTTTCACAATTTTGTATTTACATAATATCCGCAATGGTATTTTAAAAAATGGTAAACCTTGATGGATATTATTAGGCATAGAATGCATAGAGATGAATGATATTGATGGGTTCCAATTTTGCAATACCTTCAATATTAGCAAGGCGATATGCTTTAGAACCAAATTTATGGGTAATGATGTAAGGACCTAGCCAATTGGGTGTAAATTTATCATAAAGATGGTATGGTTGGCTAGTTATCTATTGGTTATCTTTGAGGACCAAATATTTGATTTTAAATTCTTGTTGGTGTACCTTACTATTATAGGCACATCAAATATGGTCTTGGTAAACATGTGTGTTCAATAGCATGAATACAAAATTAATCCAAGCGTTTTAATTGGTCTAATATTGTCTAACGAGTAGTATCATCATCGGTAAATTTTTACATTGAGATTCACAATGGTGGAATATAAAACTCTAGGGGCATGTGAGTTCAAACTGTTATTTCCCTAGTTGAAATTTGAATGCTTTTTCTAAATGCCCAAAATGCCAATGGCATTTGATGATGCCAATTACGATGTGACTCTACAACAATTTTTATGAAGAATGGTGCATATGGTTTTGTTGGTATATTCTATTTGAATTTCTCATATAATGCATAGATATTATTGGTTTTGAAAAGCATACTATTATCGAAGATGACCTTGGAAGGAATGCCAAAGTGACATATGATGTGTGGAGTAATGAAATCTATGATTTGAGGACCTATCGTTTGGATGAGAGGAATTAATTCAATCCAATTTATAAAGTACTACAAAGCAATAATGATTAAGTTGTGATTGTTGGATGAGGTTGGTATGATTTTATCGATGAGAGCTAAACCTCATTGAGAAAAAGGTCCCAAATATTGAATTGGTTAGAGGGCTTAAGATGGTAAAAGAGTAAGGTTAACATATTGTTGATATTTGATGTACTTTGTAACATAATCGCAACAACCATGCTCCATGATGGGTCAATAATAACCCATGTGTAATATGCTTATTAATGATGTGTGTGGTTTATTATTGGATGAAGTGCATTGTGGAAGGAGGGCTAACCCCCGCAAAATAGAATGTAGTGAGACAAAAGGTGTACTCCTCCAATCATAGAAGTGTTTTGAAAAGGGAATGTAATCCCTTGGTCATAAAATTATGTAGATGAGGGGAAAACTTCCTTCAATCATGAGGAATTAGTTGAAATGAGATGGACTCTCTCAGTCATGAAATATGGTTTGGAAGGAGGGAAACTCCTCCAATTATGAAATATGAAGAAAAATATAAAAAATGGAAGGTGAAAAGGTGAAGAAAATGTGAAATTTTAGCACATATGGAAAGATCCATGCAAAATATGATAAATGCAACTGGAAAAACTAGGTTCACACATCGATGTGCAAACCTTGAGATTCACATATGTCTATGTGAATCTAATTGTTTGACCCATGTGCAGTGTTTATATAGTTTAGGGGACCAAACGATATTAGAATTAGATAAAACTTATACCATTGGAAAACTCTTTTTGATATGAATCCAATGGTAGTGGTTTTGGTAAATTTAGAGATGATTTCATGGGGAAAAGTTGGATAAAAATGACCCTTCTTTTGGAGATGATGAATACATAATTTTAGGCCTTTTGAAAGGTAAAATAAGCATGGTTGGTTAGAGGGTTGATGGATAATGATGATGGAATATAAGAAAAGAAAATTGGGTAAGTGAATAAGATAGAGTAGATTCAAGAAAAGAATGGATAATGATTGCAAAAAAAAAGGAAATGTTATGTTGTTGGAGGATATTGCCTTAGAGATCATGGATTGCTAGTTGTAATATTGGTACGACTGACATCTTGATAAGAAGTGTGGCCATTGACATGATGAAATTGGTAAGGAATGGGTGAAGATGCCAAAATGTTAACATGAAGGTGTAGTGGCACTAGTTGGGGGAATGAAGTTGTATATGTGCTTTAATTATTAATAGAGGATGCAGTGTGATTGTATCATTGTATTTCCTCCTCATCCATCATATTGTGGACTAGTTGTTTGAAAACATGATAATTGTTGATATCATGCCCTTGTTGGTGATGATAGATGTAAAATTGATGCTCATTGTACCCTCTTGGTTTTGGGTGATTTGGATCGGTTAGTTTGACAACATGTAGAGCTAAGCGCCCTATGCCATGAAACTATTTAAAAGTTTGAGATAGGGGCTCAGAGAGAGTAGTTATAGTATGAGGAGGACACAGAGGATATTGCAATTGAATGGAAGGTTGAATAGTTAGTTATTTTGATATAGGGGCTGAGAGAGAGTAGTTGTAGTATGAGGAGGACACAAAGGATATTGAAATTGAATGGGAGGTTGACTAGGTAGAAATGGATTGATTGCGTACCTAGGTTGTGGACAACCCTATTATTGAGGGTGAGGATTTTGTTGAAGTGTAGGTATTGTGGGACCTCTCATGATTGGATTATGGGTGGGTGTATGACATCAATAGTCATTTAATTGTAACTCAAGATTATTGAGGTGTGTTAATATGTGTTGCATATTGATGGAAGGAGGATGTGGTTGTGTGGAGAGAGGATTGGCATGGATTCTATTTGTGGAGGGTGTTTATTGAAATGAGGAAGAATATGCAGATGAATGAGATGAATAATGCGGTAATGGAGAATTATGAGGTGGAGTAATATGAACAAGTTGAGTGATTTTAAATGGAAATTTAATTGAGGGAATAATAGGCGGATGGCATGATCCTTGATGGGAAGAAGCATGATAGGGAGTATGATGGTGCAATGAGGGGAAAGTGGTCCTCATATAGGGTTTCATGGGAGGAGTAGAATGGGTAACTTGATGCTTGAGATCCTGATCATAAGATGAAATCCTAGTGCACAATGTATGAGGTAGAGATGAGCTATGTGAAGAAGTGGAAAGAGTATGAGAATGGGTAGAGGTGATTTTCTCTAAATACCCTGATGAATTGGTTAGAGAAGAAGAAAGCATAGGATAAGTCTCCATATTTGGATGCACTTGTTTATGTGATTGACCCTCAATTGAGTGCTTAGATTATGAGTAAAAAGTGATGGAATGAAGCTGAAAAAGTAATAGAAATGAAAATTTTGCTTTTCTATGTGTTTTTGAAGGTTTCTAGACCTATATGTGGTCTAAAAATTAGGTTCACACATCGATGAGAAAATATTTTCATTTGCATGTGTCTATGCAAATCTAATAAAAATAAATAGATTTAGTGCAATTTAACAATAACAGATTGTGAGAGTCTAGCAAGTAAGTTTTGGGTTGTTTTGGTGATTTTGTGATAAGTTTTATGAGCCCAAAGTGTTTGATATATAGTCAAAATTAAAACCAAATAGTAAAAAAAAAAAATTGTGGTCTTTCATGAGTTTAGATGATTTTATCCAACCTAAAATCAAATATCAAGAGGTGATATGGATACTAAAAAGGTATTTTGAAGCACAAGACTTTACAGCACCCAATGGTGTGCAAAGAGCAACTATGCAACAATGGTAAAATGGTGGCTAATGGATGGCACAAAAAAATATAACCAAAGGGGGAAACTCAAAAACCTCTTATGAAAAGATGTGGTATTGTCTAAGACCTGCTACCAACATACCCAGGCTTTCACTTCACCCTTAGGTGGGCTTAGTCAAGAACGATGATTACCAACTCATGAATTATACAAAAAGCCCTATGAGCAAGGGCATATAATCCTAATATACTCTAAGGGTATCTCAAGAGTAAGGGATATTTTGATGATGAAGGCCAAAAAAATGCTCATGGGGACTACTATGGTGAATAAGGGGCAAGCTAGTGGAAGGAGATGACATATAACATCACTAGTCTCAAGTGGGGATTGATGATGAATTCCAATCTTACCACTATGTATGAAATGTGAGTGTTTTGTGGTTGAGTTGAATATAATGTATTTGGAAAGAAACCAGATTAAATTCTTTTGGAAGGATCAACTATTTAACCTAAAATGCTTTTGAAATGAAATGTAGATTAAATGCTTATTTTTAAGGGAAACCCACTTAATCTAAGTTCTTTTTAAAGTAAAACCACTTAACCTAATGCTTTTAAAATGGAAAAACCCACGTAATCTAGTGCTTTTGAAAATAAATCCCACTTCTTATAATTGTATTTAAAAGAAAAGTCATAGACTCAATCTAAATGCTTTTTGAAAGAAAGGAAACTTAATCTAAATGTTTTTTGAAGGAAAGGCACAAAATTAATCTAAATGCTTTTTTAAAATGAATTTAAGTATAACCAAATGTTTTTTAAACGAAATTAAGGCTAACTTAATGATTCAGAAAGAAACTATGGCTAATGAAGTGCATATGATAGAAAATCAATATTTTAAAAGTCAAAAATAGCAATTGCTAAGCACAATACCTATCTTCAAGTGTTGTAGAAGGTCCTATATATCTTTGTGCTATAGAATTTTGCAGTTTAAGGAAGTTTGCACACCCATGTGTGAATATTTATACTCTACTAAGTTCACACACCCATGTGTGAATGTGGATTTTTTGGTTTTTTTTAGCAGTTTTAAAGTCCCTGAAGTTGGTTATGCAATTCTTTTTTGTTTTGAAAAAGTGTCCTACACAAAATCAAGTAGAAAGTAAATTTTTATGCACAAAATCTATCACAAAAACCCTAAAAATGATGGATACAAAACAAATTGAAATAAAAAAAGAGTAAAACCCTTGTACTAATTATAACTTTAAGGTACAAGGAATGATTTCACCTTGCACACACTATGTTGGGAGGTGGTTTTGGGAAGGTACATGAGATAGAAATCTCAATGGTACAAAAAGGTTGTTAACCCCCTTGACTTACCTTGCTATTGATGTGGGTGTATAGGAATAGATACCTCGTTGCTGGGAACTATTTTTAGAGGTAGGTATATGAGATAGCAATGGCAATAGGACAAAATGAACCCCCTAACTTTATCTTTTTGTTTGATGGAGATGTGTGTAAATAGGTACCTCATTTTTGGGGATCAATTTTAAAGGTAGTTTTATAGGTTTGCACACTGATGTGCAAACCTTTTGGTTCACACGTATCTATGTGAACCTATCATATGGGCCTAAACATTTACCATTGTGAACTTGAAGTAATTTTTAGGGATTTGGTGGACTCTATTCTAGATTTTCAGCACCTAAAACACAAAAACATAGTCCAAAATGATGAGTTAGTCAACAATCAATTTAAAAAAAAGCAATAACTTGTTGGGGGTCCCACAAGGTATGCTATAATGAAATACTAAAAATACCATAAAACCAGTGATCAAGCTAAGCAATAGAAATAACTTCTAATCATGTTATTGTGGGTTTGAGTCCCACCGAGCATTCCAGAATGAAACACATGAAAATATATAAAAACTAGTTACTTTAGAATTGATCTTAAAAGGGTGTTACAAGTGTACTCATTTTACAAATTTACCTTTCGAGGCTACAAAATGGATCTTCCCCAAGGGAAGCCCTTTTGAATATAATGGTAAGTAGTTGGAGATGTCTTCTTGTATCCCTCGATGCATATGGGCTTATTGCACGTGAGCCATCATAGGCCAGACCTATCCTCATGATCTGCTTGACCTATAAAATATGGTTATACTATTTTGAGGCTTTTCTTGATCAAACCTCATGTTTATACAGACAAAAAGATCTTAAAATATACTTATAAATACATAATATGATAAAAGGATAGTTAGGAAGAATACTTACTTGATTTTGTAGCCTCTAGACTACTGAAAATTAGGTTCACACACTAGTGTGTGAACCTAAATTCTCTCACATGTCTATGCAAACTTTTTTGTTTTTACCCAAATCTATAAATTTTGATCAAAGTGTTCTCCTGATGCAAGGGTTTCTTTTGTTTTTCATCAGGTCACCTCTAGAACTTGCAAACAAGAGAAATTTATGATACAAAAAGGGTGCAAAAATAGGGCTTAGGTAGCCTCCATGATGATTAATGGAAAGAGAGGGCTTAAGTGGCCTCTAGACTAATTCCAGTAGAGTTTGGATATGCAAAATGTGGATATCATCTAAAATTATGGAATTGGACTTCTATTTATAGAATTTTCTAAGGTTAGGAAAGGGGTTGAGGTGTCCAATGAGGTGTCCCCTATGAGGTGTGTATTGTGAGGTGGCCCTTTTGAGGTATCCTATGAGATGTCCCTTATGAGGTGGTCATTTGTGAGGTGTCCTCTAAGGTGTCTTGCCTCATAAGTGAAATTGGGTGAGAGAATATCTCACCCATCTACATGCCTTAATGAGTTGGAGGAAAGTCTCCAAATGACACTTATTGTTGAATGAGGTGGAAAACTTTTGATTTAAAAATTACTTTATTTGTGCAAAAGTCTCCATTTGTTATTTATTTCCCAAGAGAGTGTGAGATGGAGCAAATATTAGAATGATAGGTGGAAAGGCTAGGCTAGGCTAGTCAAAGTAGACTAGGTGAGGTGGAGAGGCTAGGCTAGGCTAGTCAAAGTAGACTAGGTGAGATGGAGAGGCTAGGCTAGTCAAAGTAGACTAGGTGAGGTGGAAGGCTAGACTTTAATCATGATTAAACTAATTAAGCATGTGTTTAACCATAAAGTGGACTTTGAACATAAAGTGCATTTTGACCATGGTAAATACTTCAACCTTGATTGAGTTATGATGGAGGTCACATGAGGACCCGTATATAAGCGTAGGAAGGAGCTTAAGTATCCCAAGGGGGCTTAAAATGATGAATAGTGATTTTAATGATTGAATAGTATTTTGAATCCAATTTATGTATTTTTTTTGGATTTTGCAAATTGATCACCTAAGAAGATGGGGAAAGTGATAATATGTGACTTTTGGGTGTCTACAGTTACACAAGTAATGGAATCACCATAGAACTTATGCTCCATTAGCTATTCATGAATCATACATGTCATATCCATTATTACCTTACTTTTTTGATCAACTACTCCATTATTCTTAGGGGTATAATGAATAGTCCTATAATATGTTATCCCATTAAGAGTCCAAAAATCGTGAAAGGCATTGCTCATATACTCATATCTCCTATCTTATCCAAGATACATGATTCTTCAATCTAGCTAATTTGTTTACAAGAGCTTTAGATGCATTGAACATCTCAAAGACCTCATCCTTTGTGTAAATAGTATACAACCATGAATCTATAGATAAATCATCACTAAAAATAAGGAAGTACCAATTTCTAGAAATGGAGAGTGCACTCATAAGTCCATAGTGTTATTGTGTAAGATATCCAAGGGCTAAGTAGCAGGTCTTGTTTTCCTTTTGAAAATATCTCCCTATAATTCTTCCCAAGCATACATCCCTTGTATGTTCTACTTAGAGGAAAATTTTAAGGAAGATGAATGGCCATATAATAATGACTCATTTATCTCAAGGATCCATAATCAAAATGGCCAAGACCTGAATACCATCACTAAACCACATCATCTACACAAGTCACCATAACAAAAAAATAATTCTTCCAATAGGAAGAAATAGGAGTTTACCTTTACAATTGGTCTAACTTATCACAATAAATAGAATCAACTATTTTAAATCCATTGTCTATATCCTTAATTACCCAATGATCAAGCAAGAACTCTATCTTTTTATTCATATGATTAATGTGATAAATAGACAAGATATTGGGGCTAAAACTAGGAACATGAAGTGCTTCATAAAAAGAATAGTATCCAATAGTAGCCTCTCCATATCCTATTATTAGTAAAAAAGAGACATATCCAATCACAAAATGATACCTTTAACATGATTTATTGTACTCCTAGAGGACATATTTGTGCTTTGTAATGTTCCTTGTTGCACCTAAATTTTCAATCCACTCCTTAGAAGAAGTGGATACCCAATATTTTGAATGAATAAATGCATGTGCCTATAAGGTTTCTTCTTCAAAACTATTCCCCTTCTATGCATAGAAGAAAGCAACATTAACACCATACTTTTCACTGCTTCCTCAAGCTTTTTGATATAAATATAGTAAAACTCTACTTTGTGTCCTTCCTTCTTACAATACTCACATATTGGAATTTTAAGGGCTTCTTGGTATTGTTTTCATTCTACTTTGGATTCTTATCATTTTGAGAATTGACAACCACTTTTTTTAGATAGGTCTGATTGATGAAACAATTATCCTTATATATTTATCTTCTACCTTGATGATTAATAATGTACTTGAATAACTCATCAATTGATGTTGTAGGAGAATCAATAAAGTAAACACAAATTATTTCAAATACAATCATAAATATATCATGCTTTCAAAATATTTTTAAATATAATTTTGAGCAATTTAATATTCTTCTCCTTGTCCATAGCTTCCCAAACTTCTCCTATTACCTTTGTAATTCCTTTAATAATTCTAATATCATCTTGTAATTTATATAATTTACTAATGTACTCATCAATAGTATCAAAATATTCCATAGTCAAAGTGGCAAGATCATCCTCCAACCTACTTATTTGTGTAGAATCAATATGATCACACAATCCCTAAAATTTACCAAGCCGTTTCTTGGGGTCCATGGTGCTACTAACATGAGTGTCCTAGATCTTGTCAACATGAAGAGCTATCACACCAAGAGCCTCATACTTCTTATCTCTATAGATATTATTTCTTTATTCATAATCAAAAGTAGAAATTTCCTTATTCACATTTTTTATTATCCCCTTACTTTCGAGTGAAGCTTCAATATTAATTTTCTAAGTAGCATAGTTTGGACCATTCAACAAGGACATATGTTAACCTATAACTATCCTACCATAATACAAAAGCATACATGCAGTTATGACTATAAACAATGCCACCAATATAAATATATTTAAAAAAATTATGATTTGAAAAAAAAAAAAAAAAACTCAAAATATTTTGTATGTAATAGTTATTGCTCTTGGAAGTTTGGCCCAAATATTATACAAAATGCCTCAAAACCTTTGAAATTTTTTTAAAAAAATTCAATACCTATAGTGAATGGGGAGGTCGGTACATGAGTGGCTGAGTGGATGCCAATTATGTATTGACTAGACAACATAGCAATGAATGAGATGATGCAACTTGTCATGATCTAAAATAGGGGACCACCAACTATGTGTTGACTATGCAAGCCACTAAGTAGAGTGACAAAAAATTATATTGTGCTCCTTATCATATTTTAATTTGATCTATAATATGTAATTCATATTGTGACTTATCATGTTCTAATTTACTTTAAAATTGATGCTTTGCTAATTCTATTATTGATTATATGACTATATAGTTACTATGTTCCACGAGTTGGTTGAATGTGATTAGTCAAACCTATATATACCTACCATGTGGTGATCTACTTTCTACATTAGATAACATGTATTCCTTGGACTACCACATCATCCACCATGTTGTCTTCTACATTAGTTGTATGGATTTCCACATAACCTACCTTGTTAGCTCCCACATAATCTACATAAATTGTTATGTTAGTTATTTGGAATGACACATCATTGGGTGCCATGTTAGCATCATCAACCAAAACTTTTGTGATATTATCGCCATGTTATCAAAGTTACTTAATTCATTAAGGTATATATTGACATCATGTGTTATCATCAAAACATTTGAGAAGAGAGGTTCAAACCATTGACCTCTATGGCTCCACATATTATAATAACCTCCACTAGCCACAAGGTCAATGGTGCCTCTAATATTATAATGTGCATGCCTTTGTTTTAAATTTTCCCAACACTACAAATGGCCCTCCACCACAATGTGCATGTGACACTGGTGCTCATTATGATGATGCATGCATGCTACTATATTATTGCTTATTCTAGTGAATATTCCTCCATTCAAAATTTATTTTTTATATATTTGGAGAAAAAAGAGCAAATTTTTAATGCAAAAATAAAATAGTACCTAGAGGTAAAACAATAAATAGTGTTAAACTTGGACCCCCTCGTATTTTACAATAAATATTGAAACATTGATGATTTGCTCATATATTTCATGGTGTTCCCTACATAACCTTTTTGTTGAACACAACCAATTAGGACATCCTCTCATGCCTATGCAATAAAAAAGTTGTTGGACCACTTTAACAACTATGTCAAGAGACTCAATTGTCTTTGTCATTCACAAAATCCTATCAATGACTTCTCTAGAACTAGGGATCTATAGAAATGCTTAGCCTCTTACTTTCTTCTTTTACATTAGTCAAGTTTTCCATCATCCCCCCATATATGCTACTACTAGACACAAAATGTCAAAAGAGAAAAGGAAATGATTTTTTTGAAAAAATATGTAGAAGACAAATGAGGCTTTTAAAAATCTTGAGAAAATCAATTTGAAAATAGGGAATCCATTTGGTCAAAAATTAAAAAAAATAAAATTAAAGGATTGAGTGCCAAGAGAAGAACAAAGGAATCTTTTGATGAATATTTCTCCCAGAGTAAATTTATTGATCCCAATGAGATCCCCATGATCCATCTACCTAGGCTTTTATTAGAAGACTTCTTTTCAAACTATCTTTAGCTTATAAAAAAACTTCTATTTGATCCAAACACTATTGCCCTTGAAGATACTATAGAAGTTGATTTATTAAGGAGAAGCAATTGAGTAAAGTAGATTCGCATCCATTTTGATACCATGTTGGATTTTATAGCAGTTTTTAGAAATAAATGGAATCAACACATTACCCAATATTGTTGAAAATATATTCACAAAAATTAAATACACATGATATAAGAGGGAGCTTGTGGCCACCAAATAATCTCACTATAGCAAAATAGAATACACTCCAAATGATAATAAAATGGTTGGTATGATGGTGTATTTATACCCAAATACAAGTTACCTTTAGGTCAAGGTTAAGTAATCAACCTTTAGGTTTAAAATAATAAAATATTAAAAATTACATTTTTCAAGGTTTACAAGGGATCAAAGGGATTATACATACAATACAATACAAAGTTGGTAGTGTCCTTAAGTGAGTCTTAATTGCCACATATTTTGAGACCTCTAAGATTTTTAAAGTATTTTGAATGGATCAAAATAAAGTTAGAGCATAAAGTTTTGCCCCTGATTGTGTGGATAGGATAAAAAAATAAGTTTTGGGGCATTTTTGGGCATAAATCCATGCCCAAAAAGGTCACATGCTTGGATCATAATTCTCTATAATTTTCTAGATATGTTGATGATGAGTTTTAATATATATTTTTGGTATGATATACGAGATTCTTCATCAACTTAAACACATTTTGATTACCACAATCAAGTGGTGTTGATGCTAATTGATCTATCTAAGATCATACAATAAGAATAATAACCAAATAACTTCACACCCCACATTGCATGTTATCTTATATTATACTTTAGTTGATGACAATGCAATTATATGTTGAATTTTGCACTACCAAGAAGTAGCCCCTAATCCAATAGCAAACACATAACTAGTAGTAGATTTTTGGTAATCAATTAATCTTTGCCCAATTTTCATCAATGTATCCAATCAACTAAAAAGCATTAAATTACTAGTATAATATACCAAAGTCAAGGGTAATTTTCATATATCTAATAATTTTTTGTGTAGCCTATCAATGCCCTCTTTAGGAATTTGAAATAAAAATAGATAAATAACTCACTATAAAACATAAATATAGTCTAATGATCGGAAGATAAATCAAGTTGCCCAAAAATTGTTGATATACCAATTTATTGAATCAAAATAGACTCGAAAGTATAGGCTAACTTTCATAGATGTAGATATCATATTATAATTTATTGTCCAAAATATTTCCAAAAGTGTTTTGGCATAGTTGTTTTGTGATATAAAAATAATATAATCAAGTTGTGGAAATTCTATACCTAGCTAGTAATGAAGGATCTCTAAATCTATTATATCAAAAACTAGATATAAATCATATTTTTATTATAAAAATGAGGTGGGCTTCAATACTAGCAATAACAAGGTCGTCAAAATACATAGTGAAAATGACAAGTCATTTCTTGTAGTTTTGATATAGATATTAGGACTAGAAAAAATCTAGTTGAATCTTGAATCTATAAGATGTTGATCAATTTGAAATATTATAATCAAGGAACTTGCTTAAGTTTGTATATTGAATTAATAAACCTATAAACAAGATGTTCTTTTTTTGGTACATAAAACCCTTGTGGTTGCACCATGTAAACCTCCTCTTCTAATTCTCCCATTCAAGAAAGAACTCTTAGCATCCATTTGATATACCTACCACCCAAATTGTGATGTAATGGAAAATACTAGTAGAAATACCACAATTTTTATAGTTGGAGCAAATGTATTTCCATAATCTATACCTTACTAATGCATTCCCTTTAGCAACAAAACAACCTTTGAATTTCTCAATAGTTTCAATTGATTTATATTTTACTTTGTAAACCCATTTATAACCAATGGGTTTCTTCCCATGGGGTAATTCACATAGTTCCTATGTTTTATTCTTCATCATAGAGATAAATTATGACTTAATAGTAGCTCCCCAATCTAGTTTACCTCTAACCTATTTATATCTACTAAGTTCAGAATTTTATAAAACTAAAGGAAAATTTGCCTACTCATTTGCTTGTCTAGGCCCTTTTCTAACATTCTAGATTTTCTAGCTATCATTTTTCACCCTCCTTGACATATTTCATTATATATGTATACCATTTTGGTTATTGATGTGGCTCTTGTTGTTGGTGAACTTCACTTGGATGTACCTCTATAAAAGTATATTCCACAAGGTCATCCCAAAGTGGATTTTCAACACACGAATGTGGTTGAGTCTTCACATATTTCTTTTCATCATTAATCTCTGATGTATTTAAATCCAAGTGAACTTCACTATCTATTATAGTACTATCAACAATTCTATAATATAAAAAAATCTCAAATATTTACCATAATTTAATAAGAAAGGGTTCTGGAATTTTAGTTGGGATGACTTTGGAGCTCTGTTAGGGTTTGATAAGGAAAAACTACTCTACTAGGATTTTATGAAGAAAAACTACTCTACGGGGATGGCAGTAGCTTTCGGAGGAGGTTTGGAAAATTGAAGGAATTTTGTGATGGCATAGGGTCCGACACAGAGAGCACATGCTCGTGATGTTTTTTCATTTGAAAATGACTGGAAAGAATAGGATTTTCCAGTGCATGTCGGGAACCGCTTGTTAAAGAACAATGGATGTTTGGAATGATGTGAAACCAGGCTAGTTCTAGTGGTTCAACCAGACTCGATGGCAGAATATGTGGAGTATCTAACCAAACATACCCTTATTGGAAAATTTTTGGGTATCCAAATTTCTCTCCCCTTTGTGGAGGCTTGGGTCAGGAAAACTTGGAATCCTGAAGGTGATGTTGAGTGCCAACAACTATTTTATGGTGGTTTTCTCTTATATTGCAAATCGTAACAAAGCATTTGAAGGGGGTCCTTGTTTCTATAACAAAGTGGGACTCTTTCTTAAACCCTGGCATGTGGGTTTCAACCCATCAGAGGAGTGGTCATCACGGGTTCTAGTATGGGTGTGGCTTCCATGGCTCTCGTTGGAATTTTGGAGAACTGATATCTTGCATAAGATTTCCCTTCTGCTTGGGAAGCCAATTGGACCGTCATAATAGACAATGGATAAAAAGGTAATCTTTGTTGCTCGTATTTGTGTTGAAATTGACTTAAATAATCCTATTCCATATTCTATTGAAATACAATTTGGATCAACTACATGGGTTCAAAAACTTGACTATGAAGCTCTTCCATTTCGTTGTCGTATTTTCCATGAATATGGCCACCTAAAAATAAAATGCCCTAATTTTATCTCGCCTATGGCTTCAAATATTGGGCCCTATCAGTCTGGAAAAAGTTTGAATAAAGGAAAAGCCCCAATAAAGGAAGGGGAACGTGATAAGGAGGTTTTGTTCTAGTAAAATCCCGAAACAAAGGACGAAGGGCAAACAAAGACCTTAAGGATAGCCAGCCAGATGCTCTACTCAAATGTTTTGAAATATTAGATGATCTTGATTAGTGCATGGAGATACTTGAAACGTCGCTACCTGATATAAATATAACAAGGCCGAATCAGATGTCTCTTCTTGAGGGGGAACTTAAGGAATCAAATCTAGGGGGTTTAAATGAATAACAAAGGGCTTTGGATCTAAGTATAGGGGACATAGTGGGTCTAGCCATATAAGGGAAACTATTTTGGAAAGTGGTACAAATTTAGTTATGCCCTCTCCTACTCAGGCACTGATGCAATCATCCTTGGACTGAAAAAATCCTACGATGTTGGGATTTCAGCAGAAAATAATTAAAAAAAGTTTTTCGAATAAGAATATGAAGATGGGTCGAAAGAAGGACCAGGATAAAAGTAAGTTAATGGGGGAGACTTTGGTGTTGTAAGGCTTGGTGAGAACATTAGACTCCCATTTTTATAACCCCCAAAAATTATTATCCTCTCATGGAATGTAAGGGGGTTGAACAACATCCCCAGACAAAAAGTTGTTCGTGATTTGGTTCGTGTGCATTCTCCGGATGTGGTGTTTATTTAGGAGACTAAATTGGCTATTGATAGTATGTTCAATATTTCTCCCAAGTTGTGTAGAAGGGGGTAATGCCAGTGTATTGGTGCATGTGGATATGTTGGTGGCATCGCTTGTTTATGGGATCCGGTTAAGATATCCCCTCTTACTTGGATTTCTAGCAGATGGTCTATTTTGATGGTCGTGTATGATAATGAATCTAGTGAAACCATCCTACTTACAAATGTGTATGCTCCTGTTGATTACAATGGTAAAGTGAATTTGTGGAAGCACATTTTCTTTGTGAGAAGTTTGGTTCCCCTGTACCCATGGATTTTGGCTAGAGACTTCAACTCTATCACTTGTCCTGGAGGAGAAAAGTGGTGGGGTGGACCGTCTCAATATTTTCTCTTCTGTCTTCAATGCTCATATATAGGCCCTAAACTTGGTTGATATCAAGCCAAATAATGTGATCTTTACTTGGCATAATAGAAGATGTGGAGAATCTTCCATATCAAAGAGACTGGCTAGGTTTTTGATATCCAGTTATTGGATGGGTAATAACATAATTTCTAGTTCTGTGATTATGGAGGGTAGGGGATCTTATCATTGGCCTATAAAACTCTCTGCTTTGGAGTTAGGGCTATAAAATAATCCCTCCTTTAAGTTTAAACTTATGTGGCTTTGTGATACTAAGCTTTATGATTGCATGCGAGGTTGGTGGACCACTAGCAGACCTCCTCATGGCACCGCTATGTATTCCTTTATGAAGCAACTACAATTTGTAAAACATAAATTGAAGAGATGGAATAGACTAAATTTTGGGAACCTTTCCTTGGCTAAGCTGGAAGCTCTTAGGAGGATGGAAGAAGCTTCAAGGAATATTAGAGATCAGGGATTCATGAAGGAGCTTCTTATTGAGGAATCTGAAGCTACGAAAGACCTTGCTGAATGAGAACTGAGGGAAGAAATTTTTTGGAAATAAAAAGCTCAAGTAGATTGGCTTCAAGAAGGGGATAGGAACACAACCTTATTTTATAACTCAGTTAAGGTTCACCGTAATGGTAACCTGATTACCTCTCTTGTGAATTCTTAGGGTGCCCTACTCTCTTCTTTCAGGGATATTTCAGAAGAGACTAAGAGGTATTTTTCCTCTCTCTTCAAGGACTCCCTATCAGATGATGAGAATGAAAAGCTTATTCTAAACTATATTCCAGCGATTGTTTCTAGAGATATGAATGAGAACTTGATGGGTCCAATTTCCCTTGAGGAGTTGGAAAATGTTGTATTCAATATGAAAAAAGGAAAAGCCCCAAGCCCAGATGGATTCTTGATTGAGTTTTATCATGATTTTTGGAATTTAATCAAATTTGATCTTTTGGAGGTGGTCCATGAGTCCTAAAAGAACAAACAGATGCTAAGGGCCCTAAATGCTACCTTTGTGGTGCTTATACCCAAAAAAGAGGGAGAAAATTCCATGGATATGTTCAGGCCTATTGCTCTCTCCAATGTTGTGTATAAGATCATCACAAAAATTATTGCTGAAAGGCTGAAGATATGGTTAAGCACAATAATCAATAAGGAGCAAGGAGGGTTTGTTGCTAGCCGAAAAATCTTGGATGGGGTTGGTATTGCTACAAAATCTATTCACTCGATGGAAACTTCTAAGGAGAAAACTATGTTCATTAATTTGGACATGTCCAAAGCTTATGATCGGGTTAGATGGTCCTTTATTCAGAAAGTTCTTACTGCTTTTGTATTTGAGGAGGAATGGATTAGATGGGTGATGAGTTGTGTTTCTTCTTCCTCATTCTTTTTTATTGTTAATAATGAGCCATCGGAGCTGTTTGAGGCCTCAAGGGGATTGAGGCAAGGAGATCCTTTATCTCCTTATTTGTTTATCATTATGGCGGAAGGTTTGGTAATATTGTTCAATTCTCAAGTCATGTAGGGTCTCATTCAGGGGTGGAAGTGGGATAGTAGTTTTCCACCTCTTTTCCACCTTCAATTTGTTGATGATACTACTTTGTTGGGAGTTACCACTATTAGAGAAGCTGGCAATATTAGACAATATCTTTACATATATCTTGGTGCTTCTAGAAAGTTTATTAATGAGGACAAGTCTTCTATTTTCTTCTTCAATACCCCTCCTCTTATTCAATCCAGGATTGCTCGCATTCTAAGATTCTAGGTTGGGACTCCCCCCTTCATTTATATTGGTATTCCAATTTCATCTCATCCTCTACCTAGATCTTCTTGGCAGTCTATGCTTGATAAGTTTAGAAGGAATGTGAATCACTGGACTTTCAGATGGCTATCCATTGCAGGTAGAGTTTTGCTTTTAAAATATGTTGTTCAAGCTTTACCCATTTATAGATGTTTTGTACAGATAGCTCCCTCTCACTTCATCAAGGACATTGATGCTTTTTCAAGATAGTATTTATGGTCTAGAAAACTTGATCAATATAAATAGAGTTTGATTAGGTAGGATTCTATATGTAGGTCGGTGCAAGAGGGAGGCCTTGGGTTGCAACAAACAACTCTTTTTGGGCAAGCTTTGGCTGCAAAAATTTATTGGAGATGGTGTACCTCTCAAGATAATATTTGGGCTAAAATATTATCTTGTAAATATTGAGAGGTATTTCTAAGGCTGAGATCCCTAGAGTCAGTTTGGTTGGGAAACATTCTGTTATCTGGGACACTCTAAAAAGAGGAGCTAATTTAATCAAGCAAGGTTTGTTCTGTATTTACAATCAAGGATTAAATGCTCTTTTTTGGGAGGATTTTTGGTATGGCCACCCTCCTATCTTGAATCAATATCCTAGGTTATGTTCCCTAAGAATTTTTTTCTTGGAAGCAGGCTGGTCTCATGTGGAGGACTTTATAAAAATCCAGTCTTTTGTAAATATGGAGATGTACAGGTGGAAATATCCGCAAGAATGGCCCTAGGGAGGACTGGCCAAGGACAGAGAGGTGCTTACTCTTATTCTTATGGGGAGGCCTTGTTCTTCATTAAGGGGTAAAGATATTCTGGCTTGGAACTCTGATCCTAAGGGAACCTACTCGGTAGACTATGGTTATCAGGTTCTTGATAAGCAAAAGTATCGGAGCCTTCCTGTCACTTGGTGGAAAAAGGTGTGGAACAAATTTTCCTGGCCAAAATGTAACTTCTTTCTTTGGTTGGTAGCTTGTAATAAATGCCTCTCTTGGGATAATGTGAAGAAGAGGGAACTTCAGGGTCCTTTTTGTGTCCTTTGTAGTAAGAATGAGGATGAATCTTCTCATTTATTTTTCCAATGCTACTTTGCCGGAGACATTTGGCACCATTGGTGGAGCACCTGGAACTATCCATGTTTTCATGTGCTGTCCTTGGTGGATTTTTGGAGTAGTCTAGGTAGAACTTCGGCCAAGGCCCCCTCCCTTCAGGCGGCTTGGAAATTGGGCCCTTCTTGCATCATCAGGTAAATTTGGCTCGAACAAAACCGATGCATATTTTAGGGCAGTTTTTTGGCTGTTCAACAGATCTAGAAAAGGATCCTGTATATGGTTCAGGAAACCATCCATAGCAAATGTGATGTGGACCCTCTTTTGGATTCTAGGGAGAAGAAGGTACAACAAGCCCTTGGTATCTTTGGGGATGGTGTGAACTCTTCTAGCCCTAGTAAGTTTCCTCGGCTTAGCAAGAAGGTTAGGAGATATGGTAGGTGGATGCCACCCCCTAGAGGAGTTTTAAAAATTAATACTGATGGATCATCTAGGGGTAATCCTGGACATGCTAGCATTGGCGATGTTGGGAGAGATTCTACTGGTGGTGTTAGTTTTTTCTTTTCCATTTATAAAAGTGTTCACTCCAACAATTTTATGGAAGCTCTTGCAATTCTTGAGGCCTTGTGGAGGGGGTTTTCTCTTGGCTGGCATAGGATTATCTGCGAGTCTAAATCTCAAATTGTGGTTAATATTTTAAACAATAAAAGGGTGGAGGAAGTTAATTGGCAGTTGGCCTTTGTAGCCGTTTAGATTCTCAAAATGAGTGAAGAGTTCAAATTTATATCCTTTGTGCACATTCCAAGGGAATGGAATGTGGTTGTTTATTACCTGACCAAAAGGGCTTCTGAGCTGCTGGATCCTTGGAGTATCGATAATTGGAAGAGTCACTCGTCTGGGGACTCTCAACTCCTGTGGGAGTTGATCCACAAGGATATAAAAACTTAATGTGGTTTGTTCTTGTTGTCTTTTTTGGGTGTCATTCTAGTCTAGTGGTTTTATCTTGTTTGGTTGTTTATTTGAGTCTTGGTTGGAAGCTCAGTTGTACTCTGTAATCTAGAATTTTTATCAATAAATTTTTACCCCTTTATTTAAAAAATAATAATAAAGGGTTCTTCTCATATATAATAATTTCTCTACTGTTTATAATCTTGTTAGTAGAGATATTAAGCAATTTGAATGCCTTATATTCTTCTCTATAGCAAAAAATAATATTTTTTTTGCTTTTTTCATCTAAGTTTATTTATTTTCTCTTTAGGAATTAATACAAAAGCAATAAAACTAAAAATATGAAAATAAATAATTTCATGTTTTCTTCCACACCATTCTTCATTAGGAGTAACACTTTGTAGAGCTTTGCATGGACACCTAATGAGAATGAAGACTATAATTTTTACTTTTACCCAATAATGATATGATACATTTTAATTATGCACCATGCATCTAGTCATCCTAATTATTGTGTGTTCCTCCTCTCTACTACCTCAATTTGTTGCAAAGTGTAAGGAGATGTATGTTTCCTATGTATGCCCTAAATATTGAATTATGTGAGGTAAACTCACCCACACTATATGATCTAAAGACTATAATTGTATTTTTATATTATTTCTCTACAATGACTTTAAAATTTTCAAAGGATGAAAAACATTCATACTTATATTTGAGGAAGCATAACCACATATTTCTCAAATAATCATCAATCATCAAAAAAATAAAATTACACCACAAATTGAACATGTATTCATTGGACCACACAAATCAATATGTGCTAAATCTAAACACCTTGTGCATGCTAAGACTTACCCATACCAAATGATTGATGACTATTTTCCAAGTTGGCATATGTTGTTGATCTTAAATGGATGGTAATATATAAACCATGTTAGTGAGAATTGATAAATACTTATAATTTGAATGATCAAACCTCTCATTGTAAAGAACAAAACTATTGTCTTCAAAAGCCAAGGAAAATAATTTATAAGACTTGCAATCAACTAACTTGTAGATTACTTTCTCACATATTTTGAGAATAATAAGCTTGTTTAGAACCACATGCATCACCTTATATCTATTTTATGAAAGTGGACAACAAGTTGAAAAGTCATAGTAATTTCACTAAAGGATAGAAGGTTTTTGCTCATATCAGGAACATACCAAATATTCTTGAAGGTGTATATAATATTATTGTTCAATGTTACATTAACATCACCACATATTTTAAGAAAGTATGATTTGCCATCATCAAGTAAAATATACTTATTCTTACATGGATCTTCAATGAAATTAACACATCAATATTTACATGTATAATGTTTGAATGCTTGAGAGTCAAGACACGACTTAGTAGATTGACACATGTAATTTGAGATTTTTTAGAATCAAACTTCTCTGCATGATCTTCTATTTTAACCATATTTTCTTGTTTTGTCCCTTGTTGACTTGTTTATTATTCTACTTACTACAATCATGTTTGAAATTACTAGGCTTCCTTCAATAAAATAAATGACTTGGAATTACTTCACATTAGAATTTTTACCTTGCTTGTGATCAAACAATGAGGGATTAGAATTTTTATTGTATTTGTGTTTGGCTTTAGCATTAAATGCAATCTCTATACTCCCTAAAGTTGATACTCCCATTTGTGACTATCTCTTCTCTTTCTACATAAGTAAAGAAGATATTTTTTCAAAATCAAGAGTTTGAGTTTCTATAATCAAATGTAGAGAATCATAAAAAGACTTATAAGATAGAGGTAAACCTTGAAAAATAATGCTGACCACATCCTCATAATTGACTATCTCTTGAATAGCAATTAATCAATCTTGCAAATATTTTAGATAGATGAGTTACATAGAAATAAAACCTCCATCCAATAACTAGGAAGAATAAAAAAATATTCTTTAAAAATAAAGCACACCTTGCTTCAATATTTTATACTTATTTTGGAACTTTTTCTATAATATTGTAACATTGTTCTTATTATGAAATTCAGGAATCGATCATCTACAATACATAATTTGAGAAGCATCAAATATTTTCTATGTCACTTGTTCAAGCCATCAACATCATCTTTTGGCCTAATTTCTTACTTGATAACTATGTTTTCCAAATCTTGATACTCTCAAATTGTAAGTATCTTATGGATCCACACACTATAATTTCTTCCAATCAGTTTCTATGAATTTAGAAGAATTAGAGCCTAAGTATTTAACATTCTTCCATTAATGACAACCCCAAATAGCAAACATAGAATATCGAATTCCAAACAAGCATTGAAAACCAAACTCAAAGCAATGAATATAAAACACTGCACTCTACTCCATCCAAGCTTAAAATTTGGATAGACTCCAAGTTGTGCTTTGTCCAAGATGGAATTGTGATCAACCTTCAGCTAGTGCTTTGCCCAAGCTAGAAACATGGGCAAACTCCAAGCTACACTTTATAATAGCCTAGTCAAACTCTAAATGTCAGGAGTGATAACTTTATCATGTGAGGAGAAAATCATCAAATGCCAAATATTAAAATAACATACGTCATTTGTCAAATCTAATAGATCTAAACACAACATAGAATAAAACCTTTGTTGACTATGCAACAACACCAAAATCGATTATAGAGTAGTAATCTATAGAGGCATTGACTACCAAAGAAAAAATATATGACTCATATGAAATGAATATTGTGAGATAAACTCCTCATTTCTTTCTTTTATTGTGTTGATAGCATAAAATATTGTAACACAACTTCCTCTATTTGTATTTTTGAGCTTTAATTTATAATGATTTATAATTTGATAATTGGTTGGTATTGATAAAACTAGATCTTAGAAATCCTAAGTTATCCCTACAAATCCTAATAAATTATCTCTAAAAAACCTAACAAGTTATCTCTAAACAATTGTTTTACTAATGAAGAAACCAAGATTAGACTATTAAGAAAAAACTAAAAATAACTTATGAAAATAATTTTTATTTTAAAAAATATATATTTTTGATAAATTGATAGAAGGGGTTTTGAAAGGGTCCCCAAACCTTTTACATGTAAAAATTAGAATGCACTAACCATGGGCCAAAAATAATCTGGGCAGGTGTCAATACAATAAAACTAATTAAAAAGGTAACCTCCACCACCAGGGGAGAACCAAAGGAAACCCAAAATCCCTAGAGCTACAACCACCTAGAAGGAGACTTACATAAAAGATCTGATTGAACCACCATGTATCCATACAATACCCAAACAAAAAGGAAGCAAAAGCCCACCCAGGAGTAACCTGAGATAAGGTAGGGCCAAAAACAAGAATTCCTTGAAGGTAAACATCCTTAATTTGCTTTATAATTTAGTTTGGATTTGACCATAGCCATCGAAAAATTAGGTTGGTCCTCGTTAAACAAGACTTTGATAACTTCAACACAAGAAATGGTTACCCTCATGAGATCAAAAATAGAATTTTGTAAATTTATCATTGTGGACCTACTAGGATCATAGGGGGATGCTTGCGACATATTCAAATCTATTTGTAGTTTAGGCTTGGGGTTACAATCAATCTCATTCATGAATTTGACTTTATTTTTAGCTAGGACAAAATCTTCCTCCAAATTTTCCACCATGTCTGGGCTTAGAAACCAGATGTTTAGACCTCCTCATTTTGGTCCCACTTCCCCTTGAACCTAGAATAGGGGATGACATTAGGGGTTCATTTTGAGTCCTTTTCAAATGAGAACCCAGAACAAGGAGTGACATCATGTTTTCTTACGTAGGGCTTCTTACTGAACCAATTAGAGGAGTAGTCAAATATTTGGAAGAATCGTTGATATCATTGATTACAGGGCCAAAGAACATCAAAGTGCTCATATCTACATGAGAATCCATCTGGTACTTAGAGGATATTTTAGGGGTTGACTCAATGGAAGAAGAACCAAAATCCTCCAAAGAGTCTGACAATTCTATATTCACAAGGTTAGTTGATAGGGCATCAAAAATACCAACTCCTAAGAGGTTTATTGTCATCACCACATAATCCAAGATAGTTTTATTCAAACCTTGGTGTATGGGTTTGTTTAGTTTACCTTTTTAACCCTCATGGTTGAATGCTCTAGAGAATGGAACAAGAATTTCAGGACATTCATGGCTCTTTTCCACCAAAACTGGTTCAATAACATGGAATAAAAACTTCTTAGCATCTCTTGATATTTATCCAATGTAAAGCACGTCATGACTAAGAGGGAAATATGGTCCCATAGGTCCTTCAAATACCCCCTTTTGAAGCCATTCTAGTAGTTTTACAAGGACTCATCAGCATCAAGGAAATTCTAAATCTCCCTAGATAGGGAATGATTTTCCCTACTAAGACATGCATCGTTGGTTGGGAGACCAGTGACTTCAACAATTAGCTAGATAGAGATAGAAAATTCTAATTCATCAACTTTAACCTTACCATTGTGCCATAATAGATCTATATTTCTATCCATGAGGAGGTGATGTCCATTAAAATTCAACATGTATTTAAGAATACCCCTTCATTTCAGGATCTTCTTCAAGTCATCATCGACAACCAAGTTGTTGGGTTCTAGAATGGTCTCCTCCCTCTTAGTTGGACCCATGATGAATGTAGCTGGACACTCTATCCTCCACCACATTCTATAGGTTTTGAAGCACCACAACCCCTTTAGGCACCACCAAGAAGCCCCCTCCTAGAGAAAAGCACTCAATGATCTTCAGGTATGACAAGGGAGAACAATCACAGTCACACAATGCCTAGTCCTGACTATCTGGTATAGGAAGATGCTAAATTTAACTTCATAAATGATAGTGTTCCTATTTCATTGAAGGTCATGACAACAAGGGAAATATTTAGACCCTTCATGGATCTTAAAGCTATCATTATCAGGAAAGGACTGAATCATACATTGAAATAACTTGATCTTGACAATGTGACAAGAGGTATGATTCAGAGCAAGTGACATGTACATCAACCAAGAGACACCAAAGCTCCTTGAGAATACCACGTATATAGAGCCAAGTTGATACCACCTCCCATATTCAAACAATAATTTTTTACCTATCTCAAGAGCCCATTCTTTAATAAGAATCATGATAGAAATCACACGTGAAGGACTTTTTTCCATGTAGATCTTTCTTTTATTATACCAACAAATCCTAAATTTTGGATTATTTGAAATGTTTGTCCAAGTGTGTAAGATCATAAAGAAAAAAAAATCCATCTCTAACTCAGATTCTCCTCTCAAATTATGCCCTGATACACTATTCTTAGAGAAATAAAACCATGTAAAAGGTATATCAGTCATAGGGATGAATTAACACAAAGGATGAAAAGTAATAAACTTAGAGTACTAAACTCTTGACTCCCCTTCTAGGTACTACTTCTAAGCAAAGAGAATAAGCAACATGTGGAATACATGAAATTTAACTACATCTATCCCTGCTCCACATCCCATCTAGAAAGTATGGCATCCTCCAAGCTTCTCAAACCTTGAGTGAAATTATTTTTCCAAACATAGAATTCTTCTTGACTCACACCCAAGTTGGCCATGAAATTTATGGATTTGTTACCTTCATGAAATGTGTGTTAGAAGATTACTTCCATAAAGAGTTGAGAGTACCTTTTAGCTTCAAGGATCATGTTTACCATTGAGAGGCTTTCAAGGAGGCACCCCTTCATATGGTTGATGGTGATAAGGGAGTCACCTTCCACAATGACCTTTTGAGGGACCAAGGAGTTGATCAACTAAATACCTCTATAGAGGGCCCAAGGAGTTGATCAACTGAATACCTCAGTAGAGGGCCTTGAATTCTACAAACTGACTAGTGTTGACACCCATAGCATAGACCATAAGTATTTCACCCTTGTGGTTCCTTATGATACCCATTGCACTGGTTCTACTAGAATTTCACTTTGAGGCACCATCAAAATTTAACTTGATCCAATCATTAGGGGTTTATTTACAAATAGTAACAGATCTTGGATTGGCAATGACAGGAATTGATGATCCAAAATGATCTTGGAAGTCTAACAACCTCGCTAAAGATTTCTATGAATCCTTGGATTTAGCATCCAAGGAACAAAAATTCACATTTTCATCATTGTAGCAATTCTCCTAGAGCAAAAACAATCAACAAAATTAGAGATATTATTGAACACTCGCTAATTACGTTCCTTCCAAAAACCCCTAAGAATATGAGCCAAAATAAAATCACAAAATAGGCAATGACATGAGGAGGTGAAGGGAGAAGTCCATTGAAAAAGGAGATTAGAAATGAGGGAGAAACCCATGAGAGACCCAACATCTCAAAGAAGGAATCAAAGACCTCCCTGGTGAATTGGCACAAATTAAATAAGTGAAGGGAAGTTTCCTCATTTGCACCATACAGATAGTAATGATTAGGAAAGATCAAACCTTTGGTATGAAGGTTATTAAGGGTGAGAGCCTTATTCTGCACTGCCAATCAGAGGAAAATATGAACCTTAGTAATCATATCTTTGCACCGGATCAGATGGCAAGGAAATCAAGGAAGGTCTAGATTCATAATCAGGTTGAAGGTAGACTTAACCGAAAAGGAACCAAAATATTTTTCCTTCCAACAAAAAGAATCATCTTCAACCTCCAACTTAAAAATGTAAAGATTTAAAATATTAGATATAATTTTGAGAGCATTATTTTCCTCCTGTAAAATATGAGGATGGCTCAGAGATCTCCACTTCCTACAATCTTGGGAGGCAACAATAAAGTTTGACACTTTAGAACCAAACAACCTTCTATAGGATTTTTTAGCAATTTCCAATTCAGGGGAGGATGCTAGGGCAGAATCCAGCAACCAAGGGTCATTCTAGACATTAACATTTTGGCCATTCCCCATCGACCATTTTCTCCTTTGGACAATATATCTTTCGTCTTATTTAAATTCATCTAGAAGTCTAAGCTTGAGATCGAAAGCATGAGAAGAAACTCATTTTCCATACTCAAATACTTAGCCTTAACAATCTTGGCCCATTCAACATCTTCCTTTAAAAAAAGTCTCCAACCTTGTTTGGTAGTTAGGGCTTTGTTCATATGGGTATTCTTCCTTAAGCCCTAGCCCCTGCAAGATTTACTATTGCAAATTTGGTCCCATGCCACCAAATGAAATCTACTTTTTTTATCAGACCTTGATCATAGGAAATCTCTATGGATTTTCTCAATTCTTTGAAGGATTTTTCTAGGCATTTGAAACAGGGATATGAAGAAAACATGTATGCTCTGGAGAGAGGTTTTCACTAGCAACGCTTTCCCAACCTAGCTGAGGAAGTCTCCTTTCCAACTGGGTAGCATGCATTGAATCCTTTCTACCACTGGTTCCCAAAGATCTGGTTTATAGTAACCTTTGAAGAAAGGTAGTCCAAGGTAAGTGGAGGGCAAAGATACCACTTCACAACCAAGGATATTGGTAATCTTCCTCTGTCTGACCATAGGGGTGTTAAGAAAAAAGATTTTTCTTTTCAAGTAATTTAACTTATTGATATGCCACCTTTTCAAATAAGTGAAGGATATTTTTTATTGAACGAGCCTGAGGGATAAAATCCAGAAAGGATAGTTGGGTTTCATCTAAGAACTGGTGATGCAAGATAGGATTAGACCTTATATATATATAATATATATATATATATATATATATATATATATATATATATATATATAAATTTATCAAATGGTAATAGCTCAACCGATTAGATTCCTTAATATTAAAGGAGGAGACCCAATTTTAAATGTTTTTTTAATGGGTTATATGGGATTGAAATGGGCCCCACCCGTATTACATTGTCACCATATAGTGGTATTACAACAAAGCTTGGATATTATCCATATATCATTTGGTAAGATTCAAACCTAGGTCTCCTCCTTGAAATATTGAGAAATCTAACTGGTTGAGCTAATGTCACTTGATATTTTTCAATAAGTTTACACAAGTTTTTATGAGGGGTCTCGGTCCCTTCATATTGAGTGGGGTTTGAACCTTGGACCTCTCAAAGAGAGGCCAAAGTCCTTACCATTGCAGTAAGCTTACAACTATTTTTCAATGACTTTACACAAATTTTTATGAGGGAACCCCTCATACTGAGTGAGATTTGAACCTTGAACCTCTTAAAGAGAGACCGAAGCTCATACCACTACAGTAAGCTTGCAACTCACCTAATTTTAAATGTTACCAAACGATACAAAATAATATCTAAATTATTATAATACCACTATATAATAATAATATAATATAAATAAAATCTATTTTTATCCATATAACTTATTAAATATATATTAAATTTATTCGCTATATTTACAAATTTATTTATTACTTTATTAATCGTTTTTATATAAATGCAACTATCCATTCTTGAGCTTCTATTAAGATGCACATCCACAAATTGAATGTGCTTACCGCACCCTAATAACACAAACTAATGCATAAGATATATTAATACTATATCATATACATCTTCCACACTCTAATAACACAAAATAATGCATAAGATATATTAATACTATATCATATACATCTTTGAATTGATTTTTCAACATGCATTTTTATTTATACCCTACCCTATGCAGTTTTAAATATATATAAAAATAAAAGGTTGCTAGTTATAAAGCAACTCCATCAATATCAAACTTGTGGCAAAATCTTTAAAAGATTCTCTTAATCATTTTCTAATACAATCATATCCTAAACAAATCATCCTCTTCTTCATATTATTATAATTCAAACCCCACAAAATATCTCAAGGTCAAGTTTAGCATGTTACTCGACCAATATAATGATGACCCATCTAATTTAAGTATCTAAACATTTTTGGATTTAGATAGAAATTTTTACCTTTGAATATTTTTATTTTAATCATAAAATCAAAAATTAAGTTTATTAATAAGAGATTAGTAGTTTAAATCTTAAATCTTTTAAAAAACCAAATTCCAAACATTAAGTCATCTCAAAACAATAAATAAATAAATATATAGTATCACAGAGGCTGCTTCCACCAACGTTATTGTTGCCCCGCTGCTTCCACCAACATTATTGTTGACCCTGTGTGAAATGAGCAGTCGCTCGGATTCGTACCTTTATGGTGAGTCCGATGCACTTAGAAGATTCAGATCAGACTACTACTTTGCAAACAGGCTACTCTATCTTGTTGATAGATACCTAGCTAAAATGCCTGACCAAAAAACACTTACCAATCCATTTAACTTTCGAAAACTTTTTTATTACGATAAACCTTAAGTTAGTACACCCATACATCCTTCTCTTATCCTGGCCGGTGGTGAATGGCGTATGGTGAGAACCTACCATAGTCAGGACTTTTTTATTACCGTCAACCTTAAGTGATGTTAGCACACCCATACATCCTTCTCTTATCCTCGTCGGTGGTGAATGGTGTATGATGAGAAGCTTCCATAGTCCCTTTCCATAAAAGACCATGGTGGTGTTTAGGTTTCAAAGTTCCAGAGTCTCTTTCCATACAAAGCCTCTCAATAAAAGCTAGACACCTCCTTTAAACTTGGGTATAGAAATAAAGGAGGAGAAGGCAAATGTTTTGTTTTTAGATAAAATTTGGTTATAGGATTCAAACTATAGTTATTATTTTCATTAAGTTTATTTGTTTTGTTGTTGATTTCTTCGTTTGGGATTCATATCGTCGTCGTCGTGGATTTAACACACGCACAAGCATTGAGAAAGTTTGGAGCAGACTACTACCTTTGCAAAGGATCGGCTTTCTTCAAGGTTTAAACCTAAATCGTTTTCTTGATAAATGCCTAGCCACACATACATTTACCAATCTAAAAAAGAAATGTTAAAAAACCATTGCTGCAATCAATAGAAACATGAATTAAAATAAGCACCGCACTATTTAAAATTCTTCCATAGTTCTCAAACTTGACCTTAATGCACATTTTTTATCCTTCATCTATCGCTATCTCTTCACATAAAATATAACTTCCTTCTTTCCGCGTACATGGCACTACAAAAAGCTATTACTGCTCACACGTCCGTGGAAGAAAAATATAAAAGCAATCTTCCGCGTAGAGGACACTGTAACAGACATCAAAAGCTTACACGTACCAAGTATTGACTTAGTAAGGTTTTGATTTATTAGAAAAGGAAGGCCAAATATCTAGAAACAACTTTAGGAGTTGGTTTGAGCTGTAGGGTGTTCAAAAACTTAAATTCAAATTAGTTAGTTGTGGTCGTTATTTTCAAAAAAATTAAATTTAAATTAGTTAGTTGTGGTTTGAGTGTTTATTTAAAAAAATTAAATTTAAGTTAGTTGGTTGTGGTTTCAAGTGTTATTTTAAAAAATTTAAATTCAAACAGTAACGAAATATGTGTACATACAACTCAAAAAATAGTGTCAACATCAAAATAATAAAGTGGTGTTAATAAGTTCAGTTTGTTTTTTCCATATTTTGTGTGTTTTGTGTGTTGTTGGGACAATGATGTAAATACAAACATTCTTAAAATTTTAATATTAAATATAAATATTTTTAAAATTTTAATATTTTATAATTATAAAATTGACTTGTTTAATGAGGATGAAAATGAAAAGTTTTACATTAAAATTTTAGTTCATTAGATTTAAGAAAAGTAGTGAGAAGCCAAAAGTTTTACATTGTAAGTGAAGTCTCTAATCATATGAGTGAACTTTAAAGTTTAAGTCCATGGAGTTGAATTCAAGTGGTTGAGATGGGTTATCTTCTAAGGAAAAGGATTGTGTTTGGAAGTCTTCATAAGCATAGATTCTCTCTATGTATGAGTAGTGGGTGCTTGGCTACCAAGTAAGTTATCCTTGTCTCATTATAAACAAAATTAATATAACTTATTAAAATTCCATTGGGTTTAGTGCTCAAGCAATGGTAAGCAACGAGTTTCATATTTAAGTTAAGGTTTCAATCCTATAGGTGAACCTTAATATTTCTTAATCCCATTGAATTTGGGGCAATTTATGGGGAGAGAGGAGTTTCACATTATAATGTAAGGTTTCAATCCCATAGGTAAACCTTAACGTTCAACCTAAGCAATTTCGAGTAAAATGTGCGATGTAAAAATATTCACATCATAAACAAATGTTTCAATCACATGGGTTATCCTTAACATTTTTTATCAAGTTAATATTGAGAGGTTAACATGAGTTGTCTTTCACAAAGAAAGGTTAAGGTCAAGTCTCAAGGCAAGAATGCAGATTCTATGTATTAAGTAATAGGTAGTTGACCCCAAGTGAGTTGTCTTGGTCTTATTATGAATTAAAATATGTCGTAGTCCATTAAAAACAAGTATAAAATTGATCAGCATTTTAAGATCTCCACCTACTCTCATTGTCAATATTATTACAGGTGAATTGGTTATAGAAATGGGATTATATAGATAACCCAATATCAAATCTAGCTAACTCTAAGGATATCCAATTAAATATATTTAATGCAAGTAATTATCGATATTAATAAATGCCTTGGAAATATTTATCTTATAAAACCAATGATCAAATGCTAATTAAAATGCCTATTGAGAATCAACAATCTTCAAATTTGACATATACGAACTCCCTCATCGTTTTTAGGATTATATGGATGCTTGACAATAAAGTAAATTGAAGTAGTTTTCAATGTTCATGAGGCCAAATTTTATATAGGATAATGTGGTTATCCAATTGTTTGTCCACGCATAATAGAGTATGGTGTATACCCCTACTCACTTTCAAATTTGAACCTTGGACCTCTTATTCAAAGTTCTAAATTCTTAACTACTAGGCCCACTTGAGTTGAACTTAGCATATTTGAATATCATTAATACTTAACATGAATTTTAATTAGAATTTGATCAAAAATTCTCTTATAAGGTGTATCTTTCTATGCAATTTTTATTAATAAGTTATATGTAACTTCTATTAGGGACACTTGCATCAAAATAAGAAAATGTTATGCTTGTTGCCAAGTCAGTTAAACCATATCCAACTTGCCTTTTTATCAAAAATATTCTTCATTTCTTTTTCTACCAAATATATTCTTCATCTTCATCAAATTGTTATGTTTCCACAATCAAATCCTTGACATTATTTTCATTAAAAGATAAAATAGTACTAGATTAATTGCCTTCCAAAATTTGAATTTCACAAAAGTGAAGATCAACATCTAAATTATTTGTCTTTTCATTTTCTATAAATGTGCTCATATTTCCAAGAGATTACCTCCAAAATAGTTGACAAATATCAACAATAATGTTATATTTTATCCCCACATCCTTTTTTATTAATAACATTAATAATAATTTGTGATTCCCCCTCAATTGAAATATATTTTCATCTTTTTTTTATTAGAACTTTTGTCCATGTAAGAAGTGTCCTAGCCTTTGTATAGTTGCTAGTTAAAGTTCCATATGATTATGAGTAAGTGAGGAGACTTTTACCTTTTAAAGTTTGTAAAAAACCACTTCCACTAGATTTTCCTAGATTTCCTTGGGAAGCACCATAAAATTAATCTTTGATAAACTCAATTTCTAGACATTTTCAATTTACCATAAAAAGGTAAATTCTTTGTGTTAAATATATTGTCATAGATGACCCTTCTATGTATATTTAAATATTATAACTAAGAGGATAAAACCTTTTTTTCTACACTTCATACTTACCATGAAGAGCACCATGCCTATAAAAATTCTACAAGGGAGGCAATAACAAAATTCTAAACTTGACATGATTTTAAGATTTATTTTTAAAAATCTAATATTCCTTTCAAACCATAAATTCTAACAAATAATGATAGGACCAATCCTCCATACAATATATATAATTATTTGTCTTTGAAATAAATGATTCAATATTTTATCAACTCTTTCAATGTTCATGAAGCTACCCAATATATTCTCACGTTTTAAATAAAACAACCTCAAATGGTGTACAAAAAGGAAAGATCAAAAAGTAAATGGTCTAATATTTCTAGCTCTTTCTAACACAAGGCACACTTGAAAAGTCCATTAAATCTTCTTCTTTGTAGACTCTTTCCTATGATAATCTTATTTTAGATTAGTAACCAAAGGAATATTGAGGTCTAACGGATGACCTCTTATAACTAAACATTCTTCTAAAGGAAATCATTGGAAGTAGAAAATTTTGATTGCTCTAAATTATCATATCCCAATTTGATCTAGTATCCACCATATTTTGATATATTTCAAACCATTTCATCCTTGTGTGTAAAAAAATGTACATAAAAGTCATGAAGCATCTTTATAATCTCATATACTATTAGTTTAAATTGATCTTTTTCAACTAGGTTATGAATAAAAATCCATGATCTAAAATTGTTGTTCACATTAATATAATATTTGACCTTTAGACATTTATAATTTAAATATGTCCAAGCCAATGGTTGTCATTTGAAATTAAGCTAAGTGGATAAGGCTTTAACCAAGGATCAAAAAAAAAAATTATGTAAGCCCATTCATCAGCTAATTGTCTACTATATTTCTTGATCAATTGTAAACTATTTGATATGAAGTTCCACATTGGTGATCCTTTAGGTAGGGTAAGTTTCTTGAATAATTTTATTGCATAACATTTCCACCCAACTCTTTCAATAATATCCAACCAATTTTTATCCCTAAGGCCAAACTCATAAGTCTACAATTCAACAAGCTTACCCCTGCAATATTCTTTCCTTTGTAAACCTTATCTCGCTTACAAAAAAACAACATAAATTTTTTGCCACACCTTTCCAAATAAAATATCTTTGAATTTTATCAAATTCAAATGTTATACCTACTTGAAATCTTGAAGGTGGAATACTATAAATAGGCATGGATTGCAATGTAGTCTTTATGGATTGTAGACTTCCAACAATGGTTAAGAAATTACCTTTCTAACATGCCAAATAAGATTTTGTTCCATCCAAAATTGATTCCCAAAGCTCCATATTTCCTTTATGAGACAAAAACAATACCTAAATATGTTGATGGAAAATTTCCAATTTTAAACCCTAAAATGTCCATGATAATGCTTTGTAAATCTAGAGAAATTAGGTTTTATGGTACTAATAAACTATCTAGAAACCCTCTCATTGCATCATAATAATGATGTAAATTCCATAGTCTCATTGATTGAGGGATGAAATCAAAGGAAGAGTATCATATCAATAAATTAGATATGAGATATAGAAGGGTCATTTGTTGTGACTTTTATACCTTTGATTTTTTCTTATTTTTTTCCTTTGAGGAAGCTCTTCTTAATACCTCTACAAGAATAATACATAGATAAAGAGAAATAGGATCGCCCTAGCAGATACTATAAGATGATTCAAATTATCCTATAGGGGATTCATTGATTAAAATAAAATATATTTTAGTGTTATAATGTTAGCTAGTGATTACATTATTTAGTTATAAGAAACTTGAAGAGAAAAGAAGGAAGCCTAAGTGACATGTTGAGCTCTTCCAAAATGGGAAGAGCCTAGAGTATATTGAAACAATAAAAGATATATATTTCTATATATGTACAACTCTAATGTTTTCAATAATTAAAATTCTCCTTTCCATAATCGATCTATCATTGATATTAGAGTAGGAATCATGTATTTTGTCTCTCCATCTACTTGATATATTGTTAAGAGTTTTTTGATAATACTTATCCCTAAATATTTGTATTGTCTTCTCAAATACTACCCTAGTTCAAACAATGAATAGACCCACAATATTTGTATCCCTTAAATTTCATCAATTAGCCTAGTAACCAACCCAAAATTGCTTTGATAATAGAAGTCGCCCTGATGGCATGACCCATGATATTATTAAAGTATCAAAACATCCCTCCTCTTACTTAGGCCTTTATCTTTTCCTCTTTCAAGGCCCATAACCCATGACAATGTTTCCCATATTCAATGCTTAGTGTTGTGAGAAGAGGAACAACATTTGATTTATTTGATGAAGTATAAATAATACATTAGGGCCAAGATTAGTCCGGAGGTTGTGGAACCACCCGAGACCAATATAGGCGCAGTTGTAACAAAATAACAACTAGCCTAAATTAATCAATTCTAACAATATAAGATCGTTAGGATTGAATTAACTAATGAAAGAAATATTGAAATATATTCTAACATCCCCCCATATTACAATATTTTAGGAAACATATAACTACTAGCTATACTATCATCCCCCCATTATTTTGAAATACATAGAGAGCTGTGAAACAATTCAAATTTGACACGTGCAAGTGCCTTAGTGAATATGTCTGCAACTTGAGCATTGGTGGAGATGTACTGAAGCTGGATTCGGTGCTTTGGTACTTCATCTCGAATGAAGTGGCATTGTGTATCAATGTGCTTGGTTTTCTCATGATGCACTGGATTCTTAACAAGATTCAAAACACCCATGTTGTCGTAGAACAAGTGTATTGGAGATTTTGATGGAAGACCCATACTTGTCAGGATGCGACGCAACCATATCACTTCGCACACAGCTTCACGTGCAACGCGATATTCTGCCTCTGTTGATGAGATAGCAACCACCTGTTGCTTCTTGTTGTGCCAAGAGACAGGACCAGATCCAAGATGAAACAAATATCCTGAAGTTGATTTACGATCATCATATGATCCGACATAGTCGGAGTCCGTGTATCCCTGTAAGAAGAATTTGTTGTTCTTCTTGTATTCTAGGCCATATTCCATTGTGCCACGGACATAGTGAAGAACTCGCTTTGCTGCTTTCCAGTGTGTAGTCTTAGGTTCCTGCATGAACCTCGAAAGATAGTTGACAGCAAATACGATATCTGGCCTAGTGTTGGTCAGATATATGAGACTCCCAATCAGCTGACGATAGAGAGTAGCATCTACCTGAGGTGATTTGTCATATCACGATAACTGAAGTCCTATTTCCATTGGTGTTGCCATCGGCTTGCAGTCAATCATGCGATATTTTTCTAGTAGTGTCTTGGCATATTTTTTCTGGGACACTTTGATGTAGTGCTCCTTCTGGTTCACTTCCAGACCAAGACAGTAATGGAGAAGTCCGAGATCTATCATTTCAAAAGATTTGCTCAAATCCTGTTTGACAGTAGAGATCATTGTTTTTGAACTCCCTGTTATGAGCAGATCATCAACATAGAGTACAAGCAACACTATTTCAGAGCCTTGCTTCTTGAAATAGAGGTTTGCATCAGACGGACATCTCTTGAATCCATGTTGTAGTAGGTGATTATCCATTTTTATATACCAAGCCCGAGGGGCCTGTTTCAAACCATATAAGGATTTGACCAATTTGCAAACTTTCTGCTGTTGGCCTTCCACTTCAAATCCTTCCGGTTGAGTCATGTAGACTTCCTCTTGGAGATCACCATTTAGAAAGGCACTCTTGACATCCATTTGGTGCACTTTCCACCCATATTGTGCTGCCATAGCACAAAGAACTCGAATGGTTGTCATCCGAGCAATAGGTGCAAAAGTTTCCTCGTAGTCAATGCCTTCTCTTTGAGCATAGCCCTTTGCAACAAGTCGGGCCTTATGCTTATCTATCATCCCATATGCCTTGTACTTGACTTTGTATACCCATTTGCAGCCTATGGGCTTCTTTTCGTATGGCAGATCGACAAGCTTCCAAGTTTTGTTTTTCATCAGAGACTTATACTCTGCATCCATAGCGGCCTTCCACTGAGGCTCACCAAGGGCATCTTGCACTGACGCAGGTTCAAGTTCATCTATTGAGGACATAAACACCCTGTCATCATCAATATCCATATCTTCTGTATCTCTCTCTGGATCTACAAAAAGTTCCTCAAAATATTGACACAGATCATCAACCCCAGTAATCTCTGCTGCAACTTTCTCCTGTCGAGCCATGCTACGAGTACGAGGCCTATCCAATGTCAAATCCGGTGGAGTGGATAGTTTAGAGTCTCTAATTGTACTTGTATACCACTTTGGATTCTTCTTCTGTGTTGATGAAGAATATGAAGAAGGACTTCCAACCTTGGATGAAGGAGACTTCTCAACCTTAGTTTCCACAAGGTCTAGGTATACATCTGATGTGTTTTCTGATGTGAAAGCCTCATCAAAAACTACATCTCTACTGATGTGTATCTTCTTGGTTAAGGGATCAATCAATCGATAACCCTTAGAGTGCTCATCATACCCAAGAAGAATGCACTTCAATGTTTTCTCATCTAGCTTCTTCCTCTTTTCTTTCGGTATGTGCATGAATGCTTTACAACCAAAAATGCGTAGATGAGAGATGGAGGGTTTCCTGCCACTCCATGCTTCCTGTGGAGTCATTCCTTGTAGGGCCTTAGTGGGTGCCCTATTCAACAGATATACTACTGTGGTGATAGCTTCTGCCCAATATTGTTGCCCAATTCTAGCTCCTGTGAGCATGCAACGAACCATTTCCATGATGGAACGGTTCCTCCTTTCAGCAACTCCATTTTGTTGAGGAGTATAAGCAGTAGTCAACTGTCGTGTGATCCCATTTTCAGTCAAGAACTCAAAAAATTCTTTAGAGGTGAACTCCCCCCCTCGATCTGAGCGGAGGGTCTTTATAGAAGTCCCTGACTCCTTTTCAACAGATTTCTTGAATTGCTGAAAGAAGCCAAATGCTTCAGATTTCAGTTGAAGAAAGAATACCCACATATTTCATGAGTAATCATCCATGAATAACTAAAAATACCTCTTACCCCCACAACTGTTGGGAGTTAAAGGACCGCACAGATCGGTGTGAACCAACTCCAGAGGTTTCTTTGCTCTTGTAGAGCTCCTTTCAAAAGGTACTCTATGTTGCTTTCCTGCCAAGCAGTCAGAGCAAACTGGCAATGTGGTAGAAAGGGAAGGAAGACCCTTTACCATTTCATACTTACTTAACTCAAGTAAGTACCCAGAACTCATATGTCCATATCTCTTGTGCCATAGGGAAGTTGCCTCCTTTGTAGAGACAATCATGGCTACATCTAGAGAAGAGATAGTATCTAGGGCAAATAAGCCATGCTTATATGAAGCGGTTGCAATGTTCTTACCCCTCCTGGTGATAGAACAACACTTCTTGCCCCCCTCAACACTAAATTTTACAACCATATCTTTGTCCAGAATTTGTGTGACTAACAACAAGTTGTTTGCCAATCCTGGAACATAGAGAACCTTCTCAATCTGGCACTTGCCATCAGGAAGAGTAACAAAAACTATTCCTTCTCCCTGAACCTTGTAGGTTTTATCATCGACAATAGTGACAGGTTTGCCCTCTTTGGCCTCAAAAGACTCAAACCACGATTTGTCGCCAGTCATGTGCTTACTGGCTCCAGAATCGACATACCAAATAGGATCCGTCTGCTTGGATACTGTGGTAGTCATGAGCACTTTGTGTGCTCTCTCAGAATCCATGTCAGATTCCTCAACAACAACATTCACTTGTTGTTGTTCATTATTTTTTTGTTTGTTCTGGCCTTTCTATTTTGATTGTTTATTCTTATGCCAACATCTGTTTGTATCATGACCTTCTTTGTCACAGATCTTGCAATATCTCTTTTTTTGTTGAGGTTGTTGAGTTTGTTTCCCTTTTGAATCCTTTTGAGAACTCCCTCCCTTCTGAAAATTACCCTTCTTCTTGTTTTGCCCCTTCCTGTTGGTGTATAGGGCAGTGTTAGAAGAATCATCTCGCTGTAGTTGGCGTGCCTCCTCTTCTTGAAGCAAATTTACCAACTCAACAAAGGTAACTTTTCTCTGTGATACATGAAGTGAGGTGATCAACACTCTAAAATAATCTGGAAGAGCTCTCATTACCACTGAGGTAAGGAGCTTATCATCAACTGGTGTTGCCAAGGAATTCAATTTTCCTTTCAACTCAGACACTCTGCATAGAAAGAGTTCAACTGTCTCTCCTTGTTTCATGCTAAGACTGTGTAATTGAGACTGAAGAAATAGAATGGTGGAATCATTCTTTCCTTCATATATAGTTTTAAGGGCATCCCATGCCGCTTTACTATTTGGATAGTCAGCAATATGAGGTTGAACTTCATCAGAAACAACAAGCAAAATGAGCACTTTTGCTTTGCTATCTTTCTTGTCAAAGTCTTTTTGATCAGCAGTTAGAGTTGTGGCTCCAGCTGAAGATGAAGGTCTTACTGTTGTTCCAGACACAATATCCCAAAGATCATCCATCTCTAGGATTGCCTTCATTTTGTTTTTCCATGGTGTATAGTTTGGACCTTTCAATAACTGATGAGCATCGGTCATTAGTTTTGCAGACATTGTGAAGGTTCCTTATAACACCAAATGGTCGCCCCTTCGATATACCTTAATGCCAGGCCGTTATACCATACAAAATACCCGCCCTTACGTGAGGGAGACTATAGGTATTTTGAAAAACCAAAAAAATTACCCGCCCTTACGTGAGGGAGACTATAGGTAATTTTAATGATTATACGATACGTGGTACTTAGGCGGTATCGAAAGGGAATCACCTCGTTGATGGCACCGACCTTAGAAAGCCTTCAATCCGCATGCGTGGGGCGTAACTTCCCCTATACACTTTGGATATCCGAACTTTCGTCTGGATTTAAGCCTAAACACGAGAGTGATTGGGGTAGTGGATGGAGTAAAAAAATAGCAAAATGGTAAACTTATCTCTCCCCGACGATTAATAGAGAACAAGCTCAGACGTCGTTGTGGCAGCTATATTAGGCGGTGGATACAGTAGCGCAATCACGACAACTTTACCTGTAAGTGCTGGCCAGAGGTATCACAAATACCGAACGCTGCAGTGCAATAAATTGCATGGATGGGTTTTAATTATTTCGGGGACTTAGGGAGTGAATTTGATTTTAACTTTAATGATGTAGTGCAAAAGAAGAAAAAATGCAACATACAACATAAAAGTGCCCACAGAAATAAACCACTAGGTGTCGGGCGCAGCCGAAAATGCACCTTTACAATAATGCCAAAATTTGCTTTTTTTTCTCAAAAAATTACTCTCAATCCCCCCTTGATTTTTCGAAAAAAAATAGTCCCCCCTTAAAAAAAATTCTCTTTATAAAGCATTTTTAAACATTTTTATATTCTAAAGTTAAAAAAAAATAATTATTCCTTATAGCAAAAAATTATCTTAAAAAAAATAATTTTAAACTATATAAAAAAATTAATTTTTAACTTTAGATAAAAAATATTAAAAAAAATAACTTAATAATTTTTTTTTTTTACCTTTGCGTTGGGGGGGGGTCGGCGGGATTCGAACCCGCGACCTCAGGCTCCCGGAGCCTTAACCACTCGACTCACCGCCAGGTGAGCCAGTGGGCTGATCTGTTATAGATCAGGCTCCACACGTTCTTAAGGAGCTACCACGGGCCTAATGGCCCCCACGGCGGCGCTCCCTCTTCGTCCACCACTCGGGCGGAGTGCAGGTGGCGCTGCTTTGGCGGAGCACAAGCGGCGCGGGGGTGGCGATGGGGTGGTTGGCTCACAGACAGCCAAATCTTGCTCAAAACACGCCCAAACTGGATCCTTTCGGATCGTTTCCCTACTGCAATGAGATACAACCAGATTTGCACCTTAAAAAACTTCAAAAACGAAGCAGAATCACCTGAAAACTATCAGCCATTGACGCCCTACGTGATGAAAAAACCAGATTTGGAGGATTTTTAAAGGATTAAATCAAATTCTAATCCAGCCAATCTGCTCCGATTGGCTTCCTTCTTCCAGAAAATCGTGCAGAATTCCAAAGCACTGAACACAGTGATAAGGAAAAATTTGAACTGAGTCACAGTTTTGACGCCAAAAGTTTCAGGTGACGAAAAAAAACTCCAGGTGACGCGCGTGGTTGATTTTTCAATGTCGAGGCAGATAGAAGGTATATCCCACATCGATGGGATAGTCAGCATATAAGGGTTTTAAAAAGACTTTTACTCCACAAAGGAGTATAGCCTCTCGGGGAGAGGCTCTCTCCCGAGAGGGTCGTGGGTAAGCCTTGGTGTTGGCTCCCACGACGTGTTGGTCTCTACGCCTTGCCCGCCTCGATTTTCTCCTTTCGACCATATGGTCGATCGCCTTTAGTTGTCCGTCGATCACTTCGATCTAAGAAAACAATTTTTTCGAGAAATCTAATCTTGAAAAAAAAATTCTCAAACTCGAAAAATTATTTCCAATCGAGATTAAAAAAAATCTCCGCTCGTCTAGAGCTCCGCTACTACGAGATCACTTCGAGAGAAATGAGAGTGGCGGAGGTCGGGCTCTGATACCATGTGAGAAGCGGAACAACATTTGATTTATTTGACGAAGTATAAATAATACATTAGGGCCAGGATTAGTCCGGAGGTTGTGGAACCACCCGAGACCAATATAGGCGCAGTTGTAACAAAATAACAACTAGCCTAAATTAATCAATTCTAACAATATAAGATCGTTAGGATTGAATTAACTAATGAAAGAAATATTGAAATATATTCTAACAAGTGTTTCCCTTCTTTGCTACTAGCTTGCACAAATCAAAGACCTTGTGGGGTTCAGTCTCACAACCTCTTTTCAAGTTTATTATCCTTTTTTATTTTGTTGAGATCCAAAATCTTGTGATTTTAAGGGGATTTGAAAGGGTGGAAAAATAGGTATATGAAAAAATTAAAATTTTGCGGGCATTTTCCACTTGAAAATGTCCTATGCAGGCATGTGTATATATAATTAGCCTACACGATATTCAAGCCTAATGTCGAGTGGCAGAGCTACCAAGAAATTTGTTGTAGTCTGATAATTTGATACTATAATATTCAAGTAGTTTTGAAATGTAGGAGAAGCTATTGAATCGATTCCATGGAATTATAAGACCATGGGGATGTTTTTATCCCTTTTTGTAAAGGGTGAAGAATATAAAATGTTGAAATAAATAATAAATATTTTATGGGGAATGACCAATGATGTGGGATGGCCATGGCTCCCTTCCCTATGTAAGGAGATACATAAATTTATGGATAGCAACATTGGCATTATGATAAAGTTGAACACATATAAGTTAGAGGTTACATGTTCAATTCCCTACTTTAAAATTACATTAACACTTTTAAAAGGCCTAAAATTAACATTTCTCTTATTTTCATGCATAAACCAACTAGTAGAGGAGTTGGAAAGTTGAAAAAAAGTATGAATTTTAAAAAATAGAGGTTAAGGGGTCAAAACCCATCAAATACAATATTTTATTCACTACCCTAGGAATTTTATTTTTTTAATTTTGCAATTATATTATTTAAAAATTTAAAAATTAGACTATAGTGAATATCTTATCAAATTAAAGTAGAGTGGTAAAAACCAATTGTGTGAAAGATGCATTCTTGATAGTGACTGACACCTTCAAATTTTAAAACTATTTGTTTAAAAATGTTCATACTTTGAACAATAATTAAACATGTTCTTAAGCACACTCACAACATTCAGTATCAATAACACCTTTGGATTGTATTTACAGATAAACATTGAGTTATTGTGTTGATACCCTAACAAAGTTGCTATAATGACTTTTGGGCATCGATATTTTGAATTGATGGGGAGATATAAGGTCATATTTTCTTGATTTTTCTCTCCATTTTAATACCCTATTTATCACTATCACTAGACATAAACCCTAAAATTAAGAAATTTTGAGTATATATGGAATTTATGCCTATGCACAAAGAGCAGGTGTCATTTATAGGGTAAATCCCTTTTCATACTTCCTTGGTACCTCATATCATTGTATTTCATCCACCTTAAATTATCTTTCACATACGACCATATATATTAAGATGACTAGTTTCTTCCATGTATTGATGAGTATATAGGAAGGGTGGGTAAATAGAAAGTTTTAGTATAGCATATTGGTAGTATATTGTAGAGGGACCATTTAGGAATCATAAGGAACCCTTACCATGAAAACATTAATTTTTTTTCGTATAAGATCACAACTACTCAATGATACAAATTTTAGATCCTGGAAGACCTTGATGAGGACCATCCTAGTGGTTGAGAAACTCTAGGATATTATCTCTGGCAAACTTAATCGATCTAAAGAGGATGAAGAGGCTTAATAGCATATGTATGATGCATATACCAAAACATTAATGATCATCATCCTTGCCATAGAAAATATCATTAAGATACATATTTGTGATGCATTGACATCAAAGGAGGTATGGGACACACTTTATACCATCTATGAAGGGAAGAATGAATCAACAATTCTTCACCTTTAGTCTTAAATCCACATGTTGAGATTTCAATATGGAGAAAGCATTGCAAAATTTCTTTGTAAAGTTATGGAATTGAATGCCAATTTATACTTAGAGCCCTACCCAATTTATTGCAAGCACTAATTACTTCTTTACAAGCATCAAATATAAATGTATCCTTTGATAAGTTGGTGAATATGCTTCAACAAGAAAAAAAAACCAATAAGTTGACAAACAATACACTCATTTTCATAAAGAAACCACAAAAGGGTCCTTCCTCCTCATCATCATAGAAACAAACTCCAAAAAAAATGAGGTACTATCATATCTATGAAATATGACATGATATGAAGTATCTTTAATATAAATATTTGACTTAAAAAAGACATAGTCCAAACCATATCCTAAGCAAATGCAACAAAAAGGGCATGTTGTGCAAAAATAATCAAAATTTGAGTTTGATTAGGACTTTGAACTGGCACATAAGGTACTAATGTCTAAGGCAATGATATAACTAAAAAATTATATTTGGTACATTGATTCAAGTAGTCACAATCACATGACTAGGAATAAACTATGGTTTAAATCCTTACAAGCCAAAGATTGGAAACTAATCACCATTATTGATGATAAGACCTATCATGTTAAAGGAGTGGAAAATAATTTCTCAATCTCATTTATTATAAATGCATAATTAAAAATGTATTGTATGTACTAATATTAGAAAACAACTTGCTATATATCTCACAACTCTAGATCAAGCCATGGTAGTCAAACTCAAAATTATTGATGGAAAAAAGAGGTGTTTCAACATAAAACATAACAAGTTTGTAGCAATCGGTTCTTATAAGAATGGCTTGTCTGCACTCGATGTCATATCATATCCTAATGTTCATTATCTATAGCCACGATATATGCTACCTACCTTTGGCATAGGATATATGGACATCTAAATTTTGGATAATTACTCTAGCTGAGTAAGCATAACATGGTGTCAAATCTGCCCAACCTTTTATCCACATTGCTAGTATGCTCAATTTGTTTAGAAGGGAAGCAACATCTAGTACCTTTTGAGTTGATCACTTATAAATATAAATGACCATTTGATGTAATATATATTGATTTGTATGAACCCATGCTAACCACTTATGGTGGAAATAGGTATTTTCAATATTTTATAGATGACTATTCATGGAAGATGTGGATATATTTCTTGCCATTAAAGTTAGACACCTTCAAGAATTTCCAAAGATTTAAGAAGCTTGTAAAAATAGAAACTAATCATTCTATTTGATTCCATCACTTAGATCAAGGGGGAAATATATCTCCAATATTTTTTCAAGGTTTATCAACAAAATAGAATCAATTGGTAGCTTTTTATCACATACACTCCATAATAGAATGAGGTTGCACAAAGAAGAAATTGTTCCATCATGGAAATGGTTTGTTGTATGCTCATAGGAGCTAATCTAGAGGAGTAGTATTAGGATGAAGCTATCTCTATGATAGTGTATATTCAAAATAGAGAACCCATAAGGGCACTTCAAGGGTTTACATTTGAAGAATCTTGGTCTATGAGGAAGAATTCAATTGTGAATATCAGAGTTTCAAAAGTAAGACATACATGCAAGTACCAAGGCAAAAGAGGAACCAATTTAATATGAAGACCCTATTTTGTATATTTCTTGCCTATAATGAAGTGTAAAAAGTTTATAGAGTAATAGATACAATCACCAACAAAGTACATACAAGTAAAGATATGGTGTTTGATGAAGAATTTAAAAATAAGACAAAAACTAAAATTTTTAAGGAGTTTGAAGATGCTACATCTCTAGTTGTGAGTATTGAGTAAAATAAATAAGCTCTAGGAGTTGAGTCACATGAGGAAGATCATGAAGAAGTCTTAGAAGCTATTGATAAATTGATAGCAACTACTCTATCAAAATAAAGAAATACTCCAAAATAGCTCACTAATAGCAACAAAGATATAAACATGATGCACCACCTGACCTCACTTCCACATGACTACATACTTGCAATAGTACATGATAGGAAGTAAATTTGTGCTTGATGAGTTTAGTGATGAAAGGTTCAATTTTAGAACCAATTATCAATGGTAGGTGGCCTAAGTGCAATATCTCATCATTGGATGCCACTCACACCTAACCTATTGGTCATATTGTGAGTTCTCAAGGTGAAGTATTTGCTTATGATGGTGATTTGGCATTTCCATAACCTCGTCCTTATCCATATAAATAGGGATATCCCTATCATACATTTGCATGTGTCTTAAGGTATCTAACATACCTACACAACTTCAATTTTATTGAAGGAGTTTATAATACATATGCACCATCTCAATTTTCATAAGTAAATGCTAGACTAATAACAATAATGTATCCTCATGCACAAGTAACATAAAGTGTAGTTGGCTACCCTACCTCACCTAGATACACTATGCAGGGACCACATGGTGTTTAGTATAGTAGTATTTCATTGATGACAAGAATAGCTACACCACCACAATATACAGATGAAACAACAATTCTAAATGCTACTCAAACTTTAGCAGTAGAATCCAAGAGATAGAGCCAAATACAAATATAAGAGCCAACACCAAGTCGATGGACACATGGTTGTCAAGTATTCTTGGAAAACCAATTAATATAATAAGAAGGAGATGCTAGATAATTATTACATTATTTAGTCATGAAAAATTTGAAGAGATATGAATGAAACTTAAGCGACATATTGAGCTTTACCAAAATAGGAAGCACCAAGAGTCTCTTGAGACAACCAAGAGATATCTCATTATATATGTATAGCATTGATGTTTCCAATAATGAAAATTCTCCTTTAGATAATTGATCTATCATATAACAACATCTATTTATTTACACCAACCTTGATCAAAACCAAACTTTTTGATAATATCACGTAGAAAATTCCAACAATCCCTATCATATGATTTGTTCATATCTAAATTAATCATACATGGAATTTTCATGGAATGAATAGAATATATGACATCGTATGCAATGAATGCATTATTAAGAATTTATTTACGATGAACAAAACCATCTTATTACATTAATATAACACAATCAAGAATATTTTTCAACACAATATTTGAAATTATCTTATAAATTCTATTACAAAGGCTTGTTGGAAAAAAGTCATAAAAATAATTTGTCTTGCCTTTCTTGGGAACCAATGTAATAAATGTGGCATTGATCTCACTTATTCTATCCTTCCTTTTCCAAGCCACTTCAATTGTAGCTAACATATCATTCTTTGATAAATTCCAAATTTTTTAAATAAATTTGCAATAAATCCATTATGGCAAGGTGCCTTGTTATGATGGAAAGAGAAAAATACCTCATGTAGCTCCTTAATAGAGACTTTCTTCACCAATATTTAATTTTATCACTATGTGAAATTGATGTAATATTTGACAAAATCTTACCTTCAACGTCGTTATATTGCTTACTATTTGACAAAATGTTTTTGAAATAATTATTTGCTTCCTTACTAATATATTATGCTTCCTCAATATTTTGTCCTTCTAGAGTTGAAATGTTTTTAATGTGACAAAAAGAAAAAAAAAAATGTTTTGGTTGTAACACAAAAAATTGGTATTTCTACCTCATTCCTTGATCCATTTATCCCTATATTTTTGGAACCAATATGACTCCTCTATTTTCAATATATTATGAAAATAGGAAGTAATTATTTTTCTTGCACATAAGTATCTTGATCCATTCCATTGATTTGTATTCAAAATTTTGAGCTTAGATTCAATTTCCTCCTTTTCTTTAAGTATTTTATCAAAACAAATTGGCATTCCAAATCTTCATTTTTACCTAAATTATATATTTCATATTTTGAATAAATTTATAATATGCTTCATCTGACCATAACATAACCATCTAAAATAAATCAAGGTCATGTAGAAATTGTAAGTTGATTCATGACCAAGGTCGACATTGTAATTGATTTGGCCTAAAAGGCATTTCATTGTTTAGTGTATTAATTTATTGTAATATTTTATTTTGGCCCTATGGGCTATGATTAAACTTGCTATGGTTAAACCTACTTTATAACTTATAATTAACCTAAAGCCATCTTGTTATGTTATCTTAGGTTAAACTTTATTATGTATTTGAGGTTTTGCTATTGGTATAGATACACTCCTCAAACTCCTCATTTAATCATTCAGAGTGTTATGTAATTTTATCTATAGATATAGTGAATATGGTGCCTATAGTTTCCAACCATATCTCTCTCTCTATTTTTCATCCTTCTTCTTGCTTTCTATATAAGATTTGGGTGGATGGATTGCTTTTGTTCATCTATAAAAATATTATAAATTTTGACATGGTATAAGGAGAAACTTCATTTGGTCATGCAAGGATTTTATTTAGAACCTCAAAATTATATTCTAAAACCTTAGATAAATTTATCTTCAAAATTTCATAAGTTGTTTTGGCATAATAAGTAGAGAATAAATCTTCTTTTGTCCATTCAAGGTATTACCAAAAATCTACATAAAAAGTTTATTTTCATATTTCAGATTCTTTGTGAATCTTCTCCAAGATTAATGTAGTAGAAAAATGAAGAAGAATAATAGTTTAAAATTAAACTTAAGTTTTGGCATATTCATTTTAGCACATTTTATATGGTTTGCATGCACCCCAACTATGTCAATCACTAACATAACTTGCAATATTGGGACTTCTATTCACAAGGAGAAAACACTCTATGTACATCATGGAGATGTTAGGATGGCTAATATAAGTGTGAAGGCACTATGCATAGGAGGTCATGGGGTCAAATGGTGGTCTTGTATTTTGATGTAACAAGACAATTTCAAGATAAAATGGAGTACCTTGGATGCTCAACACAATAGATTAGGCAATCTGATTGGTCAGGTGATCATAAGTTTAGCCTACATAGCACATGGCTAAAGGTTCAAACTACACTTTTATGTAATATAAAATGCTTATTTTGGAGACACTAGTATTCTTTACAAAGGTGTCATAGCATGGATACCAATGGGGTGCAAAGCCCAATTGGTCGCTCTTGTGTAAGTTTTTAGTGCTTCCAAGGTCCCTAGGTCAGAATCCAAGGAGGCACCATTTTTGACATTATTTCATCACTTTTCTAGGGAGCAAAGGTTATGTGTATGTCAAGGAACTAATGTTCCCAAAGGTAAGTTGGTTGCATTATTTAGACCAGGCTATCCAAAAATCATGAGACCTAATTTTAAGTCTTGCACATGGAAATATCTATTGACCATAATAGAGATTCGATCAATGTGGTAGCTAATGTAATCTTCTTTCATTATATTTCAAACTAATTTTATCATATTTATACCATCTTGACAAAGTGGAAAGCCTAAGTGTACAATTACATAGGTTCAAAGGTACTAAACTAGCAATAAATAAGTAAAAGGCACCAAAAAATCATAATTCAAGTGACAACAAGCAATTGGTTTTTTCTCTTTAATATTTGGAGCTTTAATTTTTAATTTTGGGGTCCATTAGGGAAATTTTTTTGGAAGCAAAAATTTTTCATAGGGAAGTGTTTTAAGCCCTTTTTTCAAATTACATGATTTTTTTATCCCTATCCGCTAGTGGTATCAAGTCACAAACCTACTATAGTGTTAGGGATCAAGTTGTGTAAGATGGATCATAAATCCCTAGTTACTCATCTTAATGGAAAAGTATTTGGCCAACCCAAATGATTGGCCTATTATGCAATAAAAGCCTATGATGCATATTTCAAGATGATAATGCAATTCTTCTTGATAAAGAAACTCACCATCAAAGAGAAGAAGAAGCTCTTAGCCTATTTTCCTTGATTAAACTGGAGTTACCTTTCCACAGTAGAGAGGAGAGTGATCCTATCAATGTATGGTCAAAATTACATGATTTTTTGGGGAAAGTATATACTACTAAAGTAAGTCACTTAAAATTTGAGCTTTCTTCTCTCAAACTAGTTGAACTTGGTAATGTTGAGGGCTATATTATAAGTTTCAATGTATCAAGTGTAGATATTACGTCTTCTAGAGGCAGAAAGAAAGATGATGTATAATGCATGAATATTATCCTTTCTAATATCTCTCCCTATTTTCATATGTTAAATCTCACGGTTCATATGATTTCTATGTTCTTGGAACTCAAAATACTCTTACTCTTGATCAACTTTTTTCTCTCCTAATTCATTTTTAGGTAAAAATATAGAATTATGGTGAGACTCCATAAATATAGAATCATACAAAATAATCCAAAATTAAGGAGTCTAAGACCTAGGGTATCAAGGGATATACTAAGTCTTAAAAGAAGTCAAATACCACTTGAAGATACTATAAGAGGGAGGGACACCCAACGAATAGTTTTTTGCTAAAATTACAAAGGATTGAAGCTAATTTTCTAAAAGTTGATGGATGTGTCTCAAATTATAAGGGGGATTCTAAAGGATATTCCTCAACTATAGAGGCCAACTTAAGCATCCATTATGGGGGAAATACATTATTATTACTAATGTCTTTTCTCATTGGACCTTTAGTTAAAATTATAGGGGGTTTTAAAGTTATAATCTAATTCATGGCCAAGTTCAATATTGTATGATGTATTGTATAGGGCTAAGGTCATTTAATTGTACAAGGTATTAAATATTTTAATATTTTATTATGTAAGCCCTATAGGCTGAAATTAACCTTATCATGGTTAAACCCATTTTATATCTTGCAATTAACTTGAAGCCCTCTTGTTATATCAACTTATGTTAAAGTGTAATATGTATTTGGGATTTTGGTATTGGTATAAATACTCCTCTAAAAATCATTTAATTATTGGAGTGCTATGTAACTTTATCTATAGACATAGTAGTATCTACACTATATTCAATACATATAAAAAAGATAATTATCTATGCTATAATCAATTACATACAATAAATATTATTATCTATATTCCCTTATACATCCTTTTAACATAAAGGGAGGCATACCCACTAGTATACCTATCCATTCTTATCTATCTTTCACTTATCCATATAAGCAATACAATAAAATAAACACCTCTCTAGATCAATTTTCCTTAATGGGATAGGAGAGAGCATTGTACTCCATTTAAAATATATAGTAAAATATTTTTATTAAAAAACTCTCCTATCGAGCTTAAGGGGTTCCTTCATGACATAGAGAATGAGAACAAATAATTAGCTAGACAGGGTATTACTCACCAACTTGATGGGCGACTATTTATGGTGCCTATGGGTGACCATCATATCACCCTCTTGTTCATCATCCTTTTCACTTTTGGTATAATATTTGACTAGATGGATTGCTTATATTTATTTTTGGAAAAATTTGTGAATCCCAATAACTCTTGGAGCTACATATTAGCATTGACCTCTTTTTCCTCATTTGATTTAGAATTTGCCTCACTATCTTCCTTTGCACCTTAACTACTTCTAAATTTAAACTTAAATATTGTACTTCCTCATCGTCTATTACATTTATCTTTAATTATTGATCCAAGTAAACTATAATTCCCTTCAAAATTTTATAATATAGATAGATTTCTTTACCACTTTCTTGAGAATGGAAAATCCTTGAATTGAACCACCTTTTACTATTATATGATCTTGATTCATATTGAAGTTTATCTCATGATAAAAAATTTCCAAATAGTCAATTGATAAGGTAAGAAAGATGTACATATCCTTCAAATATTTCACTCTTAATACCATTGTCAATGTTAGTCCTTATTGGTTGACATTGTCAATGTCTATTATATCCTCATTTAATGTTAAACCTTATGACTTATGTATTATGAAAGTCTATGCCATATTCAAAGGGAACTAACAATGCTAACCTTGTGTCATAGATGTTATATGAATGAGTATAAGGTTATTTATATCCCATGCAAGACCATTGTAGACGGTGAAGTTAACAATCACAACAATGATAGAAATAGTGACTTTGATTGAGGTATGTAGACTATCACCACATGTGTACAAGAGATCCATTTATTGAGATTGTTAAAACACAAAGTTGCTAGTAAGCATGACATGCTCACAAATATATAATAAAAGTTTATAAAAATAAAAAACATACAATGCAAAAACATATTCATAGGATTTTTCAATAAAATTTTTATTAAGAGGGAGGATAACATATAATGGATTAAATGTCTAACACCCAATTTTCTATCTATCTATCTTAATATATATATATATATATATATATATATATATATAGAGAGAGAGAGAGAGAGAGAGAGAGAGAGAGAGGGAGAGATATAATCATGGCCCACCATCCATTAATTTATATTTGATTTCTAAAATGGATAAAATGAATGATGAGGAAAAATATTTTTGGAAGAAAATTCATGGAATAATTTGAACTCAATCCCCACTTCCACTTGCTTTAGTTTTAATTTTCTAAAAAACATGGTTAGTATTTATGCACTTACATATTAACCCTATACTTTTAAGAATCAAATTTTCATGCTCAATCATGTTGTTGATAATCAATTTTGGTGTAATATCTACTATATGGATAGTGTTTTTCATAGATTTTTTCTTCCTCTTATTCTACATTAGGTTATCCTTACTTCTAGTTAGGACTTTAAAAAGTGACTATCCTACCATGCTACCTAGATTTTCTTCATAAGAGTATTTTACTTTTAAATTTACTCTAATATTAGGAATAAGAAAATATGATACTCACTCAATATCATTTTCAACACTTGATTACATTCTAGAAAAGGTGAAGATTGCTTCGTTTCCTAGCTCACACATTCCCACAAATTTTATTATTAATAATAATTTTGTACATTAAATGTATTTGATTGGTTGGTATCCTTCTCATGACTATAATTCACTGTTTGATATCTTTCTCATGACTAGAATTCACTCTTGGAAAATTTTACCATCTATGTAGCCAAATTTCTTGTAATAATAATGATGATTCTGAGAAGATATCTCTAAACATTTAACCCACCAAAACCAACACAAGAGAGATATAATATTTTTCCACAAGCAAGGTTCACAATGGGTTCCTAATTTTAATTTTTAATATTCTCAAGGCTCCACCATATTTGAGTTCAAAATCACTACAGATGACACTTAGTGTATAGGAGTGACCAACTTCCCATATTTTTAGCGTTCACCTTACTAAACCTCACTATTTAGAAGCATGCCAAAGTTATCCTCCCATATTTACCATACCCTCATTGACATATGAAAATTTGACCACATTGTAGGGATTATATTTTAATATCCATAACAATTAAAGGGGGACACTAATTCCCTAACCTATCCATAAGTCCATCTATGTATGTTATTTTGGTGTAAATCCTTGGTGCTTAGTTACCACATCTTCATAGTCTAACTAAGGTCACTACCTCTCACTTGGTAATGAGAATGGATAACTAAACCACATTGTTCAAGGTTCCACCACAACTAATTCATGAATAATTATATTAAATACATAGTTTAGGGAACATTCGATCCTCACTATTCAAGTTTTATCCATCATGAGTACCTGGTTATTGCATCACCACAACTCCTTTCATATTTGTGAGTAACTAGCTATTGCATCATCACAACTCCTTCTAGAACTCACAACTACCTAGTTATTGCATCACCACAACTCCTCCCAAGAATGGGTTATATTTTTTATATATATTTCTTAAACAGATTCTAGATCCATCCCTAGATCCCCCACATAAACCCAATATATTTAATTCAAATAACATGCCTCCTTGAAAAGCAATTAAAGTGCTATAAAAACATGCTAAATTATAACACAATATTCAATTTTAAATATAAATAGAACTTTGCATCTCAAATAAACATAAGTTCCAATCATCATGCTATCACCAAAATGCCTCACTCTAAATTTAGCAATTAAATTAACCATATTACTTACATCTAATATAAGGCTAATATGAAAGGATGATCAAATGTCACAATTCTAACATCTCCACTTAAAAATAATAGTATAAACATCTCATAATTAAGTAGATCATAGAGATAGCTTTTAAATTCCTCTTCTCTTATATCAAAAGAACACTTTTCAAAATAAATATCATAACCAAAACATCTATTATTTTTTCTCATCAACCGAGATTTCATTATTTACAAAACTTCCAAGCCTTTAGTAATTCAAAACTATCATCTAAATATTACAAAGCAAATTCTTAATTGCATAACAACTTTTCATTCCAAGATACACTAGGGCTAAACCACCTAAGTGGCCTTTACAACATCTTCTCATGATGCTCTTCATGAATGAGTCATCTTGGTCTTTAGGAAAACTTAGGGATCATGATAGTCCTAATGCAATGCAACTAATCATGTTTTATGTATGAATTCAAACATCCATGAAAAAATACATTTAAAGTAAACAAGGAGATAACATCTCATACTCCTATCTATAGCGATTTCCCTACCTACTCAAGTCTCAAGAAACCAATATAAGATATTTAGCAACCTAATGCTTCTTTTTACAAAACCCATACCCAGATCTTCAACCAAAATATTCTACTAATTAAATATTAAAAATTTTATTTCTTTTCCAAGACATAGAAATAAGAAATTCACATATATTTAAAATATACTTTTTTTTATAGAAGCAATGAAATTTTCCCATGTTCAAATAAAATATTTTTAATAAATAATTTCTTTCAAATAGATAAATATGTGATAATGTTAACTAGAAGTTGTAGCAAAAAATATTCATTAAAACCTTCTCTTAAACTCCAAATATAATTGACCAATAAATCTAACACTTACTTCTATACTAGAAGACTTCCACATAGCAACATAGAGGAAACAAACACACATTCCAAAAAGGACACAACAAGAGCAATACATTCTCCTCTAGGAGGCCCGTAATACAACTAACACAACACAGGTGACCAAAGCAAAGTAAAACATAGCACACTCTCAACTACTCGAGCATTGAATTATCCTAAGCAACCCACTAAAACCTACTCAAAAAGCTCAACAAACCAGGTGTTAAGGCAATGAAGGGCACAACGATACTTGCACTAGCAATCAAGGATAAAACAAACTCAACAGAAACTCAATGCTTAACTCAAAAAGAACAAAAATTTATAACCAGACCCAAGCATCTATAGGGAAGCTAATGGCAAAAATATTACCATAGACAGGGAATAAAAGAAAATAATCGACAACACATCCTCAAAAGCACTCAACATGTTAAGGAAGATAAAAAAAAAGAATAACAACCAACCTAGAAATAATTAAGGGTGCTACACTTGAAACCATAGAAAAATAGCAAGCATACAAAATGAAATATTAGTCTCAAATAAGAGAAAAAACAAACAACCTTAAAGTTCATATATAAGAGAACACAGCTTGGAAAAATACATTTTCAATACCCACACACTATGATCTCTATGACTATCATCCAGAATGCTCCTATTTAGACTTCTTTCTATTATTGTTTATTCAAAAACCAAGGAAAATCCTCTTTTTGCTACCTTACCAAGGATACTTAAAGGAAGCCTTTCACTACCTGGCTCCATCCATTATGCATCTAGTGAAAACAAGCCAAGGTGGAGAAAAATTTGAGCCAATGCCATCTTGGTCTCTGGTGTTATCTTGGCAGTGAAGATTTCACATGAGAGCCATAAAGTTCCCCAAGATCAATACCAATTTAAGCTCAAATAATATAAGATGGTGCTTGATTAAGTAAATTAATATGTTCTAAGTTTTAAACAATATTTTTTATTCCTTTATACTAAATGCAATTAAAAATATAATCACTATGTTTTACATATATAAAAAGGATGAAAAAGATAGATATTTTACTTGCATTAGAGTCAAATGTCTTATCAAAATATTTTCTTAGCATATATTTTCTAAAGCTACTCACATTAGAACAATTAAATTGACTATTCATATCGTAATTTAAATTAATAAAAAATGTTAATATTAATTATTAATATTGATATTAATATTTCAAGTATTAATATCACAAAACTCATTAATACTTTATTGAATTATTCAATTAATTCAAAACTTCCAAGACAAAAGGAAAACAACTTTTCACATCCATAATACATAAGGATAACTTCTTTACAAATTGAAAGCTTATGGCCCAATGGTGTATTCAAATATCAAGCAAATGAAATGCATCTATATGAAGGTTATACTTTTACCCTTGAGTTGTCGATGAACAAGTCATCCATAATTTCCCAATTTTATCTCTCATCTCTAGTGGTTGTCCCTTGCCAACCCCTAGTGATAGTGCCTGATCCTGTAGCCAAAAATTCATCAATGATACCATATTTTAAACAAATCATGAAATTCAATTACCAACACATAATTATTACACAAAGTGAGATTATGCATTAGATATCCACACATATCAATACATAAATTATTGTCAAGAATCGGCCCTGCCAAGGAGGGTCATTGCATACTCTCACATTGGACTAAAAATAGTCCATTTTATTTTCTGAAAATAAAGCATAAACATATATCTTATTCAAATAAATATGGGAATTGTTTGCTCATTTCTTTAGCATCTTCTTAGGTTGCACAATTTTTAGAATACTGGCCCCACTAGACCTTAAATTGACCTAGGGTTCATTTCCTCAACATATTGGAATGAAACCCTAGAATTTTTACTCATATTAACACAATGGTTGAGGGATATACCATATATAATTTAAAAATATTCCAAACATAATTAGGATCAATAAAATATTTCCTAAGTAGGGATATGTGAAAAGTATCATGGATATTTGATAGGTTGGGCAACAAGGCGATCCTATAGGCTATTGGACTAATCTTATCAATGATATCAAAAGACCCAACATAGTGAGGATCCAACTTAGTTGACTTTATGGCACTTTTCATGGGTCTTACCCTCAAGAAAACTCTATCTCCCATAGATAATTCTCTTGGTGATATTTTCATATCAGCATAGCTCTTCTAGTGATCGATAACTTCCTTGAGCCTTTATTGAATCCCTTTGAGTTGCTCCTCCATATCTTTGATAGTTTTTTGTCTGATCACCACCTGATCCTCCAAATTATCCCATGATATAGGTGTTCTACAAATGGAGCCATTCCCAAGGATGCTTGGTATCCATTATTATATGCAAATTACACTAGATGCAAAAATTATTCCCACTTAGACTTTTGATCCATGCGGTACATGTAAAGAATGTCCTCTAAAACTTGGTTCAACCTATCCATTTGTCCATATTTTTTTGGAACATATGCGAAAATAATATTCAACTTAGTACCCACTACATGGTGAAGAGCCTGCCAGAATTTTGATGTGAACATAGAGTCCTTGTCTAATATGATCACTTCAAGAAAATCATATAACCTAAAAATTTATTTGGAAAATATATTTGCCACCATCGGTGCATCATCCTTGATGTTCCCTAGTATAAAATTTGCAACCTTAGTCAACGTATCAACCACTACCAATATTGCATCATGTTGGTACCTAGTATTAGGTAAACCTATAATAAAATTCATAAATCTTACCTGCCATTTTTGTGTAGGTATGTCATGTGGGTACAATTTTCCTACTAGATTTCTACCTTAACCTTCTAGTATTCTAAACATCTTATAATAAAACTAGTGATATCTTGTTTCACTTCTGCCCAATAGAAGGTCCTTTTCATTTTTTTTCTCATTTTTTACCCTCATGGATGAGTAGAATATGGAGAACTATGCATCTATTGCATAATAATTCTCTTGAATTCACCAGTTTTGGGTATGAAAACCTTATCCTTGAAGTATAAAAGTTCAACTTTTATGTTGAGATCCTTATTTTCCTTAGGTTTTTCTCAATTTTAGCCCATATTTCCATGCAATATTGATCTTGTAGCTGCATTTCTTTAACCTTGTCCATCAATTCTATATGATGCTAGGTTAAGAGTACTATGTGTTATGTCCTACTCAAGGCATCTGTAACCTTATTTTTTTTCCTTTGATATACTTGATACCAAAATCATATTCTGGTAATAACTCTATCGATCTTATCTATCTTGCATTCAAAATAGGTTGGGTAAAATTATACCTTAGAATTTTATGGTTTGTCCTTAGCTCAAAAGGATTATCCAACAAATATAGCCTCCAAATATTTAGTTCATGCACAACTATTGCCAATTTTAGGTTATGAGTAGTATAATTCAGCTCATGGTTCTTGAGTTTCCTAGACTCATATGCTATTGTAGCCTCATTTTGGGACAACACCCCACCCAATCCTTCTAAGGAAGCATCTATACACACTATAAAATTTCCAAAAGGATCTAGTATCTTGAGAATTGGTGCCATAGTTAGCTTATTATTTAAGGTTTCAAAGGTGGTCTCACATTTCTCTGGCCAATTGAAATAGGTAATCTTTGAATAATCCTTCACAAAACACCTATAATAACAAATGGACCCCATGAAACTTTGTACTTTAGACATATTTGTTGGTGTAATCCAACTTAATATAACCTCAAAATTTTTAGGATCTACATAATTCCTTCTATCAAAATGATATGTCTCAAATACTATACTTTTGAGGTATATAAATCACATTTAGACAATTTTCTATATAGTTTGTTTTTCCTCAACACCTCTAACACTAACCTTAAATGATGATCATGTTCCTCTTTTGTGTGAGAATATATTTGGATATCACCTAGAAATACCCAAACAAACCGATCTATATATTTCTTGAGCACCTGTCTATCAGATTCATAAAAGCTACTGGTATATTTGTCAACTCAAATGGTAACACTATGAACTCATAGTATCCATATCTAGTCTTAAAGGTTGTTTTATGAGTATCCTCTTGTAAAATTCTCAACTGATGATATCTAGACCTCAAATCAATCTTTGAAAATATAGTGGCATCCTTTAGCTAATAGAAGAGATCATCAATCCTTGGAAAAGGATACCTATTATTGATAGTCACCTTATTCAACATCCTATAATCAATGCATAATCTCAAGGAGACATCCTTATTTTTCACATATTTTATGGGAGCACCCCTATGTGATACATTAGGTTTGACTAGACCTTTTTCTAACAAATCTAGAAGTTGTACCTTTAACTCTTACAACTCAGTTGAGATCATTCTATAAGGTGTCCTTCTAATGGGTTATGCTCTACATATTAATTCAATGGTAAAATAAAATTCTTGTCAAGGTGGTAGGCCTAGGAGATATTATGGGAATAAATCCCTAAATTCATGCAAAATGGGAGGTTTCTTAAATATTTGCTCATCCTCTATCGTTTGCCTTACCATTAATCTTAACTATGTACAAAATACCACCTCTTTTAATGGCTTTCTTCAGCTACATAGCTGATAATATATGGGGTCAAAAATATCCTTACCTACTTTGAACTCTTATTATCCTTCTATCATTATCGATGTAATTCATCCACCTCTCTTGGAAGTTGATTAAGGCTATATGAGCCTTCAACCAATCTATTCCTAGGATAATATCAAAAGCATGGAGTGGTGTCACATATAAGTGCCATATAGTGGATCCATTGGGTATAGTAATTTCTACTGTAGGAAAAACTTGATCCACTTAGTAGGTTTTCCCAAAAACATACTTGAATTTCCACGCTTGTATAAAAAATCTAGGTCTTTTTGGCTTATCCTCGATAATACTAGTGGAAATAAAATTATCTATAGCTCCACTATCTATTAAAACTTTAACATCCTTACCAAACAACTTACCATTCAGTAGCATAGGTATGGCTTGACCCTCCAAGTTTAGATTTTGTATAATGACATGGATTAGTGTGGTTGCTCCTCTATTTTATTCCTTGACTCTGGTCATTAGGAAAACTTATTAGAATAATTAAGACCCCCACATATGAAGCAACCTATCTTGTTGTCTGAGATATTTTCTATCCTTTTTCCTCTATTCCCTATTTTTACATCATGTTATTTTGAGGTTAGAATTTTGAACTAATCCTTTTTTTGACCTTTGGTTCCTCTCTTCCTTTACCCTTTCCAAAATTGGATTCTTTCTCAATAATCATCTTTAGCTTTACTTGTTGTTGTTCCACCCAGTCCCCTACCTTACTAAAGATGAAAGTTGTTTCATTTACAATCATAGCAACTCAACTAGAGAAGCAACATCTATATTACTTTCATTGGGATCCTCTATTTTTTTAGCCTCCCTACGGTAGTCTATGGTTCCTCTAGTTTTCTTGCTAGAGTTTGTTATCCTTATAGACTTCTTACGAAGGTCTATTATTGTCCCAAATTTCTTGTTGGAGTCAATTTTTCATCTATTCTTCCTTATGAAATGTACTAAAACCTCATTTTGTACAACTAACCCCACCATATTGGATGATTTCAATATAGGTGTCATATCCTATCTACACAAACAAGCTAGGTAAGTTACAATTTTTCTTAATTATGCTTACAATTAGTTAGTTTCATTTTTCCCATGAACTAACTTAGACCACTATCACTCTCTTGATAATGATTATGGTCATACTTACCTACTTGTAAAGTTCCATCTCTAAAAGGACCATTATCACTCACCTGATAATGATCATGGCCACTCTTGCCTTGTTGCAAGGTGCCATTCCCCAAGAAGAAACTATACTCTTTAGGATTTTTACTCCTTGGTCTGACTGGTCTAGACGAAGTGCAATAACCAGGTTATCCTAGATCACATTAAGATCCCTAGTATAGTAAGTCTCCCTAGAGTAGCACATCAAGTTAAGGCTCGTCATAGGTGCACTCCATAGAAGCTTCTAGCACTATGACCTAGATCTCTAATACCAACTATAAAAACCCACCAAAACAAACCCAAGAAAGACATATGTTTTTTCATAAGAAAGGTTTACAAAGGGGTACACATTTTTATTTTTAGAATTCTCAAGGCTTCACCACGTTTGAGTTCAATGTCACCATAGAAAACACTTAGTGGATAGGAGTGGTCAACATCCCATATTTTTGGGGTTCACCTTACTAAACCTCACCATTTATAAGGATGACAAAGTGGTTCCCCCACATTTCCCATACCCTCATCGATATAGGATAGTTTGAGCATAATGTAAGGATTATCCTTTAAGTACCATAACACTTAAAAGGGGATGCCAATTCCCTAACCTATCCATAAGTATGTCTATGTAGTTTATTTTGGTGTAAATCCTTGGTTCTTAGTTACCACACCTTTGTGGGTTACCTAAGGTCACTACCACTCACCTGGTAATAATCATGTACACTTGAGTCTCACTATTCAAGGTTCCACCAGAGTTGACTCATGAATGATTCTATTAACTACATAGTTTAGGAAAAACTCGATCCTTGCCATTTAAGGTGTATCCATCATGAGTACCTAGCTATTGCATCACCACAAATCCTTCTAGATTCGTGAGTAACTAGCTATTGTATCACCACAACTCCTTCTAAAAATCATAACTACATGAATATTGCATCACTACAAATCCTCCCAGGAATGGGTTATCTTTTTTACTTAGATTTATTTAATAGGTTTTATATCCATCCCAAATTCCCCCCATAAAACTAATATATTTGATTCAAATAACATGCTTCTATTAAAAGCAATTAAAGTGCTATAACAACATGCTAAATTATAACATAATATTCAATTTTTAATATAACTAGAACTTTGAATTTCAAATAAAGTTTCAATCATCATGCTATCACCAAAATGCCTCACTCTAAATTTAGCAATTAAATTTACCATATTACTTACATCTAACATAAGGCTAATATGAAATAATGATCAAAAGTCACAATGCTAATATCTCTACTTGAAAATAATAGTATAAACATCTCATCATTAAGTACATCATAGAGATGGTTTTTAAATTCCTCTTCCCTTATATCAAAAGAACACTTTTCAAAATAAACATCATAAGAAATACATCCATTATTTTTTCTCATCAACCGATCTTTCATTATTTTACAAAAACTTCCAAGCCTTTAGTAATTCCAAACTATCATCTAAATATTACAAATAAAATTCTCAATTGCATAACAACTTTTCATTCCAAGATACAGTAGGGCTGATCTACCTTTGCACCATCTTCTTCTCATGATTCTCTTTGTGAATGAGTCCTCTTGATCTTTACGAAAAATTAGGGATCAAGACAACCCAAATTCAATGCAACTAATTATGCTTTATGTATGAATGCAAACATCCATGAAAAAATATTTAAAGCAAACTAAAGAACACAAGCTTATACTGAGAGAGGGGGGTGAACAGTATAAGACCACTTTTTAATTTTCTTTCCCAAACAATATTATCTAATATAATCAATGGCAATATCAATAGCAATAACCAAAGCAATGTACAAATCATCACACACAATAGAGACACCAATTTAACATGGTTCACCCAATGTGGGCTACTCCACGAAGAAAATATTTCACTAATTTTTTCTCAACAAATATCTTGGGAATTCTTCCCTATTACAATATTTATGGACCTTTGTCCAAAGGAGACACAAATACCCTAATAAAATTTATGGATATCTATCCACATGATACACCAATCCCCTCAAATAGTTCATGGATCTCTATCCATAAGAGAACTCCTTCTCCTCTACTCTGGTTGGTGATCCTTTAGAAGACTACTGACTCCACTACTCTGGGTTGTGGATATATCCCTATTGAAGACCTCTATCCTCTCTACCTTGGATAATGCATCTCTATCCACTGGAGATTATTGTCCTCTTCTTTGTCACCTCTAAAGCTTACTCTCAACTCTATCTCAAATCTGTACTAAACATAGTCCTTCGGTCTAGCACAAATATGCTCAATCTATGTCTTTGATCTGCACTAAACACAGTCCTTCGATATAGCATAAATTTGCTCAATATCTGTATCTGATATATACTAAACATAGTCCTTCTATCTAGCACAAATCTGCTCAATCTCTATCTCTGATATGCACTAAACATAGTCCTTCGGTCTAGCACAATTCTACTCAATATCTATCTTTGATCTGCATTAAACATAGTCCTTCGGTCTAGCACAAATTTTATTAATCTCTATCTTTGGTCTGTTATGAATCTGTCCTCAAATCTACACCAAACTCTATCCTCAAATATATCCTCAAGATTTAACATAAATATTGATCTAATCACAAATAAACTCTGCTAGATCTAACCCAAACCTTAACTCAAGGTTTGAATAAATCAATCAATCAACTCTGCTCTCAAGTATTCTCAAGGACTTGCCTCAAATATATCCACAAGTCCTCTCAAGGACTTATCCAATCTACTCTTAATATCTATCTTCAAATCTACATTGTAAGCTTCCACAAAATATCACACTAATCTGTCCACAAGTATTCTCCAAGACTTACCTCAAATCTACTCAACAAGTCCTTACTAGAACTTTTCCAATCTGCTCAACAACTCTTCACCAAGACTTACCTAAACTTTGTCCAACAAGCCTTCAACAGGACTTACCTCAACTCTGTCCAATCTGATTATAATCTTTCACGAAATATCACACAAATTTATCCTTAAGCTTTCACAAAAGCTTCCTCAATTTTGTCCTTAAGTCCTCTCTAGGACTTACTCAAATCTACTCACAAGCTCTCACAAAAGCTTGTTCAAATCAACTCAATCTTTCACAGAAAACCTCTTCAATCACACAAAAAAGTTTCACACAAAATCTTGTTTTAATATCATAGAAACATATAGATAATGGTTAGATACTCAATACGTTTCATACTCACAACAATGCTCAATCACTTTCAATCTCTCTTGCTTTACCACAGAAACATATAGATAATGGTTAGAGACTCAATATGTTTCAACAATGCTCAATCACTTTCAATCTCTCTTGCTTTACCATAGAAACATATAGAGAATGGTTAGAGACTCAATATGTTTCAACAATGCTCAATCACTTTCAATATCTCTTCAAATCAATTAAGAATAAAGAACAATTTGTTTCACAAAACTTGAACTATCACTCCAACACTTCCAATCAGCTATACTCAATAAAATCCACTCAACCAATCACTTAATTAAACACAACTTTCTTACAAACTCTAAAAAAGTGTTTCACAATGCTTTCAACAACTCATACTATGGAACTCAACCCTTGACTCAAGATGATTCTAAACTCACATAACAATGATACTCAAGTTCTTTTACAAACCTTAATCATGCACATGAAGGCTTACTCAACATTTCCAACAATGCTTATCAAACAAGATTTCTAGAATCAACCTTCATTCCAGAAAAATCCTCATAAATCAATATTGGATATCTCAAAATAAAACTCAACAATGCTTATCAAACAACCCTTTTCACTCCAACTCAGCATTCACAACATCTAATCCAACAATATTTTACTCACAAGGAAGATGTACCCATACATTTTGTTTTGATAGATATATGTCTTCAAAACCTGTCTTAACCACAATCAAATTTTCTTTGCCAACACTAGGGTTAGGTAGCCACAACCTATCTCAAGATCTTCACAAAATAATTTTCAATAATTATTTTACCATACAAAATATCAAATCTCTTAGTACACCTTATAATCTCCAAACTTACATAATATAAGTCAACATCCTTATTAAACAAAATACACAACAATTTCCTTTAAACACCTTATCACTCCAACTTTATAAAATAAATTGCAATCACCAAAAATTAAAATAAAATATTTTAATTTACTTTACCTTATAACTCCCTCAACAACCTTATAGTTTCCAACTTACAAAGACCTCTAAGCAATTTTTGAAATTCACAACCTTTGGAGAAGTAAAAATATTTTTAACATACCTTTCAACTAATTTGCCCACCAAAACATTTTCAACATGATTCGAATACACAACATAGCCTCTCCAAAACCCTAGTCTCAAGCTAGACTACCAAGTGGGCTGCGTTCCCACATGAGGCTTTAGGCGTACGTTTCCCACTTTATTCTCCTCATGAAGGCACCCACAAAAAATGAAAACCTATCCAACAGTAAAACATCAATCACGTGGATCAAACCTGTTATCCCTTCCTTGCAAGCCTTAGCACTATCTCAACTTCTGCCTGTGCTACCACCGTCGATGGATATTTCTATCCACAATGATGGCCTTACACCTTAGTCTACCTCCAATCACTTTGAAATGTGAACTTCTCTTTCTCCAACAAATGCAACGCTCAATTTTTTCATTCGAAGGTGTGTGTTCCAGGACTTAGAAAATGAAATTTATTTCCTATATTAATACAGATGCTCTTGTCTTATATACATTGGAAAAATTTGAAGTATATTTTGAATATTAAATTAAAAACCTTTGCACCTATTATTAATTTAAATTTAAATTTTAATCAAATATTAAAATATTTTAATTTAAATTAAATCTTTTGTAATCTGCTCATGGGTGTTTTTAACTTGAACCTTGTTTTTCTTCACCTTGTTATTTGGCCTGAAATATTATAATAATATAATATTATTATTTAATTTAAACTTGCTTTTCCTTCTTTGGGTCTTCATCCTTTGGGTATTTTTAGGCATATAATATTAAAAATAAATATTATATCCTATTCCTTTTATATCCTTAATGATGATGAAATTGAACCAATGTGCTTTTGACATCAATGACAACAAAACTACTCAAAATTTCCAACACAAACAAGGAGAGAGAATCTCACACTTCTCTCTATAGTGATTTCCCTACCTACTCAAGTCTAAGGAAACCACTATAATATATTTGGCAACCCAACACTTCTTTTTATAAAACCCATACCCATATCTTCAACCAAAACATTCTACTAAGTACATATTAAAACTTTTAATTCTTTTCCAAGACATAGAAATAACCCATTCACATATATTCAAAATATACTATTTTTTTTAGAACTAGCAATGAAATTTTCTCATGTTCAAATAAAATATTTTTAATAAATCAGTTTTTAAACAAAAAAATAAGCAATAATCTTCACTAGAAGTTGCAATAAAACATCTTCACTAAAACATTCTCTTAAACTCCAAATATAACCGACCAAGAAATATAACACTTACTTCTATACTAGAAGACTTCCACATAGCAACATAGAAGAAACAAACACCCATTCCAAAAAGGAAACAACAAGAGCAATACATTCTCCTCAATGAGGCTAGTAACCCAACTAACTCAATGCAAGTGACCAAAGCAAGGCAAAATGTAGGCAAGCTCCCAAATACCCAATCATTTACTTAGCCTGAGAAACCCACTAAAACCTACTCACAAAATCTCATAAAACCACACACTAACTCAACAAAGGGCATAAAAGTATGTACACTAGAAACCAAGGCTAAAAATGACTTAGTACAAACTCAATTCTTAACTTGAAATTAATAGATGTTTATAACCAAACTCGAGCATCTATAGGGAATCTAATGGCCAAAACTATTGCCATAGCTAGGAAAGAAAAGAAAATAACTGACAACACTTCCTCAAAAGTACTTAATAGGTTAAGTAAGATAAACAACAAGATTTAACATTGGAATTCGTATGTAACAACAAGACTAACAATCAACCTAGAAATCACTAAGGGTGTTGCACTCAAAGCCATAGCAAAAGAGCAAGCATATAAAATGAAAGAGTAGGTTCAAACAAGAGAAACAACAAACAACCATAAATTTCATATATAAGAGAACAAAGCTTGGGCAAATACCTTTCGAATGCCCCACATTACAATCTCTACAACTATTATCCAAAATGCTCCTCTTTAGACTTATTTTTATTCTTGCTTCTTCCAAAACTAGGTAAAATCCTCTTTTTGCTACCTTACCAACGATACTTAAAGGAATCCTTCCACTGCTTGGCTCCATCTATTATGCATCCAATAAAAATAGGCTAAGGTGGAGCTACATTTGATCTAGCACCATCTTGGTCTTCGACATTATCTTGGTAGCAAACATATTACATTGCAACCATAACAGTCCCCACAATCAACACCAATTTGATCTCAAAGAATATAAGGTGGTGCTTGATTAAGTAAATTAATATGGTTTAAACAACAATTTTTCTTCCTTTATACTAAATGCAATTAAAAACATAACCATTATGTTTTACCTATATAAAAAGAAGGAAAAAGAAAGATCTTTTGCTTGCGTTAAAATCAAATGTCTTATAAAAATACTTTGTTATCATATATTTTCTAAAGCTACTCACCTTAGAACAATTAAATTGACTATTCATCCCATAATTTAAATTAATACCAAATGTTAATATTAATTATTAACATTGATATTAATATTTCAAGTATTAATATCACAAACCTCATTAATACTTTATTGAATTATTCAATTAGTCCAAAAATCCTAAGACATACGGAAAACAACAATGTTTCACATACATAATACACCATGTTGTTTTATCCTTAAGTAGGTGGGTTTTTTAAGATAACTAGCATGTTACCACCTCCTTACTAAGGATGACTCCTTTGCAAATAGTAAGCTCATGGTCCAATGGTATATTAAAACAACAAGCAAATACAATGCATTTATATGAAGAGTATACTTTTACCCTTGAGCTATCGATGAACAAGTCATCCATTATTTCCCAATTTTATCTCTCATCTCTAGTTGTTATCCCCTACCAATCCATCGATCAAAGTGCCTAGTTCTATAGCCACAAATTCATCAAAAATACCACATTCTAAACAAAGCATGAAGTTAAATTACCAACACATAATGATAACACAAAATGAGATTATGAATTAGATATCCACACACATCAATACATAAATCATTGTCAAGAATAAGTCCTACCAAGGAGGGTCATTAGAAAACATCAATTAGTTCAATATTTATCTCATATTTTCAATTTTAAAAATACTTGTATCTCTTTAAGTAATATTTTAAAAAATGATGTAAAAATAATTATTTATGTAATTATTTTTCATGTGATACTATGGATAATGTTTGTAATAAGGTCAAGACAACTTAGAGTTCAAGCAACCACCACTTATTTATAAGGCATTTATGCCCATAAAAACTTGATCCTAAGCTTTCTCAATGGAAGATGACCTATTTCAATCACTTAAGCTCACCTTGAGGAACTACATAATTAATATTTTAACAAGTATTTATGAGACCAACATTTTAACTATTCTAGTAACATAAGATGGGACCTTATGGGATTTTTCATTACCATTAATATTAGCTCTTTAAAAGACTTTTTATAATTGGTCATTAATTTCTATGGTCTTTTAAAATCAGCTATTTTAGTATTAAAAACAAGGAATATATCTAACACATGAACCTAATGACTCATGGAAATGCTCAATTTGATTGTAGTTAAATTTTAATATATATACAATCTATAATATTCCTATCTCATAGGCATTACCAATGTGGGGAAACACATTAATATATGTAATGAAAAGAGGTATATTTTTTATGTAATTTTTTTTTGGAGAAAACGGGGTTGTACTTGGGTCCCCTACCTTTGAAAAATTACAAATCTCTCCTTTAGATCTTGAGAATTTACAAATAGATTCAATTCTCATATCGATTAAGTTACTATAATCCAAAATCTTGATTTTAATTTTTTGGGTCTTCTTTAATTTTCTTTGTAAAAATATTCCAGAATTCAACATCGTTCTTGAGATTTTCCTACAATATCCTTAATAATACCAAAAATCCATACCTATTGTGTATGCACTACATATTAGTGGAGTGATATTTTCAAAACTTTACATTATCATAGTCTTCTTTATCAAATCTGGACTGTTAGTTTCCTCGAAGCATAAGTGTAACCACAAGAACTATAATAAATAGTTTAGTAGTCTCAAAAAGTTGAAAGTTAATGATTAAAATTTATCAAGGAATATATGCATAATAACTAAACTATAGATCTTGTCGAAAGTATTACATTATTTGATGTTGTAATAAGTTAGGAAGTGTATTTTATATTTGTGTAGGTGAGTCCAAGTGTCACATACTAGAGTGTGCAAGTGTTATATGTTGAGGAATATTACATTATTTAGTGCATGCTAATGTAACCCTATGGTACCTTCATGGTACAATTGTAAATATATAATAGATAGGGTTAAGTCTCTATTTTAGATGTGTAATTTATATTTTCCTTTTCATGTAAGTGCCAATGTGTAATAAATACACAACTGTCACGTAAGAATGAAATGTGCAAGAAATGCACAAGTGTCATATAAGTTAGAGTGAAAGAGTATATTGAGAGAATGTGCACAAGTATCTTGTAAGTGTGCGAATATATAATGTGAGTATGTGTACAAGTGTCTTATATTAGGAATGCATGTAGAAGTGTGTAATTTTCATAGAGTCAAGTATGCATGTAAGAAGAAAGTGAAGAGTCAAGTATACAAATGGTAAGATGATATGCCAAAGGTCATGGGACTTGTAATATAGAGATAAATAGTCAAGTACTTGAAAATTTACAATACTATGGTTATATTATGGAGACAATGCTACATAAATAAGGATATCGATATATAGCAATATGATTATCTAATTGTAAGAGGAGTTATAGAAGAGTGAATAAAGCTTGTATACAAATTTTGAGCAATTAATATTGTAAGGTTTTCTTCATGCATAGTTCATGAATAATTTTGGCCATTTACATTCATATTTGATATTATAAGTGATGCTTATTACATTATTATATTGGTCTTGATATACATAATATATTGCTCATATATATAATTCTACTCTTTATTATTACTTTGAAATTTAATATTGTGGATTATTTATTAAGGGACTATTGTATTTTTGTCGTAGTAAGGCTTAAAAATCCAACATTATATAATTAGGTGTGCAAGTGTGTAGTAAGTCAATATTCATGTGTAGGTGTCAAGTATACAAGCGGTAAGATGTAATGTCAAGAGACATGAGAGGTTTGTCTTATGTGTGGAATAGGGAAGGATGCATCTCTTGGATATGTGAGAAGAGCAATAGTCAAGTATTGAAGAGTCACCTTTCTAAGGTTATATTATGGAGATAAAGCTCCATGTATTGAATTTAAAGATCAATGCTTGTATATTTGATTCTTCAATAATACAATGAGTTTATTCATTATGTTATATTTCATAAATTTTATATTCATTGGCATTAATACTATTTTTTGAATGCGCCTTCATATATTTTATATTTGATCTTGGGTATTGGGACCCATGATTGAATCTGGTTAAAAAACTAGTATATCATTATATAATACAATTTTTATTTTAATCTCAATTAACCAATTAAAAAATATATTTGATCATTTTAATGAGTTTTGAAAAGTATCCCATACTTATTATCATGATATTTTAACAAATAATAATGGTATTATTTTACAGAATACTTCAGTAGTCTCTAAAAGTAGAAAGAATTCACTATATTGACTATATTGACTATATTTGATCATTTTAATGAGTTTTGAAAAGTATCCCATACTTATTATCATGATAGTTTAACAAATAATAATGGTATTATTTTACAAAATACTTCAGTAGTCTCTAAAAGTAGAAAGAATTCACTATATTGAGAAATTTGTTTGACTAGGTTGGCTGTACACTATATTGAAAAACCTACTTTAATGATGTCATTAAAAATATTTTGGATGTGTGGTGCTAATATATTGACGCCACACTTAAGATGTTTAGCTTTACTTATTTCTAATTTCTTAATCTCATCCTTTACATATTTCACAAAAAAGGTTCCTAATTTACGTTAATTATAGGAGGGGTATACTTTTATTGATTTCTCTCATATAGCTTTTCCTTTTACAAAAAACAAATAATAATTTCATTTCAAGAATGAAAGAAAACTACACTTCTTAGGTGCATTGGCACAAACAAAAACCTAGATAAAAACATATTATTGGGAGTCAAAATATAGTTACAGTCAGGTATATTAGAGAGGAGAATCCATATTCAAAATATCATGGGGATAATAAGATAAAAATCCTTAAATATCAATACATAATCATCAAAATAACCTTCATGTTTGAAACCTAGAAAGAAACCAGCAGAAAGAAGAAAAATGTAGAAAGAAAAGAAATAGTTAAAATCTACCATAAAGCTCTAATCAAAAGAAAAATAGACCCATAGTAAAACCCAAATCTAGCATAGAAAATAGGGGTATGATATTTGGGTGAAAGAAGAAACTCCATCCTTGATCTCTTCCTTCTGCAAGAAACCTTATAGAACTTGTTGACCTTCTTTTGATAACCTATCTACTTTCTGATTTAATTCCTTATAAGAATGAGTAAAAGAGATATTTTCAAAAAGGAAAATCACCTTCAATAGTTCATATCCCACTGTTCTAAGAATATTATTTTGTAATTGAGTAGATATATTCATCTGGTTGATGACTAGAGTAGAATCTCCAAAAAATTGTAAATTTTTTACATTTATCTCTGAAGCACACTTCATTAGCAATCTCAATGCTTGAAAATCGGCAAAATTATTGAAACCTCTTCCAAGGCCTACATAAAATTTGATATAGTGGATATATGAGAAGTATAGAATACCTCTTATGCTACTAAAATATAACTATCTCTGATTGGTCCCATAAAATAAAAACCATGGTTGAGACTTTTCAATGAACAGATTGTCTACTTGTCGAGCTTTCTTACATTTGCAAGGACCTTTGTTGATTGAGACCAAAGTCCTCACTTGAAATATGAATTGAATTGGGGGTAATAACTTCCTTTAAAAAATGGCTCCATTTTATGCCAAACATATACCACAACATATAAGACAAGGTAAAGAAAGAAATTATTTTAGCTCTTTTTTCAAAAACCATTGTCTTAATCATACCTCCACTATTTCTCCTTCCCAAAAATTTTGAATTCAAGTTATTTGTTTATATTCTAACCAAACATGTTGAGAAAAAGGATATTTTATTAACAAATGTGTGATGTTTTCCTCCTCTAACTAACACAACATACAAATAATTGGACCTTGTCTATAAAACTTCCAAAGTCAAATCCTTATTTCTCAAAGCTAACCACATAAAAATTATTGTCTTTTTTGGGGCAGATAATTTACAAATATACTTCCACCACCAAGTAGACCTTTGATGATCAGGGTCAAAACTTTCTTTGTACCCAAGTCTAGTTGTATACTGATACCTAGATTATTTGTATGCCCAAGCAATAGCATTTGGTTCAAATTTCACCTTGATATGACTCTTATTAAGACTATCAGTGTAAGCCTTCCACAAAACATCCTGCTTGTTGGAAAGACCCAAGACTTATACCTGCTTCCAACCTTAGATCCAAGGACTAGAAGAATTTAGTTCCACAACTTGATGAAGAAAGTAAAAACCCTTGTCTTATAAAGAACCTATTATAGCTTCTAACAAAAAAATGTTTTCTCCACAACCCAAAATAGAATATTTCCCTATTCTAACTTTTTCACCATTGCCCACTTTCCAAGCCAAATATTTTCCAATCATAGGAAAGGCCTATACTAGTTCCTTCCATTGAATAAAAATAATTTTTATGCTTTTATGTGGACTTTTGATAAAATCCATAAAGGTCCTTGGATAAATATATTTATTTTCAATAATATTCTTCCATGATCCTTCTATGGATAGAATCCTCCACAATCTATTTTATGCCAAATAAGAACCTAAAATATGGATATTTTTAAGCCCTCAACCACCTTCCTCCATTGGCATAGCAATACTCTGCCAGTTAACTAAATGAATGCCTTTATGTTTCTTGAATCTAGTCCAAATAAATTTGAAGCAACATTTTCTTATTTTCTCTACAAATCCTTTGGGAATGAAGGCCAAGGAGTGCCAAAACATAGGAATTGCCTCAAGAATAGATTTTACATGTGTTAATCTCCCACCAATAGACAACCATATATTACACCAATGGTTAATCCTAACTTCAATCTTCTCTAAAATCCATTCTCAATATCTCTTTCTTTAACTATTTGACTTCAGTACAAAATCCAAATACTTAAATTATTTCTAGAAATCTAAGAGATTAACAAAAAAAAAATTTGATCAGACCCTGTTCAGTCTCCTACTCTATACCATTAAAGTAAATAGAAGACTTTTGAAAATTTATCTCCATGCTGGTAGCAATACTATAAGTGTCCAAGATTTCCTTCAACTTTCTAGATTCTCTTAAACTACCATTTATGAACAATAATACATCATAAAAAAATAATAAATGAGATAAATAAAGGACCCCCACTTTGATCTAGGACATGGACCTTGTCCTCTTTGCATCCAAAATAGCTCTACTCATTCCTTCAACAACAAAAAAAAAAGTAAAGAAGATAAAGACATCCCTATCGTAGTCCTCTCAAGGGTCTAAAGAATTTGAAAGTTGATCCATTGATAATAACATTAAAATATATAAAATAAATACATCCCATAATACACTTTGCTATAGGATAGCTAAAACCCACATGTAAGAGCATCAATCTAAGATACAACCAGCTAGCTCTATCATAAGATTTAGATAGATCTAGTTGAAGGACCATTGCGGGAAGATTTTTAGTTTTAATAGAGTGAAGGTCCTCTTGTGTAGCTCCTATGCCTTCAAAAATATTTCTACCTACTATAAACCCAAACTGCTCCTAGAAAATAACTTTAGATAAAATTATCTTCAATATAACAACCATAATATTTGCAATGATTTTATAGATATAGTTACACAACGAAATATGTCTAAATTTATCAAAGGTTTTAGGATTCTTCTTTTTTGGAATCAAAGCTAAAAAAGTGGAGTTAGAAGCCACCAAATCCTGACCACTCAACCTAAATTCCTCCATTAATCTGAGAAGATCCTCCTCAACAAGATCATAGAAAACTAGGAAAAACTCCACATACCATCCATAAGGCCCTGGAATTTTATCCCTTTTGAAAGAAGTTAACACAACTTTCAATTCTTCCTTTGTGATATCCTTCATAAGTAACTAATTATACTCCTCTATCACAAAATTATGGAATAAAGTAATGAACTTTAAAAATTTTTCAATATTGACTCTATCAGGTTCCTTATAGATAGATTGAAAATATTCTACTCCCAAATTTGCTAACTCGAATAAACTCCTAACATAACTCGAATAAACTCCTAACAAGGACCCCTTCACCATTATACATCTCTCAAATAATATTAACCTTCTTCCTATGATTAGAAAAATTATGAAAAAATTAGTATTTTCATCCCCTATTTTTAACCATACAACTTTACTTTTCATTCTCTAGTCAGCTTCCCTCCACTTCAAGAATTTATTATTAATTTCTAGTTCAACCAGTCTTGTTTTCTCCTCCTCTTTAAATAAATTAGCCCCATTCTTTTTATGAAATTTTGAAATTTCCTTCTCCACCAACTTAATATCTCTATCCATACTCTCCTTTTTAACTACAATCCAAGATGCCACAACTCCTTTAATTTTTTTAAAGTAGCAACAAATTGAAAACTTGATGATAACCTGGAACTTTGGTCATAACCAATCCATTTTAATTAGTTGTTGAAAATATTCTTCCTCCAACCAAATTGGATTGAACTTAAAAGGATTGACAGGTTTTACCTCTTGAATTTTTAATTGAATAAGTATGGGAGAATAATCTGAGCTATCTCTAGTCTCAACCCATGACTATTTTCTATCAATTTTGTTGTATAATGACTCTAAGATCAAAAATATGCCCAGCCTATTTGAGATACCATATTCCCCAACTCTATTATTTCTCCACGTAGGCAAAAAATTGATTTATTCTAAAGCAATTAAACTAGTTTCTTCAATATTATGTCTAAAGTAATCTACAAATCTATAAAGTCTTGTAGATTCTCCCCATATTTCACTTTTATTCATAGCAAAATATAAGTCCCCATCAATGATAACTCTTTCATCCCTAACAATCCTTTGGAAGAAAAATCATCCCAAAATACCTACCTATATTCATAGTGATCATAACAATTAATAAATGATAAACTCAAATCCAAGCCTTTAAAAAATAATTCTATCCACAAACCTAAATCCATAAAGGAAGACTTAATTAAGGATACTAAGTTCTTCCAGCCAATCAAAACATCCCTTGAATTTTTAGTAGCATCTAGAGCCAAGAACTCCCAGTCCTTAAGCAATTTACTTAACCCTTCAATGACTTTTGTACTTGCCCCCATGGTTTCTTGTAGAAGGATAATATACATATTATGAATTTCCACTAGCCTAACTAAGGTAAGTCTTTTAGAGGGACTGCCAAGACCTCAAATAATAAGAGATAACAAGATCATTTAAACATCATAGAGGGGTTTTATCGCACTCTAAGGATACCTTTGATAGATTTGTGTTTAACCTACTAAATTTCCCTCAAAGCCTTCTCCTATGCATAATATAAATTTTTTCCGTACCTACTAAAGAAGTAGAAGAGTCATTTTATAAGGTCCAAACCTAACCCTAACCTTCCAGCCATTTTACAAGTTCTCATCTCATATTTTCTTTTCCTATAACATAACAAATATCTACAAGAGGAGTCTATCTCCAAACCATCCCCTAAAATAGATACCTCCCTAGAATATTTACTTGATAGGTTAAAAATAATTCATCCAATAGCAAAAATATTTGGATCACAATCCCTACTCAATGTGTTTGAGGTTGCTGGCCCATTGTCCAAATCCCTAGAAAAGTCCTTATCCTTTGGACTTCTCTCAAGAAATTCATGTATACAAACTTCTTTATTACCTAATTCTTGATTATTCTCCACATGTATTAGATAGTAATTGTTATAAGGTTTAGATGACTTACCAACATACTTAATAGTATCAAGTTCCAATCCTTTCATAATTTTTTTTATGACTCTATCTCCTCTAACAACCTCCAAAAAATGAAATGAAGACAAAGCTAGGCCCAAATGTTTTTCTTCCTTCTCAGAGTTCTAGTTCAAAGTTCAAAAAAAATATTTTTGCTTGTTTATATTGAATGAAGGAGCATTATTGAGTTCTAAAAAATAGGTATCTCTTGATTTTTGTTAGCTAACTTAAAATCCCTACTAGTCATTTGTTTTTTTCTCCATACTTTTGTGTGAAATATTGAGAGTATTTCTTAGAAATATGTCCATAAACATGATAATGAACACATCTAAAAGGAATCTTCAAAAATCTAGTATTTGATTATGAACTGTATTTCCCACAACTATCTCCATATATTCTGGTAAGCCTTCACTGATATCCATTTCAACCAAAACCTAACCTATAGACCAAAAATCACTAGATTCGAAAGAAACATATATAAACAAGATTTTAGCTAATGAATCTCCAATCTCTTTCAAATCTCTTTATAACCATAACTCCATTGGTAGACCTAGAAGTTTTACCTAGATCAGTATTCTCCTAGTAAATTTAATCCTAGGATAAAAGCAAGTCATTCAAGCCATCAAATCCAAAAAAAAGACCCCCAACACCAACGATCTCCCAAAATATTTTGTACATCTTCCTCATATCAAAAAATGAAATCCATCCATCCTCTAGCAAGTAAATGAAAAATTGACCCATATCCTAAAATTGGGACCCATACCTTTTGTAACCAATCATTTAGTGTATTATCATCTATTTGATATCCATGAAACTTTTCAATAAGGGATTTCCTCCAAAACTCCAAAACTTGTTCCATCCTTAGGTCTTCCCTAAGTACCATTCTGATATTTGATCTTCTCTTTTTAAGCCCTTTGTGTGTCTTATGCACTTTAGCAAAGTTGTAGTCTATGCTGATTTAAAGTTTAGATCCACTCCACTTAGGGCCTCTAAATCAAGACCAAGGAAACTCTATCATACAAAGTGAGTTTGGGTTGTTTGGAGCGTACTCAAGATTTTATTTCCCACATTGAAATGCTTGCTCATTCATTAAACCCATCAGTTGAGTAGAGTGTTATTATACACCTAAGAGTGAGTAGTCAAAAGGACAACTAACTTAATCCAAACCTACTAATATAGACTCCCCTCTACCCACTAAATTTTTATAATCTAAAAAATTATTTTGGTAACTTGAAAAACCCAAGGACCCCTAGTTATCAACTTTTAATTCTTGTCTAAAAATGGGACCCTTGGCCCTTAGAGTTAAAAATATGTGCTAACCCTCAAAGGGGTACTTTGAGAAGTCCAAATATTTATCTTCATTCTCCATCAAAACAATAAACCAATTTCCTAAAATTTTGCATGCTTTGATTCTAGAAAGAAAGTTGTACAACCTTTATTTTCTTCACATGAACATATCTAAGCACACTCCAGTTTTAAAAAATGTTAATGCTTCTTCTTTATTTATTTTTTAATGATATCATTCAAGAACTATATCCACCTTCATTTTATTCACATGAATAGATCTGAGTACATTCTAGTTTCAAGAAAAATAAAATAATGTCACTTGTATTTTTTTACTTTTCTCTATGCTTCACTTTGCAAACCCTAGATTTGCTACATGCACTCACAATTCTAGCCAAACAAATTCTTCAAATTATTGTTCACATGCACAAAAATATTCCTTCCTAACAAAGTAACTCCTTTCACCCCTTTAATTTAATTCCTCTATGCTTCACTTTGCAAACCCTAGATTCACTACATGCATTTCATGATTCCAACAAATAAACTAATTTCAAATAAAATTTAAATGTAAGAAAGAGGAATGCTTACTTCCTTCATAGTATGATATTTTATCAAAATTGTAGATGGATTTTCAGTTGTCATTGAGTGGTGATGATGATGGATCAACCATATCCTATTGAAGTAACAATGACAATAGATCAACCATAGGCTACAAAAGTGGTAGTGGCCTGATTATTTCTCTATGAATTCATAGAAACCTTAATTTACCAAATTTTTTTCTCTCTCATATAGTTTCTTAGTATAATGCAACCATTGTTCACTTATATTTTTTTGTACCTTTTTCTTTATTGTAGATCTTTCCATAATTATCTTGGGTTATGCTTTGCAAGATATATCAACTCTTTTTATCTTGATCATATGCATTGATGTCTTAGATTTATCTCCACACAACCACCCCAAATAATATTCATAATAGTCAGCATGTCTCCACAAAAGAGAAAATATTGATTACTAGTACTTAGATTATACAATTTATATTTTATAACTAGCTTACAATATTGACCATTTAAGAAAATAGTTGTGATAATTATATCATTTTTCAATTAAAATTTCAAGAATTGAAACTATTCTAAAGTTCCTAAAGCCAATAAATGTTTCAATATTAATTAATACTATTATATTTTTGTGGAGAGGGGATCAAATATTTATATAACAATTCAATAGAAAATTCTATAACATACAATATTGTATATCATTTTTGCTATTTCCAAGTGTAGAAATTAATATTTGTTAACAATTTGAGTTGATATGATTAGAAATCATTACTGTAGAGTATATTACATTATTTGATATGTATATGTGTCATGAGAAAAGATCAAGAGTCTCTTAGAAAAGTGGCAAGATAAGAATTCAAAGGTCATTTTGTAAAGCTATATCACAAAGAGCAAACTCCATAACTTATATACAAGTTTGTATAATAAATCTTTAGATTGCATTTTTTTTTAGTAATGTTGTAAGTTTCTTTCTATATTGTTAATTCATATTGTTGTAATATTTATTAGTATGGATGTTTCATATTTGGGATACATGTGATATAGTATGTGATATATTTTATGGTAGTTTAAAGCTTAAAAAGCCATCAGTGGTATCAAAGCTACCACCAGAATTTTTCCAAATTGATAGAGTTTTTTAGACATCATTATTAATTGATTTTATCCATTTTGATAAAGTTGATTAAGATTTTATACACTTTGAAGGCAGTAAGACTTTAAATCTATTTTAAGGTTATATTGAGCAAAAAAATTAGTCCATGGTTGAAGAATAACCAATGAAGACTAGAACTTGGCTAAATTATAGAAAGTCAAACATTTAGGGACATAGATATTCCTTGATATTGATTATAGCCAAATAAAAATAAAGTTGAAGGGGACATTCAAAGTTACCTTGATAATATATTGGAAGAGAAGTATATTAAAGATTTAAAGATTTCAAATTTCAAGTATAGCAAAGAAAGCAGCATAAAGGAAGAAGATAGATATATCAATCTTTAATATATCAATCTTCAAGAAAGATAAAAAAGCACATAGCATACTTTATATAGCTTCAATAATTGAATTAGAATTTACATTGGTTTAAGAGTTGTAAGGTATTAAGAATAATCATGTCACACTAAATATTGAACTTGATAATAGAAGTAGTTTTAGGTCATGTTGACCTTGACATGGACCCAAGAAGATAATATTTAAGAAAAGAGATCATTCATAGAAAGAGATATTTGATAGGATTTTATATAGTAAAAAGAGGAGTTACAAAGTCATTGATATAAATTTAGTTCAAGAATATAGGAGGAAGAAGGAAATATTGCATATGAATACATTTCAAAGGAAAGAGCAATTTGAATATATTTGGAAAAGAAAGTAAATGTACCATTCATATATACAACATAAGAGCAACATAGAACATTTAAGTATTCAATCGAAGCATTTAGAATAAGAATGTACAAGCTCATGGTACAACATAGAATAGCAAAGACATCACAGAGAATAGCAATGTTGGCAATTTTGGGTACCTTGGGTACATTGTTTTTGCTCAAGTGAATAAGTTGTCATTGATGTCAAGAAGTCGTTGAAGGAATTTGATTTTATGTAAAAGAATTTGTTTTGTTGAAGGTTTCGGCATGACAGGTTGAAGAGAAAGCTTATGGATGCAAAAAGTGTTGCGATTTCATGACAGAGACAGTAAGAAAGTCTTCAATAGAAGAAGCGTCGTGATTTCGTGATGAATTCAAGAAGGAAGAGCTCGAAGACGAAAGCATCACGATTTCGTGACATGTTCCATTTTCACGGGCGTAAGGCAGAGAAAAACACAAGGCAGCAAAAGTGTCACGATTTCACGACATGTTCCATTTTTGCTAGTGCAAGCAGACAAGAGTGCAAGGAAGTGAAAGTGTCATGATTTCACAACAGTTTGAGATGGCAGTGTATGGATGGAGAAAGTGTCATGATTTCACGACAGAAACTGAAAGCATGTCTTCCATAGGTGAAGTGTCATGATTTCGTGACAAAAGCGAAAGGAAGGCCATGAAGATAAAAGTGTCACGATTTCACGACGAAGTGAAGACGAAGTTTGCAAAGGCTAAAGTGTCGTGATTTCACGACAAAAGCAAAAAGGAGGTCGATGAAGGGAGAAGTGTCGCGATATCGCGACAAGAACGTAGTTAAAGTTGACAAAGGCTGTAGTGTCGCGATATCGTGACAAAAGCCAAAAGAAAGTGTACAGAGGCAAAGGTGTCATGATATCGTGACATGTTGTAGTTTTACGATAGTAGCTACAGAACTACAGAAGCAGTTAAAACCAACAAAGTTAAATGTGAACCGACGTTTGCAGCCGACAAAGTACAGGGTTATGCAGCCGACAAAGTACAGGGTTATGCAGCCGACTAAAGATCAGGGTCAGCTGACTAAGATCAAGGTTTTGATCTTGAAAGTATTAGTATAAAATGAGGGTTGTTCGAAGAGTTAAAGTATCGATTTTGAGTGTGCGTTTGGTGTGCGACTTTCGCAGATAGAGTGCAGGGGAGAAGTCTGATCGCTGAGAGCAGAGTGCGAAGACAGTGCTGCTGTGTTTGTGCACAGAGAGATGCCTGAGAGAAGGCAAAGTGTGACTGTAAAAGCATAGAAGTTGTGTATGTATTGAAGCAGTCTGGGCAGGTTCTAGTGAGAACTTGCAGAGCAGATATGAGACAAGTCTTGGTGAAGACTTGGGTGAAGATCAAGCAAGCTTTAGTGAAAGCTTGTGAACCACTTTTGTGAACCAAATTTGAGGACCAGTTGAGGACAGAGATTGATGCAGATACGAGGTCATTTGTGCCAGACCGAAGGACTGTGTTTGGTTCAGATCAGAGAAAGACGAACGAGGACATTTGTGCTAGATCGAAGGACTGTGTTTAGTGCAAATTCGAGGACCAATTTTGGAGGTGACAGAGTTGAGGACAGAGGTATCCAACCAGAGTAGGGAAGACAAGTGTCTTCTATGGATAAAGTTCCATTTGCTAAGGGTAGTGGAGGCAGAGGTTTTCTAGAGGATCACTAGCCGGAACAGAGCTAGGGGATTGGTGTCTCCTTTGGGTTGGTGCCCATAAACATTGTAATCGGGAAAGGTATTCCCTAGAATTTGATTTGATAAAATTTAGTGAAAGATTTTATCCGTGGAGTAGCCCACATTGGGTGAACCACGTAAATTGTTGTGTCTCTTTGTGGATGGTGTTTAATGCATTGCTTTGATTATGGCTTTTGATACTGCTATCTATACACTGCATAATATTGAATTAAAAGTTGAATTGAAGGAAAAAGTAAAAAGTGGTCTTATACTGTTCACCCCCCATCTCAAGTATAAGCTTGTGTTATTCAGTTGGTATCAGAGCGGGTGCCTTCGGAAAGTTTAACAGCTTGAAGGAAAATCCAGTAAAGAACACAATGGATTATTCAAGTGGCAATGCAACACCTATTCTTGATGGATCAGACTTTGGTCTTTGGAGTGCAAGGATGAAGGTTCATCTAATGGCACTTGGGAATGAGGTTTGGGAAGTGATTTAAGACGAGTACACCATTCCTAAACATGGTCCTTATACTAAAGAAGACAGGCTCCTACATCACAGCAACTCAAAAGCAATGAATGCTATCCTCAAAGGTTTACAGAAGGCAGATCTTACCAAGGTGATTCACTGCAAGATAACTAGTGAAATGTGGAAATAGCTGCAGGTGGTTCACATAGGTGATGTAAATGTTTGAAAGGCTAAGTTGAGACACTTCAAAGGTATGTTTGAACAACTCAAGATGAATTATGATGAAAATATTAGTGACTACATGCTTCGTATGGATAAGGTTGTTAACTCCATGAAAGACTTAGGTCTTGAGCTTGCTGAAAATGATGTTTGTGATAAGATTTTAAGATCTCTTCCTAATAGATTTAGTGAAAATATTTTTGCTATTGAGGAAGCTAAAGATTTGGATAAGTTGAAAAAGGATGAGCTCCATAGTATACTTGTAGCATTTGAGTTGAGAACTCAAGTGAAGGTTGATGTCAAGAAAGAGGCGACTTTCAAGGCTACCAAGAAATCCAAGGGTAAACAGCTTCAAGAGAGTGATGAGTCTTCCAGGTGATGAAGAGGCATATTACAGACAGAAAGGCAAGTTCTCTAGAAAGCACAAAAGCGTGAAAAATATAAGATGTTTCAATTGTGGAAAGTTTGGTCATTATGCTACTCGATCGTATCGTTCCCAAGAATGAAAGTGATGAAGATATACAGGATTCTAAAAGCAAGGATTCTGAAAATCACAAGCATCACGAGAAAAAAAATATGAGCGCAACAATCAAGGAAAGAGGTATTCTCAAAAGCACAAGAAGAGTTTATACCTAGACAAAGCAAGTAAGTGTTCTAGTAGTGATAGTGAAAGTTCTTCAAGTGATACTGAAAATGAGATGTTCATATCAGAAAAAGAGGAAGAACCGAAACATAGATTCATTATCATGAAATGTCTTAGATGTGGAAATTTTGGTCACCTTGAGGATGATTGCACAAATAATGATTTGGTTTCTAGTATGTATGAGGATGCTTCAGAAAACTATAAGGAAAATGCATGTATGGTTTTTGAAAAAGGTAGCACCTCTAGTGATAGGAAATATGAAAAAGGGTTTGATGATTCAAAAAACAAACATATAGAGGAAGGTGAAGTAGATCTTAAAGGTGAACTTATTAGTGTTCTTAGTGCTTTGAAAAAGGAAAGAAAGAAGAATGCTAGACTCAAGGATAAGTTAGATGAATGTTGTATGGAGAGAGATGATATTATAGAAAGTCTCGACGTCTCTATGGCTAAGACACAAGAACTCAAGGATGAGTTAGAACAAAAAATGGCTTCTTTGAAAGAGGAAACTAAAGAGTACAAGGATAAGCTTTACGGGTTTCAAGATAGCTCCAAGAAGGTTAAGTCACTCATCAAATATCAAAGAAAGACAACGGATAAAATAGGCCTTGGTTTTTTCAAAGAACAAGCTGGAGAGACTAGTAAAATACTCCAAAAGGAAGAGAGTTCTGATGAGGAAAGTATTTCAGATTATGAGTCCTTGGATGATAGATGCATAGAAACAGAAAACAAAATTTATAATGAAAAGAAGAAATTTTTAGGACCCAAGAGGTCGAATAAAGGTAAATTTCATGACATATGTTTTGCGTGTTATAGGTTTGGTCATATGTCTGCACATTGCATGGCTCAAGTGAAGAAGGTGAATGAAAATTTCAGAAGCGCTAGTTTCTTTCGAGGGTATTGCTACTCTTGTCAACGATTCGAGCACAAGGCGGTCTATTGCGAGGTAAATAACAGGAACATGTTTGATCAGAATAGGTTTAGGCAGAACTGGCGAATTCAAAGAACAGGTATGCCTAAAAGAAATAACATTGTTACTTGTTATAAGTGCAACAATGAAGGTCACACAACTAGACAATGTAGAGCTAAACTTTCAAGGTATAGAAATAGGAACAGTGGTATAAACAGGTCCAAGGATCAAGGCATGAACAAAATCAGAGATGAGAACAAGAACAAGAACAGTGACAAGAACAGGAATGATAACAGGAAAAAGAACAGTGACAAGAACAGGAATATGGGCAAAGAGTTCAAGAGAAGGCCCAACAAGGAAATTATAGACGTTGATGATGATCAGTGCCTAATGGGAGTTTTACTCCCACCCCAGAATTAATCACCTCATCAAGAGGTGGGGGAGGGACTAAGCTAAGAGGCTCATTCTTAGTCCCGAGCCCCAAAGGTGACCCTTTGCCATTGATGACAAAGGGGGAGAAATATGAGTAAGGGGGAGAGCTTCAAGTGAAGAGGAAAGCTTCAAGTTAGGGGGAGCAAAAACTCAAAGGTAGTTTCTCAGTTGTTAGCACAGTTGGTTTTAGTTTTGGCTCCTAAGACATTTTTTTAGTAAAGGTTTGCCATCAATGAAAAAGGGGGAGATTGCTGGCAATTTTGGGTACCTTGGGTACATTGTTTTTGCTCAAGTGAATAAGTTGTCATTGATGTCAAGAAGCTATTGAAGGAATTTGATTTGATGTAAAAGAATTTGTTTTGTTGAAGGTTTCAACATGATAGGTTGAAGAGAAAGCTTATGGATGCAGAAAGTGTCACGATTTCGTGACAAAGACAGTAAGCAAGTCTTCAACGGAAGAAGCATCACGATTTCATGAAGAATTCAAGAAGGAAGAGCTTGAAGATGAAAGCATCGTGATTTCATGACATGTTCCATTTTCATGGGCGTAAGGCAGAGAAAAACACAAGGCAGCGAAAGTTTCACAATTTCGCGACATGTTCCATTTTCGCTAGTGCAAGCAGACAAGAGTGCAAGGAAGTGAAAGTGTCACGATTTCACGACAGTTTGAGATGGCAGTGTATGGATGGAGAAAGTGTCACGATTTCATGACAAAAACTGAAAGCATGTCTTCCATAGGTGAAGTGTCATGATTTCATGACAAAAGCAGAAAGGAAGGCCATGAAGATAAAAGTGTCATGATTTTGTGATAGAAATGAAGACAAAGTCTGTAGAGGCTAAAGTGTCATGATTTCACGACAGAAGCAGAAAGGAGGTTGACGAAGGGAGAAGTGTCATGATATCGAGACAAGAACGTAGTTAAAGTTGACAAAGGCTGTAGTGTCGTGATATCGTGACAAAAGCCAAAAGAAAGTGTATGGAGGCAAAGGTGTCGTGATATCATGACATGTTGTAGTTTTGCGGTAGTAGCTACAGAACTACAGAAGTAGTTAAAACCAACAAAGTTAAATGTGAACCGACGTTTGTAGCCGACAAAGTACAGGGTTATGCAGCCGACTAAAGATCAGGGTCAACCGACTAAGATCAAGGTTTTGATCTTGAAAGTATTAGTATAAAAGGAGGGCTGTTCGAAGAGTTAAAGTATCGATTTTGAGTGTGCGTTTGGTGTGTGACTTTCGCAGATAGAGTGCAGGGGAGAAGTCCGATTGTTGAGAGCAGAGTGCGAAGATAGTGCTACTGTGTTTGCGCACAGAGAGATGCCTGAGAGAAGGCAAAGTGCAACTGTAAAAGCACAGAAGTTGTGTATGTATTGAAGCAGTCTGGGCAGGTTCTAGTGAGAACTTGCAGAGCAGATCTGAGATAAGTCTTGGTGAAGACTTGGGTGAAGATCAAGCAAGCTTTAGTGAAATCTTGTGAACCACTTTTGTGAACCAGATTTGAGGACCAGTTGAGGACAGAGATTGGTACAGATACGAGGTCATTTGTGCCAGACCGAAGGACTGTGTTTGGTGCAGATTAGAGAAAGACGAATGAGGACATTTGTGCTAGACCGAAGGACTGTGTTTAGTGCAAATTCGAGGACCAATTTTGGAGGTGACAGAGTTGAGGACAGAGGTCTCCAGCCAGAGAAGGGAAGACAGGTGTCTTTTGTGGATAGAGTTCCATTTGCTAAGGGCAGTGGAGGCAAAGGTTTTCTAGAGGATCACCAGCAAGAATAGAGCTAGGGGATTGGTGTCTCCTTTGGGTTGGTGCCCATAAACACTATAATCGGGAAAGGTATTCCCATAATTTGATTTGATAAAATTTAGTGAAAGATTTTATCCGTGGAGTAGCCCACGTTGGGTGAACCACGTAAATTGTTGTGTCTCTTTGTGGATGGTGTTTTATGCATTGCTTTGATTATGGCTTTTGATACTGCTATCTATACACTGCATAATATTGAATTAAAAGTTGAATTGAAGGAAAAAGTAAAAAGTGGTCTTATACTGTTCACCCCACCCTCTTAGTATAAGCTTGTGTTCTTCAAGCAAAGCCATTATAGAGAATATCAAAGACATCATAGATAATAGTAAAGGTGCCGCAAATAATAGGCAATGTATTGTAGAGATTAGCATAGCATTCAATGAAGCATTTATATACAAAATAGTAACATTAAGCATTGCAACAAGTGTAAGATTCAAGGAGGTATAACAAAATAAAGGTGTCAAAGCAGTAGAATCATATTTGAGAGCTTGAACCTGTAAGTATAGAATCTAGATTAGTACAAGCTAGGATTAGAAATGAGTAAAGAATAAGCTATATAAGCTAAGAATTTATTATAGTGAGCTAAAAAGAGGCCAAGCACAATGGATGTTAGAGAAATCCTACAACATAAAAGTTAGAGAGCTTTAAAATTGAAACAACAAGCTAACAAGGGAGACAAAGCCAACAAGAAAGGAAGAAAAATATTTACTCATTGATGCAGTTAGCAATAAATGTGATATTTTTTAGCACCAAATAATGTTAAAAAGGTCATTTCATTGCCTATGCAATTCACTAGAAGTAACATTCTAAGTGTTACCTTTCAAAAGGAAGTGAATTTTTTTTTGTATGTTTCTACATAAAAATATCCAGGTTGCAAGTTCCTAGTTCTTATGAAAAGAGATTCACACGAGCAACATAGTAGATGTGCAATGGAACAATGAAGCAAGTACATGCATGGATGAGTCAAAGCAAATAAGAAAGGAGGATTTGTAATGTCAGTTTAATATTTAAGGTTTTTGGAGTTATAATATCCATTTTAGTTAAGGTTTGAAGTTTAATTAAGTTTGACTTAGGAGTTATAAGGGTTAGATAAGTTATTTAAAGTTTTGGTGTTTTGTAAGTTTGGAGTAATAAGGAATTCAAATAGTCTATTTGATTGAATTTTTTCTCTAAGTTTTTTAAGTTTGAAGAATTTTTAAATTTTGGAGTTGAAATTTTTTAAATTTTTGCAAATTTAAATATTTGGGAGGTAAACGGTTTTTAACATCAAGGGATTAGAAAAAATAGAAAATTGCAAAATTTTTATATAGGAGTCATAAGGTTGTTTATATTAAAGGATATTACTATGGACTATTGGTACATTGATTCTGGAGAAAGTAAGCATATAACTAGAAATGACCAATGGTTTAATACCTTTCATGAAAAATATGAGAAACTAGCTATCATAGTAGATAGTATGACTTATGATATCAAAGGGGTAGGAGATGTACTAGTTGATCTAACAAATAGAAATGGAGTAATTAATAATGTGTTATATGTACCAAGATTGACTACTAATCTCCTTTTAGTATCTCAACTTATGGATCAAAATTTAATATTTGAATTTATCAAAGGAAAAACAATGTCTTATTATCAAGCAAGAAAAAGTGATAGCCTCAGGCTCTTATAAAAATAGTTTGTTCACTCTAGATATAGTGACAAACATAGCCCTATTAGTAGGGATCTCATAAACTACTAGGACATATAAGTGCATCATCATTGAATGAGATGACTAGATATAAAATGGTTAAAGGTTTACCTAATTTTCTTGAGAATCTATAGTTTCTCCATAATGTCTACTAGGAAAACAATATTTAATACCTTTTGATCTTCATCAACATATAAATAAAAAACCATTGGAACTAATATATACAAATTTATGTGGACCAATGAATGTTACAAGTATTGGGGGACAAAGATATTTTCAACTATTTGTTGATGATTATTCCAAAAAAATGTGGGTGTATTTTATGAAATTTAAATCTAAAGTATTTAGTTGTTTCAAACAATTCAAACTTCTAGTTGAAAAAGAATTAGGAAAAACCATCAAGAATCTTCATTCAAATAGAGGAGGTGAATTCATGTCAAAGGAATTCAATTTATTTTTAAAATAAAATATAATAGAAAGAAAACTTACTATAGCATATTCACCACAACAAAATGGTATTACAGAAATAATAAATAGATCTATCATGGAAATGGTTAGGTGTATGTAAAAAGAAGCTCTTCTTGATCATAAATGTTGGCCTAGAGTAGTTAAAAAAATAGTAAATTTACAAAATAGATTACCTACAAGAATACTAAAAAAATGTTACACCTGAAGAAGTATGGTCAGGACAAAAACCAATTGTAGAGTGACGGGGATTTTTTGGATATAAGGTTTATATGCATATTTTATAGCAAAAAAGAACAAAATTATATGAGAAGGCTATGTGTAGAATATTTTTTGGTTATAATGATGAGTCAACCAGATAGAAGATAATTGATCCAATAAAAAAGAAAATCTATATAAGCATAGATGTAGTATTTTATGAAGGAATACAAAATGCTACTAAAGAATAAAAAGTTGATTCATAATATGACTCATCAAATGAAGACACAAAATCAGATTTACAGGATGAACAAATTAAAAATATAGAAATTACTACAAACTTACAAAGAAAAGAACCAATTTGTCTTAGAGATAGACTTAAAGATTCAAAACTAGAGCAAATGATAGATCTTACTACTACAATATCCCAAAATCGTATTCTAACTATAATGAATAGAGGATTGATAAATTTTGTAGTAGAACCTACAATGACACTTCATGCATTACATCATCCAAAATGAAAGGTAACTATGAAATTAGAGTATGAAACATTGATGAAAAATAAAATATGGAATCTAGTTGATTTACCTCTAGGAAAGAAAATAGATGGTTGTATATGGATATACACAATAAAATAAAAAGAAGATGGTTCACTTGAAAAATACAAAACTTGACTGATTGCAAAAGGATACACTCAAACAAAAGGAATTGATTATAAAGAAAATTTTGCACCAACAACAAGAATGACTACAATTATAACAATTTATGCTTTGGCAACACATCATGGATGGAACCTACATAAGATGTATGGAAAAAGTGTGTTTATTAATGGTGATATTGAAGAGGTTTATATTTCACAACCAAAAGTATTTGTGATTAAAGTATAAGAACACAAAGTTTGCAAGTTGAACAAATTTTTGTATGGTCTAAAGCAAGCACCAAGAGCATGTTATATAAAGATAAATAATCTTTTATTATAGCATAAGTTTAAAATAATTTTGTCATATCTAAATATCAATACAAAAATGTTGGAAGTGATATAATTATGCTTGTGGTGTATGTTGATGATATAGTAATTGTATGAATCTCAAATAGTCTGATAAGTGAAGCTAAAAATGACCTAGAAAAGGATTTTGAGATGACAAATTTGGGGCTTCTTCATTATTGTCTTGGTTTAGAAATTCACCAAAATGAAAACAATATTATAATAATACAGACAAAGAATGCAAAATATTTACTTGAGAAATACAATATGAACAATTGCAAACCTAAATAAAATCCTATGGAGTAAGGATTATAATTGTCCAAATATGATGAGACATCATTAATTTTAGCTACAGTTTATCATCAATTAATTGGAAGTCTCTTATATTTAATAAATACTCTACCAAACATACTTTTTTTTGTAAACTATCTTTCAAAATCTATGCAAGAACCTAGATAAAATCATTGGAAATCCACAAAAACAATATTACAATATATCAACAAGACTACCACATGAAAAGGATGATATGAATTTTTGTCTATAGGGATATTCATATTTTAATTTTTTTAGATCTATATATGATATAAAATCTACATCAGGTTACATTTTCTATCTTGGTTTACGACCAATTTCTTGGTATAGTGAAAAAACAACATGTATTAGCACTTTCATCTACATAAGTAAAATGTCGTGCAAATAAATTTGCATTCTATGAAGCATTATGGTTATAGTACATACTTTCAAATATGGGAATCAAAAGAACTCCAACAATAATAAATAATGACACATAAGAAGTATTATATCTGATCAAAAATCCAATTATTCATGAAAGAACAAAACATAATGAAGCTCAATGTCATTTTATCAGCCATCATTTTCAATGTCATCATATTTCTATTGAAGATCAAATTGTAGATATTTTTACAAATGCACTAGGTTGAATCAAATTTCAGATACTTAGGAATCATCTATGTAGATCAAGAGAAACACACATCATATAATGTAATACATGGGGTATTAGAGTTTATTACATTATTTGATATGCATATGTGTCACGAGAAAAGATCAAGAGTCTCTTAGACATGTCGCAAGATAAGAATTCAAAGGTCATTTTGTAAAGCTATATTATGGAGACAAAGCTCCATAGCTTATATACAAGTTTGTATAATGAAAATATTTGGCTTGCATTCTTTCTAAATAACATTGTAAATTTATTTCTATGTTGCTAGTCATATTGTTGTGCTCTTTATTAGTGTGGATATTTCATATTTGGGATATGTGTGATATAGTTTTTGGTAGTTTAAGGATTAAAATCCATCACTATAATACATTCAATCGTGTTTGTATTACAATTATTAAATTCTCAATGTTTGAAAATATTTCTATTATAAATATTCCATTAAATTACTTGATGACATATATGTTTACCTTTTAAATTAGGGATGAGATCTAATGGGTTGTCTTATCTCATTAGCATGCAACTCCATGATGTCTTACACGTGGAAAAACTTGGACAATGGTGGAAAATATCTACCTTCCAAGTTAAATAATATCTAAGTTCTAACCAAGATTCGTAGTTCCATTTAATAGGTTTAAATTTTTTAATATTGAAGTAGAAAGAGTTAAGAATAATATCCACAAGGGAGGATATTTCAATAATGTTCTCTTAAGATGTTGTGAATTATTTTCTTAACTAACTTGTTTTGAAGCTTACTTTTGTTTTTACATTTGGTTAGAGTGATAAATTCCTATGATCGATGCTCAACACAAAGCATACCCATCCCACCATGACCTATCATAAGAGGGAGATATGATCTTATAAATAGGTAATTTAACACATAGCCACACACACATCGTGGTTTGAATCTTGGACCTTCTTAAAGAAGAGATAAATCTCGAATCATTGCACTATCCCCCTAGTACAGTTTGAGGCTTATTACTTATCATGGATTTGGCTATTCACATGGCTAAGAGGTATATTCCTAAGGTTAAAGGATCAATGATGCCTAAGACCCCTTTTCAATAGGTTGAATACAATGTTGCAAATATATAAACATCATCAATTTTTTTCCATCTAATTTTATCGATGTAAAGTCTTTAACTTGTTTAACCAACTCTAACTAAAAGAAAAATACATTCTAAAATCAAGAAAGAATTTTTAATAAATTAATTTCAACCTGTAATGAATATATTTTTTGATATTTAAATGTTATTTTTTATTTGAATCTTGTAGAGAACTAGAATATAATTTCTATAAGCAAAATATTAATTACAAATGAGATATCAAGACATTGAATGATTCCCTTAGATTTTATTTATTTATGACCGTAGGATTTATTGTGGTCTATTTTAATCTTGAATAATCAATAACCTGATCTTGTATTTAGATATTTTAGAATAAAAATATCACAAAAGAGAAAGAATATTATAATTTCCATCTAGAGTTATTTGTGGTTGATTTAATTTCCATTACTACTAAAAGAGTTTATTTTATTTGAACAAATATTTATTAATGGATATATCATATGATATGTAACAATGAAGATTATATACTATAAAAAATGTATATTATGATCAAAGATAAGTGAAACTTGTAGATAAAGAAAAAGAGTAGCACCATCATGGTTAGTAAAGTTGCTTGTGTTCCTCCAACCTAATGGCTTCAATAACAGCAATTATTCTCTTGATATACATTATTATGGCATGAATTATATTACTTAGAGTAAGATCATTATTGGCTCAAAATACAATTACCTTTATTATGAGAACTTTGATATTTTCTTAGGCATATTTATTCAACTATGAATCTATTAAATAAATATTTTGGGTTCCTAAGCTACTCTCTTTAGGCATTGTTAAAAAATATATTGAATTGAAGCTAATTATCATAAGTAGTTTTATTTACACACACAATCTCATTCAATATCCTATAGTTATTTTTGTAAGCTTGTTATGTCAAATATTTCATCTTAAATTTTGTATTTAAACATATTTCCAATTAGATTGAGCATGGTAACATATTATTTTTCTCATGATGTTAACCATTTTTATTGTATATCAAAATGTCATGTTAGAATTTTTAACATACTAATACATATGCCATTCTCCTTATGAGTTTATTAGGTTTAGATTATGCATGCAATATAAATTGAACTTCATTATCCACATTGTTTTTTTTTTGAATTTACATGGTGGAATCGGTAGCCACCACGAATTCGGGTAGGCTATCCAGCTTTTATGGCCGCCACAGTATTCTGCGATGTCTGCCCTAGAAGCCGCCACACAGATATTCGTGCATTCTGCCCCTATAACCACCATGCCACAATCATTTTAAACCTTTTACGCCAATGAAAGCACCAGGAAAGGGACAAGCATTCGGTCCGGCGAGGCCCGAGATTTGAACCTTGGACCTCCGCCCCCTTATGGGGTTTGGATGAACCAATTGGTCTACACCTCGGACCTCATTATCCACATTGTTACTTATAATAAAACTTCTCTTTTTTCCATTTACAAGAAGGATTTTGTTAGTAATTGAACAATCACTTTGAATTAAATTACTTGACCCCCTTTTCAAATTTCCCGCTCTTTTCTTGCTCCAGTATTGAGGATTTTTAGGTGGATCTCCTATTTCTATAGGCTTGGAGGGCCTTCCCAAGATCTTCTTGGTACATGTTGAAATTTTAGGGCCTTCTATAGGTCTTATTGAGGCCACCTAGGAAGGGTTTTCTTGTTTTTATTTGTGAAAGTTGTTGCTTGGTTGGAAGGATTTGGAGATTCTTTCTTCAACACCCTTTGGTGTTGGTTTGTTTCCTGATAGTTCGGTTTGGGAGATAGTTTTACAAAGCTTTTCCCTATAATTTTATTGGGTCCTTAGGTATGGGACCATGTACTTCATCATTTTTCATAGTGGTGACTTCCTCCTATCTTCTCCTAAATTGGGCTTTCAAAATATGGTTTGACGTCCTATTCATCCGATGTGTGAAGTGGCCTAGGGTTTCTTTTTTTGCATCTTCTTGGTATTTGATAGGGGACCACGTTCTTGATGTATACAGATGAGAGGATCTCATGGCAAATTCAAGGTTAGGATTTTTAGTGGTGGGTTCTAGGTCTTCTATTGTATTTTAGAATATCCTATGCTTTTTTGTTTTAGGGTTTTATGATGGAACATTTCTTTGTAGTTTGTTTTTGGTTCTTGGGGAGGGGACCCTATGCTTTCTCATTCAGTTCTAGGAGAAGGTTTCTAGTGATTACTTCCTAGATAGACTATTGGTGAGGTTAGACTTTGATCTATTGCTAGTAATTATTTAATGGGCCTTATCTATAGTTTTGTTTTATCTTTGTAAAGAGACCAGATGAATGCTCACTCGCTATAGAGGATGGATTCCTAAATGTAGTTCCTGGGTCAGATATTTGCTTCCAATTTTGGGGCACCATGGTGATCTGAATCTCCTTTGGATTTTTCATCCTCAGATTGTGCATTTTATCTCTTCTTGTAGGGAGATATCACGGCATATGGAGATCTCCTCGTGCCACTGATCCAACTTCCAAGCCTTCAAAATGCCCTTATGTGCAGGCTTTCCTTTTTTATGTACTATAGAGAGAAAATATTATTCAAATTTTTGAGCGAGAATCTTGTTTTAAATTTGAAATTTCTGCATTGTTTCATTAGGGGCTAGTAGGCCCCTTATTATCTTTCAATATCATAAGTTTTGTTTTTTTTGCATGTTGGTTTTCCCTGTTTAGGCAGTAATCCCTTTTTAAAATTCAGGTCTCATTTGTAGATGGTCCTAGAGAGGTTGTCCCCCAAATTTAGCTATTTATTTTTTATCTATAGAAGATAGTTTCTTTTGTTGTGATCTTATTGTAAAAGGTCATTATGCTACATAAATAAGGATATCGATATATAGCAATATGATTATCTAATTGTAAGAGGAGTTATAGAAGAGTGAATAAAGCTTGTATACAAATTTTGAGCAATTAATATTGTAAGGTTTTCTTCATTCATAGTTCATGAATAATTTTGGCCATTTACATTCATATTTGATATTATAAGTGATGCTTATTACATTATTATATTGGTCTTGATATACATAATATATTGCTCATATATATAATTCTACTCTTTATTATTACTTTGAAATTTAATATTGTGGATTATTTATTAAGGGACTATTGTATTTTTGTCGTAGTAAGGCTTAAAAATCCAACATTATATAATTAGGTGTGCAAGTGTGTAGTAAGTCAATATTCATGTGTAGGTGTCAAGTATACAAGCGGTAAGATGTAATGTCAAGAGACATGAGAGGTTTGTCTTATGTGTGGAATAGGGAAGGATGCATCTCTTGGATATGTGAGAAGAGCAATAGTCAAGTATTGAAGAGTCACCTTTCTAAGGTTATATTATGGAGATAAAGCTCCATGTATTGAATTTAAAGATCAATGCTTGTATATTTGATTCTTCAATAATACAATGAGTTTATTCATTATGTTATATTTCATGAATTTTATATTCATTGGCATTAATACTATTTTTTGAATGCGCCTTCATATATTTTATGTTTGATCTTGGGTATTGGGACCCATGATTGAATCTGGTTAAAAAACTAGTATATCATTATATAATACAATTTTTATTTTAATCTCAATTAACCAATTAAAAAATATATTTGATCATTTTAATGAGTTTTGAAAAGTATCCCATACTTATTATCATGATATTTTAACAAATAATAATGGTATTATTTTACAGAATACTTCAGTAGTCTCTAAAAGTAGAAAGAATTCACTATATTGACTATATTGACTATATTTGATCATTTTAATGAGTTTTGAAAAGTATCCCATACTTATTATCATGATAGTTTAACAAATAATAATGGTATTATTTTACAAAATACTTCAGTAGTCTCTAAAAGTAGAAAGAATTCACTATATTGAGAAATTTGTTTGACTAGGTTGGCTGTACACTATATTGAAAAACCTACTTTAATGATGTCATTAAAAATATTTTGGATGTGTGGTGCTAATATATTGACGCCACACTTAAGATGTTTAGCTTTACTTATTTCTAATTTCTTAATCTCATCCTTTACATATTTCACAAAAAAGGTTCCTAATTTACGTTAATTATAGGAGGGGTATACTTTTATTGATTTCTCTCATATAGCTTTTCCTTTTACAAAAAACAAATAATAATTTCATTTCAAGAATGAAAGAAAACTACACTTCTTAGGTGCATTGGCACAAACAAAAACCTAGATAAAAACATATTATTGGGAGTCAAAATATAGTTACAGTCAGGTATATTAGAGAGGAGAATCCATATTCAAAATATCATGGGGATAATAAGATAAAAATCCTTAAATATCAATACATAATCATCAAAATAACCTTCATGTTTGAAACCTAGAAAGAAACCAGCAGAAAGAAGAAAAATGTAGAAAGAAAAGAAATAGTTAAAATCTACCATAAAGCTCTAATCAAAAGAAAAATAGACCCATAGTAAAACCCAAATCTAGCATAGAAAATAGGGGTATGATATTTGGGTGAAAGAAGAAACTCCATCCTTGATCTCTTCCTTCTGCAAGAAACCTTATAGAACTTGTTGACCTTCTTTTGATAACCTATCTACTTTCTGATTTAATTCCTTATAAGAATGAGTAAAAGAGATATTTTCAAAAAGGAAAATCACCTTCAATAGTTCATATCCCACTGTTCTAAGAATATTATTTTGTAATTGAGTAGATATATTCATCTGGTTGATGACTAGAGTAGAATCTCCAAAAAATTGTAAATTTTTTACATTTATCTCTGAAGCACACTTCATTAGCAATCTCAATGCTTGAAAATCGGCAAAATTATTGAAACCTCTTCCAAGGCCTACATAAAATTTGATATAGTGGATATATGAGAAGTATAGAATACCTCTTATGCTACTAAAATATAACTATCTCTGATTGGTCCCATAAAATAAAAACCATGGTTGAGACTTTTCAATGAACAGATTGTCTACTTGTCGAGCTTTCTTACATTTGCAAGGACCTTTGTTGATTGAGACCAAAGTCCTCACTTGAAATATGAATTGAATTGGGGGTAATAACTTCCTTTAAAAAATGGCTCCATTTTATGCCAAACATATACCACAACATATAAGACAAGGTAAAGAAAGAAATTATTTTAGCTCTTTTTTCAAAAACCATTGTCTTAATCATACCTCCACTATTTCTCCTTCCCAAAAATTTTGAATTCAAGTTATTTGTTTATATTCTAACCAAACATGTTGAGAAAAAGGATATTTTATTAACAAATGTGTGATGTTTTCCTCCTCTAACTAACACAACATACAAATAATTGGACCTTGTCTATAAAACTTCCAAAGTCAAATCCTTATTTCTCAAAGCTAACCACATAAAAATTATTGTCTTTTTTGGGGCAGATAATTTACAAATATACTTCCACCACCAAGTAGACCTTTGATGATCAGGGTCAAAACTTTCTTTGTACCCAATTCTAGTTGTATACTGATACCTAGATTATTTGTATGCCCAAGCAATAGCATTTGGTTCAAATTTCACCTTGATATGACTCTTATTAAGACTATCAGTGTAAGCCTTCCACAAAACATCCTGCTTGTTGGAAAGACCCAAGACTTATACCTGCTTCCAACCTTAGATCCAAGGACTAGAAGAATTTAGTTCCACAACTTGATGAAGAAAGTAAAAACCCTTGTCTTATAAAGAACCTATTATAGCTTCTAACAAAAAAATGTTTTCTCCACAACCCAAAATAGAATATTTCCCTATTCTAACTTTTTCACCATTGCCCACTTTCCAAGCCAAATATTTTCCAATCATAGGAAAGGCCTATACTAGTTCCTTCCATTGAATAAAAATAATTTTTATGCTTTTATGTGGACTTTTGATAAAATCCATAAAGGTCCTTGGATAAATATATTTATTTTCAATAATATTCTTCCATGATCCTTCTATGGATAGAATCCTCCACAATCTATTTTATGCCAAATAAGAACCTAAAATATGGATATTTTTAAGCCCTCAACCACCTTCCTCCATTGGCATAGCAATACTCTGCCAGTTAACTAAATGAATGCCTTTATGTTTCTTGAATCTAGTCCAAATAAATTTGAAGCAACATTTTCTTATTTTCTCTACAAATCCTTTGGGAATGAAGGCCAAGGAGTGCCAAAACATAGGAATTGCCTCAAGAATAGATTTTACATGTGTTAATCTCCCACCAATAGACAACCATATATTACACCAATGGTTAATCCTAACTTCAATCTTCTCTAAAATCCATTCTCAATATCTCTTTCTTTAACTATTTGACTTCAGTACAAAATCCAAATACTTAAATTATTTCTAGAAATCTAAGAGATTAACAAAAAAAAAATTTGATCAGACCCTGTTCAGTCTCCTACTCTATACCATTAAAGTAAATAGAAGACTTTTGAAAATTTATCTCCATGCTGGTAGCAATACTATAAGTGTCCAAGATTTCCTTCAACTTTCTAGATTCTCTTAAACTACCATTTATGAACAATAATACATCATAAAAAAATAATAAATGAGATAAATAAAGGACCCCCACTTTGATCTAGGACATGGACCTTGTCCTCTTTGCATCCAAAATAGCTCTACTCATTCCTTCAACAACAAAAAAAAAAGTAAAGAAGATAAAGACATCCCTATCGTAGTCCTCTCAAGGGTCTAAAGAATTTGAAAGTTGATCCATTGATAATAACATTAAAATATATAAAATAAATACATCCCATAATACACTTTTCTATAGGATAGCTAAAACCCACATGTAAGAGCATCAATCTAAGATACAACCAGCTAGCTCTATCATAAGATTTAGATAGATCTAGTTGAAGGACCATTGCGGGAAGATTTTTAGTTTTAATAGAGTGAAGGTCCTCTTGTGTAGCTCCTATGCCTTCAAAAATATTTCTACCTACTATAAACCCAAACTGCTCCTAGAAAATAACTTTAGATAAAATTATCTTCAATATAACAACCATAATATTTGCAATGATTTTATAGATATAGTTACACAACGAAATATGTCTAAATTTATCAAAGGTTTTAGGATTCTTCTTTTTTGGAATCAAAGCTAAAAAAGTGGAGTTAGAAGCCACCAAATCCTGACCACTCAACCTAAATTCCTCCATTAATCTGAGAAGATCCTCCTCAACAAGATCATAGAAAACTAGGAAAAACTCCACATACCATCCATAAGGCCCTGGAATTTTATCCCTTTTGAAAGAAGTTAACACAACTTTCAATTCTTCCTTTGTGATATCCTTCATAAGTAACTAATTATACTCCTCTATCACAAAATTATGGAATAAAGTAATGAACTTTAAAAATTTTCCAATATTGACTCTATCAGGTTCCTTATAGATAGATTGAAAATATTCTACTCCCAAATTTGCTAACTCGAATAAACTCCTAACATAACTCGAATAAACTCCTAACAAGGACCCCTTCACCATTATACATCTCTCAAATAATATTAACCTTCTTCCTATGATTAGAAAAATTATGAAAAAATTAGTATTTTCATCCCCTTTTTTTAACCATACAACTTTACTTTTCATTCTCTAGTCAGCTTCCCTCCACTTCAAGAATTTATTATTAATTTCTAGTTCAACCAGTCTTGTTTTCTCCTCCTCTTTAAATAAATTAGCCCCATTCTTTTTATGAAATTTTGAAATTTCCTTCTCCACCAACTTAATATCTCTATCCATACTCTCCTTTTTAACTACAATCCAAGATGCCACAACTCCTTTAATTTTTTTAAAGTAGCAACAAATTGAAAACTTGATGATAACCTGGAACTTTGGTCATAACCAATCCATTTTAATTAGTTGTTGAAAATATTCTTCCTCCAACCAAATTGGATTGAACTTAAAAGGATTGACAGGTTTTACCTCTTGAATTTTTAATTGAATAAGTATGGGAGAATAATCTGAGCTATCTCTAGTCTCAACCCATGACTATTTTCTATCAATTTTTTTGTATAATGACTCTAAGATCAAAAATATGCCCAGCCTATTTGAGATACCATATTCCCCAACTCTATTATTTCTCCACGTAGGCAAAAAATTGATTTATTCTAAAGCAATTAAACTAGTTTCTTCAATATTATGTCTAAAGTAATCTACAAATCTATAAAGTCTTGTAGATTCTCCCCATATTTCACTTTTATTCATAGCAAAATATAAGTCCCCATCAATGATAACTCTTTCATCCCTAACAATCCTTTGGAAGAAAAATCATCCCAAAATACCTACCTATATTCATAGTGATCATAACAATTAATAAATGATAAACTCAAATCCAAGCCTTTAAAAAATAATTCTATCCACAAACCTAAATCCATAAAGGAAGACTTAATTAAGGATACTAAGTTCTTCCAGCCAATCAAAACATCCCTTGAATTTTTAGTAGCATCTAGAGCCAAGAACTCCCAGTCATTAAGCAATTTACTTAACCCTTCAATGACTTTTGTACTTGCCCCCATGGTTTCTTGTAGAAGGATAATATACATATTATGAATTTCCACTAGCCTAACTAAGGTAAGTCTTTTAGAGGGACTGCCAAGACCTCAAATAATAAGAGATAACAAGATCATTTAAACATCATAGAGGGGTTTTATCGCACTCTAAGGATACCTTTGATAGATTTGTGTTTAACCTACTAAATTTCCCTCAAAGCCTTCTCCTATGCATAATATAAATTTTTTCCGTACCTACTAAAGAAGTAGAAGAGTCATTTTATAAGGTCCAAACCTAACCCTAACCTTCTAGCCATTTTACAAGTTCTCATCTCATATTTTCTTTTCCTAGAACATAACAAATATCTACAAGAGGAGTCTATCTCCAAACCATCCCCTAAAATAGATACCTCCCTAGAATATTTACTTGATAGGTTAAAAATAATTCATCCAATAGCAAAAATATTTGGATCACAATCCCTACTCAATGTGTTTGAGGTTGCTGGCCCATTGTCCAAATCCCTAGAAAAGTCCTTATCCTTTGGACTTCTCTCAAGAAATTCATGTATACAAACTTCTTTATTACCTAATTCTTGATTATTCTCCACATGTATTAGATAGTAATTGTTATAAGGTTTAGATGACTTACCAACATACTTAATAGTATCAAGTTCCAATCCTTTCATAATTTTTTTTATGACTCTATCTCCTCTAACAACCTCCAAAAAATGAAATGAAGACAAAGCTAGGCCCAAATGTTTTTCTTCCTTCTCAGAGTTCTAGTTCAAAGTTCAAAAAAAATATTTTTGCTTGTTTATATTGAATGAAGGAGCATTATTGAGTTCTAAAAAATAGGTATCTCTTGATTTTTGTTAGCTAACTTAAAATCCCTACTAGTCATTTGTTTTTTTCTCCATACTTTTGTGTGAAATATTGAGAGTATTTCTTAGAAATATGTCCATAAACATGATAATGAACACATCTAAAAGGAATCTTCAAAAATCTAGTATTTGATTATGAACTGTATTTCCCACAACTATCTCCATATATTCTGGTAAGCCTTCACTGATATCCATTTCAACCAAAACCTAACCTATAGACCAAAAATCACTAGATTCGAAAGAAACATATATAAACAAGATTTTAGCTAATGAATCTCCAATCTCTTTCAAATCTCTTTATAACCATAACTCCATTGGTAGACCTAGAAGTTTTACCTAGATCAGTATTCTCCTAGTAAATTTAATCCTAGGATAAAAGCAAGTCATTCAAGCCATCAAATCCAAAAAAAAGACCCCCAACACCAACGATCTCCCAAAATATTTTGTACATCTTCCTCATATCAAAAAATGAAATCCATCCATCCTCTAGCAAGTAAATGAAAAATTGACCCATATCCTAAAATTGGGACCCATACCTTTTGTAACCAATCATTTAGTGTATTATCATCTATTTGATATCCATGAAACTTTTCAATAAGGGATTTCCTCCAAAACTCCAAAACTTGTTCCATCCTTACGTCTTCCCTAAGTACCATTCTGATATTTGATCTTCTCTTTTTAAGCCCTTTGTGTGTCTTATGCACTTTAGCAAAGTTGTAGTCTATGCTGATTTAAAGTTTAGATCCACTCCACTTAGGGCCTCTAAATCAAGACCAAGGAAACTCTATCATACAAAGTGAGTTTGGATTGTTTGGAGCGTACTCAAGATTTTATTTCCCACATTGAAATGCTTGCTCATTCATTAAACCCATCAGTTGAGTAGAGTGTTATTATACACCTAAGAGTGAGTAGTCAAAAGGACAACTAACTTAATCCAAACCTACTAATATAGACTCCCCTCTACCCACTAAATTTTTATAATCTAAAAAATTATTTTGGTAACTTGAAAAACCCAAGGACCCCTAGTTATCAACTTTTAATTCTTGTCTAAAAATGGGACCCTTGGCCCTTAGAGTTAAAAATATGTGCTAACCCTCAAAGGGGTACTTTGAGAAGTCCAAATATTTATCTTCATTCTCCATCAAAACAATAAACCAATTTCCTAAAATTTTGCATGCTTTGATTCTAGAAAGAAAGTTGTACAACCTTTATTTTCTTCACATGAACATATCTAAGCACACTCCAGTTTTAAAAAATGTTAATGCTTCTTCTTTATTTATTTTTTAATGATATCATTCAAGAACTATATCCACCTTCATTTTATTCACATGAATAGATCTGAGTACATTCTAGTTTCAAGAAAAATAAAATAATGTCACTTGTATTTTTTTACTTTTCTCTATGCTTCACTTTGCAAACCCTAGATTTGCTACATGCACTCACAATTCTAGCCAAACAAATTCTTCAAATTATTGTTCACATGCACAAAAATATTCCTTCCTAACAAAGTAACTCCTTTCACCCCTTTAATTTAATTCCTCTATGCTTCACTTTGCAAACCCTAGATTCACTACATGCATTTCATGATTCCAACAAATAAACTAATTTCAAATAAAATTTAAATGTAAGAAAGAGGAATGCTTACTTCCTTCATAGTATGATATTTTATCAAAATTGTAGATGGATTTTCAGTTGTCATTGAGTGGTGATGATGATGGATCAACCATATCCTATTGAAGTAACAATGACAATAGATCAACCATAGGCTACAAAAGTGGTAGTGGCCTGATTATTTCTCTATGAATTCATAGAAACCTTAATTTACCAAATTTTTTTCTCTCTCATATAGTTTCTTAGTATAATGCAACCATTGTTCACTTATATTTTTTTGTACCTTTTTCTTTATTGTAGATCTTTCCATAATTATCTTGGGTTATGCTTTGCAAGATATATCAACTCTTTTTATCTTGATCATATGCATTGATGTCTTAGATTTATCTCCACACAACCACCCCAAATAATATTCATAATAGTCAGCATGTCTCCACAAAAGAGAAAATATTGATTACTAGTACTTAGATTATACAATTTATATTTTATAACTAGCTTACAATATTGACCATTTAAGAAAATAGTTGTGATAATTATATCATTTTTCAATTAAAATTTCAAGAATTGAAACTATTCTAAAGTTCCTAAAGCCAATAAATGTTTCAATATTAATTAATACTATTATATTTTTGTGGAGAGGGGATCAAATATTTATATAACAATTCAATAGAAAATTCTATAACATACAATATTGTATATCATTTTTGCTATTTCCAAGTGTAGAAATTAATATTTGTTAACAATTTGAGTTGATATGATTAGAAATCATTACTGTAGAGTATATTACATTATTTGATATGTATATGTGTCATGAGAAAAGATCAAGAGTCTCTTAGAAAAGTGGCAAGATAAGAATTCAAAGGTCATTTTGTAAAGCTATATCACAAAGACCAAACTCCATAACTTATATACAAGTTTGTATAATAAATCTTTAGATTGCATTTTTTTTTAGTAATGTTGTAAGTTTCTTTCTATATTGTTAATTCATATTGTTGTAATATTTATTAGTATGGATGTTTCATATTTGGGATACATGTGATATAGTATGTGATATATTTTATGGTAGTTTAAAGCTTAAAAAGCCATCAGTGGTATCAAAGCTACCACCAGAATTTTTCCAAATTGATAGAGTTTTTTAGACATCATTATTAATTGATTTTATCCATTTTGATAAAGTTGATTAAGATTTTATACACTTTGAAGGCAGTAAGACTTTAAATCTATTTTAAGGTTATATTGAGCAAAAAAATTAGTCCATGGTTGAAGAATAACCAATGAAGACTAGAACTTGGCTAAATTATAGAAAGTCAAACATTTAGGGACATAGATATTCCTTGATATTGATTATAGCCAAATAAAAATAAAGTTGAAGGGGACATTCAAAGTTACCTTGATAATATATTGGAAGAGAAGTATATTAAAGATTTAAAGATTTCAAATTTCAAGTATAGCAAAGAAAGCAGCATAAAGGAAGAAGATAGATATATCAATCTTTAATATATCAATCTTCAAGAAAGATAAAAAAGCACATAGCATACTTTATATAGCTTCAATAATTGAATTAGAATTTACATTGGTTTAAGAGTTGTAAGGTATTAAGAATAATCATGTCACACTAAATATTGAACTTGATAATAGAAGTAGTTTTAGGTCATGTTGACCTTGACATGGACCCAAGAAGATAATATTTAAGAAAAGAGATCATTCATAGAAAGAGATATTTGATAGGATTTTATATAGTAAAAAGAGGAGTTACAAAGTCATTGATATAAATTTAGTTCAAGAATATAGGAGGAAGAAGGAAATATTGCATATGAATACATTTCAAAGGAAAGAGCAATTTGAATATATTTGGAAAAGAAAGTAAATGTACCATTCATATATACAACATAAGAGCAACATAGAACATTTAAGTATTCAATCGAAGCATTTAGAATAAGAATGTACAAGCTCATGGTACAACATAGAATAGCAAAGACATCACAGAGAATAGCAATGTTGGCAATTTTGGGTACCTTGGGTACATTGTTTTTGCTCAAGTGAATAAGTTGTCATTGATGTCAAGAAGCTGTTGAAGGAATTTGATTTTATGTAAAAGAATTTGTTTTGTTGAAGGTTTCGGCATGACAGGTTGAAGAGAAAGCTTATGGATGCAGAAAGTGTTGCGATTTCATGACAGAGACAGTAAGAAAGTCTTCAATAGAAGAAGCGTCGTGATTTCGTGATGAATTCAAGAAGGAAGAGCTCGAAGACGAAAGCATCACGATTTCGTGACATGTTCCATTTTCACGGGCGTAAGGCAGAGAAAAACACAAGGCAGACAAAAGTGTCACGATTTCACGACATGTTCCATTTTTGCTAGTGCAAGCGAGACAAGAGTGCAAGGAAGTGAAAGTGTCATGATTTCACAACAGTTTGAGATGGCAGTGTATGGATGGAGAAAGTGTCATGATTTCACGACAGAAACTGAAAGCATGTCTTCCATAGGTGAAGTGTCATGATTTCGTGACAAAAGCAGAAAGGAAGGCCATGAAGATAAAAGTGTCACGATTTCACGACAGAAGTGAAGACGAAGTTTGCAAAGGCTAAAGTGTCGTGATTTCACGACAAAAGCAAAAAGGAGGTCGATGAAGGGAGAAGTGTCGCGATATCGCGACAAGAACGTAGTTAAAGTTGACAAAGGTCGTAGTGTCGCGATATCGTGACAAAAGCCAAAAGAAAGTGTACGAGAGGCAAAGGTGTCATGATATCGTGACATGTTGTAGTTTTGCGATAGTAGCTACGGAACTACGAAGCGGTTAAAACCAACAAAGTTAAATGTGAACCGACGTTTGCAACCGACAAAGTACAGGGTTATGCAGCCGACAAAGTACAGGGTTATGCAGCCGACTAAAGATCAGGGTCAGTCGACTAAGATCAAGGTTTTGATCTTGAAAGTATTAGTATAAAATGAGGGTTGTTCGAAGAGTTAAAGTATCGATTTTGAGTGTGCGTTTGGTGTGCGACTTTCGCAGATAGAGTGCAGGGGAGAAGTCTGATCGCTGAGAGCAGAGTGCGAAGACAGTGCTGATGTGTTTGTGCACAGAGAGATGCCTGAGAGAAGGCAAAGTGTGACTGTAAAAGCATAGAAGTTGTGTATGTATTGAAGCGATGCAGGCGGGTTCTAGTGAGAACTTGCAGAGCAGATATGAGACAAGTCTTGGTGAAGACTTGGGTGAAGATCAAGCAAGCTTTAGTGAAAGCTTGTGAACCACTTTTGTGAACCAAATTTGAGGACCAGCTTGAGGACAGAGATTGGTGTAGATTCGAGAACATTTGTGCCAGACCGAAGGACTGTGTTTGGTTCAGATCAGAGAAAGACGAACGAGGACATTTGTGCTAGATCGAAGGACTGTGTTTAGTGCAAATTCGAGGACCAATTTTGGAGGTGACAGAGTTGAGGACAGAGGTATCCAACCAGAGTAGGGAAGACAGGTGTCTTCTATGGATAGAGTTCCATTTGCTAAGGGTAGCGGAGGCAGAGGTTTTCTAGAGGATCACTAGCCAGAACAGAGCTAGGGGATTGGTGTCTCCTTTGGGTTGGTGCCCATAAACATTGTAATCGGGAAAGGTATTCCTAGAATTTGATTTGATAAAATTTAGTGAAAGATTTTATCCGTGGAGTAGCCCACATTGGGTGAACCACGTAAATTGTTGTGTCTCTTTGTGGATGGTGTTTAATGCATTGCTTTGATTATGGCTTTTGATACTGCTATCTATACACTGCATAATATTGAATTAAAAGTTGAATTGAAGGAAAAAGTAAAAAGTGGTCTTATACTGTTCACCCCCCCATCTCAGTATAAGCTTGTGTTATTCAATTGGTATCAGAGCGGGTGCCTTCGAAAAGTTTAACAGCTTGAAGGAAAATCCAGTAAAGAACACAATGGATTATTCAAGTGGCAATGCAACACCTATTCTTGATGGATCAGACTTTGGTCTTTGGAGTGCAAGGATGAAGGTTCATCTAATGGCACTTGGGAATGAGGTTTGGGAAGTGATTTAAGACGAGTACACCATTCCTAAACATGGTCCTTATACTAAAGAAGACAGGCTCCTACATCACAAGCAACTCAAAAGCAATGAATGCTATCCTCAAAGGTTTACTGAAGGCGAGATCTTACCAAGGTGATTCACTGCAAGATAACTAGTGAAATGTGGAAATAGCTGCAGGTGGTTCACATAGGTGATGTAAATGTTTGAAAGGCTAAGTTGAGACACTTCAAAGGTATGTTTGAACAACTCAAGATGAATTATGATGAAAATATTAGTGACTACATGCTTCGTATGGATAAGGTTGTTAACTCCATGAAAGACTTAGGTCTTGAGCTTGCTGAAAATGATGTTTGTGATAAGATTTTAAGATCTCTTCCTAATAGATTTAGTGAAAATATTTTTGCTATTGAGGAAGCTAAAGATTTGGATAAGTTGAAAAAGGATGAGCTCCATAGTATACTTGTAGCATTTGAGTTGAGAACTCAAGTGAAGGTTGATGTCAAGAAAGAGGCGACTTTCAAGGCTACCAAGAAATCCAAGGGTAAACGACTTCAAGAGAGTGATGAGTCTTCCAGTGATGAAGAGGCATATTACGACAAGAAAGGCAAGTTCTCTAGAAAGCACAAAAGCGTGAAAAATATAAGATGTTTCAATTGTGGAAAGTTTTGTCATTATGCTACTGACTGTACTGTTCCCAAGAATGAAAGTGATGAAGATATACAGGATTCTAAAAGCAAGGATTCTGAAAATCACAAGCATCACAGGAAAAAAAAAGATGAGCGCAACAATCAAGGAAAGAGGTATTCTCAAAAGCACAAGAAGAGTTTATACCTAGACAAAGCAAGTAAGTGTTCTAGTAGTGATAGTGAAAGTTCTTCAAGTGATACTGAAAATGAGATGTTCATATCAGAAAAAGAGGAAGAACCGAAACATAGATTCATTATCATGAAATGTCTTAGATGTGGAAATTTTGGTCACCTTGAGGATGATTGCACAAATAATGATTTGGTTTCTAGTATGTATGAGGATGCTTTAGAAAACTATAAGGAAAATGCATGTATGGTTTTTGAAAAAGGTAGCACCTCTAGTGATAGGAAATATGAAAAAGGGTTTGATGATTCAAAAAACAAACATATAGAGGAAGGTGAAGTAGATCTTAAAGGTGAACTTATTAGTGTTCTTAGTGCTTTGAAAAAGGAAAGAAAGAAGAATGCTAGACTCAAGGATAAGTTAGATGAATGTTGTATGGAGAGAGATGATATTATAGAAAGTCTCGACGTCTCTATGGCTAAGACACAAGAACTCAAGGATGAGTTAGAACAAAAAATGGCTTCTTTGAAAGAGGAAACTAAAGAGTACAAGGATAAGCTTTACAGGTTTCAAGATAGCTCCAAGAAGGTTAAGTCACTCATCAAATATCAAAGAAAGACAACGGATAAAATAGGCCTTGGTTTTTTCAAAGAACAAGCTGGAGAGACTAGTAAAATACTCCAAAAGGAAGAGAGTTCTGATGAGGAAAGTATTTCAGATTATGAGTCCTTGGATGATAGATGCATAGAAACAGAAAACAAAATTTATAATGAAAAGAAGAAATTTTTAGGACCCAAGAGGTCGAATAAAGGTAAATTTCATGACATATGTTTTGCGTGTTATAGGTTTGGTCATATGTCTGCACATTGCATGGCTCAAGTGAAGAAGGTGAATGAAAATTTCAGAAGCGCTAGTTTCTTTCGAGGGTATTGCTACTCTTGTCAACAGTTCAGGCACAAGGCAGTCTATTGCGAGGTAAATAACAGGAACAGGTTTGATCAGAATAGGTTTAGGCAGAATTGGCGGATTCAAAGAACAGGTATGCCTAAAAGAAATAACATTGTTACTTGTTATAAGTGCAACAATGAAGGTCACACAACTAGACAGTGTAGAGCTAAACTTTCAAGGTATAGAAATAGGAACAGTGGTATAAACAGGTCCAAGGATCAAGGCATGAACAAAATCAGAGATGAGAACAAGAACAAGAACAGTGACAAGAACAGGGAATGATAACGGGAAAAGAACAAGTGACAAGAACAGGAATATGGGCAAAGAGTTCAAGAGAAGGCCCAACAAGGAAATTATAGACGTTGATGATGATCGATGCCTAATGGGAGTTTTACTCCCACCCCGAAATTAATCACCTCATCAGGAGGTGGGGGGAGGGACTAAGCTAAGAGGCTCATTCTTAGTCCCGAGCCCCAAAGGTGACCCTTTGCCATTGATGACAAAGGGGGAGAAATATGAGTAAGGGGGAGAGCTTCAAGTGAAGAGGAAAGCTTCAAGTTAGGGGGAGCAAAAACTCAAAGGTAGTTTCTCAGTTGTTAGCATAGTTGGTTTTAGTTTTGGCTCCTAAGACATTTTTTTAGTAAAGGTTTGCCATCAATGAAAAAGGGGGAGATTGCTGGCAATTTTGGGTACCTTGGGTACATTGTTTTTGCTCAAGTGAATAAGTTGTCATTGATGTCAAGAAGCTATTGAAGGAATTTGATTTGATGTAAAAGAATTTGTTTTGTTGAAGGTTTCAACATGATAGGTTGAAGAGAAAGCTTATGGATGCAGAAAGTGTCACGATTTCGTGACAAAGACAGTAAGCAAGTCTTCAACAGAAGAAGCATCACGATTTCATGACGAATTCAAGAAGGAAGAGCTTGAAGATGAAAGCATCGTGATTTCATGACATGTTCCATTTTCATGGGCGTAAGGCAGAGAAAAACACAAGGCAGTGAAAGTTTCACGATTTCGCGACATGTTCCATTTTCGCTAGTGCAAGCAGACAAGAGTGCAAGGAAGTGAAAGTGTCACGATTTCACGACAGTTTGAGATGGCAGTGTATGGATGGAGAAAGTGTCATGATTTCATGACAAAAACTGAAAGCATGTCTTCCATAGGTGAAGTGTCATGATTTCATGACAAAAGCAGAAAGGAAGGCCATGAAGATAAAAGTGTCATGATTTTGTGATAGAAATGAAGACAAAGTCTGTAGAGGCTAAAGTGTCATGATTTCACGACAGAAGCAGAAAGGAGGTTGACGAAGGGAGAAGTGTCATGATATCGAGACAAGAACGTAGTTAAAGTTGACAAAGGCTGTAGTGTCGTGATATCGTGACAAAAGCCAAAAGAAAGTGTATGGAGGCAAAGGTGTCGTGATATCGTGACATGTTGTAGTTTTGCGGTAGTAGCTACAGAACTACAGAAGTAGTTAAAACCAACAAAGTTAAATGTGAACCGACGTTTGTAGCCGACAAAGTACAGGGTTATGCAGCCGACTAAAGATCAGGGTCAGCCGACTAAGATCAAGGTTTTGATCTTGAAAGTATTAGTATAAAAGGAGGGTTGTTCGAAGAGTTAAAGTATCGATTTTGAGTGTGCGTTTGGTGTGTGACTTTCGCAGATAGAGTGCAGGGGAGAAGTCCGATTGTTGAGAGCAGAGTGCGAAGATAGTGCTACTGTGTTTGCGCACAGAGAGATGCCTGAGAGAAGGCAAAGTGCAACTGTAAAAGCACAGAAGTTGTGTATGTATTGAAGCAGTCTGGGTAGGTTCTAGTGAGAACTTGCAGAGCAGATCTGAGATAAGTCTTGGTGAAGACTTGGGTGAAGATCAAGCAAGCTTTAGTGAAATCTTGTGAACCACTTTTGTGAACCTGATTTGAGGACCTATTGAGGACGAGAGATTGGTACGGATACGAGGTCATTTGTGCCAGACCGAAGGACTGTGTTTGGTGCAGATTAGAGAAAGACGAATGAGGACATTTGTGCTAGACCGAAGGACTGTGTTTAGTGCAAATTCGAGGACCAATTTTGGAGGTGACAGAGTTGAGGACAGAGGTCTCCAGCCAGAGAAGGGAAGACAGGTGTCTTTTGTGGATAGAGTTCCATTTGCTAAGGGCAGCGGAGGCAAAGGTTTTCTAGAGGATCACCAGCAAGAATAGAGCTAGGGGATTGGTGTCTCCTTTGGGTTGGTGCCCATAAACACTATAATCGGGAAAGGTATTCCCATAATTTGATTTGATAAAATTTAGTGAAAGATTTTATCCGTGGAGTAGCCCACGTTGGGTGAACCACGTAAATTGTTGTGTCTCTTTGTGGATGGTGTTTTATGCATTGCTTTGATTATGGCTTTTGATACTTGCTATCTATACATCGCATAATATTGAATTAAAAGTTGAATTGAAGGAAAAAGTAAAAAGTGGTCTTATATTGTTCACCCCACCCTCTTAGTATAAGCTTGTGTTCTTCAAGCAAAGCCATTATAGAGAATATCAAAGACATCATAGATAATAGTAAAGGTGCCGCAAATAATAGGCAATGTATTTTAGAGATTAGCATAGCATTCAATGAAGCATTTATATACAAAATAGTAACATTAAGCATTGCAACAAGTGTAAGATTCAAGGAGGTATAACAAAATAAAGGTGTCAAAGCAGTAGAATCATATTTGAGAGCTTGAACCTGTAAGTATAGAATCTAGATTAGTACAAGCTAGGATTAGAAATGAGTAAAGAATAAGCTATATAAGCTAAGAATTTATTATAGTGAGCTAAAAAAGAGGCCAAGCACAATGGATGTTAGAGAAATCCTACAACATAAAAGTTAGAGAGCTTTAAAATTGAAACAACAAGCTAACAAGGGAGACAAAGCCAACAAGAAAGGAAGAAAAATATTTACTCATTGATGCAGTTAGCAATAAATGTGATATTTTTTAGCACCAAATAATGTTAAAAAGGTCATTTCATTGCCTATGCAATTCACTAGAAGTAACATTCTAAGTGTTACCTTTCAAAAGGAAGTGAATTTTTTTTTGTATGTTTCTACATAAAAATATCCAGGTTGCAAGTTCCTAGTTCTTATGAAAAGAGATTCACACGAGCAACATAGTAGATGTGCAATGGAACAATGAAGCAAGTACATGCATGGATGAGTCAAAGCAAATAAGAAATGAGGATTTGTAATGTCAGTTTAATATTTAGGGTTTTTGGAGTTATAATATCTATTTTAGCTAAGGTTTGAAGTTTAATTAAGTTTGACTTAGGAGTTATAAGGGTTAGATAAGTTATTTAAAGTTTTGGTGTTTTGTAAGTTTGGAGTAATAAGGAATTCAAATAGTCTATTTGATTGAATTTTTTCTCTAAGTTTTTTAAGTTTGAAGAATTTTTAAATTTTGGAGTTGAAATTTTTTAAATTTTTGCAAATTTTAAATATTTGGGAGGTAAACGGTTTTCAACATCAAAGGCTTAGAAAAAATAGAAAATTGCAAATTTATTTTTTATATAGGGAGTCATAAGGTTGTTTATCTCAAAGGAAATTACTATGGACTATTGGTACATTGATTCTGGAGCAAGTAGGCATATGACTGGAAATAAACAATGGTTTAATACCTTTCATGAAAAATATGAGAAACTAGTTGTCATAGTAGATAGTATGACTTATGAAGTCAAAGGAGTAGGAGATGTACTAGTTGATCTAACAAATAGAAAAGGAGTAATTAATAATGTGTTATATGTACCAGGATTGACTACTAATCTCCTTTTAGTATCTCAACTTATGGATCAAAATTTAATAGTTGAATTTAAATTTATCAAAGGAAAAAAACAATGTCTTATTATCAAGCAAGGAAAAGTGATAGCCTCAGGATCTTATAAAGATAGTTTGTTCACTCTAGATATAGTGACAAATATAGCCTTATTAGTAGGGATCTCAAAAATAAGAGAACTTTAGCATAAAAGGCTAGGACATATAAGTGCATCATCATTGAATGAGATGACTAGATATCAAATGGTTAAAGGTTTACCTAAGTTTTCTTGGGAATCTATAGTTTATCCATAATGTCTAGTAGGAAAACAACATAGGATACCTTTTGAACTTCATCAACATAGAGCTCAAAAACCATTGGAATTAATATATACAAATTTATGTGGACCAATGAATGTTACTAGTATTGGAGGACACAGATATTTTCAACTATTTGTTGATGATTATTCCAAAAAAATGTGGGTGTATTTTATGAAATTTAAATCTGAAGCATTTAGTTGTTTCAAACAATTCAAACTTCTAGTTGAAAAAGAATTAGGAAAAACCATCAAGAATCTTCATTCAAATAGAGGAGGTGAATTCTTGTCAAAGGAATTCAATTTATTTTTAGAATAAAATAGAATAAAAAGATAACTTACTATAGCATATTCACCACAACAAAATGGTATTACAGAAAGAATAAATAGATCTATCATGGAAATGGTTAGGTGTATGATAAAAGAAGCTCTTCTTGATCATAAATGTTGGCCTAGAGTAGTTAAAAAAATAGTAAATTTACAAAATAGATTACCTACAAGAATACTAAAAAAATGTTACACCTGAAGAAGTATGGTCAGGACAAAAACCAATTGTAGAGTGACGGGGATTTTTTGGATATAAGGTTTATATGCATATTTTATAGCAAAAAGAACAAAATTATATGAGAAGGCTATGTGGAATATTTTTGGGTTATAATGATGAGTCAACCGAGATAGAAGATAATTGACCCAATAAAAAAGAAAATCTACATAAGCATAGATGTAGTATTTTATGAAGGAAACAAAATGCTACTAAAGAATAAAAAGTTGATTCATAATATTGAAGCTCATCAAATGAAGACACAAAATCAGATTTACAGGATGAACAAAATAAAAATATAGAAATTACTACAAACTTACAAAGAAAAGAACCAATTTGGCTTAGAGATACACTTAAAGATTCAAAACTAGAGCAAATGCTAGATCTTACTACTACAAGACCCCAAACTCGTAGTCTAACTAGAATGAATAGGGGATTGATAAGTTTTGTAGTAGAACCTACAATGACACTTCATGCATTAAATCATCCAAAATGGAAGGTAACTATGAAATTAGAGTATGAAACATTGATGAAAAATAAAATATGGAATCTAGTTGATTTACCTCTAGGAAAGAAAATAGTCGGTTGTAAATGGATCTACAAGATAAAATATAAAGAAGATGGTTCACTTGAAAAATACAAAGCTTGACTAGTTGCAAAAGGATACACTCAAACAAAAGGAATTGATTATGAAGAAAATTTTGCACCAACAACAAGAATGACTACTATCAAAACAATTTATGCTTTGGCAACACATCATGGATGGAAACTACATTAGATGTATGTAAAAAGTGCATTTATTAATGGTGATATTGAAGAAGTTTATATGTCACAACCAGAAGAATTTGTGATTAAAGGATAAGAACACAAAGTTTGCAAGTTGAACAAATATTTGTATGGTCTAAAGCAAGCACCAAGAGCATGGTATATAAAGATTAATAATCATTTATTATAGCATAAGTTTAAAATAATTTTGTCAGATCTAAATATCTATACAAAAAGGTTGGAAGTGATATAATAATAATTGTGGTGTATGTTGATGATATAGTAATTGTAAGAAGCTCAAAAAGTCTGATAAATGAAGTTAAAAAGGACCTAGAAAAGGATTTTGAGATGACAAATTTGGGGCTTCTTCATTATTGTCTTGGTTTAGAAATTCACCAAAATGAAAACAATATTACAATAACACAGACAAAGTATGCAAAATATTTACTTGAGAAATACAAGATGAACAATTGCAAACCCAAAGACACATCTATGGAGCAAGGATTGTAATTGTCTAGATATGATGAGACATCTTTATTTTTAGCTACTATTTATCATCAATTAATTGGAAGTCTCTTATATTTAATAAATACTCTACCAAACATACTTTTTTTTGTAAACTATCTTTCAAAATCTATGCAAGAACCTAGATAAAATCATTGGAAATCCACAAAAACAATATTACAATATATCAACAAGACTACCACATGAAAAGGATGATATGAATTTTTGTCTATAGGGATATTCATATTTTAATTTTTTTAGATCTATATATGATATAAAATCTACATCAGGTTACATTTTCTATCTTGGTTTAGGACCAATTTCTTGGTATAGTAAAAAACAACATGTAGTAGCACTTTCATCTACATAAGTAGAATATCGTGCAACTAAATATGCATTCTATGAAGCATTATGGTTATAGTACATACTATCAAATATGGGAATCAAAAGAACTCCAACAATAATAAATAATGATACATAAGAAGTATTATATCTGATCAAAAATCCAATTATTCATGAAAGAACAAAACATAATGAAGCTCAATGTCATTTTATCAGCCATCATTTTCAATGTCATCATATTTCTATTGAAGATCAAATTGTAGATATTTTTACAAATGCACTAGGTTGAAGCAAATTTCAGATACTTAGGAATCATCTATGTAGATCAAGAGAAACACACATCAAATAATGTAATACATGGGGTATTAGAGTATATTACATTATTTGATATGTATATGTGTCATGAGAAAAGATCAAGAGTCTCTTAGAAAAGTGGCAAGATAAGAATTCAAAGGTCATTTTGTAAAGCTATATTATGGAGACAAAGCTCCATAACTTATGTACAAGTTTGTATAATGAAAATATTTGGATTGTATTCTTTCTAAATAACATTGTAAATTTATTTCTATGTTGCTAGTCATATTGTTGTGCTCTTTATTAGTGTGGATATTTCATATTTGGGATATGTGTGATATAGTTTTTGGTAGTTTAAGGCTTAAAATCCATCACTATAATACATTCAATCGTGTTTGTATTACAATTATTAAATTCTCAATGTTTGAAAATATTTCTATTATAAATATTCCATTAAATTACTTGATGACATATATGTTTACCTTTTAAATTAGGGATGAGATCTAATGGGTTGTCTTCTCTCATTAGCATGCAACTCCATGATGTCTTACAGGTGGAAAAACTTGGACAATGGTGGAAAATATCTACCTTCCAAGTTAAATAATATCTAAGTTCTAACCAAGATTCGTAGTTCCATTTAATAGGTTTAAATTTTTTAATATTGAAGTAGAAAGAGTTAAGAATAATATCCACAAGGGAGGATATTTCAATAATGTTCTCTTAAGATGTTGTGAATTATTTTCTTAACTAACTTGTTTTGAAGCTTACTTTTGTTTTTACATTTGGTTAGAGTGATAAATTCCTATGATCGATGCTCAACACAAAGCATACCCATCCCACCATGACCTATCATAAGAGGGAGATATGATCTTATAAATAGGTAATTTAACACATAGCCACACACACATCGTGGTTTGAATCTTGGACCTTCTTAAAGAAGAGATAAATCTCGAATCATTGCACTATCCCCCTAGTACAGTTTGAGGCTTATTACTTATCATGGATTTGGCTATTCACATGGCTAAGAGGTATATTCCTAAGGTTAAAGGATCAATGATGCCTAAGACCCCTTTTCAATAGGTTGAATACAATGTTGCAAATATATAAACATCATCAATTTTTTTCCATCTAATTTTATCGATGTAAAGTCTTTAACTTGTTTAACCAACTCTAACTAAAAGAAAAATACATTCTAAAATCAAGAAAGAATTTTTAATAAATTAATTTCAACCTGTAATGAATATATTTTTTGATATTTAAATGTTATTTTTTATTTGAATCTTGTAGAGAACTAGAATATAATTTCTATAAGCAAAATATTAATTACAAATGAGATATCAAGACATTGAATGATTCCCTTAGATTTTATTTATTTATGACCGTAGGATTTATTGTGGTCTATTTTAATCTTGAATAATCAATAACCTGATCTTGTATTTAGATATTTTAGAATAAAAATATCACAAAAGAGAAAGAATATTATAATTTCCATCTAGAGTTATTTGTGGTTGATTTAATTTCCATTACTACTAAAAGAGTTTATTTTATTTGAACAAATATTTATTAATGGATATATCATATGATATGTAACAATGAAGATTATATACTATAAAAAATGTATATTATGATCAAAGATAAGTGAAACTTGTAGATAAAGAAAAAGAGTAGCACCATCATGGTTAGTAAAGTTGCTTGTGTTCCTCCAACCTAATGGCTTCAATAACAGCAATTATTCTCTTGATATACATTATTATGGCATGAATTATATTACTTAGAGTAAGATCATTATTGGCTCAAAATACAATTACCTTTATTATGAGAACTTTGATATTTTCTTAGGCATATTTATTCAACTATGAATCTATTAAATAAATATTTTGGGTTCCTAAGCTACTCTCTTTAGGCATTGTTAAAAAATATATTGAATTGAAGCTAATTATCATAAGTAGTTTTATTTACACACACAATCTCATTCAATATCCTATAGTTATTTTTGTAAGCTTGTTATGTCAAATATTTCATCTTAAATTTTGTATTTAAACATATTTCCAATTAGATTGAGCATGGTAACATATTATTTTTCTCATGATGTTAACCATTTTTATTGTATATCAAAATGTCATGTTAGAATTTTTAACATACTAATACATATGCCATTCTCCTTATGAGTTTATTAGGTTTAGATTATGCATGCAATATAAATTGAACTTCATTATCCACATTGTTTTTTTTTTGAATTTACATGGTGGAATCGGTAGCCACCACGAATTCGGGTAGGCTATCCGGCTTTTATGGCCGCCACAGTATTCGCGATGTCCGCCCTAGAAGCCGCCACACAGATATTCATGCAGTCTACCCCTATAACCACCATGCCACAATCATTTTAAACCTTTTACGCCAATGAAAGCACCAGGAAAGGGACAAGCATTCAGTCCGGCGAGGCCCGAGATTTGAACCTTGGACCTCCGCCCCCTTATGGGGTTTGGATGAACCAATTGGTCTACACCTCGGACCTCATTATCCACATTGTTACTTATAATAAAACTTCTCTTTTTTCCATTTACAAGAAGGATTTTGTTAGTAATTGAACAATCACTTTGAATTAAATTACTTGACCCCCTTTTCAAATTTCCCGCTCTTTTCTTGCTCCAGTATTGAGGATTTTTAGGTGGATCTCCTATTTCTATAGGCTTGGAGGGCCTTCCCAAGATCTTCTTGGTACATGTTGAAATTTTAGGGCCTTCTATAGGTCTTATTGAGGCCACCTAGGAAGGGTTTTCTTGTTTTTATTTGTGAAAGTTGTTGCTTGGTTGGAAGGATTTGGAGATTCTTTCTTCAACACCCTTTGGTGTTGGTTGGTTTCCTGATAGTTCGGTTTGGGAGATAGTTTTACAAAGCTTTTCCCTATAATTTTATTGGGTCCTTAGGTATGGGACCATGTACTTCATCATTTTTCATAGTGGTGACTTCCTCCTATCTTCTCCTAAATTGGGCTTTCAAAATATGGTTTGACGTCCTATTCATCCGATGTGTGAAGTGGCCTAGGGTTTCTTTTTTTGCATCTTCTTGGTATTTGATAGGGGACCACGTTCTTGATGTATACAGATGAGAGGATCTCATGGCAAATTCAAGGTTAGGATTTTTAGTGGTGGGTTCTAGGTCTTCTATTGTATTTTAGAATATCCTATGCTTTTTTGTTTTAGGGTTTTATGATGGAACATTTCTTTGTAGTTTGTTTTTGGTTCTTGGGGAGGGGACCCTATGCTTTCTCATTCAGTTCTAGGAGAAGGTTTCTAGTGATTACTTCCTAGATAGACTATTGGTGAGGTTAGACTTTGATCTATTGCTAGTAATTATTTAATGGGCCTTATCTATAGTTTTGTTTTATCTTTGTAAAGAGACCAGATGAATGCTCACTCACTATAGAGGATGGATTCCTAAATGTAGTTCCTGGGTCAGATATTTGCTTCCAATTTTGGGGCACCATGGTGATATGAATCTCCTTTGGATTTTTCATCCTCAGATTGTGCATTTTATCTCTTCTTGTAGGGAGATATCACGGCCTATGGAGATCTCCTCGTGCCACTGATCCAACTTCCAAGCCTTCAAAATGCCCTTATGTGCAGGCTTTCCTTTTTTATGTACTATAGAGAGAAAATATTATTCAAATTTTTGAGCGAGAATCTTGTTTTAAATTTGAAATTTCTGCATTGTTTCATTAGGGGCTAGTAGGCCCCTTATTATCTTTCAATATCATAAGTTTTGTTTTTTTTGCATGTTGGTTTTCCCTGTTTAGGCAGTAATCCCTTTTTAAAATTCAGGTCTCATTTGTAGATGGTCCTAGAGAGGTTGTCCCCCAAATTTAGCTATTTATTTTTTATCTATAGAAGATAGTTTCTTTTGTTGTGATCTTATTGTAAAAGGTTTGGGGATCCTTTCAAAACCCTTTCTTTCAACCAATAAAAAAAATTACTTTATTTTTTATTGAAGCAAATGAATTCAAGGATTTTCTAATTCTAAGTTAGACTAACCTGATATATTTTATCTAAGATTGAACTTCATTTTTTTGTAACCAAAGGATAGTAACATGACTAAATTTAATATAAGAGTAATATGTATTAAATTAGAAAGATACTTGTATGTATGATTTTTTGTATGCTTATGAGATTTAATAGACATATCTTACAATCAAATTGAGTAGATAATCATCATTTTTAGAGATAAATTTCTTTCTTCTATTAAAACAAGTGAGTTCATCAAATTTTATAGCAGTACAACTTGTATTGAATGTAAATTTGATATGCATAGATATAAGAACACTCTATAAATATGAAACTCAATTATGATATAGTAACCAATTATTGATTCCATTATTTATGTGAATATATTCATGTAGAAGTGGTATCAACAATTTATGGATATGAAGAAGAATCTTGATCCTTGAATAGATTTCATGAATTTTAATTATAGTGAACCTAGATGTGTTTCAAAATTAGAGAAATAGATCATTGTCTTGCCAATATTGCTTTTGATTCAATTGATGGATGATTAGAAATTGTATGGAGGATTAGATATAATAACTACATTGATTAAGAATGTTGATAATGCTAAATAGGCAATGTATATCATAGAATATAATAGTGGGTTAACTTGAATATGCTTGAAAAATTTGCATTGCATCATCAGTAATGAGTGAGCTGAGGTTTAGCGGGTGCGACGGGAGTGAAGGATTGAATTTTTTTGGCAGGAATCTCAGCTAAGGTGGCAGAGGTAGAGTAGGTACAGAAGGGGTGGGTGGGAACCTCGAGCATGGATCAAGTGAGGATCCAGAGGAATATAGTCAGGCTACGGAAAATTTGGAGGTGGGCATCACGTGGGGGCCGGCCCGTCCTCAGAAAACCCTGACAAAAAATATACGAAGGACAATGCGGGACCCAAGAAGTGGTTATCTTTTGCTGAGACTATTAGAGTAAATAGAAAGGAGTTTCTCTATCTTCCACCCCTAGTTCCAGTAAATAATAAAATTTTGGCCCCAACAAGTTCCATGAGCCATTTTATTTCAATGGAAGAATTCTCCCTAGTAGGCAAGTTTTTGGGAGGTAGGCCGAACATGCAGACTATCAGGGCTTGGGTGATAGGTAAATGGTGATTGATAGGCAACTTGGAGTTGGTAGCTCTAACTCGAGGGTTATTCATTATCTGCTTTATCAATATGGAGGATGCTAACAATATTTTAATAGGAGGTCCTTTGTTTTTTGGCAAAAGGAGCCTTTTTCTCAGACAATGGGGTGAATATTTTGACCCTGAAAAGCAAAATATTAATATTACCCCTATTTGGGTTCGTCTCTCGAGTCTACCTACCCAGTTCTTCAATGAATATTGGTTGCAGGGCATAGCCAGAACTATAGGGGACTTGATCTCCATTGACCATGCGACCTTGGCCAGGACAAGGATGACTCATGCACAAATCTACGTAAATGCTAATTTGGATATTGAATTGCTAAGGTTTGTGGAGCTAGAGTATGGATAATACTATTGAAAATAGCTAGTAGAATACCATAACAAATCAAAAAGCAGAAGAAAGGAATGCTAGACATAGGAAATTTGAGGAGTTTCCCTAGTAGAGGCGATTTCAATTAGGCAAACTATGTCTATCCAAAAAAGAAAAGAGAGGGTGCAGGGTCCCAACAAGACAAAGGAAAACAACAGGTTGTTGGCAACCAAAATACTCAGGTAAGTTCCAATCCTCTAGTTTAAAATAAATTTTCAATTCTTTCCAATATGGGAGTAGGAGGATTATCGAAAGACATGGAAGCCCAAAATATTTAGGCTAATATTTTTGAATCTCTAGAATCCCCATCCAAGTCAGGATCCTCAAACCCTAATGCTGAAATTACTGTAAGCCTTGTGGGCATCACAAAGCCAAACCCTAATGCCCGATCTCTAGAATCCCCATCCAAATCAGGATCCTTAAACCCCAATTCTGAAAATACTACAAGTCCAGTGGGCATCCCAAAGCCAAACCCTAATGTTGAAGAACTTAGGAAGAAATTTGAGGCATTGGAAAATAAAAAATCTCATCTCCCTAACATCATCACTAGGATCCAGGTGAATCCTACTGAGGGGCCATCCCACAGACTAGGGGAATACAGGAAAAAAGGATAATATTTGGATGTAGGGGTGGAGATATGTGAAACTCTTTAGACTAAGGAATATGGCAGTTCGGTTCTACAACAAATTGCCTCCCCCCAGTTTAGTACTAAACAAACTGGGAGCATTGTGAAGTCTCCTATAGATTTTGGCAGTGATAAGAGGGAGAATATCAAATGCTGAGCATCAAAAAATTAAAATTGATAATGACATTACCAATGGAAAACATAAAACCTTGTTTCAACAGGTTATTCCAAGTTTTGAAGACAACAAATTAGGAAAAACCCCTCAAGGGAGGGGGAGAGGAAGAAATCCCAAACAATCTAAATGAAGTTCCTCCCATGGAATGTGAGAGGCCTCAATGGCCTACCCAAACATAGGTAAGTCATTGCAATAAGAAATCAAGTGGATCCAGCTATTATCATGTTGCAAGAAATAAAAATTGATGAGATTCAGTAAAAAAAAGTAGCAAAAAAATTTGGAATCAAGGGGAGATGGTTTGTAAATCAACCAGAGGAGCGTCTTGAGGCCTTATGACTTTGTGGGATCCTCGGATAGTAGAAGGAACCATAATTTAGAAAGATGAAAGGGTTCTTAGTGTTTTATTTAAGGAAATAAACAACAACAGGTCGTGGATCCTTTCAAATATTTATGCCCCAAATTCAATTCAAGGGAGAGCTCTACTGTGGGAGTACTTAGGTAATCTGAGTGAAATATTCCATAATTTCCCCTAGATTTTGGTTGGGGATTTTAACACTCCTCTTTACCCTTCAAACAAAATGGGTGGAAATGGACTACCTATCAGGAGCATGGATGCATTCAATGACTTTGTGAACTCCAACATGTTTATGGATGTAAAACTTAGAGGAGTGAATTATACCTAGAGCAATCGGTGGATAGGGTGTCATCTCATTAAAGAAAGGCTTGACAGGGTTTTTCTATCAAAGGAGGCTACAACTCTGTTTGATGATTCTACCTTACAAGCCCTGCCTAAAATTACCTCTGATAATAATCCTATTTTTTTGGAGATTCCTAACTCTCTGTCCTTCAAGAAACCTTTCAGATTTCAATCTATGTGGATAAAACATTCCAGTTTCAGAGATAACTTAATTCAATGGTGGCAGCAGCCTGTTAGGGGTAGTGCAACTTTTAAAATTACTGGTAAATTAAAGTTTGTTAAGGAAAATCTTCGAACTTGGAACAAAGAGGTCTTTGGAAATCACTTTGAAAATAAAAAATAGGTTGTTGAAATTTTGAAGATAATTGATCAGAGGATTCAACATGGTGATGCTGATGAAACTACTAGGCAGGAGGAACGAAAAAAACTACGAGGTTTTCATAACATTTTGGCCTATGAGGAAATTTATTGGAGGCAAAAATCAAGGGCTCTTTGGTTGAAATATGGAGATTAAAATTCCAAGTTTTTTCACGTCACCACACTTAGAAATAGAAGCAATAACAAGATAATTTTTTTTTAAAAAGTAGATGGTTCTATTACTCAGGACTTAACAGAAATCAGAAAGGAGGCAATAACTTATTTCAATTCTATCCTTGGTCAAGAATCGAAGTGCAATGAGGAGGCCAAAGATATTCTCTTACAATCCATTCCTAGCATAATAAATGAGGATATAAACCTTAAGCTTCTAGCTACTTTTTCTAATGAGGATATTAAGGAAGCCTTGTTTAGCATGGAGCCAGACAAAGCCCCGGGACCCGATGGCTTTCCCCCTTGTTTCTATCAAGATTTTTGGGACATCGTAAGTGAGGATGTAATTTCTACTATCAGAGAATTCCAAGAAAGAAATCATATCCCAAAAGGTCTCAACTCTACTTTTATTTCTCTAATTCCTAAGAAGCAAACCCCTGAATCTATGGCTGACTTCAAGCCAATCAATCTATGCAATGTTTCTTACAAGATCCTAACTAAAGCCATTACAAATAGAATGAGAGATGTTCTACCTCGTATCATAGATTCGTTCTAGGGAAGCTCTGTCTAGGGTAGGTCAATATTGGATGGAGTTATCATAGTTCATGAAGCTCTGCACTCTGCTCATAAGACTAATAGGTCTGTTTTTGCCCTTAAGCTTGATATGAACAAAGCATTTGATAGGCTAAATTGAGACTTTTTGATTGTTGTCCTCCTTAAGTTTGGTTTTCACCACAAATGGGTTAATTTGATCAAATAATGCATTTCTAAAGCATGAATCTCGATTCTAGTTAATGGAACAACTGTTGGTTACTTTCAAAGTCATAGAGGAATTCGGTAGGGGGACCCTATCAACCCCATGTTATTCATCATTATGGTAGAATATTTAGGTAGAACCATCAAAAATACTTGTAGTTCAAGGATAATATCAGGAATCAAGGCAACATCTCTCACTAGGGCTATTTCTCACCAACAATTCATCGATGATACCCTTCTATTGACTAAGGCATCGATGGTTGAGGCCAAAAGAATTAAATACATCCTACAACTCTACGAGGATGTTGCTGGTCAGAAAGTTAATTTCAATAAAAGCAAGTTATATTTTTTGAAAACCCTCATTCAGAGGCAAGGAAGGATTGCAAAAATTTTAGGGTGTAATATAGCAAACCTCCCCACTTCGTATCTTGGTCTCCCTATTTTCATTGGTTCTCTAAGAGAGTCAATGTGGGACAGGGTTATTGAAAGAATTCAAAAAATACTTGTTGGATGGAAAGGTCATATTCTATCTCAAGAAGAAAAGCTGACCCTCACTAAGGCCTCTCTTCAGAGCATTCTAGTCTATTTCCTCTCCGTTTTCAAACCCCCTGTGAAGGTTTTCCAAAAAATTGAGAAACTCCAAAAATAATTTTTATGGACTGGATTAGAGGAGAAAAAAATGATACACCTTGTAGAATGGGCCAAAGTGTGCAGACCCAGGGAAAATTGGGGCTTAGGTCTAAGGAGAATTGCTCATATGAATTTAGCTTTACTAGCTAAGCAGGCATGGTGCCTCATTTCTGGTGAAGAAAATGAATGGACAACTATCATCAAATGAAAGTATCTTCAAAATATGGAATTTCTAAGTGACTCAGTTCCAATTAGAGGTTCTATTTTTTGGAAAGCAATTCTCAATTGTAAGGAAATCATCAAAAAAGGTTTAAGATGGGTTTTAGGCAATGGTGAGAGGATAAATTTCTAGAATGATAGGTGGGCTAAGGATGAACCACTGATGCAATATCCTAACTTAGCTCGAATTAGAGATATCACGAAAGAAATCATTGGCAAAAAAGTCTCCGATTATATGGTTAAGGACAAAGGCAGAATGAAGTAGAAATAAATAAGGATTAAGGGATTTCAAGCAGAATCAAATGATATTTGTAACATTCTCGGGCAACAATTTATTCCCATGAAACCCAAGGAAGATCAAGTGACCTGGGCTCCTACAGAAAACGGGCAGTTCACTGTTAAATCAGCTTACAAGCTTATGCTTGATGACGAGGATTTTATCCTCCAAAAGGACTTAGTTTGGATAAAAAATTTAATTCCAAAAATTATAGTATTTTCATGGTTGGTTATCCAAGGAAGAATTCTAACCATTGATAATATGATGCGTAAAGGTATTTGTATCACTAATCAATGTTATCTATGTAGGGTTAATTGGGAGACCATTTATCACATTTTCCTTGAGTTCCCTTTTTACTTGACTGTCCTAAGTGGGGTTTTTAGGCCTTTAATATTTCTTGGGTTAAACCAACCATCGTACTTGATTTGTTCATCTAGTGGCCTTGACCCTTTTCAAGACAAATACTTAGATACATGTGGAAAATTTGTCTCAATCACTATATTTGGCAGGTGTGGTTAGAAAGGAACCATAGAGTCTTTAATGAGTCTATCCATGATCATCAAACTATCATTGCCAGGATCCTATCCTTTGCCAATGATAATGTGAACCTTATCCCTTTTGATAGTCATAAACCTCATCTGTAGGAGACCACGATTGCTTAATATTTAAGCTTAACCTTGTTAGATGAGTCTATACCTAGGGTAGTCAACCCTAGAGCCAATGTTAAGTGGTCCCCACCTCCTACGGGTTGGTTTAAGATTAATTTTTATGGAGTGGCTAAGGAAAATTCTGGCAGAGCAGGCATTGGCGGTATTGTGTGAGATCATAATGGGAATATGATGCTTGCATTTTTTGAATATTTGGGAACAAGGACAAACAAAGAAGCTGAAGCTAGAGCTATGTGGAGAAGCCTTCAAATGAATCAAGACTTAGAAGGCAATTTGATCATATAAGCAGACTTTATGCATGTTATAAATCTCCTTAATAATTGGAAAACACCTCCTTGGAGGATTAAAACAATTGTTGAAGAGGCTAGGATCCTTTTCCAGGGAAGAAAAGATATAAAAGCCCAACATGTCTTTCAGGAAGATAAAAAAGTTGTTGATAAGCTGGCCAATTTGGGTGTCGATGGTGACAGACTTTTCAAATGGGAACACGGTGTCCCGAGCAAAGTAGAGGAGCTTATTCAATAAGAATGTCAATAATGATAGTCGAATTTACCAACAGGGAAGGCACTATAAGTTCGAAGGCTATGAGTATTCCTATCTCTTTTTTGAAATGGACTCACAATAAAAATTATTCGAGTTGTCAGTCTTGGTGGATGTTGCTTGGAAATACCACAAAGACTAATGGGGATAGTCACATGTTAGATAACATGGCTCCTAGTCATCTTAGTAATTTGAGGTTGGTTGATAATCACAAGGCAGGAAAGAAACGGTAATATAAGACTTCGAACCAGAGCCACGTAGACCACCAAATAGCCACTGCCATAAATCTAGCCATCAGGTTCACTTCTCCAAGGCTAATTGGCCAAGACGGGATGTGGTCCCAAAGCATGTCATATATGAAAGAAAAAAATTACCAAATAATTATTAAGAGTAACTGTCAATACAGAGCTTGTGGGAGTTTTTTCAGTACTCTGCTATGTGTGTCTATAGCTTTTTGTTTCTCCACTGTTTCAAATAAGGGATCTGTGTCTGTTTCTTTTTTTGTAATTATGATGCAGGTGTGTTTTCTCGGGGTATACCCAAAATGTTGTATGGGAAGTTTCTTTTTGATAACAGGCTATGTGCCTTACCGGATGTAATGGCTTTGGCGACATGTAGATTTTACATATATAGGATCCTTAGTAAGGACATGTTCATCAACAACCCTGGGCTGATTTTTGTAAAAGGTTTTGGGTCAACCTGTAAAACCTGGTATTAATGCTATAGTATCTTATCTACCAAAAAAAAACTTTAAGATGCTTGAAACACGAGTTAATTACATAGAAATAGTTTAACATGAGGATGACTACATAGGAGCAAAACATGAAGATTGGAAAAGTTGTAAGGTCAATATATATCATAACGAATGAGAATATTAGGTTGAGATATTTAAATGAATTGTTAATATAAATGTATATTTTACTAGTAAGAATTCATGTTACAACCACATGAGGTAGGGTAAAATAATCATAAACATGATCCTTTATAGCTAATGACTTAAAAAGCTAAAGGGTGAAGTAATAAGGGATGAATGATTAATATATAAAAATGAAGAGGATCATGTAGGGGGGGCAGGGAATGTATAAGGGTAGTAGTAAAGTCACACAAGTTGATCTATTTATATTACTTAGATTTAATTTATGATGATTTATAATTTGGTAATTATTTGGTGCTAATAAAACTAGTCCTACTTCTATTTTGTATATTTATCATCAATAATATAAATTTCCTTATTTTCACTATCCTATTTCTATATTGTTTTGCACTAACTAAGGAAATAGAGGTAGGAGGATATACCTTTGGTATCTTGAATCACTAACCTCCAACCATGATGATGAAACTTTGAGTACTTAACTCATATACACCATGCCTCTTCAACATGAATGTTTGGCCGAAAATCACATCTCAAACATCCAAGAGAAAATCACACAAAACTTTGTTTGAGGGGTTTGATGGCATAAGAGAGGAGTTATTATTGAGTGAAATTAATGTTTATCCCTCATTGTAACCATCCATAATTATATGGTTATGGGTGTGGTTTGATAGAAAAAATCAAATCCTTTATAATCATAGTATAAATCATATTATTTTGACTCCCATTGTTAACAATGAAAGGAAATGCCTTACATTTGACACACGTTTATGAATCCAATGTGTTCTTCCTTCTGCAATTCCAGTAGTGCATAATGTGTGGTGGTAATGGTCACATTTGGTTAACCTTATATGATTTTCTTCCCTTTATCCTCAATATGTGGATGTGAAGGTGGTGGTATAGTGGATGTAGAAGATTGAAACTCAACAAACAATGACTATATTCCTTGAGTGACAATTCCTCTTGTGATAAATACATCATTTGCTAGTCTTGGTATTCAGGAGATTATTTGCTTAGGAGTATTTCTTCTAGATTTAATTTTAATTTTGGGGATGACCTCCTTTGTATTAACTATTTGGAATATCACCCTTACCTATATTTTGTTGGTACTTTGTATTTTGGGTTTTGTTATTTGTTTATCCTTATTTTCTATTTTGTTTTATGCTTCTACTTAAATTTAGTCTAGCAAGTATGTATGCCTCTCCCAATATATTGAATTTGAATAGGTCCATCTCTTCTAAAATATACCACTGCATCCCATTGTGATAATTTAGGATTCAATAAATTTTTGTATCCTGAATACCAAGTTTTGTTGCCATAGAATGGAAAGCATTAGTATAATCTTGAATAGATTGTCCTTTACCTTGATTCAATTGTTGCAATTACATGTATTGCTCTTCATAGGCTTCCATAAAATAATTTGCTTCCTTGGTGTCCTCCATGAAATAATCACATGTAAACATTTATGTTCATTATCCTCCTTAACCCTATTACAATATTCTTCCTATTGATTTTAAATAGACAACGAAGCTTTCAAGAGTACAAAAAAACATTTCTTGCTATCAATAAATTTATTTATAGAGAAGTATGAAGATAAATTATCCAACTAAATTTCTAGGACATCAACATTGATTTTTCTTTCAAAAGTAGGAATATTAAAATTCATATGCTCATCAAAGGATGTGGGAGCAATAAATGGTGCTAGGGTAGCGATAGGTTATACAAAGAAGGTTACAAAAATTGTAATAGGGAGTCATTGAATAATTTGAGCAAATTGATCCATAATCTCATTCCTCTATTCGATAAGGGTTTTGTTCAGCATATCTTGGAAACAAGGTTATGCATAGTGGCTATTTTCGCAAAATTAGCTAAAATTAGGATTTTTAAAATTTGGAATTGGCTAATATTTGGGACCCTTGACTAGGGTCCATTAGCCAAAAATTCCTGGGTGCAATTTTTTTTTGGGGTTGATTCGCCCCAATTTTATAATAACTTGACCATTTTAAGTTTAAATTTTCAACATTACCCCTAATAATAGTGAACCTTCTACATGTGTTTCAAAAATATTCACTTGGATTTTGAAACCGATTCACCAAATTTTTATAAATATATTTTGGGGCCGACCCCCCTGCTTGGAAATAATCACTTTTATCAATGTTGTCTAGTATAGTTCCTATCTAAAATAATTTGGAATGAAAAGGGAGGTGATCAAAGGGATCTCATATCTAAAACCTAAATTTTTGATATCCTAATATCGTGTTCATGGGAATACATTCAAAAGATAGAGTACTTTGATACCACTAATAAAAAACTTAGGATATTGAGATAATGAAAATAAAAAAGAATTCCATCCATTAACAAAGTTTTAAAAATTAGAACACAAAAATATAAGCCAATATAATAGAATATTTTATTGCTCAAAAAATATAATACATTGCAAGCAATCTCTAAGAAGAGATGTGAAGCTATAACATTGCATATGTTACTCATGTATTTTATAGTCAAGGATGTATCTTTCTTGATATAATATTTGGTAAGTTTGAAATCTACCATATTGAATATGGGAGGTCACCCATATAAAAATATGTTGGTTCATCTTCCATGAGATACAAAGTGCATATTAAACAAAAATCACATACATATGATATAATTTTGTGTTTTTTCTTTTATAGTTGTAAGCTTACTATAGTGGTAAGGCCTTTAGCCTCTTTAGGAGGTCCAAGGTTCAAACCCAACTCAATATGAGGGGACTAGGACCCCTCATAAAAACCTATGTAAGCTCATTGAAAACAAATTGTGTTTTATCTTTTACTAATATGTCAATACGTCAACATAGCTAGAGATGCATATTAGGAAAGTAATATTTTTAGTAATTATTATATTTTGTATTTTTTAGGGTCTTTAGAGCATTTTTTCTTGGCATGGAGTTTTGCTTAAAATTTTTAGTTCTTCCTCTTGTTGGATTTATAGCAATTTCCATAAATGAATGGAATCCATACATTACCAAGTATTACAAAAAAGAAATGCATAGAAATCAAATACACACAATATAAGGGGTGTATATGGACAACAAATTATCTCACTATAGAAAATATAGAATACACTCTAACTAATAATAAAATTATTGGTATAAAATGGAATTTATACCCAAATGCAAATTTCCTTTAGATCAAGGTTAAATAATTGACCTCTAGATTTAAAATAGTAAAATATTATAAAAATACCTTATTCGAGGTTTATAAGGGTCAAAAGGGCTTCTACATACAATACAATACAAAGTTAGTTTTGGCCTCAAGTGAATCTTAATAACCACTAATTTAAACATGCCCCTTAAGTTGAATAGGGGACATGGAGAGATATATTTATATACCATTTCACCTTAAGGGACACTCTCCCACACCAAGTAGCTCATACATACATACAAAAGGAACCTCAAGAATAACATTGGTCAACATATATACCAACACTATTTTGATGGCACAAAATAGGAACAAACATCCAAAAATCATAAATTTATATCACATAATGCATCTAAATATCATTTTTCTTGTACTAGTAATGAAATATTGGATTACAAACAAGTTGGATGGTGCCTTGATTGTCATGCTAAAGAGTGACTAGATATGATTAAGGAATATTCAACTGCTCTAGAATTATGAGCATTCATAAAATGTGCTTATATTCCTCATAATATTTACCTTGTATGGAATACTAAGATATACTAAACTATAATTTGGAGTTCCATGAAATACAATTTATACCTAAATAAAATACAAAGTCTATAGTGGAGAGCTAGTCATCCAAATTACTAGTCCAATCAACATCTAAAAATTCTTTTTAAAATATAAGGTGAATAATGAATACCCATTTTATAAGTACCTCCAATATATCCAATAATCCTCTCGACCGGTCTACTGACACTCTCAAGGGATCTGCATGCACTTGGAGAAATAGCTAATAACAAAGGCTATATTGGGTCATGTGTAAGTAAAGTAAAAGAAACCTCCTATAGGAGATTCATATAATGTGGCATCCACTAAAGGAGTCATACAAAAAACTTGAAGCTTTAGGTCTAACCAAAAGGATTCCAAGTGGACTTATAATCCTCCATCCTAAAGTACTAAAGAAGAACCAATATATACTTGGGATGTGAAATAATGATCCTAGAAATTGTTTGATCAATCTAAATTGTTAATATATAGTGTACGAGGTCTATAGTTGGAGTATATTAAATTATTTGGTACATGCTAATGTACCACCTTGGGTACATCATTGTAAATATTAGATTAGGAGTGTGTTCTAGATTAGAGTGTGAGTAAATATTTTATGTAATGTAATAATATGCAGGAAATGCACAAGTGTCATGTAATTGAGTGTGCAAGTATGGTGAGTGTAAATGTGCACAAGTGTCCATTATGTAAGAGTGCACATGTGTCCTTAGAATAGGAAAGTGAAGAGTCTCAAATAAGAGTGAAGGCCAAGAGTACTCCATATGAAGAGTCACATTCTATTATATATGTGACTAAGAATTGTAGAGAGGAGAGAGTGTGTGTGACCTTTATTCTATATCATTTTACTATTTTCATGAGCATTTATTAGTGTCCATTTTATGAGTTATTTCTAAATTTATTTGTGAGTTATATTTGAATAAACTATTGCCATTATTGAGTATTTTATATTGCAACTTTATATTTGATTATGTGGTTATTTACATTAAGAGTTAAACATAAAAAGCTAACAATGGTATCAGAGCTACAACAAGTATTTTCTTGCATAGGTTTTTAAAAGTTGCAAATAGTCTAAGGATATTTCCACTGGTCAAGGAGAAACCAGTGAAGTTGAAGATATTACCTTTGGAGAAGGAAAACCAGAGAAGATAGTATTTCCACTGTGTTGAAGAAAAACCAGTGAATATTGGAGATTCAATATTTAAAAATTTTAGATAGATTGAGTTTACCTATTCCAAGAATAAATTCATAATAGAAGGCAATCTACAACATAGTTTCAGGTCTTGAAGATAGACCTTGACATTGACAAGATTAAGAGACCCAAGAAAGAGGTCCTATTGGAAATTTTTATAGAGAAAGCAAATTTGAAGGTAGAAGAAGATTCCAAGTTGCATTTGGCTAGAGTATTTCCATAGGGTTGCAGAATAACTCGTGAAGACTAGGACTCAACATAGTTTTTACCACTAGATTGGAAAACAACTAGTGAAGTTAATTGATTTTAGAATTTTTGAAGATTTGAATGTATTTGATTATTTCTATCTAAGTTTTTTGATGCAAAAAATTATTCTCAGAAGTTGAGAAGCTTCTTGCAACAGATAGAGAAGAATTTTACCTTTGGTTGCTTATGTACTTTCCTCATGTAGGAATTGATTTTGGGATTACATAAAAGTAAACATTGAAAATTAAGGAGGCCCAAGAGAAAGGCCCCATTGAGTATTGAATATTGAATATTGAGGATACCAAAGAGAAGAGGTACCATAGTAGATAGAAAGGATAATAAAGAAAGAGGCTAGAGAAGCCCTTTTTAAGATTGATAAAAAGGAGACTTGAGAGAATATGTCCCATTGAAGAATTGAGAAAGGAGATATGATATTTGAGAGAGAACATTGAGGAGGCCTAGGGAAAAGGTCCCATTAAAATTTAGAAGGAAAAAAAAGGAGAATAAAGAAGCCCTATTGAAAAAATTGAAGTGGCTATTAGAGGAGAATTGAAGAAAGTTTGAGGTAGAAGATTGCAAGAAGAAGAAAATCCTGAAAAGAGGTAATCACAACAAATTTAGGACAATCTTCACCATTTGACGACAAGCCCAAAAGGATTTGTGAAATTGATTGAAGGAGGAAATATTTAGCAAGAAGTTTGTCAAATTTTGGAAGGTATTTTTTGAAGACTTCAAGACATTGAGAATCTTGAATAATAGGCTAGCAAAAGAGGCCAAAGTTGAAGATAAAATTTAGTGAGATCTAAGGAGGAGAAAGAGGATTGAAGAGGCCACCATTTAACATATTCTGAAGGCAGCCATTAAAGTTTTGTAAGGCTGAATTTGAAAAGATTTTGGACAGAATTTTGAAGGAGATAGTAGAGCTGTGAATTGCAGAATTTTTGGGGCATAATTTGAAGAGTTTTTGTACAACAAATTGGAGAAGGAAAAGGCAGAATTTGTGGAAGAATTTGAGCTGTAAATTTCAGAAAGTTTGGGCAGAAAATTAAAATAGAAAGAGGAAAGTTTTGGATAGCATTTGAAGAAGATAAGAGCTATGAATTTCAGAGTTATGAGGCAGCACTTTGAAATGGAATAGAGCATATTTTTTGGTAGTGTTTTTTGAGAAGAAAAGGAGCTTCATTTTTACAAAGTTTGGACAACAAGTTTGGACAACAAAAAGGTAAGAAAAATCAACAAGAAAGCAAGTGAGGAAGGAGACCAAGAAGGTATGCAAATTGGTGCTATAAGAGTACTTTGTTTAAGCATAAAATATTGATCTATTTCAAGTTTTTAAAGCACCATATTCAAGTTTTAAAAACAACAAAAGAAGGTATTAATTTTTATGTCTTCAAGTTGAGGAAGGAAGCATCTTCACCACCTTTGAATTTTCATATTATTACAGCAAGAGAACAAGTTAGATATGGCATGAAGAAGGAGTAAAAAGGGTGGAAAATATTGATTAAAAGGATAAGTATAAATGTTGTTTTTGTAAGTACAAAATAGAGCCAACATAAAGGTGAAAAGTGCAAATTGTTACAAGATTTTTGGAAGCCAAATAAGAGATATTTCATAGCAAAAATATAAGAATATATATCACCCAAAGAGAAAGGTTCATTATCTTAAGTTTTTGATGTCAAAAGTGTTTCGATATTTGCCCAAATAGCATTCAAATACAAGGCAGAGAGTTGGGTGTCTAAAGACACTACAAATGAGATGTCAAATCCAAATAATCTCAGGTGTTAAACTAGACAACACATTGGATGCCAAAACCAATCTAGAAACTACAAATAGAAGGAGCACCAATGTCACCAAGGTGGAAGAAAAATTCCAAAGGTCAAGGTAACCTGAACAGTCATTAGTTGTAGCAAAAGTGAAATTATTTTAGGAGAGAAGTGAAGCATATTTTAGGTGTAAATATGTTGGAGAGCATTGAGAATGTTGAAGTAGAAGAGTAAATGTCACTTCCAAATGTAGAGGAGCGTTACAAAAAAGGGAGCATTGATTAAAGGAGTGGAAGAGACTTTGTGCTAGTTGGTATAATGGAGAAGAAGTGCCAACAAATGGTGGGGGAAGTGAAACACTTGAAGGAGCTTAATAGATGCATGTGAAGTTAATTACAAATTTTGGAATTTTGGAAAGTTAATTACAAATTTTGTAATTAATCTATTTATTTTTGTAAGTCAAATTGAAATATTTGCAAATAGACTATTTTGGAGAAATAAGGTTTTCTACATCAAATTAGGAATATTAAATTTGCAAATATTATTTTCTAAATTGCTAAATTTCTTATTTGGGAGCCAAAATGTATTCAACATAAAGGTTTGGAAATTTGAAAATTTTATCAAAGTTATTATTTGACCATACATTCAAAATTAGGGAGATATAAGGTTTACAACATAATTTTTTTTTTGAAAGTTCAAATTTTTATCAAAAATGTGTCATTAGTTATTCATCCAAACACTAGGGAGACATAGGGTAGTCAACCTCAAAGGTTTATAAATTTTAAAGATTCATTATTCAAATTTAAAAGAATTATGGATGAAATAGTGAAGAATGCATTTAATGAAAATGGTGAAGAACTATTTCATGAACTTAAGTTTTATTCACAAAACTTAATAGATACCTTTGATGGATACAAATATTTGTCTACCAATATAAAGGAAATATTTTCTTTATTTCTTAAGGAAGCAAAAGAAGATAATTTTATGACATTGATTGGTTATCTTCATGAAGTACTTTTCAAGACTTTGTGGAATGCTCAGAACATAGTTGTACTTTCCTTAGAGGAATGTTTGATGATTTATCTATCATTAATTACTTTTAAAAATTTTCAAGGAATGAAACAAAAGAAAGAAGAACATACTAGTGATGAACCATTTAATTTAAGTCAATATTATTGTGATGATCTATTAACTCATTGCATTGAATATATATCACTAGTGAAGGTACAAAAATGAAGAAGAAGAAGAAACAAGAAAAGAAATCATATCAAGAGAGGCAAGATGAAGGTTGAATTGAAAGTCAAAGAAGATAGTTACATGATGAATCCAGATATTAATCTATAGGAGGTAGAGTGAATATTGAATATGAATATTGTATTGAAGACTAAAGTCTTCAATAACCAAATAATGTAATACAAGAGGGTGTTGGAGTATATTACATTATTTGGTACATGCTAATGTACCACCTTGGGTACATCATTGTAAATATTATATTAGGAGTGTGTCCTAGATTAGAGTGTGAGTAAATATTTTATGTAATGTAATAATGTGTAGGAAATGCACAAGTATCATGTAATTAAGTGTGCAAGTGTGGTAAGTGTAAATATCCACAGGTGTCCATTATGTAAGAGTACATATGTGTCCTTAGAATAGGAAAGTGGTGAGTCTCAAAAAGAGTGAAGGTCAAGAGTGTGGTGAGTGTAAATATCCATTATATATATGTGACTAAGCATTGTAGAGAGAAGAGTGTGTGTGTGAAATTTATTCAATATCATTTTACTATTTTTGTGAGCATTTATTAGTGTCTATTTTATGAGTTATTTTTGAAGTTATTTGTGAGTTATATTTGAATAAACTATTATCATTATTGAGTATTTTATATTGCAACTTTATATTCAATTATGTGGTTATTTACATTAATATTTCAACATCAAAAGCTAACATATCTATCATCTCAAAGGAAGCATGAAGTCATGACTTCATGTCCTTAATCAAGGTAGGACAGTTGCCCATAATGAGAAGATCATCCACATAGAGAACAATCACCAAGTTCTTACCATTTGGATTTTTTATGTAAACATCATGTTTGACCTCATATTATCAAAATCACAATTGAGGAAGAAAGAGTGGATTTTCTCATACAAGACGTAAGGTGCTTGCTTAAATCCATAAAAGGACCTAGTCAACCAAAAAATCAAGGTGTGGGATCCTCAAGCTCAAAACCAGGTGGTTGTTTTATATAAATATTCTCCTAAATATAACCCCACATATAAATGTACTCTTTACATTAATTTGTCGTACCATCCAACCAGAGGAGGTAACTATAGAAATAATAATCCTAATAAAATACATCCTACCAATTGGAGAAAATTTCTATAAATAGTCAACTCCCTCTTATTGAGAGAATGCCTTATAAAATTCCACATGACCATCCAAAGTATACTTGTCTTAATACATATAACCACATTCTTCCTTTCCAAAAGAGAAAGCAAATATCATATCTTGTTCTTCATCAAGGACTCATATTCCACTAGTATAGAATCTTCCCACTCTAACTGGTCCTTAACCTATCTATAATGATCACTGTTTAAGATAAATACTTGAGAAGGAGCCATCTAATATTATTCTATAGATAGAATAGACCAATAATCTTGTAGAAGTGTCAAAATCCACCTGGGTATTAGATAAACTAAATAAAAACTAGGTACACTTTATGGCAAAACAACATTACAACATAAACTGTATCAAACTTACCACTCACCTCATCATGCAAAGTTAAAGCACACAAAACTAGTATGTCAAGCCCAAAAATATCTGAATCTGAAATTAAATATGCTATAGGTGGTGTTTCCCATGAAGGTATCAAATTTATAAGTATAGAATTATCACTAGAATATGAAGAAGGTTCTCTAATAAGAATAGACCTTGCAAGAATATGTAAAGAATCTAATAAATAAAGCAAATAAATAGGAGGATCTTCTACCAAAATATTAGGTAGTGGACTAGATAGAACCCATGGAATAACCTTATAAAAAATAACATATTTTCAAATAATAATCTCATTCCTCTAAGGATCATAGATACAATATGCATTAGAGGTATTTGAATACCCCATAAAGATGCATTTATGAATATTTGGTGCCTCTATTTTTTTAGATCTTTTATGTGAGCCCATGTTGAAGATCCAAATATAGAAAATTGAGACACATCAAACTTATTACCTGTCAACCTCTTAAGAGGTGTTGTATTCTAGATAGCTCTATTGGAAACCATGTTGATAATCAATGTTACACAAGTGATGGAATAATCCCAAAATTTATTCTCCATAAAATTTTCATGAATCATACAACATGAAATATATATGATTACCCTATTCTTCCTCTCATCTACTCCATTCTTCTTAGGGGTATAGTGAGTAGTACTCTAATATATTATTCCATGAAGAGTCAAAAAATCATGAAATACATTGCTCATGTATTCATATCCCCTGTCTAATATGAGATATATGATTTTCCTATCTAGTTGATTTGTTTACAAGAGCCTTGTATGCCATTAATATATCAAAGGCCTCATCCTTTATGAAATAGTATACAACCTTACATCTCTAGAAAAATTGTCAATAAAATGAAGTACCTATTTCTAGAAATGAAGGATGCATCCATAAGTCCGTATTATTACTATGCATGATCTCCAAGGGATAAGTAGCATGTCTTGTTATCCCTTTGTAAATATTTCCTTAGAATTATTTCCAAGCATACATCCCTTGCATGTACCACTTATAGGGAAAATTTGAGGAAGCCAAATGGACATCTAGTAATGACTCATTTATCTCAAGGATCCATCACCAAAATTACCAAGCCCTAAATTCCATCATTGAATCCCATCATATACATGTTGAGCGGTATTTTCACACACTTGTGAAATTACACTCTTCCTTAGGATTTGGGTTCCAAATCCCCTCTTGCAAAGAAGTTAAACAACCAACTTCTCCAAGGTCTCCGCTGTATTAGCATTTGCAACTGTGTATTAGTAATCTCAAATAAAGATATTCAATTAAAATGCTTGGAACACCTTAGTGATTGCAAGTAACTGTAAACAAGGGGCAATGTTGGTTTATTTCACCATGAAATTTTAGTGATTGTTCATTATTCTACTTTTTTTAGATTTTGTAATTTTTATGTATTTATTTTAACTAAGTTGAACCTTCGGGAAAAATAAAATAAAATAAAAAGAAATGCAGAAAATTAAAAATTGAACACGTTCAGTCTGATGCTATCCTATTCCGACAAAACCGAATATGTGAGAGTTTCGTACATGCAACCTAGCCTATTTGACCTGCAAAACAAACACAATCAAAGTAAACTAGGTGCTAGCTCCAAGGGTTTAAAATAATTTTTAGATTGCAGACATTCACATGAAATAACCCAAAACAATGGCATGTATTTCATTTATAAATCTGAAATCTGAAAGGAGAAAAATAGAACAGTTAAAATGAAGCATGCAAAAAATTTCTCATCCTTTCTTGCCCATAAAATGCAAATTTTTGAACAATTATGCATTAAAAATATGTCCTGTTACAATAGCAGAATCTCTGGTTTTTCTCAAAACCAGCAAAAGGTGGAAGAAAAGCACTCCATAGCAGGCCCAGAACGGCTAATCACCATCAACTCTGCAACACTGCTCGCAGCGGTTTCTGACCCCATATCAATCTGTGCCTCTGCATTTTATACTTGCTGGAAAACTGCTTCTCCTTCCACGACGGTTCGTTTCGTCTTCTAGATTGCTTCGTTTCACCTTCCCTACCTTTCCATTGCTTTTGATTTTATGCTCGAGATCTTCTCTGTGAACTGTAACGCCTCTACAGCCCTTACACATGTACGCCACGTGTTCCGCACTTTTTGCATGTTCTGTAATGGCCCCATGTAAATCGTGACCAAAAATAGCATGTAGCTTTGCTCCCTTACTATCATCGCGAAAACGCGACATGTCGCGATATCGCGACATTTTCCTGCCAACAGCCTTGTCCGCCTTCATGCACGGCGAAAATGAGACATGTCGCGATATCGCGACGTTTTTACGTCGATAGCTTTGTTTCTCATCATGCATCGCGAAAATGATACATGTCGCGATATCGCGACGTTTTTCTGCTTCGGGCCATCTCGCTGCAACTTGTCGCGAAATCGTGACCATTTTTTGTTCCGTACCGTTTCGTTGCAACCTGTCGCAAAATCGCGACCATTTTCTGTTCCGTACCGTTTCGCTGCAACCTGTCGCGAAATCGTGACGCTTTTTCGTTTTGGGCTGTCTTGCTGCATTTGGCCGCGAAAACGTGACATGTCGCGAAATCGTGACATATTTTCCTTCCGTACCACTCGGCTGCTTCCGGTCGCGAAATCGCGACGCTTTTCCACTTGGAGCTATTTTGCGGCTTTCTGTCGTGAAATCGTGACGCTTTTCTGTTTCGGGCCCCTTTGTTGTTTCCTGTCGCGAAATCGTGACGCTTTTCTGCTTCGTGCCCCTTTGCTACTTTTTTGTCGTGAAATCGCGACGCTTTTAGCGCCTTGCCCTGTTTGACTGGTTTGACCGTGATTTTGTGACATGTCGTGATTTCGCGACAATTTTTGATCAATGCCTCCTCCTGCTTGCTTGGGCCGCGAAAACGCGACATGTCGCGATATCGCGACACTTTTTCATTTTTTCCAGCGACGAAGCGACATGTCGCAATATCGCGACAATTTTCATTTTCGACAGCGACGAAGCAACATGTCGCGATATCGTGACACTTTTTGATTTTCGGCCACGACGGAGCGACATGTCGCGATATCGCGACACTTTTCATTTTCGGCAGTGACGGAGCGACATGTCGCGATATCGCGACACTTTTTCTCCTTAGTGAAATTTTTGCTTTTTTCTTGATTTTTTAGCATCTGGGCTACTGCAGTTTTCTTTGAAAGCATGCAAAAAAGGTGGGTCCCCAATTTTGGGGTGTGTTGTGGATCAGCCACAACAAATGGCGACTTTGTTGTCAAATGCTCTTGAGCATTTTGGTGAGAACCCAACCTGAAACATACAAGCTTAGATACAGGCGTCAGCACATAGAAGATAAACAAATACCGACAGATCAGAAATACATGAAACATCAGAATCATTAAGTATCAGCTCGGTGTGTGCAATGTGTTTCATTCCTTATCATTTGAACTTGTTCAACATTCCATTGTCAGTTTCACTTATGATTTGTATGCAAGGCTATGAATGATTTGTGCAGGATTTGATGTATGATGAAGATGCTAGAGATGTAACAACCTGCTTTATAAATGCTCAAACCTTCTAATATCATGGACAAACATATTAAAAATGTCAAACCCTCTTAGGACCAAAAATATGTATACTTGAATTAATTTTACTAGATCCCAAAGTTGGTTATGTGTCACTACCATCTTGAACCCATGTGCAAGTGTGAGTGAAATCAGAACTTTGGGGAATAGGATTCCCAACCTAAGCGAGATGGGAATTTAACCCTATCCTTACTATTCTGATTTGGAGTTCATTACCTCATCTTGAACAAAATAATTTAACCTGTTATGGATGAAATGGTCGGGCTAGTCTATCCATATGAGCAATCAGTGGTCTTGCTTTTAGGCAAGACATGTTGCCACGCATGAGCATACTTAACCCCATAATCCATGACTTGGCTTCATTCATTCTTTTTCTTTTATTTCTTGGACCTTTGGGATGACTACCCATCCTTGCTAGGGACATGTAGTACGATCCTTCCAATCCAAGATTTATGAAATGGGAAATATTAATTTTTTATTACTTGGACCTTTGGGATGACTACCCATCCTTTGCAGAGGACACGTAGTACAATCCTTCCAATCCAAGATGGAGATGAAATGGAAAAAATTAGTTTTACTTTTATTGCTTGGACCTTTGGGATGACTACCCATCCTTTGCAGGGGACATGTAGTACGATCCTTCCAATCCAAGCTTTATGATGAAATGGGAAAAATGGAAGCTTTGGGGAATCGGATTCTCAACCTAAGCGAGATGAGAATTAAGTCCTATCCTTACTACTCCATGTAGGTCAAATCAGAGCTTTGGGGAGTTGGATCCTCAACCTAAGTTCGATGAGGATTTAACCCTATCCTTACTACTCTGGTTTTAGGCTTTAAGCTTGATGGAAATGGTAAAAACCACTTTTTTAAGGATTATGTTGCATGATAGGACAGACATGAAATATTCTTTTCACCTCACCTTTTCATCCAAGTATGGTTTTGACCATTTTGCTCAAGATTCTTTTTAATGTGCATGGAATGTGCTTGGTTCAAGATAGCTTGGGCAGAAGTTCCCAACCTTAGGATCCTTTTAATATATGTTATGAAATAATCCTAAGAGGATTCAACACCTTCTCAATAATTGCCCATGGAATGAAAATGTAACTCAGATGACATGTATATACAATGTGGAATATGACATGAGATATGAATGCACTACTTCTTTTGGAATATATCATCTATTTTACCATAATGTGCAAAACTGACAACTTCATGCATCACAAGATCCAAACGATAATATTTAAATGTTTGTGTTACTTGTGGAGCTTTCTACAACACAATTCCAATGTTTCATATTCTCCTGATTTTAGGCATAAGTTGATATCTCAAATTTTTTTTTTTTTTTTTTTTTATCAAAACAACTAAACATGTCAAATGAAATCAACCACACAACTTAAATCCTAATCCAAATAACAATCCCAAAATGAAACTTGAAAACACAAACCCAAACCAAAACCAAAATTTATATACAATATAGTACAAGATGATGCCAAGCTTGGACTATTACTTTCCTGGATCCCAAACATGGTTAGAACATTTCAACAAAAATGTAACATGATACGCATGCCAAATGTTGTAGGAATCCACCAAAAACAAAATTAGACCACACCATGCACCAACTTTTAACTTCCCTTGCTCACCCCACCAATTAGATTTAATTCCATTAGTACTCTCATAGGTGAGCGTTAAAATACTAAAATGATTAGACAATAAATGATATTCAATTTTATCTTGTCTATTCTTGAAAGTATCCGTTTCATAGTTCGATTCATGATTTAGAACTAGGCTCTCTTTATCCAAAATGAGACTTTGTAAGCAAGAGCCTATTTCTAACAATTTTGAATTCAAATTATTTTTCGAGATTTTAAAGCAATCAAAATCAATCAAAACTTGACAAACATCACCAAGATTTGACATTTCATCATTAATGACATTAGCATCCAAAGGGACATCATGTAACCCATCACTTAAAATTTTTGTGGCTACTACCAAAGGTAAAGATTTCACCTTGTCACCCATACTCAACCCATCATGATTAGAATTTATCACAACTTGATGAGTGTTAGTAGCTTTTTCTTTTTCTTCATTGTCTTCTTCATCATCCAACACCTGTTCAAAAACACCAAAGTTAGGCACCCAATCAAACATGCATCCATCCTTTTCAAAACAAGAGCCTAATTCTTCAAGATATGTGTCACGTGACACCTTTCCATGATCAATGGCTTGAGTTGCCTCAAAATCCATATTTTCATTAGGATCATCAATAGTATCAAACCCACACCACTTAGGCTTTGTAATTTCATCATTTTGAGATGGCATAGACATTGTAGAATCAATAGGTGGATCAAGATTTTTGATTTCTTGCCCCTCAAGGGGAACAAAAACAATTGATTCTCCTTCTTCATCCATGGTAGTAAAATCATTATCCTTCTCCAACCTTTGATGAGATTCCAACCCTTCTTCCAAAACATTCTTAGATTGTACAGGACTTGTAATATCCTCATGTGAAAGGGCAATTGTATTATCCTGCATATCAATAGGCACACAAATTTCATTAGCAGTTTTGGAGTGAGCATACTCTTCCCAAGAATCATAATGATCATCTTTCAAAATCAAATTGTGATGCTCAATTATTTCTTCATCATCTTTTAATTCATCAACATGTTTCTCATCAAATTTATCTTCACCTTCCTTAGATGGTTCAATTACTTCCAAAATTGGGTTATTGCTTGTATTCAAATTGATAAGGCTATCATAATCCACATGTGTAACCCATGATTCAAGTTTAACATGATTTGGAAGGTGTGAATTTTCTTGGCCATCATTTTCAACAATGTCATCCGAAACAGATTCATCCTCATAGAATTCATCTTTTGGTGAGTCAAGGGTTTCCAATTTGTCACATGTTTCAATACTAGTTGGATCTAGTACTCCTCCCTTGCCTAAAATCATATTCTTATGAAAATCATTAAAATTGATTTTAGAAATATCCTTTGAATCAAGATGAGTATTTTGAAGTTGATTCATACTTAAGAAAGATGATTGATCTTGCATAGTAGGTTGAGGATTTTGAAATTGATTGAAGCTTGGGAATGATTGTTGATTCTGAAATTGATTTACACTTGAATTTGGTTGAGGTGGATAAATCATTGGATGGGTAAAGGATGTATTAAATGATTGAAGATTATACGATCCAAAACCCCCACCATAATTTTGACAACTCAATTGTTGCTCAATTGCCATTGCTTGAGTATAGGCTTGTGTCAAAGATGTGATTTGAGGCATCCCTCGCAAATATGTGGAAATGAGTGGGTCAAGAGCATTTACATATATTTGGAGAGCCATTTCTTCTTGAAGAGCATAAAATGTCACTAATTGAGCATATAATCCAAAGAACCTTTCAGAAAATGACTTCACATTTTCACTTGGTCCTTTTTTAATAGTGAAAAACTGCTCATACATGCGGATTGGGTCAACTTGCTTTTTGTTGAATTGATTAAGAAATGTTGCCTCTAGTTGAGCCCAAGAAGTGATAGACCCTAAGGGCAGACTTGTAAACCAATCAAATGCCACTTTGTCCAAGGTGTAAGGGAACATTTTACAAACAACATCATCATGCCAAATTGTTAAGTGATTCACAACAAATTTGAATGCTTGAATGTGTTCTCCTGCAGATGTTGTCCCGTTAGACAAAAATCGAGGAAGACATCTCTCAAAACCAACGGGCAAATAATGTTGAACTCCTGGTATGTTCAATGGGCTACCTGTCATCCACGGTGAAAACATAGCCATTAGTGAATCTTAAAGAATATAACTTTAATACCCAAAAACAATTTTTTTTATTTATTATTATTATTTTTTTTTAAATTAAATTAAATCACATTATTCCTGTATGAACAATCAAAGCGTTAGACCAAGTGCATAGCAATTCATGTCCTCCTTTTAACAGTACAAAGTTGTATTGTTAAAAGAGGGCTAAAGATAATAATCAATAGGGCATGAAATATTCAAAATTTAAATCCCTATAGCATTTAAATCAATCTGAAATAAACCGGTTCGGGCCCTCCTTCTAGCGCCAAAATGTTGAGTGGTATTTTCACACACTTGTGAAATTACACTCTTCCTTAGGATTTGGGTTCCAAATCCCCTCTTGCAAAGAAGTTAAACAACCAACTTCTCCAAGGTCTCCATTGTATTAGCATTTGCAACTGTGTATTAGTAATCTCAAATAAAGATATTCAATTAAAATGCTTGGAACACCTTAGTGATTGCAAGTAACTGTAAACAAGGGGCAATGTTGGTTTATTTCACCATGAAATTTTAGTGATTGTTCATTATTCTACTTTTTTTTAGATTTTGTAATTTTTATGTATTTATTTTAACTAAGTTGAACCTTCGGGAAAAATAAAATAAAATAAAAAGAAATGCAGAAAATTAACAATTGAACACGTTCAGTCTGATGCTATCCTATTCCGACAAAACCGAATATGTGAGAGTTTCGTACATGCAACCTAGCCTATTTGACCTGCAAAACAAACACAATCAAAGTAAACTAGGTGCTAGCTCCAAGGGTTTAAAATAATTTTCAGATTGTAGACATTCACATGAAATAACCCAAAACAATGGCATGTATTTCATTTATAAATCTGAAATCTGAAAGGAGAAAAATAGAACAGTTAAAATGAAGCATGCAAAAAATTTCTCATCCTTTCTTGCCCATAAAATGCAAATTTTTGAACAATTCTGCATTAAAAATATGTCCTGTTACAATAGCAGAATCTCTGGTTTTTTCTCAAAACCAACAAAAGGTGGAAGAAAAGCACTCCATAGCAGGCCCAGAACGGCTAATCACCATCAACTCTACAACACTGCTCGCAGCGGTTTCCGACCCCGTATCCATCTGTGCCTCTGCGTTTTATACTTGCTGGCAAACTGCTTCTCCTTCCACGACGGTTCGTTTCGTCTTCTAGATTGCTTCGTTTCACCTTCCCCGCCTTTCCATTGCTTTTGATTTTATGCTCGAGGTCTTCTCTATGAACTGTAACGCCTCTGCAGCCCTTACACATGTACGCCACGTGTTCCACACTTTTTTGCATGTAGCTTTTCTCCCTTACTGTCATCGCAAAAACGCGACATGTCACGATATCGTGACATTTTCCTGCCAACAGCCTTGTCCGCCTTCATGCACAATGAAAATGAGACATGTCGCGATATCGTGACGTTTTTCTGTCAGCAGCTTTGTTTCTCATCATGCATCGCGAAAATGATACATGTCGCGATATCGCGACATTTTTTTGCTTCGGGCCATCTCGCTGCAACCTGTCGCGAAATCGTGACCATTTTCTGTTTCGGGCCATCTCGCTGCAACCTGTCGCGAAATCGCGACCATTTTTTGTTCTCTCAAATCGCACCATTTTGTTTCATACCATTTCGTTGCAACCTGTCGCGAAATCGCGACGCTTTTTCGTTTCGGGCTGTCTTGCTGCATTTGGCCACGAAAACGCAACATGTCGCAAAATCGCAACATATTTTCCTTCCATACCACTCGGCTGCTTCCGATCACGAAATCGCGACGCTTTTCCACTTGGAGCTATTTTGCGGCTTTCTGTCGCGAAATCGTGATGCTTTTCTGTTTCGGGCCCCTTTGCTGTTTCTTGTCGCGAAATCGCGACGCTTTTCCGCTTCGTGCCCCTTTGCTGCTTTTTTGTCACGAAATCGCGACGCTTTTAGCGCCTTGCCCTGTTTGACTGGTTTGACCGCGATTTTGTGACATGTCGCGATTTCGTGACAATTTTTGATCAATGCCTCCTCCTGCTTGCCTGGGCCGCGAAAACGCGACATGTCGCGATATCGCGACACTTTTTAATTTCTGCCAGCGACGGAGCGACATGTCGCGATATCGCGACAACTTTTCTTTTTCGGCAGTGACGGAGCGACATGTCGCGATATCGCGACACTTTTTGATTTTCGGCCGCGACGGAGCGACATGTCGCGATATCACGACACTTTTTATTTTCGGCAGCGACGGAGCGACATGTCGCGATATCGCGACACTTTTTCTCCTTAGTGAAATTTTTGCTTTTTTCTTGATTTTTTAGCATCTGGGCTATTGCAATTTTCTTTGAAAGCATGCAAAAAAGGTGGGTCCCCAATTTTGGGGTGTGTTGTGGATCAGCCACAACAATACATAAGTTACCATAGCAACAAAATATTTCTTCGAAGAGGAAGAAATATAAGATTTTATCTTTCTCTTAATTTATACATTTATTTGACTCATCACAATAACTAGAAGAAACTGTTTTAAATACATTGTCTATATCCTTAATTACCCAATGATCAAGCAATAAATCTAACTTTTTATTCATATGACTAATATGATAAATAGATAATATATTGGGGCTAACATTAGGAGCATGAAGTAATTCATAAAAATAAAAATATCCAATAATAATCTCTCCATATCTAGCTACCAATAAAGAAGAGTGATCTCCAATCACAATATGATACATTGAATGTGATTTGTTATACCCGTGGAGGATATATTTGTGCTTTGTAATGTGCATTGTTGCCTTTAAATGTGCAATCCACTCATTAAAATAAGTGGATTCCCAATATGTTGAATGAATAGCGACATGTGTATATGAGGTTTCTCGTTCAAAACTATCCTCATTCTATGCATAGAAAAAAGCAACATCAACACCCCTATTTTCACTACTTCCTCAAGATTTTTGATGTGAATATAGTAAAACACTACTTTGTGTCCTTCCTTCTTAATATACTCACATGTTGGCTTTTTTAATGACTTCTTGGGATTCTTTTCATTTTGCATTGGCTTCTTATCATTTTGAGCATTGAGAACCACTTCTTTTAGATAGGCCTAATTGATGAAACAATTACCCTTACACCTTTGTATTCTAGCTTGATGATGAAGTATGTACTTGAATAAATCATAAATTGGTGGTGTAGGAGAATCACGAAAGTAAAAACAAATTATTTCAAATACAATCACAACTATATCATTTTTTTAATATTTTTGAAGATAATATTGAGCAATTTAATATTCTTATCATTGTCTGTAGCTTCTTAAAATTATTTTTTTACCTTTGGAATTCCTCTAGCAGTCCAAATATCATCTTTCAATTTATTGAATTGATTAATATAATCATAAATAGTATCAAAATATTTTATACTCAAAGTGGCAAGATCATTCTCCTACCTACTAATTTGTGTAAAATCAATACAATCACACTATTCGTAAAATTTACCAAGCACTTCCTTAGGGTCCATGGTGCTACTAGCATGTGTTCTAGATATTATCAACATGAAGAGCTATCACACCAAGAGCCCCATACTTATTGTCCCTTTAGATATGCTCCCTCTCTTCATAATTAGTAGTAGGAATTTACTTATTCATATATTTGAGTAACCCCTTACTTTGGAGCAAAGCATCAATCTTAATTTTGAAAGGATCATGTTTGGACAATTCAACAAGGACACATGTTAATTCATAACTATCCTACCACAATACAAAATCGTACTTGTAGTTGTGACTAGAAACAACACCACCAATGTAAAGATCTTAAAAAAATTATGATTTGAAAAAAGTAAAATGAATTTCAAAATACTTGTGTATGTAAAAGTTATTTCTCTTGGAATTTTGGCTCAAATATTATACAAAATACCTCCAAAGTACCTATAGTGAATGGGAAAGTTGCTACATGAGTGGTTGAGTGTATGCCAAGTATGCATTGACTAGAAAACATATTGGTGAATGAGATGATGCCACTTGTCATGATTGGAAATATAGGACTGCCAATTGTGTATTGACTACACATGTCAGTGAGTGGAGTGCAAGCAAAATAGATTGTGCTATTTATCATACTTAAATTTGATCTATAATATGTAAACCATGTTGTGACTTATAATGTTATAATTTTCTTTAAAATATATGCTTTTCTAAGTCTAATATTTATTATACAACTATATAGTTACTAGGTTCCATGAGTTGGTAGAATGTGATTAATCAAACCTATATTTTTACCTTCCATGCGGTGGTCTACTTTCCACATTAAATAGCATATAGTCCATGGACTACCACATCATCCACCATGTTATCTTCCACATAAATTGTATTTATTGCCATATCACCTACCCTATTAGCCACCACATAATCTACACAAATTATCATGTTAGTTGTATGGAATAACATATCATCAAGTGTTGTGTTAGCACCATCAAACAAAAATTCTGTGATATCATCACATGCCATGTCATCAAATTCACTTAATTCATCAAGGCATACGTTGAAATCATGTGTTGTCATCAAAAATTTTGGTAAGGAATGTTGAAACCAATAATCTCTATGGCTTCACACCTTATAATGTCCTCCACTTGCCACAAGGTCAAGGGTGCCTCTAATATTAAGGGACTTGCCTTTGTTTTAAATTTTCCTAAATCTATAAATGGTCCTCTACCATAGTGTGCATGTGACATCAATGCTCATCATGATGATGCATGATTTCTACTATTTTATCACTTATTCTAGGGAATATTCATCCATTTAGAATTTAAATTTTTGTACCTTTGGAGGGAAAGAAAATTTCAATTCAAAAAATAGTGCATGCAAAATGAAAAAGCATTGAACTGGGAACTCTTCATATTTTACAAAGAATATAGAAACACTGATGATTTGTTCATATATGCCATTGTTTTTTCTACACAACCAATTAGTATATCCTCTCATACCTATGCAAAAAAAAGTTGTTGGATCATTTTAACAACTTTGTCAAGTGACTTGAAGGTATTTTTCATGCACAAATTCTTATCAATGACTTCTCTAGCACCAAGGATCTATCAAAATGTTTAGCCTCTTATTTTCTTATTTCATATTAATAAAGTAGTCCATCCTCCCATATATGATGCAAATAGACACAAATTTTCAAAATATAAAAGAAAATAAATTGTTTGAAAAAATATATAGATGATAAATGAACTTTTTAAAAAACCTTGAGAAGCTCAATCCTAAAACTAGGGAATCCATTTGGTCAAAAGTCAAAAAATCAAATGAAAGGATTGAGTGCCAAGAGAGGAACTAAGGAACCTACGGGTGAATATTTTTCCTAGGGTAAATTTATTGATCCAAATGATATCCTCATGGTCCATCTACCGAGGATTTTATGTGAAACATCTTTTCAAATTATATTTAACTTGCAAAAAAATATATTGTTGATCTAGACTCTATTGTCTTCAAGAGACACCAAAGAAGTTGATTTATTGATGATAAGTAATCAAGTAAAGAATATTCACATCTATTTTGATACCATGTTGGATTTCTCAGTATTTTCTAGAAATGAACAAAATCAACACATTACCCAGTATTGCTAAAAATATATACATAGAAATCAAATACACATGATATAAGAGGGTGTTTGTGGACACTAAATAATCTCACTATGGCAATATAATACACTCCAACCATTAATAAAATTATTAGTATGATGGGGTATTTATACCCAAATACAAGATACCTTTAGGTGAAGGTTATGTAACCAACCTTTAGGCTTAAAATAATAAAATATTATAAACTACATTTTTCAAGGTTTACAAGGGCCCAAAGGTATTATATATAGAATAAAATACAAATTTGGTAGTGGCATCAAGTGAAGCTTAATCACCATATATTTTAACACATCCAAGATTTTTAAAGCATTTTGAATGGATCAAAATAGAGTTTGAGCACCAAGTTATGGCCCTAATTGTGTGGAGAGGATACAAACATAAGTTTGGGGGTATTTTTGATCATAAATCCATGCCTATAAGGATTACATGCTTGGATCATCATACTCTACCATTTCACAGATATGGTGATGATGAGCTTCAATATTTTTTTGGCATGATATACTAGATTCTTCATCAACTTGAACACACATTGTTTATCACAATCAAGTGGTGTTGATGCTATTTGATTTATCTAAGATCATACAATAAGAATAATAACCAAATAAGTTCAAAACCTACACTACATTTTGTATTATATTCTCCTTTAGTTGATAATAAAACAATTATATGTTGAAGTTTGCACTACCAAGAAGCCAGGGTTATGCATAAGGGATTGGACCAGAAATGTCCTTGTAAAAAAATTAATAATCCGTTGTGAATCCCTGACAAATCCAAGTCAACCTCATGTTAGAAGAAATGGCAAATTATCTTAATTTTTGAAAAAAAGTGGAAAAAATTGGTGAATAGAGGGAAAACATAGACCGAAAAAGGACCCGGTGGAAACACATACCGATTACATACCGGGTAATATACAAATCCGAGAAATGAACCGGGTGCAAAACATAGACCGATGATTGACCGGGTGGAAAGCAAGAAATGGTGATAGAAGAAGGTTGAAAAAAATGTACAACCAATGGCTCAGGTAGAAATCGAGGATGGGTAACGACCCAGATGGAAACAGTCGACCGACCAACAGATCGGGTGGAATTCTAGGAATGGTAACGGCTCAAATGGAAACCCTCGACTGAATGACGGATCAGGTGGAATTCGATAACCGGCTATGAGTCGGGTGAAAATAGAGGTCCAAATTGTGGACCGGATGTATAACATTGACCGACATCGATTTGGATAGAAATCATAGTCCGATTGACGGACTGGGTGATTTCTGAAGTATAGTAAATGGATCGAGTGAAAACAAAGTCCAACATATGATTGGGTGGAAAAGATCTATCACTATATCAACGTTTACTCTGCCACATGTTAGTTGATCAGTCAGTCTTAGTGCATGTCGAATGAAATTCTACCATGTGTCCAAATCCGTATCAATTGTATCTATAAATAGACATCGAGAAGTCATTTTTTGATTACATTTCTATGATATCTCTAATGCCTTCTGATACACCATCACTCCACACTCTTTGCAATCCACTCTCTCCTTTTACTTTATCGAACAATGGCGAATCCTACCACATCTACTCAAACTACCTTTGAAAATTTTGTGTTCAAGAATGCTACTTGCACTGCCATGATTGATTTGTCAAATACCCTTGGTTATGACAATATATGGATCTTTGCATCATGTTTACAAAACTTGATAACAATATTGCAACTCAAGACCAACAAGCACCTTCTAAAGAGTATCATTTATGGTTACGACCATGACCATGCAACAGTGAATGCCAATTTTTGAAATAAACAAGTGTCATTCACCGTCACACCTACGAACATCCAGAGGTTAACAAAATTTCCACACATGAGTTTCCTTATCGTGTCTCCGAGGTTCACTGTGAATAAACGTGATAAAAAATACTTGGAGGATGAATTCAATATTCCCTGGAAAGTGGTTGAAGGTATAATTCCCATCAATTATTTCTATTATTGTTTGAAATTTAATTTTCAACATGTTTTTTCATCTAATTATTTTTTGATGCAACTTTCGTTGCTAAGTCTAAGAGAGGCTTAACTTACAACTGTGTTGAAAATAAAAATTTGAAGACCATTATTATGTTCTTCCAAGCAAGACTATTTTTGCTTGGAAGAACAGAGTTCCATTATGGGATTTACCTATATCGTTCACACTATTCAAGGTGTGCAGTTCGACTGGTGCAAGTACATTTCAGAGCGCATCAAAATAGAGTTGCACGATGTCAGAACAGAAGTTAAAATAGTGGTGACTGTTAATTTTATTTTACTTATTTTTTATGAAAGTTTTTATGATTTAAAAAATACTAAAGTACCAACAACGTTGCATACCACACTGCTGAACTTGGGTATGAGTTCAGAGGAATTAATGGTAAGTCCATGTTTCAAATCTAAATTTTAATATATTTTAGCTCTATTTTCTATTTTCATTTTGATTTGCATATGATTTCAGAGAAAGTTAGTGACCAAAACTAAAAAATAGGAGCTCGTTTAAGGGGTCACATGCATGAGGCATGTGGTGATTTTGAAGAAAATGAGTCAAAATCATCACCATTATTGAGGCTAGCAAAACGTACATGGTATGTTAAAATTACTACTCCTCATTGCCCTAAAATTGAATCGAGTCAGATTGACGGGGGACCGAGAAAGAACACATGCAAACACCCTCACGCGGTTTCCAAATGCTCTTCGATTAAATCTGAAAATGCATAGAAATGCAGCCCGCAGGCTTACAATCGCTAGCGCTCGGCTTAGCTCTACCTTTCTACACTTCTACCTCTATTCCCCGATCCACCACCCCCACATTACATTAAACTGGGTTTTTATAGAGGCCCTGACCCTCTGAAAATAGCCTTCAAAAAATGGGTTCACCAACCCGATTAATGACCCCCTCTGAAACATTCTTCACATAAACCGGCACCAACCCGATTTATGGTGCCACTCCGCACGGCCCCTGTCACCGCCGCTTCCTGTCAGGATACTCTGCGCGTCCATCCTCTTCGTTCCCCGTGCTTCTTGATCTTGTCTGCCTTTACTGCACCTTGTGCCACGTGTCGTTCTTTGAATGGTCCCAAAAATACCGCCTGCCACGGTTCCCGCCATCTCTTTCTCTTCTCGTGCCTTCTTCTCTCTCCGTCGTGATATCGCGACATGTCGTGATATCGCAACGTTTCTGCTCTTCTGCATTCTTTTCTCATTTTGGTTGTGATATCGCGACATGTTGCGATATCGCGACCAATTATCGCAGCTTGCCCGCTTTTCAAATGTTGTCATGATATCGCGACGTCGCGATATCACGAAAGACTCCCGCCTTCGCCTTGAACTCCAAATGTTGTCACGACATCACGATGTCGTGATATCACGACAAAGCTGCCGCTCTGCCTTAATCTTCAAAAGACATCACGATATTGCGACAAAACTTCCGCTTCGCTTCGGTCTCCAAATGACGTCGCAATTTCACTCCTGCTGCCCACTCCCGCCTTGGCCTCCTTGCGACGTTGTGATTTTGCGACGTCACAAAATCGCGACATCGCGATTTCGCTACTCTTGCCAGCTCTTGCCTCCGCTTTGCCTTGACGTCACGATTTCGCTGCCACCTTCAACCTTTGCCTTAGAAAAATTTTCCTTGGCTTTTTCTTCTTTTTCTTCCTGAGCCGACTCTTCAGAAGTGGCTCTCCCGCAACTAGATGCCTCTGCGTCAGATGTCATTGGATGCTCCTGCATCACAGATCAACCGTCTTGCACGTAAGTTACACTTTCAATATTTTATCATTATACTTCTTAGTGCGTTACATAAAATTATATTAAGTTTTTTTTTTTTTTTATGTTTTCAGAAATGTGCACAACCCCCGTTTGCAACTTTATAAATGATATTCAATCATTGTCAGGTAAATCATTCTATTTACTTGAAATTAAAGTTTTTTTTTTGGAAAATAATTTTGGCAATTTCTTATTTGAATGTCAGGTGGCTCTCAAGATCAAATCGTGAGAAGCCTAAAAAAGAAAGTGATGAGGCCACCGCCAACATGACCTCAATCACAGGTGCAGCAAATGAGAGAGCAATTCAATATGGCCCATGGAAGGGGAAAAATACTTTTGCAGCAAAGATTGCAGGGTGTTTTCCACACTTTTTCATTTAACACAAGTCAAGTACCAAAGGTCTCAACTGCCAATGATGGATTAGATAATATTCCACTTGATGATTAATTTTTCTTGCAAGGAAAAATTGAGGGCTTTTATGCCACAAAGGTGCTTTAAGATGCACATGTAGAGGCAGAAGAAACAACACCCCCAACAACTGAGCAACCAGTATCCGCTCATGCAATGGAAGCCCACTGTCATCCTCAATTTGAGGACAACAAAGTTAAATTTGATATTCAGTCTTCTATGTGTTATGGTATTGAAGCAACCCTCCAAGAGAGGGTTCTTAAAGATTTACAAGTTATGAAACAGTGGGAAATTCAAGCAAAATTGCTTATTAAACAAATAAATACCCGTTACAAAAATTTTAATAAAAGAGAATATTTTTCTTGATATGAGAATGAACCAAAGAAGCTTAATGGTCTGCTACAGCAGGCCACATCAAGATTAGCGATGTGCAGGACTTCATCTGATGATGAAGTTTTAAATATTATGTTGAATAGAATTGAGAACATCAATGCTGAAGCCCAAGCATACTATAACCAATGGGATTTCAATAAGAAAACTATTGATGTTGCTTTAGCTGCTAGAGATGTGGCCAAGGTGAGAATTTAGATGAATGTTTTTCTTTTGCCAAATCTACTAACTTATGTCTTAAAACTATTGAAGTTGCTTAAATTATGTCATATAACTACTAACTTATTTTTTTCTTTTGCATAAAACCTTTGAAAATTTGAAATTACAGGTTCAGAGCATGTAAGTCAACATAGAGGCTACAAAGAAATTTCTAGAAACATCCATTATTATGAAGAGAACAACACAATAGAAAGTACAAGATAACAACATTCTAAAAAAAAATTGTGAGAAAAACTAAAAGTGGATCCGGATCTCCTGATAAGGGAAGGACTGGAGAAAAATTCTTCTTTGAAAAAGCTTCAAGATCCCGCCAAAGAAGATGTTGGGTTTTTGAAAAATTTCAAGAAAGGACAAGAAAGTTTAGTCAGATTTGGAGCATTGCCAACACCTGGTGTAGAACAAGTTGAAAAAGTAATAGAACATACCGTTCCAAGAGAAACTTCGGCAAAACAAACGTCAACAAGACACTCGGAATGTCAAACATAGTTTGAGAAATTTGTGTGTTGAGTGGAAGTTTGTGTTGTTTTTCAACACAGTTAAAACTTTAAAGACATCTTATATATTTTAAATCAATATTTGAAAAAGACAATTTACAAATTTATTATCCTCTTTAATTTTGTTGTTCTTCCTATTTATAATATTTTGATGCATTTTTTCGTTTATGGCAATATGGATATGAATATGAGTATTGTTGTTTTTGAAATGATTTTAACTGTTTCTAATCTCAATATGAATATGAATGTAGTTAAAATCAATACGAATGCAGTTAAAATCAGTATGAATATTGTTCTCGTGTCAATATAAAATGTTCTTCTTGTGTCTTCTTGTCCAAAATGATAAATATGAATGTTGTTCTTGTGTCAATATGAATGCTCTTCTTGTGTCAGATAAAATTAATATGAATACTCTTCTTATGTGAATATGAATGCTCTTCTTGTTTTTGAAATGATTTTAACTGTTTATAATCTCAATATGATATGAATGCAATAAAAATCAATATGAATGCAGTTGAAATCAGTATCAATGCTCTTCTTGTCTAAAATGATAAATATGAATGTTGTTCTTGTATCAATATGAATGGTCTTCTAGTGTCACATAAAATCAATATGAATGCTCTTCTTATTTTTGAAATGATTTTAATTGTTTTTAATCTCAATATGAATATGAATGCAGTTAAAATCAATATGAATGCAGTTAAAATTAGTATGAATGCTCTTCTTGTCCAAAATGATAAATATGAATGCTATTCTTGTGTCAATATGAATGCTCTTCTTGTATCAGATAAAATCAATATGAATGCTCTTTTTGTTTTTAAAATAATTTTAATTATTTGTAATCTCAATATGAATATGAATGCAGTTAAAATCAATATGAATGCAGTTAAATTCAGTATGAATGCTCTTCTTGTGTCAATATGAATGCACTTTTTTTTTTTGAAATGATTTTAACTATTTATAATCTCAATATGAATATGAGTGCAGTTAAAAAATCAATATTGTAAATTCACATGAATATGATAACTAATAAATTTATATTGATCAATGTTGTAAATACTTATAAAAAAATTACAGATGAAAATGATAACTAACAAATTCATATTCATCAATATTGATCAACAAAGGGCAGAACATGAAATTTTTTTAATAATCAAATGTTGTGAAATCTAAAAAATCTAATAAAATATTATAAAATTTGATATCAAATCAATTCTATTTTATTGTGAAATACTGGAAAATTTACAAAACCAGTTAAATACCAAATTAGGTAGCTAAAACATACAATGCTCAGCTTGTCAAATCTGTTGTCAAATGAATTCAAATTGTGAAATACTTGAAAAAATGTAATACTGAAAAAATCACAAATCAGGTAGCTTGAACAAATAGTTTTCTACTTGTTCTGCATCACTATGAAGCATAGTGGATAACTGTGTCTCCACATTCTGATCATTGAATGCATCATCATATTCCACATCGGTCATATTCAACACACTCCTTCTGCCTACAAGGGAATTCCAAATTGCAATTGCTCTATCATAGGGAAAATTTTCCAACTAATAGGGTGATATATATATATTCTCAAACAGTTTTCTAAATTTTTGTCTAGCCTATTGCAAAGCTTAGATTTCATAAAATATAGTGCACTGAAAACCCTCTCGTCTTCCACTGGTCCCAAAATCATTGTTTGACATAATTCATATAAACATAAGTATTCACTTATAGTATCTTGTAGGATAGTACTTGGATACAATTTTTGCCACAAATGTGCAATGGATCCAGTCTCATGGATGTTACTCAAAAGTGATGTTTGCCCAAACATTGTTCTTCCAAAATGTGCTGATTGTTCTTTCAAAATATTTTTGTTGAGTATACCATTGATTATAACACCATTCATTTCCATAATTTTACTGAAATACTCAATAAGTTTCATCATATATTTAACAAACAACTCATTTGTCGAATTGAAGTCACTATTAGAACCCCAAAACATGGGGTTAACCACACCCATTGCCTCAAGCAACTCATCTCTCTGAAACCGATCTCTTATCTCACTTGTCAAAGATTTTGCTATATTGGACAAATTTGTTCTAGTTTTCTGTAATACAACATGAAATCTATTGTGTTACAGGAACTTGTTCAACACCATCCACACCTATACTTGATTTCCTTTCAAAATAATAAAGAGGTATCAACTTTCAATGATTGTTAATACAAATATGATCATTGATGTCAAACTTCAAATAGCTTTATGGATCGTTCACGTTTGTCAATGTATTCCAACTATGAAAGAGGGGATCTTTAAAATCTGCTTTGAACACATAAATTTTCAATAACAACACATATTTGTTTTCTCATCCTTATGAAATCAATGATATAGATGGATCTCTCTTGTGCAAATTTTATCAATCTACTCATTTCTTGTAACATTGGAAGAATACCACATAACATCAGTAAGGTTTCAAATTTAGTCAAACGAAACAACAAATATTTTGCCTTATCAACTCCTCGACTACTTGGATACATAAACCCTGTTAATGACTGATACTCTGTAAAAACTCTGAGTGCAAGTTGATACAATGAAATCCACCTTGTATCTACATCTTTTAACATTTTTTTCCCTTTTGTAACTCCTAGTGCAAATTGTTGAAACTCTGAAAACCTTTTTGGACTGCAAGAAAAATAAGAATGTATTTCATGAATGAGGTCTTCCACTCTCGTAACATTTTCAAAAGTGCTCACGATTTTATATGCAATATTCACTCTATGAGCCATGCAATTAATGGGTATCATATATGATGCAATTGTGATTTGCAGTCAAACACAAAGACCATTCTTATGCCCTTGCATTATAGCAGCTCCATCAACTCCAACACATATTAACTTTGAGGCTCTGTCTATGTCATTCATTCTTGCAATATCTTTTAAACTAGTCACAACAACATTATAAATGTTTTTTACGTTTGAATTTTTAACCATCTTATGTATTCTTAGAAAACTAGGCTGCCTGACATTATTTTGAAAAGTATACACATGCATACAAATCCAGGATGTGTTGTCCATAGCTATCACCTCATCAATAGATAGTGAAATGAATCTATAAATTTTTACTCTCTCCCTCAGGTCCTCCTTCTTTACTAATGATATACAATTTGTCATTTCCCAACCACTTTGATCAGACCAATGGCAACTTAGAATTTTATGCAAACCAGCCAGCAGAAACATGTGCTTATAATAACAAAATCGGACATGGGTCTACCCTTCTTGAGAATACTAAGTACAACAACAAATTGTAAATCTTTTACCCCTAAGGTAATATTTTTTCATTTTATCAAAATGGGCTTCAATTGTCGCACCTTTCTCAACAAGATATTGTTGTTCCTTTAAGTGATTGTCATATTCTATTGCATATTTGACATGCATACATTATGATGCATCCTTCCACCTAACTATTTTAATAATTTCACCATCACTTCCTTTAAATTTTACATAAAATTTACCAATATGTTTTTCTATTGTATCTATCTTATTTTGCAACCTATGCTCCTTGCCCAATTTCCAACTACAAATTTTACATCTACATACTTTATCATCGACTTTGTTGTCATTAGTTAGGATAGGCTCTATCCATGGAATTTTTTTTGCCCATTCATTCTTAAATGCCCTTCCGATAGCCCAGTTAGATGCCTTCCACTGTTTATTTTTCTCGCTTGTAGATTCAAAAGAAGTTTGTAATGTATTTGATTTATCACTTTCATTTTCAACTATGTTATTTTGAGGATTATCTTTAATTGCTTGTTGGATGTCATTGTTAAGAGAATTTTCATTAGAAGTCATCTCTTGGTGATGAATATCTTCAAGTGGATGCATATCAGGGCCCACATGGTATTCTGCATAGTAGCATACAATACTATTCTTAATTATTTTTTAATTTAACAAAATAAACTAACAAACAGAAATATGGTTTATATCATCATGCAAGAGGCACTCTAACCATTTGAGGAAGAAAGCATTATTTTAACTAACAAATACACCTAACTATTAAGTAGTCAAAAATCATTTGTACCTTGAATTTGCACAGATGTCGATGGCTCGCTCGATTTCAACGTTTGGCTAAAATAACTCAGGATACCCTTTTCAGATTTGGCCCCCTTTGCATCGCCAGTAGGTGACATTGTCCTTGTAAATAAAATATTTTTAAATTTAGAAAAGTAATAAAATGTTGAAGACATCTTACTTCTGTGAAGCCTTAAGATAATATTGTAATTAGAATAAATGTATAGATGGTTGGAAGAAAATAAATACCTATTTCCTATCATTCTTTATTGTGAATTTTTTAGGGTATTCAAATACTCCTTTCTCTTTGACGTAGAACCCTTTTCGTGTCTCTTAGCCAAGCACCCAAGGTTTCCTGAAAAAATACTCTGCTTTATGGAGATAGTACCTTTAACTAATAAGAGCAAAAAACCAATCAATATAAATTTGAAATACAATTTAATCATAGATACAATCAGAGATACAAAATGTTAAAAAATATAAAATTCTAGTACAAAGTGGACAAGAAGCAGAGCATCACTTTGTCCATAGAGAACCACAATATTTACCTATTTAAAAATCTTGTAACAGAAAAGGGGATCTTAATGGAAATAGAAAATCAAAGAGTTTTAATATAGATAGAAATAAGGAGGAAAAATGGAGAATAGAGCATTGATTTATTTTCAATAAATGATAAAAACATAGCTAAAGAAAAACCATAAATTAGATGATAAAAAAATAGATCTTATTATTACAAGTGCTACAACTATTATTCTCTGTAAAACCAAAAAATACAAGATCACAGATTCAAATGTCAAAAGAGAAATAAATTACCTGCTATAGGAAAAGGTTCGTCTGAAAGGAGACCCATCGGGCGGTTCGTGCAGGAAACAGGTGGTCGATACGAACGGACAGTCGATCCATCTTGCGGTCCAAGTGGAATAGTTCAACCGGTATTCGATCTGGGCAGAAATTATATACCGACCGTTGAACTATGATTATATGTTGATCAGGTGGAAACTATATGTCGACCGTCAAGCTGTGATTATATGTCGGTTTGGTTGGAATATGCAGTCGACAGATGACCCGATTGGAACTAGTTGTCCGGGTGGAACATTTAGATCGAAAATTGATCCGGGTGGATATAACATCCGGTCATCGTGTTGGGTGGAGAACTATGTCGTGTCGATCCGTGTACGGAACTCAATTCCAAGTATATATTTATCTGAATCGATTGGTTTCTACACAACGTTGAAGTTCGATGGAATCTGCAATAGATCAAATGTTTCAGTTCTCCTTTTTGCTTTAGAGTTTTACTTTTCGAATGTTATAAATGAAAACTATCCCTGGCTTGTTACCTATATATAGTGGTATAGTTAGCGAATTTGGTGGGATAATTTATAAATTTAAATTTTTTTTGGCAAAAATGCTCCACGACTTAGGCGGGAGTGTCGATGAATTTAAAAAAAATACCTAATACTATTATCAATGCACGGTGAATGGACCCTTAAAAAAAAAAAATTGACCCAGAAATTTCAGGTGAAAGGTCGACGTCCAGGGTCCCCCAAAATTGCAAATTGACATTTTTAAAAATGCTAATATTTGCCCAATATGCAAATAATCACCGCTAAGAAAAACGCTGCAAGAAGCAACCCCTAATCCAAGAGCAAAAATATAGCTAGTAGTAGATTTTAAGTAATCAATTGATCTTTTCGTAATTTGCATTGATGTATTCAATCAACTAAAAAGTGTTAAATTATTGGTATAATATACCAAAGTCAAGGGTATCTTTGATATATCTAAGAATATATTTTGTAGCATGTCAATGCTCTCTTTAAGGATTTGATATAAAAATAGATAAATAACTCACTATAAAACATAAATATAGTCTAATAGTCATAAGATAAATCAAGTTGCCACCAATTGTTATTATATTAATTCATTTAATTAAAATATTCTAACAAGTATAGCCCAACTTTTATAGGTGTAGATATCATATTATAATATATCATCCTAAATATTTCCAAAAGTATTTTTACATAGTTGTTTTGTGATATAAAAATAATATAATCAAGTTGAAAAAATTATATATCTAACTAGTAATGAAGGATCCCTAAAACTATCATATCAAAAAATAAACATAAATCATATTTTTCTATTAAATCAGATGGGATTTACTACTAGTAATAACAAGGTTGTCAACATACACAATGAGAATAACAAGTCATTCCTTAGAGGTTAGGACTAGAAGAGCTCTCATTGAATCTTGAATCTATAAGATATTGATCAATTTGAAATATTGGGCTAGAGGAGCTTGCTTAAGTTTGTATAGGGAATTAATCAATATGTAAACTAGATGTTATTTTTTTAGTACCTAAAACCCTTATGGTTACACCATGCAAACCTCCTCTTTGTATTTTACATCCAAAAAAGAACTATTAGCATCCATTTGATATACCTACCACCCAAATTGTGATGTAATGAAAATGACTAATGAAAAGACCACCATATTTATAGTTGGATCAAATGTCTCTCCAATATCTTTAAAATCTATACCTTCCTAATGCACTCCCTTTAGCAAAAAAATGGGCTTTGAATTTTTCAATTGATCCAATTGATTTATAATCTTGTAAACCCATTTATAACCAGTGGGTTTCTTTCCATGGGGTAATTCACATAGTTTCTATGTTTTATTCTTCATCAAAGAGACAAATTATGACTTCACAGTAGCTTCCCAATCTAGTTTACCTCTAACCTCTCTATATCTACTAGGTTTAAATATTTGTGAAACTAAAGTAAACTTTGCCTACTCATCCACGTGTCTATGCTCTTTTCCAACTTGTCTAGATTTCCTAGCTATTGCTTTCTCACCCTCCTTGACATATTTCATTATCTAGGTATACCATTTTGGTTATTGACAAGGCTATTATTGTTGGTGAACTATAGTTGGGTGTACCTCTATAAGGGTCTATTCTAAAAGGTCATCCCAAAGTGGATTTTCAACACATGAATGTGGTTGAGTATTCACATATTTATTTTCATTATCAATCTATGATATATAAATACAAGTGGAATTAACTACCTATTGCAGTACTATAAATAGTTATAAAACATATAAAAAAATTAAAGGATTACCATAATATAAGAAGAAAGGATTCTTCTCATATACAATAATTTCTCTACTAGTTATAATATTGTTAATAAAGATAGCAGGCAATTTGTATGCCTTTGATTCTTCACTATAGAAAAAAAACATAAAGGATTCTTAACTATAGCAAAAAAACATAAAGTTTTTTATTTTTTCATCTAAGCTTATTTATTTTCTCTTTACGAATTAATACAAAAGCAACAAATTAAAAATATGAAAATAACTAATTGAAAGTTTTCTTCCACACCATGCTTCTTTAGGAGTAACACTTTGTAGAACTTTGCATAGATACCTATTGAGAACGAAGACCATAATTTTTATTTATACCCAATAACGATATGATATATTTCAATGATGCACCATGCATCTAGTCATATTCATGATTGTTTTTTCCTCCTCTCTACTACCTCATTTTATTTTGAAGTGCAAGGAGTTGTATGTTTCCTATGTATGCCCTCATGCTTATATAAATCTTGAGATTTTTTTGAGGTAAACTCACCTACATTATATGACATTATATGACCTCAAGACCCTAATTATATTTTCATATTATTTCTCTACAAGGACTTTAAAAATTTAAAAGTATGAAAAGCATTCATATTTATTTTAGAAAGCATAACCACAATTTTCTCAAATAATTATCAATAATGAGCAAAAAATGTTTGCAAAAGAAATCGAATATTTATTTATTGGACCACACAAATCAATATGTGCTAAATCAAAACACCTTGTGCATGCCAAGACTTACACATCTCAATCGGTTGATGACTATTTCCAAAGTTGGCATACGTTCCTAATCCTAAATGGATGGTAGTCTATAAACCATGTCAGTGAGAACTGATAAATACTTATAATTTAGATGACCAAACCTCTCATGCCAAAGAACAAAACTATTGTATTCAAATACCAAGAAAAATAAATTGGAATGCTTGGAATCAACTAACTTGTATAGACCCTTCTCACATATCTTATTCTTATAAATCTTGAGAGTAATAAGCTTGTATTTATCCACATGCATCACCTTACATATGTTTTTACAAAAGTGCACAACAAGTTGAAAACTCTTAGTGATTTCATTAAAGAATATAAGGTTTTTGTTCATATCAGGAACATACCAAATATTATTGAAGGTGTATGTAATATTGTTGTTCAATTTTATATTAACATCACCACACACTTTAACAAAATGTGATCTATCATCATCAAGTAAAATAGACTTGTTCTTACTTTGAATTTTAATGAAATTAACATATTAGTTTTTAAAACATGTATAATGTTTGAATGCTCCAAAGTCATAATACCACTCAATAGATTGAAAAATGTAATTTAAGATTTTATAGAATCAAACTTCTCTTCATGATCTTCTATTTTGATAGTGTTTTCATAGTTTGTTCCTTGTTGAATTTATTTATTCTTCTACTTACTAAATAAATGTTTAAAAATAAATGACTTGGGACTACTTTATATTAGAATTTTTACCTTGCTTTTTATCAAACGATGAGAGTTTAGTATTTTGATTGAATTCACATTAGAAGTTTTACCTTGCTTGTGATCAAATGATGAGAATTTAGTATTTTAATTGTGTCTATATTTGGATTTAGCAATAAATGCACTTTATATACTCCTTAAGGATGATACTCCCATATATGACTATCTCCTCTATTTATATTTAAGTAAAGAAGATATTTTTTAAAATCATGAATTTGAGTTTCAACAAGCAAATGCAAAGACCCAGTAAAAGACTCACAAGACAGAGGTAAATATTGCAATGTTAACCATGTCCTCATCATTGAATATATTTTGAATGGTATTTAATCAATCTTGTAAATATTTTAGATACATGAGGTACATAGAAATAACTCCTTCCACCAACTATGCAGAATAAAGAATATTATTTAAAAATAAAGCATGCATTGCTTCAAAAATTTGATACTTATTTTGAAACTTCGTCTATAATGTTGCAACATCATTCTCGTCATAAAATTTAGGAATCAATCACATACAATACATAATTTGAGAAACATGAAAGCTTCTCTATGTCTCTTGTTTAAGCTATCAACATATTTTTTTAGTCTAGTTTCTTACTTAATAACTACATTTTTCAAATCTCAATAGTCTCAAATTGTATCTTATGGTTTCACACACTATAATTTATTCTAGATAGTTTCGATAAATTAGAAAAATTAGAGACTAAATATTTATCATTTTTCTATTAATGACAACACCAAATAGTGAACATAGAATATCGAATTCCAAATAAGCATAAAAAACTAGACTTAAAGCAATGAATGTCAAACATTACAATTTGCTCCACCCAAGCTTAAAACTTGGACAAACTCCAAGTTGCGCTTTACCCAAGTTGGAAATGTGAGCAACCTTCAACTAGTGCTTTACCCAAGCTAGAAATATGAGAAACCTTCAACTAGTGCTTTGCCCAAGCTAAAAACATGGAAAATCTCCAAGCTACACTTTACAATAGCCTAGTTGAACTCTAACTATCACAAGTGATAACTTAATTAAATTTCAACTATTAAACACCATATACCATTTGTAAAATCTAATAGATCTAAACACAACATAGAAGAGAACCTTTGTTGACAACGCAAAACACTAAAATTGTTTATAGAGTAACAATCTAGAGTCATTGACTACCAAAGATAAAATATATGACTTAGATGAAATGAGCAATGTGAGATAAACTCCTCTTTTCTTTCTTCTATTATGTTTATAACATAAAATAATGTAATACAAGTTGCTCTATTTGTATTTTTGAGCTCTAATTTATAATGATTTACAATTTGGTAATTGGTTGGTGTTGATAAATTAGATCTTATAAATTTTAACAAGTTATCTCTACAAATATTAATGTTATCTCTAAAAAACCTAAGAAGTTATCTCTAAATATTTGTTCTAATAAAAATCTATGACTTATCTACTAAGAGACTTTGTTCTAATAAAAATCTATAACATGTTTATTAACATAATTTGTTCTAACAATAAAGAAACCAAAATTAGACTATTAAGAAATAACTAAAAAAAAAATTTGAATATAATTTTTGTTTTAAAATATATCAAAATTTTAAATTTAGCTATATATGAAGTTATCAAATGGTAATAGTTCAACCGATTAGATTCCTTAAGATTCAAGGAGACCCAGCTTGGAATCTTGCCAAGTGATACATAGATAATAACCAAGTTGTTGTAACACCATTATATAATGATAATGAAATATATGATACATAGATAATAACCAAGTTGTTGTAACACCATTATATAATGATAATGAAATATAGGAAAAGTCCGTTGCAATCCTATATAACTAATTAAAATTTTATATATAAAAAAAATTCATATTTTCTAAGTCTCCTTTGTAGTGCAAGTGGAGAAGGTGAGCCTGGCCCCACTGAATGGGAGGTCCACAGTTCAAACTTGTACGATGCAAAGGAGGACACAAAAAAATCTCTTGTGACTTCCCTCTAGATAGTGGTACACCCGGATGGGATGATATTGTCAACCACCTAAGAGTGGCTCTCCAGGTTTTTTTCTAGCATAATTTTTTTCTAAAAAATCTCTTGTGACTTCCCTCTAGATAGTGGTACACCCGGATGGGACGGTATTGTCAACCACCTAAGAGTGGCTCTGGAGGTTTCTTTCTAACATAAGTGAGTCTGTCTTAATTAATTATGCCCAAAAAAATTAACACAGACCAACAGTGGAGTTTAATTTTGAGCCAAAACAAACATTAGAATCTCTTCTTGCAGCTAGACCTCCAACTTAGTTTTGGATTTCAAAGGAGCAAGTAGTGAGTCCTAAATTCTGATCTTAGGACTCACAATGGATTTCAAATTAGAAGGATATTGGTAATTTTTTGCTAAACTCCCTCTCACAAATGATCTACTTGGTTTTTTATATGAACCATCCCCAACAATGACTGATCACCCTAACAACAGAATACATATTCTAGCGACTTTTGTCTAGAACTCTTACTTCTTCTCCGAATCCCACGCACAGTACTCAGAGCTTAACTGTCAAGTATAAATGTAAAGGCTAGGCATAAGCTCAATAGAACTCTAGTTTTTCTGACCTTTAGTAAGTGTTGTTATCCTAAAAATATTTCAGTTTCTAACTCACTTTTATGTAAAAGGGTGGGGAACCCTGTTAACATTTTTTTTAATAACAACAAAAATCATATTTCCTATTAAATATTATATTTACAAATTTATTTACTACTTTATCAGCAGAGTCTACATTTTGAAATCAATTTTATATAGACGCAAGTATCCATTTTTGAGCTCTTGTTAGCCATGCACATTGACAATTTTTTTTTGTGACTAAAGAAAAGGATTTTGAAAAGGACCTTCACCCTTTTATAATAAAATCTTTAATTTGTTTTAAAAAAAAACAAAGACTCTAAATTTACTATAACTGAACTTGATCCTATAAAAAAACACAGACTCTCCTTGTTCAACTAAAAATTTGTCTAAATTTACCATAACTGAACTTGATCCTATATTGCCTGATACCTGACAGAACCCATCGACAAGTTTGATTGAGTGTGCTTACCACATCTTAATAACACAAGATAATACATAAAATATGTTAAATGCTAATCATATGCATCTTAAATTGATTTTTCAATATGCATTTTTATGTTTCAATAGGCTTTCAAGATATGTTGCCATGAAGCAAACTCCATCAATATCAAACTTATGGCAGAATCTTTGAAAAAATCTTCTAATCATTTTATAATACAATCATCCCGTAACTAAATCATCCTCTTCATGTTATTATAATTTAAATATCTCAAAGAAAACCATAGATGTGAAGCTTAGCATGTTACTCAACCAATATGATAATTACTCATCTAATTCAATATTTAAACATTCATAATTTATTGCCGTCAACCTTATTTGTCAAACTTACATGATGTTAATCTTTCTGTTATCCTCCTCGGTGGTGTTGTATGCTGTCAAGCGTCCATAGTCTCTTTCCATGAAGACCATGGTTTGAAAGTTCCATAGTCTCTTTCCATACAAATCCTTCAAATAAAGGCCAGACACCTCCTTCTCAAATTAGTATAAATTTGGCACATAAATAACGGAGGAGAAGACAAATGTTAGGAAGCCATTAGTACAATCTAAGAATAAAAATAACGGAGGATAATATCCAAACGATAGAATAGAAATATGGAACAAGACTAATTTAAGCACCGCCCTATTTAAAATTCTTCCATAGTTCTCGAGCTTGACCTTAATGCAAATTTTTAATCCTTAATCCATCCCATCTCTGCACATGAAAAATAACCACCTCCTTTCCGCGTAGATGGCGCTGCAAAAAGGTATTAACTGCTCACACATCCGTGGAAGAAATTTATAAAAGCAATCTTCAATCTTCCGCGATGAGGACACTGTAACGGACATCACAGACTTACACGTACCAAGTATTGACTTAGTAAGGTTTTGATTTATTATGGGCACTATGGAAAAGGAAGGCCAAATATCTAGAAGCAACTTTAAAAGTTGGCTGCTGTTATAAAATTCAAACTGTGATGGAATATGTGTGCGTACAAACGTGATCCTATGACATCAAAGTTGTTTAGTATTAAAAAAAATTTAAAAGGGATCCTATAATCTTTTAGGAAATATATTATCAATTGAAGAACCCAGAAAGTTTTACAATATTGTATGTGTCAATTTGTAAAGTTTGTACTTCCACATTTTATGTGTAACAGACATCACAACCTTACACGTACCAAGTATTAACTTAGTAAGGTTTTGATTTATTATGGGCACTATGGAAAAGGAAGGCCGAACATCTAGAAGCAACTTTAACAGTTGGATGCTGTTTGATATAGTTTAAAAAAAAATTAAACTATGATGGAATATGCGTGCGAATAAAGATGATTTTATCACATCAAAGCATTTAAGTGGTATATATATATTTTGGTATTAAGAAAAAATAAGGTTTTCAAAGGGATCCCATAATCTTTTACAAAATATACTATCACAAAGATAGTCAGAGGAACAAAGAATAAAACGTAATAAAGAAAAGAGGCATAGGCAAAAAACATCAAGGAAAATAAAGATGAAAATGATCAATGGGAAAGAAAGCAATTACCAAAGAATTATTAAGAGTAACTGTCAATACAAAGTTTGTAGGAGTTTTTTTCAGTACTCTGCTATGTGTGTCTGCAGCTTTTTATTTCTCCATTGTCTCAAGGAAGGGATCCATGTCTGTTTATTTTTTGTAATTATGATGCATGAGTGTTTTATTGGGGTATACCCAAAATGTTGTATGGGAAGTTTCTTTTTGATAACAGGCTATGTGCCTTACAAGATGTAATGGCTTTGGCAGCATGTAGATTTTACATATATAGGATCCTTAGTAAGGATATGTTCATCAACAGCCCTGGGCTGATTTTTGTAAAAGGTTTTGGGTCAACCTGTATAACCCGGTATTAATGCTATAATATCTTATCTACCAAAAAAGAAAATGATCAATGGGAGAACCAAGAAAGTTCTACAACATTTTATGTGCCAATTAGTTAAGTTTGTCCTTTCACATTTTATGTGTTGTTGGGACAATGATGTAAAAATAATTGTTTTTAAAATTTTAATATTAAATACCAAAAAAATTTAAAATTTTAATATTTTATAAGTATGAAATTGACTAGAAATGAAGATTTTCACATTATAAGCCAAAATTTTCACTTTTATAAGTAAACCTTAAAATTTCATTTCAATAAATTTAGGGCAAGTGGTGAAAAGCTAGAAGTTTTACATTGTAAATGAGGGTTTCAATCACATGAGTGAATATTAAAGTTTAAGTCCATGGAGTTAAGCTTGAGTGGTTGAGATGGATTATCTTCTATGGAGAAGGACTGTGTTTGAAAGTCTCCATAGGTATAGATGCCCTCTATGAATGAGTAGTGGGTGCTTGGTTACCAAGTTATCTTAGCCTCATTACAAACACAATTAGTATAACTTATTAAAATCTCATTGGGTTTAGGGCCCAAGAAATGGTAAGTAATGAGTTTCATACCTAAGTTAAGGTTCAATACTATAGGTGAACGTTAATATTTCTTGAGGAGTTTCATATTATAATGCAAGGTTTCAATCCCATAGGTAAACCTTAAAGTTTAACCTAATCAATTTTGAGTAAATTGTGGGATGTAAAATATTCACATCATAAACAAAGGTTCCAATCTCATGGGTTATTCTTAACATTTTTTATCAAGCTAATATTGAGAGGTTAACATGTGTTGTATTTCACAAAGAAAGGTTAAGTTCAAGTCTCAATACAAGCATGGAGATTCTATGTATTTAAGTGATGGGTAGTTGACCCCCAAGTGAGTTATCTTGGCATTATTATGAATCAAAATATGTGGTGACCCATTAAAAAGAGTATAAAATTGATCAAAATTTTAAGATATCCACATATTCTCATTATCAATATTTTTACAAGTGAATTGGTTATAGAAATGAGATTTTATTGATAACCCAATATAAAATCTAGCTAAATCTAAGGATATCCAATAAAATATATTTAATGCAAGTAATTATTGATCATATTAAATGCCTTGGAAAGATATTTTATAAAACCAATAATCAAATCCTAATTAAAATATCTATTGAGAATCAACAGACTTCAAATTTGACCTATACCTACTATAGAGAGGGAAAATTGTGCACCTCGTACAATTCTTAATCGGATCCACTAGGAACTGATGTGACTGCAGTGGTGGTTATATTATCTACACTCAGGAACACAAAGGAACCGGTTCACTAGGAATGGTTTTAGGACTTGATCCAAGTTCACGGTGAAAATATTTAATGTGTCAATTAAGAAATCACCTATGTTTGACCTTTCTATCCTAAAGTATAGAAATGAAAGAACAATGCAAAACACACAAGATGCACAAAAATAATATCTAACCCTAGTATGATTCTTTTATTCAATGGTCTCTAACCCTAGGTTGCAAGAAATGAAATCCTTTTTATATTTGAGCAAAGGCACGAGTAAAAAACACAAACAGAACTAAACCCTAGATGCAAAACTATATGCCTTTTCTTTTAAATGCCTAGAAAGCAATCAAATATTTTTAATTTTTATTTATAACCTTGGGTTTGAATAAAAAAGATAAAATAAAAAAACCTAACAACTTTAACAAGGATAGTTATCTGATCTAGTGTTTGATCCAAGATTTATCTCGCATCCATAATATCCCATAGCTCCAAATATTCAAAATAGCCTCACAAAAACTCTAGAAAATATGGTTAGCGTTTGGCAGTCTGCGTAGGTCACTATAATACTGAGCTTGGAGGCATAGCAATCAAACCCCCTAGGTCCTTTTAGTTGAACGTCCATAATAAAAATGAGCTTTGACCTTTGTAACAAACACAATAAAATATACCAGTATAGAACAACAAATGAAATGCTAACAAAATGGATACAAAGCTTGAACAAGAATGCAATTTTGAGATCTAGGGTTTGGGAACATATAATTGCCCCTAAGCTAATATGATATGGAATGCAAATGAAATAGAATAATAATAGTTAGAAAATAATGCAATTAAATATGAAAGAGAATGCAGAGGACACGCAAAATGAAACCCTAGGATTTTGAGGTAAACAATCACCCCAAAGCCTAACTAGATCGAATTTGTGCCCCGTAGAATACCAAGCATGGATTCAATGATAGCATAGAAATGGATGCAAAACATCCAACAGGAAAAAGTAAACCTTTCATCGAATTTGTACCTTTTATAAGATAAGATACAAATTTGCACAAAAGGGTTTAAAACCCTAAAATAGAGACCAAAACATAACAAAAAAATAAACTACGATGAATAAGTAAACTAATAAATGCAAAGAAACAACTTGGTGATATCATGGAAGAAGCAAGAGTAAAGGTGGAAGACCTCTCTTCCTTCAATAAAAATTATCATCAAGGCTTTATCCACTTGTTAAACCACAAGGAACACACCAACAATAGAACACCAAAGCACCAAGAGCACCAGAAGATTGCACAAGAAGCCAAAGGAACTCTAATTTTACATGAACTTTTTAGATTGCTAGCTTGTAATCTCAAGAACATAATTGGGTTCCTTTTGGGAAAATGGGGATCCAATCCCTTTATTTATAAACGTTTTGGAGGGCTAAAAGGTGGGAAAAATGAAACTTAACCTTGATTAGGCTGACGCTCCAAAAGGGTTAGCTTAAAATTTAGGTTTTTTGAAGAAAATTCCTAAATTTACCTAATCTAAAGGGTTAGCATGGATTCGGTCAAGGTCAAGAAAAGTAAGGCAAAAAACAAGAAAACGCGGCCAAACTTGCTCCTAGCAAGTTTGAGAACCTCACAAAGGAACCCAAGGAAAAATGACTCATGTGGGTGGGTAAATTTTTTGTGTCTACATTTTACCCCTACTTTGATCCATTTATGTCCTAATAAATATTTCAAAGAAATATGTAGACACCTATGGGTGAAAAGGATAGCAAACACAAGAAAAATAAAAAGAGGTGGTCGATTTAGAAGAAAGGGGTGGTGCACAAATAGTATCATTTCAAAAACATTGAATATTTAGCATGCAAAATGATGTATTAGGGATATTAATGCCTCCTAGGCCAAGGGTGCACCCTCAAGTTTCAGGAGGAATGTAAAATTCCCAAGGAAATTGGAAATGGAAAACTTAGAAGAAAAGAGGACTTCGAACAATGAAAAAAGGTACCAAAATGAAGAAAGAGGAGAGAGAAAGACAAAAAGGAGAAACAAATACTCTACTTGATATTTATATTATTTGATTCAAATACTAAGTTTCAAGTTTGACTGACAAGATAGGGGTAAATATTGCAATATAATGTTAACCATGTCCTCATCATTGATTATATTTTGAATGGTAGTTAATCAATCTTGTAAATATTTTAGATATATGAGGTACATAGAAATGCTCCTTCTACCAATTATGAAGAATCAAGAATATTATTTAAATACAAAGCATGCCTTGCTTCAAACATTTGATACTTATTTTGGAACTTCATCTATAATTTTGCACATCATTCTCGTTATGAAATTTAGGAATCAATCACCTACAATACATAATTTGAGAAACATCAAAACTTCTCTATGTCTCTTGTTTAAGCTATCAACATATTCTTTTAGTCTAAGTTCTTACTTATAACTATATTTTCTAAATCTCAATACTCTCAAATTGTATCTTATGGTTCCACATACTATAATTTATTCCAGATATTTTCGATGAATTAGAATAATTAGAGACTAAATATTTATCATTATTATATTAATGACAACAACAAATAGTGAACGTAGAATATAAAATTCCAAACAAGCATAAAAAATTAGACTTAAAGTAATTAATGTCAAGCATTACAATTTGCTCCACCCAAGCTTAAAACTTGGACAAACTCCAAGTTGCACTTTACCCAAGTTGGACACGTGAGCAACCTTCAAGTAGTGCTTTACCCAAGCTATAAATATGAGCAGCCTTCAACTAGTGCTTTGCCCAAGCTAAAAACATGGAAAAACTCCAAGCTACACTTTACAATAGCCTAGTTGAACTATATATAATTTCTCAATTTGATGTCTTATATCTCCACTCATATAATTAATCTAAGTAGCACTAAATTATAGGTATATTTAGAACTATAAAATTGTGAGTCTTGTGAATCAAAGGTACTCAAACTGTAAGTTTTAGGTTTGACTGACCTATATATAAAATTATATTTATAATATTTATATTATTTGATTCAAATACTCTTCAAAATTAAAATATTAAATAATTGCAAAAAGTCCTAAGATATGAATATAGAGAGAAAAACGTAGTTGATTTGATTTAAATATTCTATTCAAAATATCCAAATTTAAAATTGTAACAAATCCTCACATGAATATAGAGGAAAAAAGGTAGTTGAGCCTTGCATGAAAGTTTGAGTTTTTTTTCTTTTAACGAGTATAAATATATTTTCAAGGAAAACATAGTTAGTTTTTTTAGTAATTTTATATCGCTCAAGTTATTGATGTATTATGCATCCTCCTCAATCATTGTTAAGCTTTTTATATCACTCAAGTAATTTTATATCGCTCAAGTTATGTATATCTAATTTTCTTATGCACAAAAGTTTTTTTTACAATTGAGTATTATTGTTAATGGATTGAGTCCAAACTTCATAGATACATCTCTTCAGGGAATGCTCTAAAAACACTTAAATCTTTAAAAGAAGAAAACTCAATAAGGATTCATTACTATATTTGAAAGCATAGGATGCTTTGGGATGGTGGGAACATGGGATGTTTGTTAGCATTAACTAATACATAAGACTTATCATTTTATTGTTTGTGTAATTTTTTCTTGGCAAGTTATATATTACTTAGAGGTAATTGGATAGTGAAGTATATCATTTTTAATTGGTGATATTGCAAATATGATTTTTATAAAATGAGTAATAAATTATTTGTGGTTGATTTAATTTCCATTACTACTAAAAGAGTTTATTTTATTTGAACAAACATCATAAATGGATATATCATATGATATGTAACAATGAAGATTACATACTATAAAAAATGTATATTATGATCAAAGATAAGTGAAACTTGTAGATAAAGATATAGAGTAGCACCATCATGGTTAGTAACAAATTGCTTATGTTCCTTCAACCTAATGGCTTCAATAACAACAATCATTCTCTTGATATAAATTATTATGGCATGAATTATATTACTTAGAGTAACATCATTAGTGGCTCAAAAGAAAATTACCTTTATTATGAGAACTTTGATATTTTCTTAGGTATATTTATCCAACTATGAATCTATTAAATAAATATTTTGGGTTCCTAAGCTACTCTCTTTAGGCATTGTTAAAAAATATATTGAATTGAAGCTAGTTATCATAAGTAGTTTTATTTACACACACAATCTCATTCAATATCCTATAGTTATTTTTGTAAGCTTGTTATGTCAAATATTTCATCTTAACTTCTGTATTTAAATGTATTTCCAGTTAGATTGAGCATGGTAACATATTATTCTTCTCATGATGTTAATCATTTTTATTGTGTATCAAAATGTCATGTTAGAATTTTCAACATACTAATACATATGCCATTCTCCTTGTGAGTTTATTAGGTTTAGATTATGGATGCAATATAAATTGAACTTCATTATCCACATTACTACTTATAATAAAAACCGCTCTTTTTCCATTTAAAAGAAATATTTTGTTAATAATTGAACAATCACTTTGAATTAAATTACTTGGCCCCCGTTTCAAATTTTTTGCTCCCTCCCTACTCTAGTCTTGAGGATTTTTAGGTGGATCTCCTATTTATCTAGGCCTGGAGGGCCTTCCCAAGATCTTCCTGGTGCCTGTTGCATTTCTAGGGCCTTCTCTAGCTCTTCTTATGGCCTCCCAGGAAGGTTTTTCTCATTTTTATTTGTGAATGTTACCGTCTGGTTGGAAGGACTTGGATATTCTTTCTTCAACACCCTTTGGTGTTGGTTGGATTTCTGATAGTTCAGTGTGGGAGATGGTTTTGCAAAGATTTTCCCTACAATTTTTAGGGTCCTTGGGGATGGTAACATGTACTTCATCATTATTCATAGTGGATTCCTTTTCTCTTCTCTCGAACAAGGCTTTAAAAAGAGGGTTCGACATTTTGTCCATTCGATGTGTGAAGTGACCTAGGATTTCTTTTTATGTATCTTCTTGGTCTTTGATAGGGGACCACGTTCTTAATATCTGCAGATGAGAGGCTCTCATGGTAACTTTCAGGTTGGGATTTTAGTGGTGGGTTCTTGATCTAATGTTGTCTTCTAGAAGATCCTATTCTTGTATGTTTTAGGGTTTTCTAATCGAACCTTTCTCTATAGTTTTTTTGGTCCTCAAGGAGGGGACCCTGTGCTTTCTCATTCAATTACAGGAGAATGTTTCTAGTTATTACTTCCTAGATAGACTATTAGCGAGGCTAGACTTTGATCTATTGCTAGTGATTGTTTGATGGGCCCTATCTATAGTTTTTTTAATCTTTGCAAAGATACCACGTGCATGCTCACTTGCTATAGAGGATGGGTTGCTAAATGCAGTTCTTTGGTCAGATATTTGCTTCTAATTTTGGGGCATTGTGGTGATCTAAATCTCCTCTGGGTTTTTCCATCCTTAGATTGTGCATTCTATCTCTTCTTTCAAAGACATATCGTGGCCTATGGAGACATCCTCGTGCTACTGATCCAACTTATAGGCCTTCGAAAGGTCCTTATGTGCAGTCTTTCCTTGTTTGTGTAGCTTCTCCAGAGAGAAAATCTGATTCAAATTTTTATGCGAGAGTTTTGTTTTAAGTTTGAAAATTTCTACATTGTTTCATTAGGGGCTAGTAGGCCCCCTATTCTCATCGTAAGTTCTATTTTTGTTACATGTTGGTTTTCCCTGTTTAGGAAGGAATCATTTTTTAAAATTTAGGTCTCATTTATAGATGGTCCTACAAAGGTTGTCTCCCTACTTTTCCTATTCCTTGTTTGTCTATAGGAGATAGTTTCTTTTGTTGTGATATTATTGTAAAAGGTTTGGGGATCCTTTCAAAACCCTTCCTTTCAACCAATCAAAAACAAATTACTTTATTTTTTATTGAAGCAAATAAATTCAAGGGTTTTCTAATTCTAAGTTAAACTAACCTGATATATTTAATCTAAGATTGAACTCCACTTTTTTGTAACAAAAGGGTAGTAACATGACTAATTGTATTATAAGAACAATATGTATTAAATTAGAAATATTCTTGTATGTATAAATTTTCGTATGCTTAAAAGATTTAATAGACATATCTTACAACCAAATTGAGTAGATAATCATCATTGTTAGAGATAAATTTCTTTCTTCTATTAAAACAAGTGAATTCATCAATTTTTATAGCAATAAACCTTGTATTGAATGTAAATTTGATATGCATATATATAATAGCACTCTATAAATATGAAACTCAATTATGATCTAGTAACCAATTATTGATTCCATTATTTATGTGAATATATTCACGTAGAAGTGGTATTAGTAATTTACGAATATGAAGTATAATCTTGGTCCTTGAATAGATTTCATGAAATTTAATTATGGTGAATCTATATGTGTTTCAAAACTAGAGAAATAGATCATTGTCTTGTAAAGATTGCTTTTAAGTCAATTGATGGATGATTAGAAATTGCATGGAGGATTAAATATAATAACTACATTGATTATAAATATTGATAATGCTAAATATGCAATGTATATCATAGAACATAATAGTGGGTTAACTTGAATATGCTTGAAACACATGAGTTAATTACATAGAAGTAGTTTAACATGAGGATGACTACATAGGAGAAAAACATGAATATTGGAAAAATGGTAAGGTCAATATGTATCATAAGAAATGAGAATCCCAGGTTGAGATATTTAAATGCATTGTAAATATAAATGTATAGTTTACTAGTAAGGATTCATGTTGTAACCACATGAGGTAGGGTAAAATAATCATAAACATGATCCTTTTAAGCTAACGACTTAAAAATCTAAAGTGTGAAGTAATAAGGGACGAATGATTAATATGTAACAATGAAGGGGGTCATATTGGGGGGTTAGGGAATGCATAAGGGTAAGTAGTAAATTCACACAAGTTGCTCTATTTATATTACTTATCTTTAATTTATTATGATTTGTAATCTAACAATTATTTAGTGCTAATAAAACTAGTCCTACTTCTATTTTATATATTTACCATCAACAATATAAATTTTCTTATTTTCACTATACTATTTCTATATTCTTTTGCACTAACTAAGGAAATAGAGGTAGGATAAGATACCTCTGGTATCTTGAAGCACTAACCTTCAACCATGATAATGACACTTTGGGGACTTAACTCATATATACCATACCTCTTCAATATGAATGGTTATCCGAAAATCACATCTCAAACATACAAGAGAAAATCATACAAAACTTTATTTGAAGGGTTTAATGGAATAACAGAGGAGTTACTATTGAGTGAAATGAATGCCTATCCCTCATTGTAACCATCCATCATTATATGGTTATGGGTGTGGTTTTATAGATAAATTCAAATCCTATATAATCAGAGTATAAATCATATTATTTTGACTCCCATTGTTAACAATGAAAGGAAATACCTTACCTTTGAAGCACGTTTATGAATCCAATATGTGTTCTTCCTCCTGCAACTCCACTAGTGCATCATGTCTGGTGGTAATGGTCACATTTGGTTCATATTCCATGATTTTCTTCCCTCTATCCTCAACATGTGGATGTGAAGGTGGTGGTATAATGGATGTAGAAGGTTGAAACTCAACAAATAATTACTATATTCCTTGAAACATATTTCTTGAATGATAATTCCTCTTGTGATAACTACACCATTTGCTAGTCTTGGTATTCAGAATATTATTTTCTCAGGAGTTTTTCTTCTAGATTTAATTTTAATTTTGGGGATGATCTCCTTTGTCTTAACTATTTGCAATATCACCCTTGCCTATATTTTATTTGTACTTAGTATTTTGGTTTTTGTTATTTGTTTATCCTTATTTTCTATTTTTATTTTTATTCTTCTACTCAAATTTAGTCTAGCAAGTGTGTATACCTCTCCCAATATATTAAATTTGAATATATCCATGTCTTCCACAATAAACCATTGCATCCCATTATGATAATTGAGGATTCAATAACTTTTTGTATCTTGAATACCAAGTTTTTTTTCCATGGAACATAAATTATTAGTATAATCTTGAATAGACCTTTCTTTACCTTGGTTCAATTGTTGCAATTACATGTATTGCTTGTCATAGGCTTCCAAAAAATAATGTTCTTCCTTGGTGGCCTCCATGAAATAATCACATGTGAACACTAATTATTTATGTTCATTATCGTCTTTAACCCTATTGCAATATGCTTCCTATTAATTTCAAATAGACAACGAAGATTTCAAGAGTAAAAAAAAAATATTTCTTGCTATCAATAAATTTATTTATAGAGAAGTATGAATATAAATTATCTAACTAATTTTCTAGGACATCAACATTAATTTTTCTTTCAAAATTAGGAATATAAAAATTCATATCCTCCTCAAAGGATGTGGGAGAACTAAATGGTGCTAGGGTAGTGATATGTTATACAAAGAAGGTTACAAAATTTGTAATAGGGAGTCATTGAATAATTTGAGCAAATTTATCCATAATCTCATTCCTCTATTTTATAAGTATTTTGTTCAACATATCTTGGAAAGAACAATTTTTTCAATTTTTTCTTGTATAGTTACTATCTAATATCATTTGGAATGAAAATGGGAAGCTATCAGAGGGATATCATATCTAAAACCTAAATTTTTGATATCCTAATCTTGTGTTCATGGGAATACATTCAAAATATAGAGTACTTTGATGCCGGTAATACAAAATTAGGATATTGAGATAATGAAAAGAAAAACGAGTTCCATTCATTAACAAAGTTTAACAAATTAGAACACAAAAATATAAGCCAATATAATAGAACATTTTATTGCTCAAAAAATATAATACATTGCAAGCAATCTTTGAGAAGAGATGTGAAGCTATAACATTGCATACGTTACTCATGTATTTTATAGTCAAGGATGCATCTCTCTTGATATAATATTTGGTAAGTTTGAAATCCACCATATTGAATATGGGAGGTCACCCATATAAAAATATGTTGGTTCATCTTCCATGAGTTACAAAGTGCATATTAAACAAAAATCACATACATATGACTTATAATTTTATGTTTTGTCTTTTATAGTTGCAAGCTTACTGTAGTGGTAAGACCTTTAGCCTCTTTAGGATGTCCAAGGTTCAAACCCAACTCAGTATGAGGGGACTAGGATCCCTCATAAAAACCTGTGTAAGCTCATTGAAAAAAATTGTATTTTGTCTTTTACTAATATGTCAATATGTCAAAATAGCTAGAGATGCATATTAGGAAAGTAATATTTTCAGTAAATATTTTATTTTGCATTTTTTAAGGGTCTTTAGAGCATTTTTTCTTGGCATGGATTTTTGCTTAAATATTTTAGTTCTTCCTATTTTTGGATTTTATAGCAATTTCCATAAATGAATGGAATCCATACATTATCAAGTATTACAAAAAATAAATGCATAGAAAGAAAATACACACAATATAAGGGTGTATATGGACATCAAATTATCTCACTATAGAAAATATAGAATACACTCTAACTAATAATAAAATGATTGATATAATGCAGAATTTATACCCAAATGCAAATTACCTTTAGATCAAAAGGTTAAATAATTGATCTCTAGGTTTAAAATAGTAAAGTATTATAAAAATGCCTTGTTCAAGGTTTATAAGGGCCAAAAGGGCTTATACATACAATACAATACAAAGTTAGTTGTGGCCTCAAGTGAATCTTAATCACCACTCATTTAAGCATGCCCCCTTAAGTTGAATAGGGGACATGGAGAGAGATCTTAATTTACCATCTCTCCTTAAGGGACACTCTTCCACACCAAGTAGCTCCTATATGCGTACAAAAGAAACCTCAAGAATAACATTGGTCAGCATATATACTAACACTTTTTTGATGGCACAAAATAGGAACAAGCATTCCAAAATCATAATTTCATATCACATAATGCATCTAAATCTCAATTTTCTTGGTCTAGTAATGAAATATTGGATTACAAACAAGTTGGATGGTGCCTTGATTGTCAAGCTGAAGAGTGACCAGATATGATTAAGGAATACTCACCTACTCTAGAATTATGAGCATTCATAAAATGCGCTCATCTTACTTATAATATTTAGCTTGTATGGAAGACTAAGATATAGTAAACTATCATTTAAAGTTTCATAAAATACCATTTATATCTAAATAAAATACAAAGTCTATAGTGGAGAGCTAGTAATCCAAATCCTCTTGACCATGGTCTAGTGACACTCTCAAGGGATTTGCATGCACTTGGAGTAATAGCTTATAACAAAGACTATATTGGATCATGTGTAAGTAAAGTAAAGGAAACCTCTCATAGGAGATTGATATAATTTGGCATCCACTAAAGGAGTCATACAAAAAACTTGAAGCTTTAGGTCTAAACAAAAGGATTCCAAGTGGACTTACAATCCTCCATCCTAAAGTACTAAAGAAGAACCAATATATACTTGGGATGTGAAATAATTATCCTAGAAGTTGTTTGATCAATCTAATTTTTTACGATACAGTGTGGGAACTCTATATATTTTTGGATTATATTACATTATTTGGTACATGATAATGTACCACCTTGGGTACATCATTATAAATATTATATTAGGAGTGTGTTCTATATTAGAGTGTGAGTAAATATTTTATGTAATGTAATAATGTGTAGGAAATGCACAAGTGTCATGTAATTGAGTGTGCAAGGATGATGAGTGTAAATGTGCACAAGTATCCATTATGTAAGAGTACACATGTGTCCTTAGAATAGGAAAGTGAAGAGTCTAAAAGAAGAGTGAAGGCTAAGAGTATACCATATGAAGAGTCACATTCTATTATATATGTGACTAGGAATTGTAGAGAGAAGAGAGTGTGTGTGGCCTTTATTCTAAATAATTTTATGAGTTATTTATAAATTTATTTATGAGTAATGTTTGAATAAACTATTGCCATTATTGAGTGTTTTATATTGCAACTTTATATTTGATTATTGTGGTTATTTACTTTAATATTTTAACATCACAATCTAACAATGGTACCAAAGCTACAAAAAGTATTTTATTGCACAGGTTTTTAAAATTTGCAAATAGTCTAAGGATATTTCCAATGATCAAGGAGAAACCAGTGAAGTTGAAGATATTACCTTTGGAGAAGGAAAACCATAGAAGATAATATTTCCACTGTGTTGAATAAAAACTAGTGAAGATTGGAGATTCAATATTTGAAAATTTTAGATAGATTGAGTTTACCTATTCCAAGAATAAATTCATAATAGAAGACAATCTACAACATAGTTTCAGGTCTTAAAGATAGACCTTGACATTGACAAGATTAAGAGACCCAAGAAAGAGATCCTATTGGAAATTTTGATAGAGAAAGCAAATTTGAAGGTAGAAGAAGATTCCAAGTTGCATTTGGCTACAATATTCCCATAGGGTTGCAGAATAACTTGTGAAGACTAGGACTCAACATAATTTTTACCACTAGACTAGAAAACAAATAGTGAAGTTAATTGATTTTAGAATTTTTAAATATTTGAATGTATTTAATTATTTATAAGTTTTTTTGGTTGAAATGTATTCTCAAAATTTGAGAAGCTTCTTGAAATATATAGAGAAGAATTTCACCTTTGATTGCCTATGTGCTTTCCTCATGCAAGAATTGATTTTGGGATTGCAGCAAAAGAGTAGACATTGAAGATTAAGGAGGCCCAAGAGAAATGCCCCATTGAATATTGAAGATTGAAGATTGAGGAGACCCAAGAGAAGAGGTCCCATAGCAGATTGAAGAGAGAAGAAAGAAAGAGGCTAGAGAAGCCCTATTGAATATTGAGAAAAAGGAGACCCGAGAGAAGAGGTCCCATTGAAGACTTGAGAAAGGAGATAGGATATTTGAGAGAGAATATTGAGGAGGCCTAGGAAAAAGGTCCTATTATTATTTGAAAGGAGAAACAAGGAGAATAAAAAATTCCTATTGAAAAAATTGAAGTGGCCATTGGAGGAGAATTGAAGAAAGTTCAAGGTAGAAGATTGCAAAAAGAAGAAACTCCTAAAAATAGGTAATAACACCAGATTTGGGATAATCATCACCATCTGATAACAAGCCCAAAAGGATTTATGAAACTAATTGAAGGAGGAAATATTTGGTAAGAAGTTGAAGAACATAAGATTTTATTGAGAGCGGGTGTGAACAGTATAAGACCACTTTTTACTTTTCTTCTCTCAAGCAATATTATCCAATATATCAATGACAATATCAACAATAGTAATCAAAGCAATGCACAAATCACCACATACAATAGAGACACCTATTGGGTATTTTGAGGAATATTAGTTCTCATTGATGTCAAAAGGTTTTAAGAAGAATTGCAATTTTGATTTGTTCCAAAAGAGCTTTATGTGAAGCATGATTTAAATGGTTTTTCTCAAAACCATTGATGGTAAAATAAAAGGTTTTTCTTAAAACCTATCGAGAAGCCTAAGGAATTAAATTGATTATAATTAATTATAATAATTTAATTATATATATTAATTTGTGATTTTTTTTTTAAGCGAAAACCCCTTGTGGGGCCGCCTTGGTCTAAGAGACCATGAATAAGGGGTTCTACACCATCAAAGTCACCCGGGAGTCGCACCTGACCCTGCCCGCACCAACATTATCAATTGGATTTTGAGTACCCAATTCAACTTTTTGGTAGGGTGGAGATTCAAACCTGGGACCTCCCTTTGAGGATTGCCCTCTCCTCTCCAACTCACCTACAACACCTGGGTATATTAATTTGTAATTTAATTTAATAATCCTTTTGGTTATTAAATTAATTATAACTTAATTATATTAATTATTATTATTATTAATTAATTTATAATTTAATTAAATTACCTTATGGTAAGGTTGGCAAAGTTTAAATTTAATTGCAATTGTCTTTTCCCCGTCGACATCATCAAATTTTGTGGAGCACCGATGTCTAAGTCAAATGATGGATTTCATGTATAAATGCCATGCCAAGGGGCATTCAAACCTTACCTTCATCGATTGATTTTTAGTGATCGAGCAAAGTTTATTTCGTGCAAATCGTTGAGGAAGAAGACAAAAATTATTTTATCTTTTAGCACCAGGAAGAAGACTAGTGGGGAGGGCTTAAGGCCTCACTCCCATTGGACAGTGTGGTCCATTGGCAGTGCATGTTTTACGAGAGCATTTTGGAGTGGGAGTGACCACGATCGACTCGCGTGGAGGTTGTTGGTGTGTTTGTCTTGAGCACCGAGGTGGAAATATTTTGGCATGCACTTTTTAAGTGCCAAGCTTGGGAAGAAAGAGCACGTGGTGCTCTTAGCCTCCCAAGCATGTGCCTAGCGCACACGGTGGTCAAGCCCGCAACTAGGGTGCACGAGGAGGCGGTGGTTGTGGGTTCGAATCCCACAAGTGGCAAAGGTACTTTTAATTAAATATTTTTTATTTGCCTAATGTTTTTCCTAAGGTGAAAAAGGGAGTTATAAGGGTAAATGAAAGGTTACTTGCTTGGTAATTAATTTATGTTATTGGAGTTATAAGGAAAGTGGATTTGATTTTTGCCAAAGTTCTTTTTGCCATTAAATTTAATTAAGGAGGTTTTTGAGTTAATTTTGGTGGATGTTAAATTTATTTTAATTGGGAGATTATAAGGTGTTATTGGACAAATATTTTATGTATGTTGATGGTTGTTTTTAAAGATGGAGTGATAAGGTGTAATTGAGTTTTTGCATTACATTGTGAGAGAGATTTATCTTCTAACCTCTTTGAGTTTGGCATAGAAGTGTTTGTGGTTGTGGTAGATATTTGAGGTTCCTTCATCATCAAGAAAATGTATGAGCACATTCTTCCATAGTTGAGTTGATTGATTGGTTTTCTGAAAATAAGTTTGGAGTGAAAAGGATTTGATTAGGGCTTCCTTATTGAGTGTGTTTGAGTTAATGCTTCAAGGTTTTTTGGAATAAAGAGTTGTTATTAAAACCTTGTTTTATAAGCATTGTTGTTGAAGCCATTGGTTGTGTGAAGAACTTGAACTAGGGTTTGAAAAGAACATGAGTATCATTGTTATGTGAGAGTTGTTTTATAAGCATTGTTGTTGAAGTGAGTTGTTGAGCAAAGAACTTGAACTAGGGTTTGAAAAGAAATGAGTATAATTGTTATGTGAGATTTGTTGTTGAGCATTGTTGGAAATATTTTGAGTGAGTGATCATATGCTTGGACTAGGGTTTGTGAGCAAGGATTATTTCATTGAGTGATTGGTTGAGTAGACTTGGTTGAGCCTAGTCAAGTGGATGTGTGAAGTGATTGTTCAAGTTCCATAAAACAAACTATTCTATATTATAAATTAATTTGAGAAAGTGATTGAGTTGAAGCATATTGAGTCTCTAACAAATTTCTTTTCGTATGTTTCTAAAAGAGTGATTGGAAGTGATTGAGCATTGTGATGAGTATAGAGCATATTGAGTCTCTAACAATTCTCTTTATGTTTCTATGAGATTGGACAGGTTCTAGTGTGGACTTGTTGAGCAGATTTGAGGTAAGTCTTTGAGAAGACTTGTGGATAGATTTGAGTAAGCTTTTGTGGAAGCTTACAATACAGATTGAGAGCATATTTGGATAAGTTCTTGTGAAGACTTATTAAATAGAATTGGATAAGTTCTTGAGAGGACTTATTGAGCAGATTTATATAAGTTCTTGAGAGGAATTATTGAGCAGATTGTACAAAGTTCTTGAGAGGACTTATTGAGCAAATTGGACAAGTTCTAGAGAGGACTTGTAGATAGATTGGTGTGAGCTTTTGTGAAAGCTTACAAGGCATATTTGAGACAAGTCTTTGAGAAGGCTTGAGAGCAGAGTTGATTGATTGATTTGTTCAAACCTTGAGTTAAGGTTTGGGGCAGATCCAAAGAGTTGATTTGAGATTGATTCAAGCCTTGAGTTAAGGCTTGAGGATAGATATTGAGGATAGATTTGTGCTAGACCGAAGGACTGTGTTTAGTACAGATATTGAGGATAGATTTTGGTGCATATTTGAGGACAGGTTTGTGCTAGACCAGATACATATATTGAGCATATTTGTTCTAGACCAAAGGACTATGTTTAGTGTATATTTGAGATAGATATTTGGAGGTGATAGAGTATAGAGGATGATAGTCTCTAGTGGATAGAGATCCATTAAGCCAGGGTAGTGAGGACAAGAGTCTTTAGTGGATAGATATCCATTAGCCAGTGTAGTGGGGGCAATAGTTCTTCTAGAAGATCACCAACTAGAGCTAAGGAGAAAGGATTTCTCCTGTGGATAGAGATCCATGAACTTGATTAGGGGATTGGTGTCTCCTTTGGATAGATATCCATAAACATTGTAATAGGGAAAGGATTCCCAAGAGATTTATTGAGAAAATATTAGTGAAATATTTTCTCCGTGGAGTAGCCCACATTGGGTGAACCACGTTAAATTGGTGTCTCTATTGTGTGTGATGATTTATGCATTGATTTGGTTATTGTTGTTGATATTACTATCTTTACATTGCATAATATTGATTGGAAATAAAAGTAAAAAGTGATATTATACTGTTCACCCCCCTCTTAGTATAAGCTTGTGTTCTTCAATTGGTATCAGAGCTGGTTCCTTCAAAAAAGGTTTAACAACTTGAAGGAAGATCTTACAAGAACACAAATGGCAAAGAAAGGCAAAGGTAGAACCATGAGATACAAGAAGAAAAGAACACACATGGTCATGAAAGAAAAAGAAGATGAATTTGATATTGTTGTTTTGGGAGGAAAAGTGGAAATAGATTCAAGAGATGAATCAAGCAGTGGAGAAAAGATCAGATGGATAAAGTTTTGTACCAGATGTAGGAATACAGGTCACCATGCAGCTTATTGTCCATAAGAAGGTGAAGAATGTTTTGTTTGTGGTCAACTCGGTCATGATGCAGGTTATTGCAATGGGTTTAGTAGCGGTGAAGATGAAGATGATATTCTAAGAAATGAAATCTAGAGGTTGGTTCAAGAAAGGATAATAGGGAAAATCAAAATAGGTATGAAGAAAAAACTCTACTTTTAGTATTAGAAGAAAATACTCCTATTGAAGACCAATTAAAAGAAGAGGAAGATTCAGAAAAAGAAAAGGAGGAAGCCACTCTTAAGGAACTTGTTGAATTGAAAAGGCAGAATTTAGAATTGAAGGCTCAAATACAAGAAGATGAGATATGTAAGACAAATCTTCTACAAGATCTCTCTGACTTGAGAGATAAGGTTGAAAAGGCAAGAAGAGTTGAAGAAGGTATGATTGAACAGGTCAAAGGTAAAAGAGATAGAATGTGAAAGACTTATGGTTACTCTTGAAGAATTAAAAAGGGAGAACTCAGGATTAAGGGTTCAAGCTCAAGAAGATGAGAAAGCAAAAGCAAAGTTTCTACAAGAACTCACCAACTTCAAAATCAAGGTTGAAGAGGCAAGAAAAATTGAAGAAGGTATGGCCAAAAAATTAAAGAGAAAATATCTAGAGTGTGAAATATTAGAGCATGAGATAGTTTCACTAAGGATGGAAGTAAAAGGCTCTAAGGACAATCTGCACAAGTTTGAGGAAAATCCAAAGACTTTGGACAGGATTATCAATGCACAAAAGTCATCAATCACCAAAACAAGACTTAGTTCTAAAGAAGAACAAAGGAAACAAGAAGCAAAAAAAGGAGAGTCAAGATCAAACACCAAAAAAGAAGAAGCATCAAAAGAAGTAAGTAAAAGAGAGAGTGAGACTTCTAAGGATATGTTGGACAATAGAAAGTTCAACAAGGAAATGAACAATACACAAGTAAGGAATAGATGGAACAGGAAACAGGACAAGGTAGAAGAGACTAAGAGACCAATGGGGTCTAGGCAAAGTTTCTTCAATGGATGATGCTTCTCATGTCACAGGTTTGGGCACATAGCTTCATAGTGCAGGACACATGAAAGATAGGAATATGGGAACAAATAACTTTTCCATGGGTATTGCTACTCATGTAATCAGTTTGGTCACAAGGCAATGAATTTTAGGGTTCATGACAAAAGAGGATATGGCTTCACTAGGAGAAATCCTAAGATATTTGCACCTCCAAGGAATAATAACATTAAGTATTATAAGTGCAATAATGATGGTCACACAACAAAGTGGTGTAGAGCAGACATTCCAGAATCAAGTATGAACAGGAACATGAACAAGAACATGGATATGAACAGGAACAAGAACATGGATATGAACAGGAATAGGAATAGGAACAAGAATGTGGACATGGATAGGAACATGGACATGGAAAGGAATAGTCAAAGGAATCAGAAGAATCAGATGAGAAGAAAAGAGGATAAAGGTAAAGAACAGTGCTTTCTGGGAGTAGAAATACTCCCACCCTAGAATTAACCACCTCAAGAGGAGGTGGGGGAGGGGCTAAGCTAAGAGGCTCATTCTTAGCCCCGAGCCCCAAAGGTGACCCTTTTCCATTGATGTCAAAGGGGGAGAGATTTGAGTAATGGGGAGAGATTTGGTATTTGAGCAAAGAGGAGAGATTTGAGCCAGGGGGAGCAATGTCCTAGGGGGAGCAGAACCCAGAAAATGTTAAGTTTCTGGTAAAAAGAGTTTGGGTTGCCATCAATGACAAAGGGGGAGATTGTTGGACATTTTGAGGAATATTAGTTGTCATTGATGTCAAAATGTTCTAAGAAGAATTGCATTTTGATTGGTTCCAAAAGAGCTTTATGTGAAGCATTATTTAAATGGTTTTTCTCAAAACCATTGATGGCAAAATAAAAGGTTTTTCTTAAAACCTATGGAGAGGCCTAAGGAATTAAATTAATTATAATTAATTATAATAATTTAAATATATATATATATATATATATATTAATTTGTAATTTAATTTAATAATACTTTTGGTTATTAAATTAATTATAACTTAATTATATTAATTAATATTATTATTAATTAATTTATAATTTAATTAAATTACCTTATGGTAAGGTTGACAAAGTTTAAATTTAATTGCAATTATCTTTTCCCCATCGATGTCATCAAATTTTGTGGAGCACCGATGTCTAAGTCAAATGATGGATTTCGTGTATAAATGCCATGCCAAGGGGCATTCAAACCTTACCTTCATCGATTGATTTTTAGTGACCGAGCAAAGTTTATTTCGTGCAAATCGTTGAGGAAGAAGACAAAAAATTATTTTATCTTTTAGCACCAGGAAGAAGACTAGTGGGGAGGGCTTAAGGCCTCACTCCCATTGGATAGTGTGGTCCATTGGCAGTGCGTATTTCGCGAGAGCATTTTGGAGCGAGAGTGACCACGATCGACTCACGTGGAGGTTGTTGGCGTGTTTGTCTTGAGCATCGAGGTGGAAATATGTTTGGCACATGCTTTTTAAGTGCCAAGCTTGGGAAGAAAGAGCACGTGGTGCTCTTAGCCTCCCAAGCGTGTGCCTAGCACACACGGTGGTCAAGCCCACAGCTAGGGCGCACGAGGAGGCGGTGGTTGTGGGTTTGAATCCCACAAGTGGCAAAGGTACTTTTAATTAAATATTTTTTATTTGCCTAATGTTTTTCCTAAGGTGAAAAAGGGAGTTATAAGGGTAAATGAAAGGTTACTTTCTTGGTAATTAATTTATGTTATTGGAGTTATAAGGAAAGTGGATTTGATTTTTGCCAAAGTTCTTTTTGCCATTAAATTTAATTAAAGAGGTTTTTGAGTTAATTTTGGTGGATGTTAAATTTATTTTAATTGGGATATTATAAGGTGTTATTGGATAAATATTTTATGTATGTTGATGGTTGTTTTTAAATATGGAGTGATAAGGTGTAATTGAGTTTTTGCATTACATTGTGAGAGAGATTTATCTTCTAACCTCTTTGAGTTTGGCATAGAAGTGTTTGTGGTTGTGGCAAATATTTGAGGTTCCTTCATCATCAAGAAAATGTATGAGCACATTCTTCCATAGTTGAGTTGATTGGTTGGTTTTCTGAAAATAATTTTGGAGTGAAAAGGATTTGATTAGGGCTTCCTTATTGAGTGTGTTGAGTTAATGCTTCAAGGTTTTCTGGAATAAAGAGTTGTTATTAAAACCTTGTTTTATAAGCATTGTTGTTGAAGCCATTGGTTGTGTTAAGAAATTGAACTAGGTGTGAGAAGCGGAACACATTTGATTAATTTGACGAAGTATAAATACAAACAATAGGGCCAGGATTAGCCCGGAGGTTGTGGAACCACCCGAGACAAATATAGGCGGAGTTGTAACAAATAACAACTAGCCTAATATTAATCAATCTAACAATATAAGATTGTTACGATTGAATTAATTAACAAATGAAATATTGAAATATATTCTAACATCCCCCCTTATTACAATATTTTAGGAAACATGTAACTACTAGCTATACTAGCATCCCCCCATTATTTTGAAATACATAGAGAATTGCGAAACAATTCAAATTTGACACGTGCAAGTGCCTTAGTGAATATGTCTGCAACTTGAGCATTGGTGGAGATGTGCTGAAGCTGAATGTGGTGCCTTGGTACTTCGTCTCGAATAAAGTGACATTGTGTATCAATGTGCTTGGTTCGTTCATGATGCACTGGATTCTTAACAAGGTTCAAAACACCCATGTTGTCGCAGAACAAGTGTATTGGAGATTTTGATGGAAGACCCATACTTGTCAAGATGTGATGCAACCATATCACTTCGCACACAGCTTCACATGTGGACGTGGTATTCTACCTCTGTTGATGAGATAGCAACCACCTGTTGCTTCTTGATGTGCCAAGAGATAGGACCAGATCCAAGATGAAACAAATATCCTGAAGTTGATTTACGATCATCAAATGATCCGGCATAGTCGGAGTCCGTGTATCCTTGTAAGAAGAATTTGTTGTTCTTCTTATATTCTAGGCCATATTCCATTGTGCCATGGACATAGTGAAGAACTCGCTTTGCTGCTTTCCAGTGTGTAGTCTTAGGTTCTTGCATGAACCTCGAAAGATAATTGATAACAAATACGATATCTGGCCTAGTGTTGGTCAGATATATGAGACTCCCAATCAGTTGACGATAGAGAGTAGCATCTACCTGAGGTGATTTGTCATATCATGATAACTGAAGACCTATTTCCATTGGTGTTGCCATCGGCTTGCAGTCAGTCATGCGATATTTTTCTAGTAGTGTCTTGGCATATTTTTTCTAGGACACTTTGATGTAGTGCTCCCTCTGGTTCACTTCCAGGCCAAGACAGTAATGGAGAAGTCCGAGATCTATCATTTCAAAAGATTCACTCAAATCCTGTTTGACAGAAGAGATCATTGTTTTTGAACTCCCTGTTATGAGCAGATCATCAACATAGAGTACAAGCAACACTATTTCAGAGCCTTGCTTCTTGAAATAGAGGTTTGCATCCGACGGACATCTCTTAAATCCATGCTGTAGTAGGTGATTATCCATTTTTATGTACCAAGCCCGAGGGGCCTGTTTCAAACCATATAAGGATTTGACCAATTTGCAAACTTTTTGTTGTTGGCCTTCCACTTCAAATCCTTTCGGTTGAGTCATGTAGACTTCCTCTTGGAGATCACCATTTAGAAAGGCACTCTTGACATCCATTTGGTGCACTTTCCACCCATACTGTGCTGCCATAGCACAAAGAACTCGAATGGTTGTCATCCGAGCAATAGGGTGCAAAAGTTTCCTCGTAGTCAATGCCTTCTCTTTGAGCATAGCCCTTTGCAACAAGTTGGGACCTTATGCTTATCTATTGTCCCATCTACCTTATACTTGAATTTATACACCCATTTGCAGCCTATGGGCTTCTTTTCGTATGGCAGATCGACAAGCTTCCAAGTTTTGTTTTTCATCAGAGACTTATACTCAGCATCCATAGCGGCCTTCCACTGAGGCTCACCAAGAGCATCTCATACTGATGCAGGTTCAAGTTCATCTATTGAGGACATAAACACCCTATCATCATCAATATCCATATCTTATGTATCTCTCTCTGGATCTACAGAAAGTTCCTCAAAATATTGACACAGATCATCAACCCCAGTAATCTCTGTTGCAGCTTTCTCCTGTCGAGCCATGCTACGAGTACGAGGCCTATCCAATGTCAAATCTGGTGGAGTGGATAGCTTAGAGTCTCTAATCATACTTGTATACCACTTTGGATTCTTCTTCTATGGAGATGAAGAAGATGAAGAAGGACCTCCAACCTTGGATGAAGGAGACTTCTCAACCTTAGTTTCCACAAGGTCTAGGTATACATCTGATGTGTTTTTTGATGTGAAAGCCTCATCAAAAACTACATCTCTACTGATGTGTATCTTCTTGGTTAAGGGATCAATCAATCGATAACCCTTGGAGTGCTCATCATACCCAAGAAGAATGCACTTCAGTGTCTTCTCATCTAGCTTCTTCCTCTTTTCTTTCGGTATGTGCATGAATGCTTTACAACCAAAAATGCGTAGATGAGAGATGGAGGGTTTTCTGCCACTCCATGCTTCCTGTGGAGTCATTCCTTGTAGGGCCTTAGTGGGTGCCCTATTCAACAGATATACTACTGTGGTGACTACTTCGCCCAATATTGTTGCCCAATTCTAGCTCCCGTGAGCATGCAACGAACCATTTCCATGATGGAACGGTTCCTCCTTTCAACAACACCATTTTGCTGAGGAGTATAAGCAGTAGTCAACTGTCGTGTGATCCCATTTTTAGTCAAGAACTCAGAAAATTCTTTAGAGGTGAACTCCCCCCCTCGATCTGAGCGGAGGGTCTTGATAGAAGTCCCTGACTCCTTTTCAACAGATTTCTTGAATTGCTAAAAAAAGCCAAATGCTTCAGATTTCAGTTGAAGAAAGAATACCCACATATTTCGTGAGTAATCATCCATGAATAACTAAAAATACCTCTTACCCCCACAACTTTTGGGACTTAAAGGACCGCACAGATCGGTGTGAACCAACTCCAGAGGTTTCTTTGCTCGTGTAGAGCTCCTTTCAAAAGGCACTCTATGCTGCTTTCCTACCAAGCAGTCAGAGCAAACTGGCAATGTGGTAGAAAGGGAAGGAAGACCCTTTACCATTTCATACTTACTTAACTCAAGTAAGTAACCAGAACTCATATGTCCATATCTCTTGTGCCATAGGGAAGTTGCCTCCTTTGTAGAGACAATCATGGCTACATCCGGAGAAGAGATAGTATCTAGGGCAAATAAGCCATGCTTATATGAAGCGGTTGCAATGTTCTTACCCCTCCTGGTGATAGAACAACACTTCTTGCCCCCCTCAACACTAAAGTTTACAACCATATTTTTGTCCAGAATTTGTGTGACTGACAACAAGTTGTTCGCCAATCCTGGAACATAGAGAACCTTCTCAATCTGGCACTTGCCATCAGGAAGAGTAATAGAGACTGTTCCTTCTCCCTGAACCTTGTAGGTTTTATCATCGACAATAGTGACAGGTTTGCCCTCTTTGGCCTCAAAAGACTCAAACCATGATTTCTCACTAGTCATGTGCTTACTGGCTCCAGAATCGACATACCAAATAGGATCCATCTGCTTGGATATTGTGGTAGTCATGAGCACTTTGTGTGCTCTCTCAGAATCCATGTCAGATTCTTCAACAACAACATTCACTTGTTGTTGTTTGTTCTTTTGTGGTTTGTTCTGGCCTTTCTATTTTGATTGTTTATTCTTATGCCAACATCTATTTGTATCATGACCTTCTTTGTCATAGATCTTGCAATATCTCTTTTTCTATTGAGGTTGAGTTTGTTTCCCTTTTGAATCCTTTTGAGAACTACCTCCCTTCTAAAAATTACCCTTCTTCTTGTTTTGCCCCTTCCTATTGGTGTATAGGGCAGTGTTAGAAGAATCATCTCATTGTAGTTGGCGTGCCTCCTCTTCTTGAAGCATATTTACCAACTCAACATAGGTAACTTGTCTCTGTGATACATGAATGGAGGTAATCAACACTCTAAAAGAATCTGGAAGAGCTCTCATTACCACTGAGGTAAGGAGCTTATCATCAACTGGTGCTGCTAAGGAATTCAATTTTCCTTTCAACTCAGACACTCTGCAAAGAAAGTTTTCAACCGTCTCTCCTTGTTTCATGCTTAGACTATGTAATTGAGACTGAAGGAATAGAATGGTGGAGTCATTCTTCCCTTCATATATAGTTTTAAGGGCATCCCATGCCGCTTTACTATTTGGACAATCAACAATATGAGGTTGAACTTCATCAGAAACAACAAGCAAAATGAGCACCTTTGCTTTGCTATCTTTCTTGTCAAAGTCTTTTTGATCAACAGTTAGAGTTGTTGCTCCAGCTGTAGATGAAGGTCTTACTGTTGTTCCAGAAACAATTTCCCAAAGATCATCCATCTCTAGGATTGCCTTCATTTTGTTTTTCCATGGTGTATAATTTGGACCTTTCAATAACTGATGAGCATCAGTCATTAGTTTTGCAGACATTGTGAAGGTTCCTTATAACACCAAATGGTCGCCCCTTCGATATACCTTAATTCCAGGCCGTTATACCATACAAAATACCCGCCCTTACGTGAGGGAGACTATAGGTATTTTGAAAAACCAAAAAAATTACCCGCCCTTACGTGAGGGAGACTATAGGTAATTTTAATGATTATACGATACGTGGTACTTAGGCGGTACTGAAAGGGAATCACCTCGTTGATGGCACCGACCTTAGAAAGCCTTCAATCCGCATGCGTGGGGCGTAACTTCCCCTAAACACTTTGGATATCCAAAATTTCATCTAGATTTAAGCCTAAACACGAGAGTGATTGGGGTAGTGGATGGAGTGAAACAATAGCAAAAGAAACTGGCACTTTCTGTATCTCTCTGCTGAATGTGAATTTGCAGAAAAAAATGGGTTTATTTTTTAATTTTTTTTTTTTATGCTTTATGCTTTAGAAGTAAATGCTGAAAAATGAAAGCATCCATACAACATTAAAGCATAAAAAATGACCCTAGGTGTCGGTTACCACCGAGAATGCACCTATTACAAGTTTTGCCAAGTTTCTTGTAGAAATGCTTGAAAACAAATTGCTCACTATTTTCCCTTCAATATTTTGAGAAAAAATCACTCCCAATCCCCCCTTGATTTGTCAAAAAAAAACACTCCCCCATTTAAAATTTTCTTTTATAAAGAATTTTTCAAATATTCTTTTATAATGAATAGTTAAAAAAAATAACTTTTAATTTTCATAGTAAAAAAAAGATTACTCAAAAAAATAACCTTTAAAAAACTATTTAAAGAAAATTAAAGTTGCATTTAATTTAACTAAAAATTAAAGAATTAAGAAAAAAAAACTTAAAAAAAAATAAATTTTTTATACCTTTGTGCAGGGGGGGTCGACGGGACTCGAACCCGCGACCTGAGGGCTCCCGGAGCCCTTACCACTCGGCTCACAACCGGTGAGCCAGTGGGCTGATCCGGGAGTAATCCTCGGCACCCTCCGCCTTAAACTGCGTTCGAAGGCATAAAGCCTTCCGCAACGGCACTCCCTCCTCTACCACCGCTCGGGCGGAGCGCAGGTGGCGCTGCTCGGGCGGATCCACCGGCAGCTCGGGGGTGGCGCAGAGGAGGCGCTGTGGTGGCGCGCGGGTGGCTGAGAGGTGGCGGGCTCACAGTGAGCCAAAAAACCCAGCTAAATCACTCAACTCAAAGCTCTCTGAGCTCGTTTCTCCTGTGCAATAGCATTTAGACCAATCAAAATCTTTAAAAAATGTAGAACAGGGGAGAACAAACCAGCTCGATGTCTGCCTTTGACGCCCGGTGTGTGAAGAAAATCGGTATTGGAGGGTTTTGGAGGACTTGGATCAAATTTTGATCCAGCCAATGTTCTCCGATTGGCCTCTACCTTCCAAAAAAACACTCCTCCTTCGAAGGCACTGTGACCACAGTTAACGAAAAATAGGAGGTGCAATACCGGTTTGACGTCGTTCGTAGGTGACAGAGAAGAAAATGACGTGTTGTGTTGGTTTGATTTCATTTTTCTGGAGGCTTCGATGTCTTTTATCCCACACGGATGGGAAGGGCAATCTTAGAAGGGTTTATTAGACCCTTTACTCCACAATGGAGTATCTCTTCTCGGGGAGAGGCTCTCACCCGAGAGGGTCGTGGGGTAGCCACGGTGTTGGCTCCCACGACATGTAGGCCCTTTCGATTGTCGACCGTGCGGTCGATCTTTGCCCTTTCGATCTCCTCTTTCGACCTTCGATCCTCTTTCGACTTCGGTCGAACGCTTCACCTCTTCGACCGAATGGTCGAAAAAAAATTTCAATGAAAAAAAATGAGAAATTAAAAAAAAATTCTCAACCTCCCTAGCCTATCAAATTCTGAGAAATAAATTTCTCAAACTCCCAAGCTGTGCCTCCAGAGCGGCGATTCTCAACGCTACTACGAGATCATTTAAAAAAATGAGAGTGGCGGAGAGAGTGGCGTTTGCTCTGATACCATGTGAGAAGCGGAACACATTTGATTAATTTGACGAAGTATAAATACAAACAATAGGGCCAGGATTAGCCCGGAGGTTGTGGAACCACCCGAGACAAATATAGGCGGAGTTGTAACAAATAACAACTAGCCTAATATTAATCAATCTAACAATATAAGATTGTTACGATTGAATTAATTAACAAATGAAATATTGAAATATATTCTAACACTAGGGTCTGAAAAAAACATGAGTATCATTGTTATGTGAGAGTTTTTTTATAAGCATTGTTGTTGAAGTGAGTTGTCGAGCACAGAACTTGAACTAGGATTTGAAAAGAACATGAGTATCATTGTTATGTGAGATTTGTTGTTAAGCATTTTTGGAAACATTTTGAGTGAGTGATCATATGCTTGGACTAGGGTTTGTGAGAAAGGATTATTTCATTGAGTGAGTGGTTGAGCCTAGTCAAGTGGATGTGTGAAGTGATTGTTCAAGTTCCAAAACAAACTATTCTATATTATGAATTGAATTGAGAAAGTGATTGAGTTGAAGCATATTGAGTCTCTAAAAATTCTTTGTATGTTTTTGAAAGAGTGATTGAAAGTGATTGAGCATTGTGATGAGTATAGAGCATATTGAGTCTCTAACAATTCTCTTTATGTTTCTATGATATTGGACAAGTTCTAGAGTGGACTTGTTGAGTATATTTGAGACAAGTCTTTGAGAAGACTTGTGGACAGATTTGAGTAAGCTTTTGTGGAAGTTTACTATACATATTGAAAGTAGTTTTGGATAATTTCTTGTGAGAAATTATTGAGTAGATTTGGATAAGTTCTTGAGAGGACTTATTGATCAAATTTGGATAAGTTCTTGAGAGGACTTATTGAGCATATTGTACAAAGTTCTTGAGAGGACTTATTGAGAAGATTGGACAAGTTCTAGAGAGGACTTGTAGATAGATTGGTGTGAGCTTTTGTGGAATCTTACAAGGCAGATTTGAGACAAGTATTTGAGAAGGCTTGAGAGTAGAGTTGATTGATTGATTTGTTCAAAACCTTGAGTTAAGTTTTGGGGTAGATCCAACAAATTTGACTTGAGATTGAATCAAGTCTTGAGTTAAGGCTTGAGGAAAGAGATTGAGGATAGATTTATGCTAGACCGAAGGACTGTGTTTAATAAATATTCAAGGATATATTTAGGTGCAGATTTGAGGATAGGTTTGTGCCAGACCAAAGACATATATTGAGCAAATTTGTGCTAAATCGAAGGACTGTGTTTAATACAGATTTGAGATAGAGCTTTGGAGGTGATAAAGTATAGAGCATGAAAGTCTCTAGTGTATAGATATCCATTAATCTAGATCAGTGAGGACAGTAGTCTTCAGTGGATAGATATCCATTAGCCAGAGCAGTGGGAGCAATAGTTATTCTAGAAGATCACCAGCTAGAGCTAAGAAGAAAGGAGTTCTTCTATGGATATAGATCCATGAAATTGATTAGGGTATTGGTGTCTCCTTTGGATAGAGATCCATAAAAATTATAATAAGGAAATGATTCTCAAGAGATTTATTGATAAAATATTAGTAAAATATTTTCTCCGTGGAGTAGCCCACATTGGGTGAACCATATTAAATTGGTGTTTCTATTATGTGTGATGATTTATGCATTGCTTTAGTTACTGCTATTGATATTACTATCTTTACATTGCATAATATTGATTGGAAAGAAATGTAAAAAGTGGTCTTATCCTGTTCACCCCCCCTCTCAATATAAGCTTGTGTTCTTCAATTGGTATCAGAGGTGGTTCCGTCAAAAAAAAATTAACAGCTTGAAGGAAGATCTTACAAGAACACAAATGGCAAAGAAAAGCAAATGCAGAACCATGAGATACAAGAAGAAAAGAACACACATGGTCATGAAAGAAAAATAAGATGAATTTGATATTGTTTTTTTGGGAGGAAAAGTGGAAATAGATTCAAGAGACAAATCAAGCAGTGGAGAAAATATTAGATGGATAAAATTTTGTACCAGATGTAGGAATACACGTCACCATGCAGCTTATTGTCCATAATAAGGTGAAGAATATTTTGTTTGTGATCATCTCATGATGCAGGTTATTGTAATGGGTTTAGTAGCGGTTAATATGAAGATGATATTCTCAAAAATGAAATCCTAAAGGTTGGTTTAAGAAAGGATAACAGGGACAATCAAAACAAGTATGAAGAAAAATTCTACTTTTAGCATTAGAAGAAAATACTCCTATTTAAGACCAATTAAAAGAAGAGGATGATTTAGAAAAATAAAAGGAGGAAGCCACTCTTAAGGAACTTGTTGAATTGAAAAGGCAGAATTTAGAATTGAAGGCTCAAATACAAGAATATGAGAGATGTAAGACAAAGCTTCTACAATATCTCTCTAACTTGATAGATACGGTTGAAAAGGTAAGAATATTTGAAGAAGGTATGATTGAACAGTCAAAGATAAAAGAGATAGAATGTGAAAGACTTATGGTTACTCTTAAATAATTAAAAATGGAGAACTCAGGATTAAGGGTTCAAGCTCAAGAAGATGAGAAAGCAAAAGCAAATTTTCTACAAGAACTCACCAACTTCAAAATAAAGGTTGAAGAGGTAAGAAAAATTGAACAAGGTATGGCCAAAAAATTAAAGACAAAAGATCTATAGTGTGAAAAATTAGAGAATTAGATAGCTTCACTAAGGATGGAAGTAAAAGGCTCTAAGGACAATATGCACAAGTTTGAGTAAAATACAAAGAATTTGGACAGGATTATTAATGCAAAAAAGTTACCAATCACCAAAAAAAGACTTAGTTCTAAAGAAGAACAAAGGAAACATGAAGCAGAAATAAGGATAGTGAAGATAAAACACCAAAAAATAAGAAGCGTCAAAGGAAGTAAGTAAAATATAGAGTGAGACTTCTATAGATATGTTGGACAATAGAAAGTTCAACAGGGAAATGAAAATACACAAGTAAGGAATAGATGGAATATGAAATAGGACAAGGTAGAAGAGACTTAGAGACCAATGGGGTCTAGGCAAAGTTTCTTTAATGGATTATGTTTCTCATATCATAGGTTTGGGCACATAGCTTCACAGTGTAGGACACATGAAATAAATGAATATGGGAACAAACAACGTTTCCATGGGTATTGTTGCTCATGTAATCAGTTTGGTCACAAGGCAATGAATTGTAGGGTTCATGAAAAAAGAGGATATGGCTTCACTAGGAGAAATCCTAATACATTTGCACCTCCAAGGAATAATAACATTAAGTGTTATAAGTGCAATAATAATGGTCACATAGCAAAGTAGTGTAGAGCAGACATTCCAGAATCAAGTATGAATAGGAACATGGGTATGACCAGGAACAGGAACATGGATATGAACAGGAATAGGAACAAGAACAAGAACAAGAATTTGGATATGGGCATGGAAAGGAACAGTCAAAAGAATCATAAGAATAAAATGAGAAGAAAAGAGGATAAAGGTAAATAATAGTGCATTATAGGAGTAGAAATACCCCCACCCTAAAATTAACCACCTCAAGGGGACGTGGAGGAGGGGCTAAGCTGAGAGGCTCATTCTTAGCCCTGAGACCCAAAGGTGGCCCTTTTACATTGATGTCAAATGGGGATATATTTGAGTAAGGAGGAGAGATTCGGTATTTTATCAAAGAGGAGATATTTGAGCCAGGGGGAGCAGAACCCAAAAAAGCTTAAGTTTATGGTAAAAAGAGTTTGGGTTGCCATCAATGACAAAGGGGAGATTGTTTGATATTTTGAGGAATGTTAGTTGTCATTGATTTCAAAAGGTTCTAAGAAGAATTGCAATTTTGATTGGTTCCAAAAGAGATTTATGTGAAGCATGATTTAAATGGTTTTTGTAAAAACCATTCATTGCGAAATAAAAGGTTTTTCGTAAAACCTATGGAGAGGCCTAAGGAATTAAATTAATTATAATTAATTATATATATATATATATATTAATTTGTAATTTAATTTAATAATCCCTTTGGTTATTAAATTAATTATAACTTAATTATATTAATTAGTATTATTAGTAATTAATTTATAATTTAATTAAACTACCTTATGGTAAGTTTGGAAAAGTTTAAATTTAATTGTAATTATATTTTCCCCATTGACATCATCAAATTTTGTGGAGCACCGAAATCTAAGTCAAATGATGGATTTTGTGTATAAATGCCATGCCAAGGGGCATTCAAAACTTACCTTCATCGATTAATTTTTAGCGACCGAGAAAAGTTTATTTCATGCAAATCGTTGACGAAGAAGACAAAAATTTGTTTTTTCTTTTAGTGCCAGGAAGAAGACTAGTGGGGATGGCTTAAGGCCTCACTCCTGTTGTACAGTGTGGTCCATTGGTATGACCCATTTTATGAGAGCATTTTGGAGCGGGAGTGACCATGATCGACTCGCGTGGAGGTTGTTGGCATATTTTTATTGATATTCGGACTGGAAATCTATTTGGTACATGCTTTTTAAGAACCGAGCTTGGGAAGAAAGAGCACATGGTGCTCCTAGCCTCCCAAGCATGTCCCTAGCACACACGGTGGTCAATCCCACAGCTAGGGCGCACGAGGAGGCAGTGTTTGAAGGTTCAAACCACACGAGTGGCAAAGGTACTTTTAATTAAATATTTTTTTTATTTGCCTAATGTTTTTACTAAGATGAAAAAGAGAGTTATAAGGGTAAATGAAAGGTTACTTGCTTGGTAATTAATTTATGTTATTGGAGTTATAAGGAAAGTGGATTTGATTTTTTCCAATGTTCTTTTTGCCATTAAATTTAACTAAGGAGGTTTTTGAGTTAATTTTGGTGGATGTTAAATTTATTTTAATTGAGAGATTACAAGGTGTTATTGGACAAATATTTTATGTATGTTGATGGTTATTTTTAAGATGGAGTGATAAGATGTAATTGAGTTTTTGCATTACATTGTGAGAGAGATTTATCTTCTAACCTCTTTGAGTTTGGCATACAAGTGTTTGTGGTTGTGGCAAATATTTGAGGTTCCTTCATCATCAAAAAGGTATGAGCACATTCTTCCATATTTGAGTTGATTGGTTGTTTTCTGGAAAATAAGTTTGGAGTGAAAAGGATTTGATTAGGGCTTCCTTATTGAGTGTGTTGAGTTAATGCTTCAAGGTTTTCTGGAATAAAGAGTTGTTATTAAAAACTTGTTTTATAAGCATTATTGTTGAATCCATGTGTTGTGTGAAGAACATGAACTAGGTTCTGAAAAGAAAATGAGTATCATTGTTATGTGAGAGTTGTTTTATAAGCATTGTTGTTGAAGTGAGTTGTTTAGCAAAGAACTTGAACTAGGGTTTGAAAAGAACATGAGTATAATTGTTAAGTGAGATTTTTTGTTAAGCATTTTTGGAAATGTTTTGAGTGAGTGATCATATGCTTGGACTAGGGTTTGTGAGCAAGTATTATTTCATTGAGTGAGTGGTTGAATAGAGTTGGTTGAGCCTAGTCAAGTGGATGTGTGAAGTGATTGTTCAAGTTCCAAAACAAACTATTCTATATTATGAATTGAATTAAAAATTTGATTGATTTGAAGCATATTGAGTCTCTAACAATTATTTCTATGTTTCTGAAAGAGTGATTGAAAGTGATTGAGCATTGTTATGAGTATAGAGCATATTGAGTCTCTAACAAATTTCTTTATGTTTCTATGATATTGGACAATTTCTAGAGTGGACTTGTTGAGTAGATTTGAGATAAGTCTTTGAGAAGACTTGTGGATAGATTTGAGTAATATTTTGTGGAATATTACCATACATATTGAGAGTATATTTAGATAAGTGCTTGTGAGGACTTATTGAGAAGATTTGGATAAGTTCTTGAGATGACTTATTGAGCATATTTGAATAAGTTCTTGAGGGGACTTATTGAGCATATTGTACAAATTTCTTGAAAAGACTTATTGATCATATTGGACAAGTTGTAGAGAGGACTTTTAGACAAATTGGTGTGAGCTTTTGTTGAAGCATACAAGGTATATTTGAGATAATCCTTTGAGAAGGCTTGAGAGCAGAGTTGATTGATTGATTTGTTCAAAAATCTTGAGTTATGGTTTGGGGCATATCCCAAATAGTTGACTTGAGATTGAATCAAGCCTTGAGTTAATGCTTGAGGATAAATATTGAGGATATATTTCTGATAGATCAAAGGACTATGTTTAGTACAAATTTGAGGATATATTTTGGTGTATATTTGAGGACAGGTTTGTGCCAGACCAAAGACAGAGATTGAGCATATTTGTGTTAGATCGAAGGACTGTATTTAGTGTAGATTTGAGACAGAGCTTTGGAGGTGACAAAGTATACAGTACAATAGTCTCCAATGAATAGAGATCCATTAAACTAGGGCAATGAGTACAAGAGTATTAAGTGGATAGAGATCCATTAGCTAGAGCAGTGGGGGCAATAGTTCTTCTATAATATCACCAATCAGAGCTAAGGAGAAAGGAGTTCTTTTGTGGATAGAGATCCATAAACTTTATTAGGGGATTGGTGTCTTCTTTGGATAGAGATCCATAAATATTGTAATAGGGAAATGATTCCCAAGAGATTTATTGAGAAAATATTAGTAAAATATTTTCCCTGTGGAGTAGCCCACGTTGGGCGAACCATGTTAAATTGGTGTCTCTATTGTGTGTGATGATTTGTGCATTGTTTTGGTTACTGACATTGATATTGCTATCTTTACATTGCATAATATTGATGGAAAGAAAAGTAAAAAGTGGTCTTATACTGTTCACGCCCCTCTTAGTATAAGCTTGTGTTCTTCAACACCAATTTAATGTGGTTCACCCAATGTGGGCTACTCCACAGAGAAAATATTTTACTATAATTTTTCAATAAATATATTGGGAATCATTCCCTATTACAATTTTTGTGGACCTCTATAAAAAGGAGACACCAATCCCCTAATCAAGTTCATGGATATTTATCCATAGGAGAACTCCTTCTCCTTTACCAGTTTATGGACACCAACACATAGGAGACATGAATCTCCTATTTGTGTTCATGGATCTCTATCCATAGGAGAAATCATTCTCCTCTACTCTAGTTGGTGATCCTCTAGAAGACTATTGCCTCCATTGCACTGGCTTGTGGATCTCTCTCTGCTGAAGACCTCTGTCCTCACTCAAAAGACCTCTATCCTCACTGGCTTGGCTAATGGATCTCTATCCATTGGAGACTACTGTAATTTGCTTTATCACCTCCAAATATTGCTCTCATCTCTACTCAATATCTATCTCAAATATGTACTAAATACAATCCTTCTATCTAGCACAAATATTCTCAATATCTATTTCAAATCTACACTAAACACAATCCTTCGGTCTAGCACAAATATACTCAATAGATGTCTCAAATATGTACTAAATACAGTACTTCGATCTAGCAAAAATTTTCTCAATCTATGTCTCTATTCTGGTATAAATCTATCATCAAGTTTGCACCAAACTCTGTCTTCAAATTTATCCATAAATCCTCTCAATATTTTACTCAATTTGCTCTCAAGTATTCACTAAGACTTATCTCAAATATGCTTAATAAGTACTCCCTTGAAATTTTCCAATCTACTCAACAAGTCTTCACCAAGACTTGTCTGAAATATGCTTGTAAGCTTCCACAAAAGCATACACAAATCTATCCTTAAGCTTTCACAAAATCTTACTCAAATAAATTGTAAAACTTGCATACACAACTCAACTCAATCTCTTTCTGAAAACTTCTTCAATCACTTCAAACAAGTTTCACTCATAATCTTATTTAACCTTAGAAACATATAGATAATGGTTAGAGAACCAATATGTTTTACACTCACAAAATACTCACAAAACTCAACTCAATCTCTTTCAGAAAATATTTTTAATCACACAAATAAATTTCATTTAGAATTTTCTTTAACCACAGAAACATATAGAGAATGGTAAGAGACTCAATATGTTTCACTCTCACAAATTACTCTATCACTTTCAAAATATTTTTCAAATCAATTTAGAATAGATAACAATTTGTTTCATAGAACATGAACTACCACTTCAATGCTTTCAGTAAATAATGCTCATCCAATTTCACTCAACCATTCACTCAATGAAACACAACTTGCTTACAATCCCTAACCAAGTGTTTCACAATGCTTCCAACAAATCTTACTATGGAACTCAACCTTGAATCAATATGATTTCAAATTCACATAACAATGATACTCATGATATTTTACAAACCCTAATCAAGCAGATGAAAGCTTACTAAAATATTTCCAACAATACTTATCAAAAAAACCTTTTCACTCCAATTTTACTCAATCCAAAAATATTTCACTCACAAGGAAGATGTGCCCATACATTTTATTTGATGGAGTTTGACTTCAAAACTTATCTCAACCACAATCGACCTCTTTTCCAATCTCAAAGGTTAGATAGAAAAACCTTCTCAAAATTTTTATTCAAATATTTCCCTCAAAATATTTCACCATACAAACATTAAATATCAATTACACCTTGTTTTTCTTATTTTATAAATTCTAACCATCAAAATTAAAATAAAATATGTTAACTTTATTTTCCCTTTTATGTCCCTCAATAACTCATAGACGCCTTTTATTTTTTCCACTATATAATTTCCGATTTAACAAAAACTTTGGGTAACTTTAAAATATTTTTTAATTTCCACACCATGCAATTTTTATATTAACAAAACCTTCGAAAATAATAATGTGAGTGCATACCTTTTATTAAACCAACCAAAAAAATTAGCGAGTTTCGAACACCTAATCTCACCTCTCCAAGAACCTCCACACAAAGCACGCCTACCAACTGGGTTGCTTTCCCTCACATAATAGAAAGAGCACACAACTTCCTTTTCTCCCTTCTTCGATGGTGCAAACCAAAATAAACTTCTCCCTTTTCAAAATGGCGATTGCATCGATCGAACCCACTACCTCGCACCTGCGAATGACTTAATGTAGCCCTTGGATGCCAATTATGCTACTCAACTCTTTGAACCTTCATTGGCACTCCCCTTGCCTTTATTCCTATGTCTTCCATATTAAACCTTTTAAATACATGTTAATATTTTCATACCAACACAACGCACAATTTCTTTTTTGGGCAATAATCATTTGCATGGATGATTTAATAAATCAAACTTGCTGCATTTTATACTATGTGCCATATTATTCAAAATGTTGGTGAACATTGAACATTTGAATTTAATTTAAACTTTGGTGCCTTAATTGATTTAAATTTAAATTTTAACCTTATGGTTAAAATATTTAAATTTAAATAATTTAAATCTTAGTCTTTGAAATCTGCCACATGGGTCTTTTGGAGGAATTAAAATTTTATAACTCCTTGGCCTTCATTTTTCTTCAAATCAACGTATAACCTAGAATATTATAATATTATTATTTCTATTTAAACCTGCTTCTTTGCTTTTTGGAAAAACCACTGGAAGACATTAATGACACTGAAACTTGGACATCAACCTTTTGACATGAATGCATGGATGACAATGAAACTTGATCATCATCCTCTTGACATCAATGACAACAAAACTTGCTCATATTTCCAACAATATCCCCCTTTTTCATTTATGGCAACCTATTTTCCTTTTACCAATTCCTTTACCTTTTCAGTTCTGCTCCCCCTGAGAAACTGCTCCCCCCTGACTGAATGCTCTCCCCTAACTCAAATATCTCCCCTTTGACATCAATGGCAAAGGCCCAACTTTGGGGCTTAGGGATAATAATGAGACTCTTAGCTTAGCCCCTCCCCCACCTCCTCTCTTGAGGTTATTACTTTTGGGGTGGGAGTATCTCTACTCCGAGCATACACTGATCTTTGCCTTTGTCCACCTTCTTCCTCAACTGATCCTTTTGATTCATATGACTATTCATGTTCTTGTTTATATCTAGAAATTCTGCTCTACACCACTTGGTTATATTCCCAATATTATTAAACTTATAACACTTAATGGTGTGGTTCCTTGAAGGTGTAAATATCTTGAAGTTTCTCCTGGTGAAGCCATATCCATTCCTGTCATGAGACCTACAATTTACTGCCTTATGACCAAACTGATTACAAGAGTAGCAATACCCTTGAAAGAGCTACCTATTTCAAAAAATTTCATATTTTTGTATTTCATGTGTCCTTCATTTTGTAGCCTTGTGCCCAAATCTATGACATGAGTAGCATCATTCATTGAAGAAACCTTGCCTTGACCTCATTGGTCTCTTAGTCTCTTCTACCCTGTGTTGTTTCCTATTTCATATGTTCCTCTTTTGTGCATTGTTCCTTTCCCTGTTGAACTTTCTATTGTCCAACTCAACCTCATATGTCTCACTCTCTCTTACACTCTCTTATTCTGAAGCTTCTTCTTCCTTGGAGATTGATATTGACTCCTCTCCTTGTTCTCTTTGTATCTGTTCAAACCTAAGACCTGTCTTGTTTGATGAAGATATTTGTACCTTGATAATCTTATCCAAGGTTTTTGATCTTCTCCTAAACCTGTGTAGCTTTTTTTAGACTCTCTTACTTCCTTCCTTAGTGAAGCTACTTCATGTTCTAACATTTCACACTCTAGAACCTTTGCCTCTAACTTATATTTAAATCTCCTTGTCTTAGCTATTGAGTTGGTTAGATCTTCTATAAGATTTCCTTTCTCTTCATCACATTATTGAAATTGAAAGTTGAGTTTTGAGTTCTTCTTTCTTACCTTCCTTAATTCATTTAGAACAGAAATAAGCTCACCCTCAAGATCAAATTCTCCTTCCTCTGATTCTTCCTCTATTTATTTACCTTTGGGATCATCTTCATTCCTTTCTAATTTATCTTCAATAGGAGTATCTCCTTATTCTTCTATTGCCAAAAGTAGACTTTCTTCTTCTGGTTCTTCAAGAGCATCTTCATATTCATCTTCACTAAAGTTGAATCCATTCCTTGTACAACTATCTTTAAGATGACCAAAGTTACCACATCTAAAACACTTGAGAATTATTGGTGTCTTGTTTCTAACCACTTCTTTTTCTTCTACCAAAAATAGAATTTTTTCCTCATCATTATTTGAGGAGTTTCCATCACTATCACTTGACCTATTATCTACCTTCTCTACATAAAAACTTTTCTTGTGCCTTTGGAAAAACTTCTTTCCTTGCTTGCTTTGTCCATCCCTGTTTTCCTTTTGATACCTATGTTTTCCTGTTTCCCTATTCTTATGATCATGTTTCTCATCTTCACTACTATTTATAGCTTTTGGAAAATCGGTTGCATAGTGACCATATTTACCACAATTAAAACATTTAACTGATTTTATACCTTTATAATTTCTTGAGTCCTTGTTCCTTTTGCCATAATTTGCTCCTTCATCACTCGATAACTCATTTCTTGAATCTAACTTCTTACCATTTGTCTTCTTAGTAAATTTGAATTTTCATTCTTTCTGGGGAGTAGGTTCCTCTTTTATTCTTATCTCAAAATATGAGAATTCCATGCAATTCATCTCTTATAAAAAGTTCAATATATTTTGACTCTTCTATAGCTGAAATCTTTTCTCTATACCTTTTTGGGAGTGACCTTAAAATCTTATCACAAATATCTGTTTCTTCGACTTTAAGCCCAAGTCCTTGCATGGAGTTAAAAACCTCATCCACATGAAGTAGGTATGCAACAATATTTTCCTCATCCTTCATATTTAGGTATTCAAATGTTCTCTTGTAATTTTACAACTTTACCCTTTTGACATTTTTGTCTCCCTCATATATACCTTTCAACTTATCCTAAATTTCCTTTGATGATGTGCAATGCATAACCTTTATAAACTTTGTTTCACATAAACCCTTTAAAATTACATTCATTGCCTTTGAATTATTTAGTTGTAGGATCTTACCATATTTATATATAGGTGGAGTAGCTAGCGGTATGTATCCATCCTCAACTTCTTGCCATATTTAATTCCCTAGTGCCATTAGGTGAATCTTCATTCTCATACTCCAAAGTGCATAATTATTCTCATAAAACAATGGTGCTAAATTTCTTGAAGATCCATTTTGAGAATCCATCTGTGTTCTTGTGAGATTTTCCTTCAAATTGTTAAACTCTTCCAAAGGAACCTACTCTGATACCAATTGAAGAACACAATCTTATACTAAGAGGGGGGGTGAACAGTATAAGACCAATTTTTACTTTCTTTTCTCGAGCAATATTATCCAATATATCAATGGTAATATCAATAGCAGTAATAAAATTAATGCAAAAATCACCACACATAATAAAGACACCAATTTAACATGGTTCACCCAATGTGGGCTACTCCATGGAGAAAATATTTTATTACAATTTTCTCAACAAATATCTTGGGAATCCTTCCCTATTACAATGTTTATGGACCTCTATCCAAAGGAGATTCCAATTCCCTAATCAAGTTCATGGATCTCTATCCACATGAGAACTCCTCCTTTGCTGGTTTGTGGGCACCAACCCACAAGAGACACCAATATCCTCTGTTGGTTCACGTATCTTTATCCATAGGAGAAATCCTTCTCCTTTGCTCTAGCTAGTGATCTTCTAGAAGACTACTACCTCCACTACACTGGCTTATGAATATCTCTCCACTGAAGACCTATGTCCTCACTCAAAATACCTTTGTCCTCACTACCTTAGCTAATGGATCTCTATCTACTAGATACTATTGTACTTTGCTTTATCACCTCCAAAGCTTGCTATTAGCTCTACTCAATATCTATCTCAAATATATAATAAACATAGTCCTTCGGTCTAGTACAAATATGCTCAATATTTATCTCAAATCTGCACTAAACACAGTCCTTCGATCTAGCACAAATCTGCTCAATATCTATCTCAAATCTACACTAAACATAGTTCTTTGGTCTAGCATAAATCTTCTCAATCTTTGTCGTTGGTCTAGTATAAATTTGTTCTGAAGTCTACACCAAACCTTTTCCTTAAATCTATCCATAAATCCTCTCAAGAACTTTCTCAATCTGCTCTCAAGTCTTCACTAAGACTTATCTCAAATCTTCTCAACAAGTCCTCCCTAGAAATTGTCCAATTTGCTCAACAAAGTCTTCACCAAGACTTGTCTCAAATCTTCTTGTAATATTCCACAAAAGCTTACATAAATCTATCCTTAAGATTTCACAAAATCTTACTCAAATCAATTGCAAAACTTGCATTCATAACTCAAATCAATATCTTTCATAAAAATTCTTCAATCACTTCAAACAAGTTTCACTCATAATCTTGTTTAACCTTGGAAACATATAGATAATGGTTAGAGACCCAATATGTTTCACACTCATAAAACTCAACTTAATCTCTTTCATAAAACCTTTTTAATCACACAAACAAATTTCACTCAATTTTTTTTTAACCATAGAAATATATAGAGAATGGTAAGAGACTCAATATGTTTCACTCTCACAAATCACTTTATCACTTTCAAACTCTTTTTCAAATCAATTTAGAATAGAGAACAATTTATTCACAAAACTTGAAATACCACTCCAATGCTTTCAATCAATAATTTCTATCCAATTTCACTCAACCATTCACTCAATGAAACACAACTTGCTTACAAACCCTAACCAAGTGTTTCACAACGCTTCCAAAAAATCTTATTATGGAACTCAACCTTGACTCAAGACGATTCTAAATTCACATAACATTGATACTCATAATATTTTACAAACCCTAATCAAACACATGAAAGCTTACTCAAATATTTCCAACAATGCTTATCAAACAAACCTTTTCACTCCAAGTTTACTCAATACAACAATATTTCACTCACAAGAAATATGTATCCATACCTTTTTTTTGATGGATTTTTGACTTCAAAACCTGTCTCAACCACAATCAACCTCTTTGTCAATATCAAAGGTTAGATAGAAAAAACCTTCTCAAAATTTTCATTCAAATATTTCCCTCAAAATATTTTACCATACAAAACATTAAATTTCAATTACACCTTATTTGTCCTCCTTTATAAATTCTAACCATCAAAATTAAAATAAAATATTTTAACTTTATTTTCCCTTTTATCTCCCTCAATAACTCATATACTCCTTTTAATTTTCCACTATGCAATTTCTGATTTCACAAAAATCTTGGGCAAATTAAAAATATATTTTAATTTCCACACCATGCAATTTTTGGATTAACACAAACTTAGCAAATAATAATGTGAGCGCATACCTTTTATTAAATGCCTCCGTACAAAGTGCACCTACCAACTAGGCTACTTGCCATCACATAATAGAAAGAGTGCACAACTTCATTTTCTCCCTTCTCCAATGGCATAAACCAAAACAAACTTCTCCCTTTGCAAAACAACGATCATGTGGATCGAACCCATGACCTCATTGTTAGGAGAAAGAAAACTTATGAGATATTTTATTGATACAAATGAGTTACAATATATAGGCATAAGCCTATATGAAACACATGACACTTGTCAAGAGAAACTGACAAGTGTCAAGGTGAAGGCATAGTGCACTTTAATTCTAACATTCCCCCTTAAAGTGCACTATCCTAACTAAAGAAAAAAAAACAAGTCAACATTAGGTAACATTCCCCCTTAATGTTGACTTCTCTAAAAGCAACCTATCATCCTCTTTTATTGCTGATTTGGTCTAGGCTCATGCTCTTTGCGCTTGGCTCTCCAACTGTGAATAATGCTAGATTCATTGTGTATACATCTTGGTCTATTGCCTCAGGATCAGCCACTTCCACGGGTCTATTTCCACTGGGTCAGCCATCTAAGTGCCTCAGGGTCATCATGGGTGCCTCAGGGTCAGCCACTTCTAGGTTTGTTGCCTCTGCAGGTCATCCTCAGAGGATGTTGCCTCTCATAGGTCACTGACTAGATCCACCATAAATTTCAAATCCCTCTTCATGGTGAACTCAATCTAGAAGGTGTCGATCTCTGCCGAAAATGCACCTTAATACATAAGAGAAAATGAGCCATGAAATACAATAAAATGAGCCATAGAAGCCAAATATGGAGGAGAAGAAAGAAGAATAGAAGAGAATCTTCTAAAGTGTCTTTGTCTGTAGTCTTCAGAAGTAGATCCGAAAAAAACCTTGGATAGAGTCTAGGGTGTCTATGTCTGTAGTCCCTAGAATAAGTGTTCTTATGGTAGTCACCTCATCTTACCGGAATGCATGGGTAACCAACCACTGCATCCGCCAAGTAGAAAGAGGAGAATACTAGATACTATGTTCACTTACAAGTGCCTTGGGAGTTTCGAGTTCAACCGAGAGTGCACTCTAAGGTAGAAAAACTTTGAGGCTAAAAAAATCAATTGAAATAGCCTCAAAATTACAAATGGACACCACCAATGTGTTCATCTCAAAAAAATATTTCCAACGACTATAAACATGGCTATAGTCGGATCTCGCAAATAAACCTCAGGAATAGAAGATTCCTGGCATCGTACTCAGGCGGAAAAATAGCATCAATTTCCCTCTTAGGGGAATTACATGGGCCATTTAGGCCTTCCACTCCACTAGTCCAAGTTTTCAACTACCCCCTACTTTACCTTTAAAATAACTTTGTCAAAATATTCCCCCATACAATTTAAGTGCCCTCACCACTTAATACAAATATCATAATTTTAAAGGAGATGATTCCTTTTTAATATAATATCCCCTCTCATGTTGTTCATGACCCCTTAAAATAAAAAGAACATTTGATGGGCCAAAAAATATTCATTGATGGGCATCGAGGAGTGCGCCCTCCTCACATTGGATTTGTGAGCCCATTTTAAGAAAATGTATTTAAAAATCAACTACTTGATTTATAACCTGCACTTTCTCCAGATCTCCAGCAACTTAAAAACAAAAAATCAAAAAATAATATTTACTCAGCTAGCGTGTGATTTCCAGCTCATCAGCCAGCAAGCAGGTCGATCGGATGGTAATAACAGGCACCCGCATTGGAGCTCTTTCAGCACCATTACGTGCCTTTGGCCCCTCATGGATGATGCCATGGCCGACAGTTTTTGTTTCTTCCGCATAGGATGCCAATGCCACTTGTCAGTCCCACTGTCATGTCCACGATCTTCTCAGTCATCTGCAGGAAATAACAAATCACCTTCTAAAACAACAACCTCCCGCCAGTCAATGAACACGATTCAAATTTGCTCGATCTCATGTCTATCTGACAGCACATTATTCACAAAATTTCACTAGAACCGCCGACGAGAGAACAATCATCAATGAATATGCAATTTGCTGTAGAAAATATCATAGGCATTTCATTCTTGGTGAAGACCTCGTCTTCTTCTACTTTCAACGACGCTCTTCTGAATACTTCGCGTAGTTGTGAGAAACTTATTTAAATCCACGTCAAACCCATGGCACAATTTTCCAACCCTCCACAGCTTAGGTAAACTTTATAGAGTGTACACATGGCAACCAAAGGCAGAAATATTGGGCATCGATGGCAGATGAAATCATAAAAAAATCATGGGCTCCTACTCAACGAGCTCAAGGGGAGAGAAGCTAAGTTGGAAATGGAGAAATGGGTGGCGACTCTGCTGTTTCTGAGCTGCTGCTTCACGATTGCATTGGCGGCCATTAGCAGCGATGAAAAAAAACCAAAACATATATCGTTGACTCTAGGTGGCAGGATTGCGCCCTATTACAGAGATGTCATTTTACTCAGGATGTTTGGGACCATGGAGAAGGGGGTGTTCGTGTCCTGCTCGATGGGTAACAGCAACCATAATGTGATCAGTCTGTCCAAATGTTGTCCAAATGTTGCTCCGTGGCTAGCCATGATTGGGGCCAGCACACTTGACCATGACTTCCTGGTGTTTATCAGGCTGGGCAATGGGATGAACTACAACGGCATCTTGCTCTACCACGGGCGACAAGTGAGAGAGGTGGTGCATGGCCTCCTCCATCTACACCCTTTCAATGGCAATGGGAACCCTAGCGCCCATCATCTATGACATCCCCGACAGAAACAAAACAATCTCTGTCATCCTCCCCTGAGAAGAATCGCAACATCTGGAACCACCAGTCTTAAAGCTTCTTGGTCATATGGACTACAGAGTCATCTCCGTCTTCAACAACCCCACTCCAATCCTTCCGGGGGATTTGAACCTAATATTTTCACCCATGTCATGATCTCTGGAACTGCACTGTGCTGTTTTGGCATGAAGAAAGGCGTATGGGTGGCATCAAACAGTCCACTGGAATTCACCAAGGCTTTTGGCATTAATCGCGCCTTCACAACTAGACGCACTCCATCTGAAGTCACGACAGCGTCCGCCATCTCCATATTTTCTCTTCAACTCCTCTTCAGCAAATTGGTAAAACGCCTGACAACTCTCCACTCCTGCTGTAAGATTCTTCTTCAACACTCTACAGATGTCGAAAAATAGAACAACACACAAAATTATTCCACTACACCATGCATGGCAAATTTGAGAGCATCTGAAGCCTGATGGACGCCATGCAAGGCAGAATAATAGTACTGAACTTCAAAATGTAATCTCCGAATTGTACTATATTCTCACACAGTGTGGAATATGGACATGGGAAAGGGCATTTAAAAGCTTTTAAATAAACATGGAAATTGCCATGGCACCGGGAGTGGGTATCGATATCATCAAATTGGAAGGGGAAATCATCACTGTCGATGTCATGGATACACGATGCTGCAAAATATTAAAGCCAAGCCAAAAAAAATTTCTCCATTCTGTTTCAAAAAATTGTCGAGCAACAACGGCTTCATCATCGCGTCGGGGGTCAAAGTATCTTCTTCTTTTCCCACAGTGGAGGGGACGAAATCGACACATGGCCAAAATGCACCGAAGCTTTAGCAATTTCCTCGGGTACACATGCAAATTTGTTGGATACCACAAACTTTCTCCGCAATAGAAATGGAAGTGAACTCCTACCAAGCTATCAATCTGGAGATCGCTCTCACCGGGTGTGGACGTCGCAATTAATTCGGAGATTCCTCATTGGGTGTGGCTTTCATGAGTGCTTACAAACTAGTCATACACCACCATATTAAAAGCGCATAAAAAAAAAATTGCAGCCATTAAAAAACTTCTGGTTTCTGATCCATCAAAGATGGAGAGCATACTCCCTCAGTTTTAAAAAATGGCCAAAGGAAAAAAATTGAGGGGGAGGGAGGATTTCCATGAGGGAAATCCCCCCTCAAGGGTTTCACAGGCAGGAGAGGGAACCTGCTCTGATACCAAATGTTAGGAGAAAGAAAACTGATGAGATATTTTATTGATACAAATGAGTTACAATATATAGGCATAAGCCTATATGAAACACATGACACTTGTCAAGAGAAACTGACAAGTGTCAAGGTGAAGGCATAGTGCACTTTAATTCTAACATTCCCCCTTAAAGTGCACTATCCTAACTAAAGAAAAAAAACAAGTCAACATTAGGTAACACTCATGACTGTGAATGACTTAACACAACCCTTGGCTACCAACTGTGCTACTCAACTCTTTGAACCTTCATTGGTGCTCCCATTGCCTTTATTCCTGTGTCTTCCCTCATAAGCCTTTTAAACACATGTGAATCTTTTCTTTACCAACACAACACACGATTTCCTTTTTGGGCAATAATCATTCGCATGGATGATTTAATAAATCAAACTTATCCCCTTTTATACTATGTGCCATATTATTCAATATGTCGATGAACCTTTAACATTCAAATTTAATTTAAACTTTGGCACCATAATTGATTTAAATTTAAATTTTAACCTTATGGTTAAAATATTTAAATTTAAATAATTTAAACCTTAGTCTTTAAAATTTGCCACATGGGTCTTTTGGAGGAATTAAAATTTTATAATTCCTTGGCCTTCATTTTTCTTCAAACCAACCTGTAACCTGGAATATTATAATATTGGATATTATAATATTATTATTTCCATTTAAACCTGCTTCTTTGCCTTTTGGAAAAAACCACTAGAAGACATTAATGGCACTGAAACTTGGACATCAACCATTTGACATGATTGCATGGATGACAATGAAACTTGGTCATCATCCTCTTGACATCAATGACAACAAAACTTTCTCATATTTCCAAAAGAAGTTTGTCAAATTTTGGAAGGTAATTTAGTGATATCAAAGGAGGATAAAGAATTTAACATATTCTAAAGGCAGACATTAATGTTTTGTAAGGCTGAATTTGAATAAAGTTTGGATAGCCTTTTGAAGGAGATAGTAGAGCTGTGAATTACAAAATTTTTGGGGCAGAATTTGAAGAGTTTTTGCACAACAAATTGGAGAAGGAAAATGCAGCATTTGTAGGATAATTAGAGCTGCAAATTTCAGAAATTTTGGGAATCAAATTAAAGGAGAAAGAGGAAGATTTTGAACAGCATTTGAAGAAGAGGAGAGCTGTGAATTTCAGAGTTATTAGGCAGCACTTTGAAAAGGAATAGAGCATATTTTTGGGCAGTGTTTTTTGAGAAGAAAAGGAGCTGCATTCTTAGAAAGTCTGGACAGCAATAAGGTAAGAAAAATCAGCAAGAAAGCAAGTGAGGAAGGATACCAAGAAGGTATGCAAATTTATGTTATAAGAGTACTTTGTCTAAGCATAAAAGATTGATCTATTTCATGTTTTTAAAAGCACCATATTCAAGTTTCAAAAATAGCAAAATAAGGTATTAAATTTTATGTCTTCAAGTTGAGGAAGGAAGCATCTTCACCACCTTTGAATCTGCATATTATTATAGCAAGAGAACAAGTTAGATATGGTATTAAGAAGGAGTAAAATAGGTGGAAAATATTTATTAAAAGCATAAGTGTAAATGTTGTTTTTGTAAGTACAAAATAGATCCAACATAAAGGTGAAAAGTGCAAATTGTTACAAGATTTTTGGAAGCCAAATAAGAGAGATATTTCATAGAAAAAATATAAGAAGAAATATCACCCAAAGAGCAAGGTTCATTACCTTGATTTTTTGATGTCAAAAGTGTTTTAATATTTATCCGAATAGCATTCAAATACAATGCAGAGAGTTGGGTGTCTAAAGACAACAAGAATGAGACATCAAATCCAAAGAATATCGGGTGTCAAACTAGATAGCACATTTGATGTTAAAACTAATATAGAAACTATAACTAGAAGGAGCACCAATGTCACCAAGGTGGAAGCAAAATGCCAAAGATCAATGTAAACTGAAATGTCGTTAGTTGTAGCAAAAGTGAAATTATTTTAGGAGAGAAGTGAAGCATTTTTCAAGTGTAAATATGTTGGAGAGCATTGATAATGTTGAAGGAGAAGAGTAAATGTCACTGCCAAGTGTAGAGTAGCATTACCAAAAATGGATTATTGATTAAAGGAGTGGAAGATACTTTGTGCCACTTGGTACTATGGATAAGAAGTTCCAATGACTGGTGAAACACTTGAAGGAGATTAATAAAAAACATTTGAGCCATATTGCATCAATGCATCAATCAAAGCATTTAATAATCCATTTTGTAACGTAGAAATTGCAGTGACCGCTTGAAAAGAAGAGGTGTCGCATTTTGCATAGGTCAAATGTGGAAGACCACAAAATTAGTGCACCCAATTTTAGAGGTAAAAACATTTCAAATTAATTTTGCTCTATACTAAGGTTTGGGAGCTATAAGGTTGATTTAATTTGATTTTCCTAAAGTTAAGTTTAATTAATCTAGTTCTACTTAGATTAATTATATTAGTGGAGAGATAAGACATCAAATTGAGAAATTGAAACCCTAGAAACCTTATAAAGGTATTTTGAGAAGTTTTGAAGATTATTGAAAGGTTAATTTGGAATTTTGGGAAGTTAATTACAAATTTTGTAATCAATGTATTTACTTTTGTAAGTCAAATTGAAATATTTGTAAATAGACTATTTTTGAGAAAAAAGAGTTTTGACATCAAATTAGGAATATTAAATTCATAAATACTATTTCCTAAATTGCTAAATTTCTTATTTGGGAGCCAAAAGGTATTCAACATAAAGTTTTGGAAATTTGAGACCATACATTCAAAATTAGGGAGATATAAGGTTTACAACATAAAAGTTTTTGAAAGTTCAAATTTTTATCAAAAAAGTGTCATTAGTTCTTAACCCAAACACTAGGGAGACATAAGATAGTCAACCTTAAAGGTTTAGAAATTTGAAAGATTCATTATTCAAAGTTAAAATAATTATGGATGAAATAGTGAAGAATGCATTTAATGAAAATGGTGAAGAACTATTTCATGAACTTAAGTTTTATTCACAAAAATTAATAGATACCTTTGATGGATACAAATATTTCCCTACCAATACAAATAAAATATTTTTTTTATTTCTTAAGGAAGCAAAAGAAGATAATTTTATGATTTTTATTGGTTATCTTCATGAAGTACTTTTAAAAAATTGGTGGAATGCTCATAACATAGTTGTACTTTCCTTAGAGGAATGTTTGATGATTTATCTATCATTAATTACTTTTGAATTTTTTCAAGGAATGAAAAAAAAGAAAGAAAAACATACTAGTGATGAACCAATGAATTTAAGTCAATATTATTGTGATGATCTACTAACTTATTTTATTGAAGATATATCACTAGTGAAGGTACAAAAATTAAGAAGACGAAGAAACAAGAAAAGGAATCATATCAAGAGAGGCAATATGAAGGTTGAATTGAAATTCAAATAAGATAGTTACATGATAAATCCATATATTAATCTGTAGGAGGTAGAGCGAAGATTGAATAAGAATATTTTATTGAAGACTAAAGTCTTCAATAACAAAATAATGTAATACAAGGGGGTGTTGGAGTATAATACATTATTTGGTACATGCTAATGTACCACCTTGGATACATCATTGTAAATATTAGATTAGGAGTGTTTTCTAGATTAGAGTGTGAGTAAATATTTTAAGTGATGTAATAATTTGCATAAAATGCACAAGTTTCATGTAATTAAGTGTGCAAGTGTGGTGAGTGTAAATGTCCACAAGTGTCCATTATGTAAGAGTGTAGATGTGTTCTTAAAATAGGAAAGTGAAGAGTCTCAAAGAAGAGTGAAGGTCAAGAGTACTTCATATGAAGATTCATATTCTATTATATATATGTGACTAAAAATTATAGAGAGGAGAGAGAGTGTGTGACCTTTATTCATAATTTTACTATTTTTATAAGAATTTACTAGTGTCCATTTTATGAGTTATTTTTGACGTAATTTGTGAGTTATATTTGAATAAACTATTGTCATTGTTGATTATTTTATATTGAAAATTTATATTTAATTATATGGTTATTTACATTAATATGTCAACATCAAATGCTAATATATATCATCTCAAAGGAAGCATGAAGTCATGACTTCATATCCTGAATCAAGGTAGGACAGTTGTTCATAATGAGAAGATCATCCACATAGAGAACATTCACCAAGTTCTCACCATCTAGATGTTTTATGTAAACATTATATTTGACCTCATATTATTGAAACCCACAATTGAGGAATAAATAGTGGATCTTCTCATACGAGACGTAAAGTGCCAGATGATGTCATTTGATAGATAGAATAGACCAAGCATCTTGTATAGGTGTCAAAATCCACTTGGGTATTAAATAAACTAAATAAAAACTAGGTACACTTTATGGTAAAATAACATTAGAAGCCAAACTAAATAAAACATACCACTCACCTCATCATGCAAAGTTAAAGCACACAAAACTAGTAGGTCAAGCTCAACAATACCTGATTCTGAAATTAAAGATGCTATAGGTGGTATTTCCCATGAAGGGATCAAATCTACAGGTATAGAATTATCACTAGAAGATGAAGAAGGTTCTCTAATAAGAATATACCTTGCAATAATATGTAAAGAATCTAATAAATCAAGCAAATAAATTGGAGGATCTTCTACCAAAATATTAGGTAGTGGATTATATGGAATGCATGGAAAACCTTATAAAAAATAATATCTTTTCAAATAAGAATCTCATGCCTCTAAGTATCATAGATACAATATGCATTAGAGGTATTTGAATACCCCATAAAGATGCATTTATGACTATTTGGTGCCTCTCATTTTTTAGATATTTTATGTGAGCCCATGTTGAAGATCCAAATATACAAAATTGAGACACATCAAACTTATTACCTATCAATATCTTAAGAGATGCATTGTAGATAGCCCTATTGGAAACCATGTTGATAATCAATGTTACACACGTGATGGAATAATTCCAAAATTTATTCTCCATCAACTTTTAATGAATTATACAACACGAAATATCTATGATTACCCTATTCTTCCTCTCATCTACTCTATTATTCTTAGGGATATAGTGAGTAAAAAATCATGAAATTCATTGCTCATGTATTCATATCCCTTGTATGATATGAGATATATGATTTTCCTATCTACTTGATTTGTTTACAAGAGCTTTGTATGCCATGAATATATCAAAGACCTCATCCTTTATGAAATAGTATACAACTATACATCTCTAGAAAAATTATTAATAAAAAGAAGTACCTATTTCTAGAAATGGAGGATGAGTCCATAAGTCCATATTGTTACTGTGCATGATATCCAAGGGATAAGTAAAATGTCTTGTTGTCCCTTTGTAAATTTCTCCTTAAAATTATTTCCAAGCATACATCCCTTGCATGTACCACTTAGAGGTAAAATGTGAGGAAGCCAAATGGACTTCTAATAATGACTCATTTATCTTAAGGATCCATAACCAAAATTCCCAATCCCTAAATTCTATAATTGAATCCCATCATATACATAAGCTACCATAGCAACAAAATATTTCTTCGAAGAGGAAGAAATATAAGATTTTATCTTTCTCTTAATTTATACATTTATTTGACTCATCACAATAACTAGAAGAAACTATTTTAAATACATTGTCTATATCCTTAATTACCCAATGATCAAGCAATAAATCTAACTTTTTATTCATATGACTAATATGATAAATAGATAATATATTGGGGCTAAAATTAGGAGCATGAAGTAATTCATAAAAATAAAAATATCCAATAATAATCTCTCCATATCTAGCTACCAATAAAGAAGAGTGATCTCCAATCACAATATGATACATTGAATGTGATTTGTTATACCCATGGAGGATATATTTGTGCTTTGTAATGTACATTGTTGCTTTTAAATTTGCAATCCACTCATTAAAATAAGTGGATGCCCAATATTTTAAATGAATAGTGGCATGTGTCTATGAGGTTTCTCCTTCAAAACTATCCTCATTCTATGCATAGAAAAAAGCAACATCAACACCCCCATTTTCACTACTTTATTAAGATTTTTGATGTGAATCTTGTAAAACTCTACTTTGTGTCCTTCCTTCTTAAAATACTCACATGTTGGCTTTTCTAATGGCTTCTTTGGAGTCTTTCATTTTGCATTGGTTTATCATTTTGAGCATTGACAACCACTTATTTTATATAGGCCTAATTGATGAAACAATTACCCTTACACCTTTGTATTCTAGGTTGATGATGAATTATGTACTTGAATAAATTATCAATTGGTGGTTTAGGAGAATCACAAAAGTAAAAACAAATTATTTCAAATATAATCACAACTATCTCATTTTTTAAAATATTTTTGAAGATAATATTGAGCAATTTAATATTCTTCTCCTTGTCTTTAGCTTCTTAAACTTCTTTTGTTACCTTTGGATTTCCTCTAGTAGTCCAAATATCATCTTTAAATTTATTTAATTAATTAATATAATCATAAATAGTATCAAAATATTTTATATTCAAAGTGGCAAGATCATTATTTAACCTACTAATTTGTGTAGAATCAATACAATCACACTATCTGTAAAATTTACCAAGCACTTCCTTGGGGTCCATGATGCTACTAACATGTGTCCTAGATTTTATCAACATGAAGAGCTATCACACCAAGAGCCTCATCCTTATTTTCCCTATAGATATGCTTCCTCTCTTCATAATTAGTAGTAGGAATTTCCTTATTCATATATTTGAGTAACCCCTTACTTTTGAGCAAAGCATCAATCTTAATTTCCAAGTAGCATAGTTTGGACCATTCAACAAGGACACATGCTAATTGATAACTATTCTACCACAATATAAAATCCTACTTGTAGTTGTGACTAGAAACAACACCATTAATATAGAGAATTTAAAAAAAATTATGATTTAAAAAAAGTAAAAATAAGTTCAAAATACTTGTGTATGTAAAAGTTATTTCTCTTGGGATTTTGGACCAAATATTATACAAAATACCACCAAAAACTTTAAAAAAAATTAAAACTTTCTAGTACCTATAGTGAAAGGAGAAGTTTTTACATGAGTGGTTGAGTGTATACTAAGTATGCATTGAGTAGACAACATATCAGTGAATGAGATGATGCCACTTGTCATGATTGGAAATATAGGATTTCCAATTGTGTATTGACTATGCATGTCATTGAGTGGAGCGCAAGCAAACTATATTGTGCTACTTATCATACTTAAATTTGATCTATAATATGTAAACCATGTTGTGACTTATTGTGTTCTAATTTGCTTTAAAATATATGCTTTTCTAAGTCTAATATTGACTATACAACTATATGATTACTAGGTTCCATGAGTTGGTAGAATGTGATTAATCAAACCTATATTTTTACCTACCATGCAGTGATCTACTTTCCACATCAGATAGCATATCATCCATGGACTACCACATCATCCACCATGTTGTCTTCCACATCATTTGTATTGATTTCCATATCACCTACCCTATTATACATCACATAATATACACAAATTATCATGTTAGTTATATGGAATACCATATCATCAAGTTTTGTGTTAGCACCATCAAACAAAAATTTTGTGATATCATCACATGCCATGTCATCAAATTTAGTTAATTTATCAAGGCATGTGTTTACATCATGTGTTGTCATAAAAATATTTTGTAAGGAAGGTTTAAACCACTGATTTCCATGGCTCCATACCTTATAATGTCCTCCACTTGCCACAAGGTCAAGAGTACCTCTAAGATTAAGGTACATACATTTGTTTTAAATTTTCCCAACTCTATAAATGGCCCTCCACCATAGTGTGCATGTTACATCAATGCTCATCATGATGATGCACGCTTGCTACTATATTATCACATATTCTAGGGAATATTACTCCATTTAGAATTTAAATTTTTTACCTTTGGAGGAAAAAAATGAAAAAAAAATCAATTCAAAAAATAGTTTATGCAAAATGAAAAAAGTGTTGAACTGGGAACCCTTAAAATTTTACGTAGAATCTAGAAACATTGATGATTTTTTCATATATATAATTGTTTTTCTACACAACCAATTAGGGCATCCTCTCATGCCTATGCAAAAAAAAATTGGTGGATCATTTTAACAACTTTGTCAAGTGACTCGAAGGTCTTTTCCATGCACAAAATATTATTAATGACTTCTCTAGCACCAAGGATCTATCAAAAATTTTAGCCTCTTATTTTCTTATTTCACATTAATAAAGTAGTCCATCCTACCATCTATGCTCCAACTAGACACAAATTTTCAAAAGAGAAAAGAAAATGAATTGTTTGAAAAAATATGTAGATGATAAATGAACTTTTTAAAAAAACTTGAGAAGCTCAATCCTAAAACTAGGGAATCCATTTGGTCAAAAGTCAAAAAATCAAATGAAAGGATTGACTGCCAAGAGAAGAACAAAGGAACCTATGGGTGAATGTTTTTCCTAGAGTAAATTTGTTGATCCAAATGAGATCCTCATGGTCCATCTACCTAGGATTTTATGTGAAAACCCCTTTTCAAATTATATTTAACTTGCAAAAAATATTCTTGTTGCTCTAGACTCTATTGCCTTCAAGAGAAACCAAAGAAGTTGATTTATTGATGACAAGCAATCAAGTAAAGAATATTCACATCCATTTTGATACCATGTTGGATTTCTCAGCAATTGCTAGAAATGAACAAAATCAACACATTACCCAGTATTGCTAAAAATATATACATAGAAATCAAATACACATGATATAAGGGAGTTTTTGTGGACAATAAATAATATCACTATATAAATAGAATAAATTCCAACCAATAATAAAATTATTAGTATGATGGGGTATTTATAGCCAAATACAAATTACCTTTAGGTCAAGGTTATGTAACCAAACTTTAGGATTAAAATAATAAAATATTATAAACTTCATTTTTCAAGGTTTACAAGGTCCCAAAGGGCTTATACATAGAATACAATACAAATTTGGTAGTGGCCTCAAGTGAATATTAATCACCATATATTTTGACACATCTAGGATTTTTAAAGCATTTTGAATGGATCAAAATAGAGTTTGAACATCAAGTTATGGGCCTAATTGTGTGGAGAGGATAAAAACATATGTTTTGGCGTATTTTTGGTCATAAATCCATGCCCAAAAGGATAACATGCTTGGATCATCATATTCTACCATTTGATAGATATGGTGATGATGAGATTCAATATATATATTTTCTGGCATGATATACTAGATTCTTCATCAAGTTGAACACACATTGTTTATCACTATCAAGTGGTGTTGATGATATTTGATCTAACTAAGATATTACAATAAGAATAATAACCAAATAAGTTCACAACCTACAATACATGTTATCTTATATTCTTCTTCAGTTGATAATAAAACAATTATATGTTGAATTTTGTACTACCAATAAGTAGTCCCTAATCCAAGAGTAAACATATAGCCAGTAGTAGAATTTTAGTAATCAATTGATATTTTCCTAATTTGCATCGATGTATTCATTCAACTTAAAAGTTTTAAATTGTTGATATAATATACCAAAGTCAAGGGTATATTTGACATATCTAAGAATATTTTTTGTAGCAAGTAATTGCTCTCTTTAAGAATTTGATATGAAAATAGATAAATAACTCACTATAAAACATAAATATAGTCTAATGGTCATAATATAAATCAAGTTGCCACCAATTACTTTTATACTAATTCATTAAATTAAAATAGACTAACAAGTATAGACCAAATTTCATAGGTGTAGATATCATATTATAACCTATCATCCTAAATATTTCCAAAAGTATTTTTGCATAGTTGTTTTGTGATATAAAAATAATATAATCAAGTTAAAAAAATTATATACCTAACTAGTAATGAAGGATCCCTAAATCTATCATGTCAAAAAGTAAACATAAATCATATTTCTCTTTTAAATAAAACAGGCTTTACTACTAGTAATAACAAGATTTTCAACATACACAATGAGAATGACAAGTCATTCCTTAGAGATTTGGACTAGAAAAGATCTTATTGAATCTTGAATCTATAAAATATTTGATCAATTTGAAATATTGGGCTCGAGGAGCTTGCTTAAGTTTGTATAGGGAATTAATCAATGTGTAAACTAGATGTTATTTTTTAGTACCTAAAACCCTTGTGGTTACACCATGCAAACCTCGTATTTCTATTTTCCATTCAAGAAAGCACTATTAGCAGCCCTTTGATATACCTACTACCCAAATTGTGATGTAATAAAAATAACTAATCAAAATACCACCATATTTGTAGTTGGATTAAATGTCTCTCCAATATCTTTGTAATCTATACCTTCCTAATGCACTCCCTTTAGAAAAAAAATGGGATTTAAATTTCTCAATTGATCCAATTGATTTATAATCTTGTAAACCCATTTATAACTAGTGGGTTTCTTTCCATGGGGTAATTCACAGAGTTTCCATATTTTATTCTTCATTAAAGAGATAAATTATGACTTCATAGTAGCTTCCCAATCTAGTTTACCTCTAACCTCTATATGTCTACTAGGTTCCAATATTTGTGAAACTAAAGTAAACTTAACCTACTCATTCGCGTGTCTATGGTCTTTTCCAACTTGTCTAGATTTCCTAGCTATCACTTTCTCACACTCCTTGACATATTTTGTTATTTATGTATACCATTTTTGTTATTGGCAAGGCTATTGTTGTTGGTGAACTTTAGTTGGGTGTACCTCTATAAGGGTCTATTCTACAAGGTCATCCCAAAGTGGATTTTGAACACATGAATGTGGTTGAGTCTTCACATATTTATTTTCATCATAAATCTATGATATATATAAATACAAGTGGAATTAACTACCTAATGTAGTGCTATCAATAGTTCTAAAAGATACAAAAATCTTAAAGAATTACCATAATCTAATAAGAAAGGATTCTTCTCATATAAACTAATTTCTCTACTAGTTATAATCTTGTAAATAAAGATATCCGGCAATTTGTATACCTTGGATTCTTCACTATAGCAAAAAAACATAAAGGATTCTTCACTATAGCGAAAAAATATAAAGTTTTTTATTTTTTCATCTAAGCTTTATTTATTTTCTCTTTATTAATTAATACAAAAGTAATAAATTAAAAATATGAAAATAACTAATTGAATATTTTATTCCACACCATGCTTCTCTAGGAGTAACAATTTGTAGAACTTTGCATAGATACCTATTGAGAATGAAGACCGTAATTTTTATTTATACCCAATAATGATATGATATATTTCAGTTATGCACCATGCATATAGTCATGTTCATGATTGTTTTTTCCTCCTCTCTACTACCGCATTTTATTGTGAAGTACAAGGAGTTGTATGTTTCCTATGTATGACCTCATGCTTATAGAAATCTTGAAATTTATTGAGGTAAACTCACCAACATTATATGACCTCAAGACTCTAATTCTCTTTTCATATTATTTATCTAAAAGGACTTTAAAATTTTAAAAGTATGAAAAACATTCATACTTATATTTGACAAACCATAACCACAATTTTCTCAAATAATCATCAATAATGAGCAAAAATTGCAACACAAATAAAAAAATTATTTATTGGACCACACAAATCAATATGTGCTTAATCTAAACACCTTGTGCATGCCAAGACTTACCCATATCAACCGATTGATGACTATTTTCAAAGTTGGCATATGTTCCCACTCCTAAATGGATGGTAGTCTATAAACCTTGTCAGTGAGAACTGATAAATACTTATAATTTAGATGACCAAACTTCTCATGCCAAAGAACAAAACAATTATCTTCAAATGCCAAGGAGAATAAATTGGAATACTTGGAATCATCTAACTTGTATAGCCCTTTCTCATATATCTTGTTCTCATAAATCTTGAGAGTAATAAGCTTATTTTTATCCACATGTATCAATTACATTTGTTTTTACAAAAGTGCACAACAAGTTGATAACTCCTAGTGATTTCATTAAAATATAGAAGGTTTTTGTTCATATAAAAAATATACCAAATATTATTTAAGGTGTATGTAACATTTTTGTTCAATTTTATATTAACATCACCACAAATTTTAATAAAATGTGATCTATCATCATCAAGTATAATGTTCTTACTTTGATTTTTAATGAAATTAACATATTAATTTTTAAAACATGTATAATTTTTTAATGCTCCAGATTCATAATACCACTCTATAGATTGAAAAATGTAATTTAATATTTTATAGAATAAAACTTCTCTTCATGATATTCTATTTTCATAGCATTTTCATAGTTTGTTCCTTGTTGAATTTATTTATTCTTCTACTTGCTAAATACATGTTTGAAAATAAATGACTTGGGACTACTTTTGCTACATTCCAATTATAATATAGTCGATGGCTATATTTTAGAATAACTTATTTGGTTATTGTGTATATACAATTCATGTGTTTTATTTTTTATCATTTTTATCCTCTATTCATGGTGCATTGCATTCTCTCATAATATCCTTTATGGCGAGGGAGTGCCCACCTCAAGTGGTGATCCATTTTATCACTGAGTTATTCTTCTTAAGTTCTGATTTAGTGTTGATATTCGAGTGCAAGTTTATATTTTAATTGATTACAACTGTGTTATTTAAAGAGAGCAAGAAATTGCTCTCCAAGTGGTATCAGTTTCCATTCGTTACTAGCATAGCTATCCTTTGATAAAATCAAGACATCAATAGCTAGTGAAATCATGATTCCTTCTCTATTGCCAGTCATGAATTCAGGTGCTTTCAGTGTAGTCACGAAGAGCATAGTCCACTCAAAATAGGCGAGGCATGAGGGAGATGAACATCATACACCGATTAACAATGGTGTCCCTTTAAAAAATAGTCAATTCATGCGATACAAGCACCATCTGGCAGCAGGTAGTACAGTAGCTAGCTTGGGGGAGGTTTTCATAACATTCAAGAGGTATTGAAAGGTGAACGAAGCGATCACGAGGTAATTTTGTGAAAACTACAGCTACTATCTGCCACGAAAGAATACAACACCAAACAACCAACCACGAGCAAGTATTTTTTCACAAACCTAAGGTACAAAATATTTCATTTTTTTGGTTTAAAGGACTTATCCGACACGCAGTGTGTGGTGGACATAGCAGGATTTAAAAGTAGTTACATGCATTTAAGTAAATGTGACTTAGGTCACATGGTCGTCTCCTCCGCGACTACCATAGTCTCCCATTCATATTGGGTGTTGGTTCTACTTTTGTCTCATTGTCGTGTATTTGTGGTTTATTGTGTTTATCATTGGCTTTTAGTCTGACGTGTCTCAGGTCTTGAGTCATCTATCTTGTCTTCAGTCCTTATGCTTCGTAACTTAGTCTTGTCGCTTTAGTATTATTCATGTCTTGACGTCTTGGTATCGCGTTGCCTTCTCCTGTTGTTCGCATGTCATCCTGTTTAGTTGTATTTGTCATGTCTAGTATTTCGTGTTCATTGGTCATGTCGTGTCTAGTCTTTCGTATCGATGTAATTTGTTTGCATCGATCTCACTGGTCATGTCATGTCTAGTATTTCGCATTCGTTGGTCGTGTCGTGTCTAGTGTTCCACATCGATGTCGTTGGTCCACGTCGGTCGTATCTAGTCTTCTATGTCAGTCTTTGTCTATCATCATTTCAAGTCAACAGGTCAGTAGTTAACAATTGTTGTCAAAAAAAAAATTGTTGGTGAAAAGTTATCGCAAAATTGTTGGTCAAAAGTTGTCAAAAAATTGTTGGTCAAAAGTTATCAAAAAATTGTTGGTCAAAAGTTATCAAAAAGTTGTTACTCAAAATTTGCAAGGAGAGCCAAAATAGAAATCTGCATCACAGTTGGCGTGACAATTAGGCGGAATATAAACCAAATTTTTGGGTAATTTAATCATTTTTGCAGAAAATTGAAGCTCAAAGGTTCCTAAGCAGGATATTTTGGAAGGTGCATGAGAAGAAGTTGGACCAAAGGATCTGACGGATGATTATAAAGCTCAAAAACTCCCAATAATGCAAGAAGATATCATCGAAGCCAAGGTACAAAAAATTCTCCTTCTCCTTCAAGAATTGGTAGTTTTAATCCGAGTCATCCAGTGGTCAGCCCAATGGCATCCAATACCTCTCCATATTTTGCACAAGAAAATGTCACCCAAGTAGAAAGTAATCGTCCATTGATCACTGATGATGTGTTAAGAGAGTTAGTATTAAATCTTTATATGATGACTACAAACTTCAATGCATCTAGGAAACCGCCCCAACCAAATCCTTCTAGTTCCAATCACTAGAGTACATATGTCTACTATGATTACTATACACACCATAGAGGTCAAAATAGTCAATCTTTGAATCACAATGGTCACCAAAATATTTAGGATGGGTGTAATAAAAAAAATATGGAGCAAAAAAGAGGTTTTAACAGATCTTATCAAAATAACAACCAGAGACAGAGAAGTAATGAGGAACAAGATAGAAACAATGTTCACTCCCAACCAAGAGGTCTAACTGGAGTCAATTATCCACACGTTGACATGCCTACCTTTGAAGGCCAGGATCTATGCGGGTGGATTGCAAAAATGGAAGGCATTTTAGAATTCTACAAATTCCAAGAAGAGGATAAGGTATCTTTTGCAGCAACCAAATTTGCCACTAAATTTTATCAATGGTTTACATGGTATAAACGTGAGGATACCCAGTATGCATTATATTGGTATACTTTCAAAAAAAAATTCTTCACAGATCCGACAAAGGTCCCACAGGTTCATACATAGTACGATTATTTTCACTTAAATAAATAGGATCAGTAGGGGACTATATTTTAGAATTCACCAGTATGCTTAACTATGCACAAGATCTACACCAAGACATGGTAGTAGCGGCTTTTCAAAATGGATTAAAATCACAAATTAAAGTTTAAGTAGACCTACACAATCCATCCAAGTTGGATGAGTGTATAAGGATTGCTAATTTGGTGGAGATAATGGTGCACATCAGTCCATCCACACAACGTGATTCATATGGGTGACCTCCATTCTGCAACAACTCTTTCCACATAACTGATCAACCGTCATGGTAATTTTACTACAAATTTCGCACTCAACATCCAAAATACCAAGCATGTACACCACAATTTTTTTTTTAGATTGAATATGCCAAAAAGGAAGAAGAAGAAATAGAGGAGTATGACGCACTTGAGGATCTCCCAGTTGAGGACCAAAATGAACATGATGAAGTTGTTGCTGAGAAGGATGCCATGACTATTTTAGTACATGCTCTCATGGGGTTATCTTCTCACCATATAATCAAGGTGACAGGTTTCATTCGGAAATAGATGGTGATAGTATTAATTGATTCTGAAATTACTCATAACTTCATTGATGCTAAAATTACAAGGACATTGGGTTTGCACATCTTCTCTTCTAGTCAAGATTAGTTTCAAGTCAGAACTACAAGCAAGGAAATTTCTCAATGTCTAGGTAAGACATCTTTAGTTTCATTACAAATGGATACGTATACTTGGCAAGGTCCTCTTTTTGTTATGGAATTAGGGAATTTGGAAGTTATTTTAGGCGTTGCATGGATGGAACAATTGGAAACCACAAGGCTTTTAACCATAAATATCACTTTGTTGAATGTCAAGCCAATGGGAGGACTATTCGTCTTCAAGTACTACCTACACCTCCATAAAAATATGTAAGTTCACATAGCATGGAAAAGATATTAATAAAATATGGTGGGGGATTCATAGCCCGAATCAATTGCATAAAGAAATTAGAACTAGATATATTGAAAATCAAAGAGGAAGATCTTCAACACAGTGTGTCTCATTATGAGGAAGTTTTTCAATAACCCAAAGGCCTACCCCCCAAAAGATCTCATGACCATGCTATCCATCTTGTACTAGGAATTCTTCCACTCAATGGTCGTCCTTATCGATATCCCTAATCCCAGAAAACAAAAATTGAGAAAATTATCCAAGACCTATTAGACCATGGTGTCATCCATCATAGTACTAGTCCTTATTCCTCACCTGTCGTCTTAGCTCATCGAAAAGACAATTCTTGGCATATGTGTCCAGATTTTCGTCCTCTCAATTGTTGGCAATTTTGGGTACCTTGGGTACATTGCCTTTGCTCCAGTGTAGAAGTTGTCATTGATGTCAAGAAGCTCTTGAAGGAATTTGATTTAATGTCAGATTATTCAGAGCATGGACAGTGGGTTTCCAAAAAGATCATAGTAGCCCATTTGCAAAAGATCAAAGAAAAAAAAGACAAGTTAGAAAAAGTATGCAGCAGGCTGGAAAAACTGTCGTGATTTTGCGACATTTTAGAGGAGAGAGAAAGTTCTGACAAAACTGTCATGATTTCGTGACATGCGAGAAGAAAGAAGAATCTGGCAAAACTGTCATGATTTCACGACATGTTGGAAGAGAGAGAAGAAGCTGGCAAAACTGTCGTGATTTCGCGACATTTTGGCAGAGTAGGAGAGCAAGGTGGAAAGTGTCACGATTTCATGACATGTCGCATTTTCGTGACTCGAAAAGTGTAGGAAGGCAAAGAAGGGAAAGTATCACGATTTTGTGACATGTCACATTTTCACGACTCGAAAAGTGTAGGAAGGCAAAGAAGGGAAAGTGTCACGATTTTGCGACATAATGCAAGGAAGGTTGTTCGGACGAAAAAGTGTCGCAATTTCGTGACATGATGCAGAAGGGAGAGTCTGCAGTGTGAACTGTCACGATTTCACGACAAGTTCGAAGAGAGATAAAGTATCTTGAAAAGTGTCACGATTTCACGACATGCTGTAGAGTTTGAAGTGAGAACAGTCACAATTTTGTGACATGCTACAAAATACGAAGTGAGGACTATCACAATTTCATGACATGCTGAAAAGCTCAAAGTGAGAACTGTCACGATTTTGTGACATGTAGCAAAGGGAAGATTTTGAAATGAGAAGCATCGTGATTTCGTGATAGGCTGAAAAGATAGCGTTCGGATGCAGAAAGTGTCATGATTTCGTGACAGGAAAAAAAGATAGCGTACGGATGCATAAAGTGTCACGATTTTACGACAGGGAGAAAAGATAGCAGACGGTAGTAGAAGTGTCACGATTTCATGACAGAAACTAAAAGCATGTCTTCCATAGGTAAAGTGTCACGATTTCATGACAAAAGCAGAGAGGAAGGCTATGAAGACAAAAGCATTGTGATTTTGTGACATGTTCCAGTTTCGCGGGTGTAAGGCAGAAAGAAGCTCAAGGTAGCGGAAGTGTCATAATTTTGTGACAAAAGCATAAAGGAAGGTCATGAAGACAGAAGGGTCATGATTTCATGACAGAATTGAAGATGATGTCAGTAGAGGCAAAAGTGTCGTGATTTTGCGACAAAAGCAGAGAGAAAGGCCATGAAGACAGAAGGGTCACGATTTCATGACAGAAGAGAAGATGATGTCAGCATAAGCAGAAAGTGTTGCGATATCACAACAAAATCCATAATATAATGTTCAGTTGCAAAGGTGTCACAATATCGTGACATGTTGAAGTTTCGCGAGAAAAGCTATAGAACCACAGAGGCAGTTGAAGCCGACAAAGTTGAATTTGAGCCAATGCAGTTTAGGGTTTTGTAGCCGACAAAGTTAAGGGTAGCAGCCGACTAAGATCAAGGTTTTGATCTTGAAAGTATCAGTATAAAAGCAGGGCTGCTTGGAGAGAAAAAGATATCAATCGAAAGTGTGCATTCGAAGAGTGGCATTCACAGACTGTGCAAAGAGAAGAAGTTCGATCACCAAGAGCAGAGTGCATTCTGTCGAATCTTCCAAGTGAGAGATATCACAAGGGAGCAGAGTGCGCGAAGACTATGCGGCTGTAATTGCACAGAGGTGCAAAGGTTGAAGTTTGATCAAGTGTAGCTGTGATTGCGCAAAAAGAGCAAAGGACTGTGTTTTTGTACAGACCAAAAAAAGAGGACAAAGACATTTGTGCCAGACCAAAGGACTATGTTTGGTGTAAATCATAGAAAGAGATCGAGGACATTTGTGCTAGACCGAAGGACTGTGTTTGGTGCAAATCAGAGAAATATATCGAGGACATTTGTGCTAGACTGAAGGACTATGTTTGGTGCAATTTCGAGGACCAACTTTGGAGGTGATAGAGTTGAGGATAGAGGTCTCCAGCCATAGCAGGGAAGACAGGTGTCTTCTATGGATAGATTTCCATTTGCTAAGGGCATAGGAGGTAGAGGTCTTCTAGAGGATCACCATTCAGAACAGAGCTAGGGGATTGGTGTCTCCTTTGGGTTGGTCCCCATAAAAATTGTAATTGGGAAAGGTATTCCCAAATTTGTTGATAAAATTTAGTGAAAGATTTTATCCGTGGAGTAGCCCACATTGGGTGAACCACGTAAGTTGTTGTGTCTCTAGTGTGGATGGTGTTTTGTGCATTGCTTTTATTACTGCTATTAATACTGCTTTCTATACACTACATAATATTGAATTGAAAGTTGATTTGAAGGAAAAAGTAAAAAGCGGTCTTATAGTGTTCACCCCCCCCTCTCAGTACAAGCTTGTGTTCTTCATTAATAACATAACAATAAAATATAAGTTTCCTATTCCTTTCATTGATGATTTACTAGATGAGCTACATGGTGTCAAATTCTTCACCAAATTGGACTTACGATCAAGATTTCACAAAATCCGATTTAGGGATAAGGATATTCTTAAAACAACCTTTCGAACTCATGAAGGTCATTATTAATTCTTGGTAATGCACTTTGGTCTCACTAATGCACCATCTACATTCCAAAGTCTCATGAACCAGGTGTTTTGTCCTTTCCTACAATTTTTTTTTCTAGTCTTCTTTGATGACATACTCATATATAGTAAATAATGGAAATATTATTTAGCACATGTGGACAGAGTTCTCCATATCCAACACAAAGAAAAGTTATTTGTCAAATGATCTAAATTCTCCTTTGGTGTTCAATAAGTTGAGTAAATAGGTCATATAGTATCTCAAGAAGGTGTTAAGGTAAATTCCAATAAGATTAAGGTAATACAAGATTGGCCCTTTGCCTAAAACCATCAAGAAACTTCATGGTTTTTTGGTCTCACTGGTTATTACTACAAATTTATGCTTAACTATGGTAAAATTGTGGGTCTTCTCATGAATCTTACCAAGAAGGATGCTTTTTGATGGACCGAAGTAGCTATCAGATCCTTGAGGCTCTCAAGGAGGCAATGTGTACAACTCCAGTTTTGGCTACACTAGATTTTCAAAAACCATTTTTCATTGAATGTGATGCCTCAATAATAGGTATTGGTGTAGTGCTAATGTAGGAGGGTCATACCTTGGCATTTGAAAGTAAAAAACTTTCAAGAAATAATTTAGGTAGATCTACTTATGAAAAAGAGATGTTATCTATTCTACACCCAATGGAAAAATGGAGGCACTACTTACTCAATAGTCGTTTTATTATTAAAACTAATCATAGCAGTCTCAAGCACTTTCTAGAACAAAGGTTTTCTTATCTTGAATAAAATAAGTGGTTGACTAAATTGTTGGGATATGATTTTGTGATTGAATATAAGAAATGTAAAGAAAATGTGGTAGTTGATGCATTATCTAGAAAATATGAATATGAAGTAATCATTAATACCATTTCAGGACCATGTTCATTGTGGGTGTCTCAGTTGCAGGAAGAATGGTTGTCCAACGGTGAAACAAATCAAATAATTCAAGCTTTATCTATGGGTTCCTCTTTTCACATATGATGACCAAATATTATGTAAGAAGAGTTGCATTTAGATCCCTCACCATTCACCAATAAAAGTGCAGATTCTAGAGGAGTCACATGCTTCTCCATCAGCAGGACATTCAGGATTTATGAAAACTTACATGCAGGTTAAACAATATTTTTGTTGGAAAGGATTAAAAGTAGAAGTCAATATATGGGTAGCCGAATGTGAAGTATGCCAATGCAATAAGGGAGAAACAGTCAAATCACCAGGGTTGCTTCAACCATTACCTATTTCGGATCGCCAGTGGGAACATATTTCCATGGATTTTATTGAAGGTTTGCCTAAATCAGAAGGTAAAATAGTAATTTTCATGGTAGTTGATCACATTTCCAAATATGCTCACTTTTAGGCTCTACAACATCCATTTTTAGCAAGCAAAGTGGCCAAGGTATTTATGGATTCAATTTTTAAACTACATGAAATACCCAAAAATATTGTAAGTGATAGTGATCCCATATTTACTAGCAATTTTTTGAGATATTTGTTTCGACTTAGTGGTACCAAATTAAATATGTCTTCTGCATACCAACCACAAAAAGATGGTCAAACAGAGGTAGTTAACAAATGTTTGGGTACCTACCTCAGATGTTTTGTTCAGGATAAACAATATCAATGGAATCAGTGGTTATCATTGGCAGAATGGTGGTACAACACTTCTTACCATTATTTCATCAAGATGTATCCTTTTGAAGTATTGTACGAAACTAATCCACCAATAGTAGCTGATTATGTACCAAGATCCTCCAAAGTATCCCAAGTAGATGATTGGTTTCAGCAATGACAATCAATGCTCACTATTATGAAGGATAATTTGGTCTAAGAATAAAATCACATGAAGTAGCAGTAATACATGCATCGTTTGGAAAGGATATTAAATATCGGTGATATGGTGTTTTTGGGTCTTCAGCCTTACAAACAGTTGTCATTGAAGATCAAGTCTAGTCAGAAGTTAGCTCCTCGATTTTATGGTCCTTCAAAATTCTACATCGCATTGGAGAAGTGGCATATAAATTAGAGTTAGTTCTTGTCTCAAGAAGATGATCACTCAAAAAGTACACTCTCAAACTGAATTACCAGTATTGGATGAAGAAGGGCGTATACATATCCAACCAAAAGAAATCTTACAAACTAGAACATGCACACTAAGATCTCGTCACATCCAAGAATTTCTCATCAAATGGTAGGACTTACCCGAATAAGATGCTACATGGGAACCTGAAAGTATTTTCCAAATATTTCTAGCTTTGAGGACAAAGCTTTCCGAGGAGGGGAGTCATGCTACATTCCAATTATAATATAGTTGACGGTTTTATTTCAGAATAACTTATTTGGTTATTGTGTATATACAATCCATGTGTTTTTTTATCATATCTATCCTTTATTCATTGTTCATTGCGTTCTCGCATAATAGCCTTTACGACGAGGGAGTGCCCACCTCAAGTGGTGATCCATTTTATCACTGGGTTATTCTTCTTAAGCTCGTATTTAGTGTTGATATTCAAGTGCAAGTTTATATTTTAATTGATTAAGACTATGTTATTTAAAGAGAGCAAGAAATTGCTCTCCAACTTTATATTAGAATTTTTACCTTGTTTGTGATCAAACGATGAGAGTTTATTATTTTGATTACATCTGTATTAGAAGTTTTACCTTGCTTGTGATCAAATGATGAGAATTTAGTATTTTGATTGTGTCTATATTTGGATTTAGCATTAAATTCACTTTCTATACTCCCTAAGGTTGATACTCCCATATATGACTATCTCCTCTCTTTATATTTAAGTAAAGAATATATTTATTAAAATCATGAGTTTGAGTTTCAGCAAGCAAATGCAAAGACCCAATAAATGACTCACAAGACAGAGGTAAATTTTGTAAAATAATATTAATCATGTCCTCATCATTTACTATATTTTGAATGGTAATTAATCAATATTGTAAATATTTTAGATACATTAGGTACATAGAAATAGCTCTTTCCACCAACTATGAAGAATATAGAATATTATTTAAAAATAAAGCATGTCTTGCTTCAAATATTTGATACTTATTTTAGAACTTCGTCTATAATGTTGCAACATCATTCTCATTATGAAATTTAGGAATCAATCACCTAAAATACATAATTTGAGAAACATCAAAGCTTCTCTATGTCTCTTGTTTAAGCTATCAACATATTCTTTTAGTCTAATTTCTTACTTAATAACTCTATTTTCTAAATCTCAAAACTCTCAAATTGTATCTTATGAATCCACACACTATAATTTATTCTAGATAGTTTCGATGAATTAGAAGAATTAGAGACTAAATATTTATCATTCTTCTATTAAGGACAACACCAAATAGTGAACATCGAATATCAAATTTCAAACAAGCATAAAAAACTAGACTTAAAGCAATGAATGTCAAACATTACAATTTGCTCCACCCAAGCTTAGAACTTGGACAAACTCCAAGTTGTGCTTTGCCCGTGTTGGAAATGTGAGCAACCTTTAACTAGTGCTTTACCCAAGCTAGAAATATGAGCAACCTTCAACTAGTGCCTTACCCAAGCTAAAAACATGGAAAAACTCTAAGCTACACTTTACAATAGCCTAGTTGAACTCTAACTGTCACAAGTGATAAATTTATCAAGTGAGGATAAAATCATCAAATGTCAACTGTTAAACACCATATACTATTTGTAAAATCTAATATAGATCTCAACACAACATAGGAGAGAACCTTTATTGACAACACAACAATACTAAAATTGTCTATAGAGTAACAATATACAGAGTCAATGACTACCAAAGACAAAATATATGACTTGGATGAAATAAACGATGTGAGAAAAACTTCTCTTTTCTCTCTTCTATTATTTTTATAACATAAAAGAATGTAACACAAGTTGCTCTATTTGCATTTTTGAGCTCTAATTTATAATGATTTAGAATTTGATAATTGGTTGGTGTTGATAAAATCAGATCTTATAGATTTTCAAAAGTTATATCTACAAATATTACTAAGTTATCTCTAAATATTTGTTCTAATAAAAGTATATGACATATCTATTAACAATTTTTTTTCTAATAAAAATCTATAATATGTCTATTAACATAATTTTTTCTAACAATAAAGAAACCAAGGTTAGACTATTAATAAATAACTAAAAATAACTTTTGAATATAATTTTTGTTTTAAAATATATTAAAATTTTAAAATTAGCCATATATAAAGTTATCAAAAGGTAAACCAGTTAGATTCCTTAAGATTCAAGGAGGAGATCCAACTTCAAATATTGCCAAGTGATACATAGATAATAACCAAGTTGTTGTAATACCATTATATAATTATGATGGAATATAAGAAATATTTGTTTCAATCCTATATAACTAATTAAAAATTTATATATAAAAAAAAAATCATAGTTTCCAAGTCTGCCTTTGTAGTGCAAGTGGAGGAGGCAACCTAGGCCATGTTGAATGAGAGGTCCACAATTTGAACCTCTACGAAGCAAAGAGGGACACAAAAAATATCTTGTGAATTCTCTGTAGATAGTGGTACACCTGGATGGGATGGTATTGCCGACCACCTAAAAGTGGCTCTCGAGGTTTTTTTCTAACATAATTTTTTTTTTAACCAACTTCAAGTGAGTCTGTCTTAATTAATTATGCCCAGATAAATTAACACATACCAATAGTGGAGTTTATTTTTGAGCCAAAACAAATATTAGAATCTCTTCTTGCAGCTAGACCTCCAGTTTAGTTTTGGATTTCAAAGGAGCAAGTAGTGAGTCCTAAATTCTAATCTTAAGACTCACAATGAATTTCAAATTAGAAGGATATTGGTAATGTTCTACTAAACTCCTTCTCACAAATGGTTTAATTGGTTGTTAATGTAAACCATCCCCAACAAATACTGATCACCTTAGCAACAGAATGTATATTCTAAGGAATTTTGTCTATAAATCTTACTTCTTCTCCGAGTTTTGTGCACAATACTCAGAGCTTAATTGTCAAGTATAAATGCATAGGCTAGACATAAGATCAATAGGACTCTAGTTTTTTTTACCTATAGTAAGTGTTGCTATCCTAAAAATATTTCAGTTTCTAGCTCACTTTTATGCAAACGGGTGGAGGACTCTGTTAAAATCCTTTTTTTTTTTGGTAAATTTAAAATTTCATTAAAAAGGGTTTGAAACGGCCCCAAAACCTTTTTACAATGGATAGGCCAAAGGAAAAGCCCAAAGATAGCCCAAGGATAGGCCAAAGGATAGCCTGAAGTAAAACACGTTTGAAGCAGGAAAATAGAGCGTTCCACCCAAGCAGAATTTTTTTTTAAATTCCATCCGACATTAAATTTGAAAATCCTGCCTAGCAGAAAATTTGAAAATTCCCTCCAAAGCAGGAAAAAAATAATTTTGAAAAATCCTGCATAGAGGATAAACCAGAACCTAGTATTCTGCCAAGGAAATACCAGAAAAAAACAAAACTACCAAAAACAAAACCACCCCAAAAAGCAGTATGGAACAGGGGAGTCACCAAGAAGAAAAATCTCACCTAGGGAGGGCCAGGATACATGCAGATGTGCAAGAAAAAGACTAGAAAAACATCTCACACATGCCTAAAAAATGGAATAGCAATTTGAGGATCTCCACAAGCCACGAAATCCCCTTACAATGAGGTTGAGCTACAAAGACACTAGAAGAAGCAGAGGAAGCAACATAAGTAAAACCACAAGCCAAGGGAAAGAGGTGAGGAATTTCCCAGGGAACCCAAAAGGGAGGAGCCACGGGGTGAAAAAGCTACAGGCGTTAAGCACAGGTCTCTCCCAGACTAAAAAAATGCAGTAAGAAACCCCAAACAACCTTCAACACCGCCAAAAAATAGCTTCAGGGAACCAGATAAGGAAGACCAGTGGGATCACAGTAGCAAGCATAGCAGATACCCCTCGTAAAGCCATGAAAATTTTTGAGAACCCACGAAGAAGCCCACATCCATGAACCCAAAGAGCAAAATCACAGGAATAAGCACATGGTCCCTCCCAGACCAAAAAGATGTTGTGCAAAACTGCTCAAGAAGCAACTCTCCCAAAGCCACAACACACCACATGTGGAGAACCTCTGAATCCGGGCACCAAGTAAAAACCTGCAAAAAACTTGGGATAAATTGAGAGCACCAGGGAAAAAGGATCCCTAAAGCAGCACAAAAAACCCAGGGAAGGTCCCAGGGATGTCCCAAACTAGAGGCACATGAAAGAACCCTTCAAATAGGCATGGAAAGGGGTAGACAAAAGGATAAGTGACCTCCCACCCCAAGGAGATCATCTGCCAAACCAGCCATCCAAGAAGGAAGGGCCAAGGAAGTGTCAGGGAACTGGAACAGGACCAGGGAAGGGGGAAGCAAGGAAGCATAATAGGACTTCCCAAGGAAGTCCCTTGCAGTCCCCCTAAAGTTCAAATTACGCAACAACATAAAATCCCTTTTATTAAATAACAAAAAAAAATCATATTTCCTATTAAATATTATATTTACAAATTTATTTACTACTTTATCAATAAAGTCTACATTTTGAAATCATTTTTATATAATGCAAGTATCCATTTTTTGAGCTCTTGTTAGCGATACACATTGACAATTTTTTTTTTTTTGGTGATTAAAGAAAAGGATTTTGAAAAGGACCTTCACCTTTTTACAATGAATTCTTTAACTTGTTTGAAGAAAACAGATATACATTAATCTTTGACTCTTATTATTCAAATAAAAATTTGTCTAAATTTACCATAATTTGATTTTTTAACCGAGCACAACAAACCTATATTGCCTAATACCTAGTGACAGGACCCATCCACATGTTTGATTGAGTGTGCTTACACATCCTAATAACACTAGATAATACATAAAATATATTAATGCTATATCATAAGCATCTTGAATTGATTTTTCAATATACATTTTTATTTTTCAATAGGCTTTCAAGATTTGTTGCCATGAAGCAAACTCCATCAATATCAAACTTATGACAGAATCTTTGAAAAATTCTCTTAGTCATTTTATAATACAATCATCCCGTAGCTAAATCATCCTCTTCATGTTATTATAATTTAAATATCTCAAAGAAAACCATAGATGTCAAGCTTAGCATGTTACTCAACCAATATAATAATTACTCATCTAATTCAATATTTAAACATTCATAATTTATTGCCTTCAACCTTATTTGTCAAACTTACATGATGTTAATCTTTCTGTTATCGTCCTCGGTGGTGTTGTATGCTTTCAAGCTTCCATAGTCTCTTTCCATGAAGACCATGGTTTGAAAGTTCCATAGCCTCTTTCCATACAAATCCTCCAAATAAAGGCCAAGACACCTCCTTCTCAAATTAGTATAAATTTGGCACAGAAATAAGGGAGGAGAAGCCAAATGTTAGGAAGCCATTGGTACAATCTAAGAATAGAAATAACGGAGGATAATATCCAAACGATAGAATAGAAATATGGAACAAGACTAATATAAGCACCGCCCTATTTAAAATTCTTCCGTACTTGTCGAGCTTGACCTTAATGCAAATTTTTAATCCTTAATCCATCCCATCTCTGCACATGAAAAATAACCACCTCCTTTCCGCGTAGATGGCGCTGCAAAAAGGTATTAACTGCTCACACATCCGTGGAAGAAATTTATAAAAGCAATCTTCAATCTTCCGCGATGAGGACACTGTAACGGACATCACAGACTTACACGTACCAAGTATTGACTTAGTAAGGCTTTGATTTACTATGGGCACTATGGAAAAGGAAGGCCAAATATCTAGAAGCAACTTTAAAAGTTGGCTGCTGTTATAAAATTCAAACTGTGATGGAATATGTGTGCGTACAAACGTGATCCTATGACTTCAAAGTTGTTTTTTTAGTATTAAAAAAATTAATTAAAAGATCCTATAATCTTTTATGAAATACATTATCAATTGGAGAACCGAGAAAGTTCTACAACATTTTATGTGTCAATTAGTTAAGTTTGTCCTTTCACATTTTATGTGTTGTTGGGACAATGATGTAAACATAATTGTTTTTTAAATTTTAATATTTTATAAGTATGAAATTGACATGCCCAATGAGGATAGAAATGAAAAGTTTCACATTTCACTTTTATAACTAAAACTTAAAATTTCATTTCAATAAATTTAGGGCAAGTGGTGAAAAGCTAGAAGTTTTACATTGTAAATGAGGGTTTCAATCACATGAATGAATCTTAAAGTTTAAGTCCATGGAGTTAAGCTCGAGTGGTTGAGATGGATTATCTTCTATGGAGAAGGATTGTGTTTGAAAGTCTCCATAGGTATAGATGCCCTCTATGAATGAGTAGTGGATGCTTGGTTACCAAATTATCTTAGCCTCATTACAAACAAAATTAGTATAACGTATTAAAATCTCATTGGGTTTAGGGCCCAAGCAATGGTAAGCAATGATTTTCATACCTAAATTAAGGTTTCAATCCTATAGGTGAACGTTAATATTTCTTGAGGAGTTTCAAATTATAATGCAATGTTTCAATCCCAAAGGTAAACCTTAACATTTAACATAAGCAATTTCGAGTAAATTGTGGGATGTAAAAAAATTCACATCATAAACAAACGTTCCAATCTCATGGGTTTTCCTTAACATATTTTATCAAGCTAATATTGAGAGGTTAACATGTGTTGTCTTTCACAAAGAAAGGTTAAGTTCAAGTCTCAATACAAGCATGGAGATTCTATGTATTTAAGTGATGGGTAGTTGACCCCCAAGTGAGTTATCTTGGCCTTATTATGAATTAAAATGTTGTGACCCATTAAAAAGAGTATAAAATTGATCAACATTTTAAGATCTCCACCTATTCTCATTATCAATATTTTTACAAGTGAATTATCCAATCAAATATATTTAATGCAAGTAATTATTGATCATAATAAATGCGTTGTAAAGATATATTTTATGAAACCAATAATCAAATGCTATTTAAAATACCTATTAAGAATCAACAAACTTCAATTTTGACTTATACCTATTATAGAGAGGGAAAATTGTGCACCTCGTACAATTCTTAATTGGATCCACTGGGAACTAATGTGACCGCAGTGGTGGTTATATTCTCTACACTCATGGACACAAAGGAACCGGTTCACTAGGAATGGTTTTAGGACTTGCTCCAAGTTCAGGGTGAAAATATTTAATGTGTCAATTAAGCAATCACCTATGTTTGGCCTTTCTATGTTAAACTATAGAAAGGAAAGAACAATGCAAAACACACAAGATGCACAAAAATAATGTCTAACCCTAGTATGATTCGTTGATTCAATGGTCTCTAACCCTAGGTTGCAAGAAATGAAATCCTTTTTATCTTTAAGCAAGGGCACGAGTAAAAAACACAAACAAGACTAAACCCTATATGCCTTTTCTTTTAAATGCCTAGAAAGCAATCAAATATTTTTTATTTGTATTTATAACCTTGGTTCTGAATAAAAAATATAAAATCAAACAACCTAACAACTTTACCAAGGATAGTTATTTGATCCAAGATTTATCTTGCATCCATAATATATCCCATAGCTCCAAATCTTCAAAATAGCTTCACAAAAGCTCTAGAAAATATCGTTAGTGTTTGGTGGCCTGCTTAGGTCACTATAAGACTGAGCTTGGAGGCATAGCAATCAAGCCCCCTAGGTCTTTTTAGTTGAACATCCATAATAAAAATGAGCTTTGACCTTTGGAACAAACACAATAAAATATACCAGTATAGAACAACAAATTAAATGCAAACAAAAATGGATACAAAGCTTGAACAAAAATGTAATTTTGAGATCTAGGGTTTGGGAACGGATAATTGGCCCTAAGCTAATCTTATATGGAATGCAAGTGAAATAGAATAATAACAGTTAGAAAAGAATACAAATATGAAAGAGAATGCAGAGGGCACAAAAAATGAAACCCTAGGGTTTTAGGGTAAACAATCACCCCAAAGCCTAACTAGATCGAATTTGTGCCCTGTAGGATACCAAGCATGGATTCAATGATAGCATCGAAACGGATGTAAAACATCCAACAGGTAAAATCAAAGCTTTCATCGAATTTGTACCTTGTATAAGATAAGACACAAATTTGCACAAGAGGGTTTAATACCCTAAAATAAAGACCAAAAAATAACAAAAAAACAAACTACGATGAATAAGTAAACTAATAAATGCAAAGAAACAACCTAGTGATCTCATGGAAGAAGCAAGAGAAAAGGTGGAATACCTCTTTTCCTTCAATAATAATTATCATCAAGGCTTTCTCCACTTGTTAAACCACAAGGAACACACCAACAGTAGAACACCAAATCACCAGGAGCACCAGAATATTGCACAAGATGTCAAAGGAACTCTAATTTTACATGAATTTTTTAGATTGCTAGCTTGTAATCTCAAGAACATAATTGGGTTCCTTTTGGGAGAAAGGGGGATCCAATCCCTTTATTTATAAAGGGTTTGGAGGGCTAAAATGTGGGAAAAATGAAACTTAACCTTGATTAGGCTGACGCCCCAAAAGGGTTAGCTTAAATTTAGGTTTTTTGAATAAAAACCCTAAATTTGCCTAATCTAAAGGGTTAGCGTGGATTCAGTCAAGGTCAAGAAAATTAAGTTAAAAAACAATAAAAAGGTGTAAAACTTGCTTCCTAGCAAGTTTGAGAACCTCCCAAAGAAACCCAAGGAAAAATAACTCGTGGGTGGGTCAATTTTTTGTGTCTACATTTTACCCCCACTTTGATCCATTTATGGCCTAATAAATGCATCAAATAAATATGTAGACACCTATGGGTGAAAAGGATAGCAAACACAAGAAGAAGAAAAAGAGGTGGTCGATTTAGAAGAAAGGGGTGGTGCACAAATAGTGTCATTTCAAAAAAATTGAAAATTTATCATGCAAAATGAGGTATTAGGGATATTAATACCTCCCAGGCCAAGGGTGCCCACTCAAGTTTTAGGAGGAATGTAAAATTCCTAAGGAAACTCGAAATGGCAGACTTATAAGAAAAGAGGACTTCGAACAATTAAAAAGGTACCAAAAGGAAGAAAGAGGAGACAGATAAAGACAAAAAAGGAGAAACAAATACTCTACTTGATATTTATATTATTTGATTCAAATACTAAGTTTCAAGTTTGACTGACAAGACAGAGGTAAATATTGCAATATAATGTTAACCATGTCCTCATCATTGATTATCTTTTGAATGGTAGTTAATCAATCTTGTAAATCTTTTAGATATATGAGGTACATAGAAATGCTCCTTCCACCAACTATGAAGAATAAAGAATATTATTTAAAAATAAAGCATGCCTTGCTTCAAATATTTGATACTTATTTTGGAACTTCATCTATAATGTTGCACATCATTCTCGTTATGAAATTTAGGAATAAATCACCTACAATACATAACTTGAGAAACATCAAATCTTCTCTATGTCTCTTGTTTAAGCTATCAACATATTTTTTTAGTCTAAGTTCTTACTTATAACTATATATTCTAAATCTCAATACTCCCAAATTGTATCTTATGGTTTCACACACTATAATTTATTCCAGATATTTTTGATAAATTAGAAGAATTAGAGACTAAATATTTATAATTATTCTATTAATGACAACACCAAATAGTGAACATAGAATATCAAATTCCAAACAAGCATAAAAAACTAGACTTAAAGCAATGAATGTCAAACATTACAATTTGCTCCACCCAAGCTTAAAACTTGGACAAACTCCAAGTTGCACTTTTCCCAAGCTGGACATGTGAGCAACCTTCAAGTAGTGCTTTACCCAAGCAATAAATATGAGCAACCTTCAACTACTGCTTTGCCCAAGCTAAAAGCATGAAAAAACTCCAAGCTACACTTTACAATAGCCTAGTTGAACTATATATAATTTCTCAATTTGATGTCTTATCTCTCCACTAATATAATTAATCTAAGTAGCACTAAATTATAGGTATATTTAGAACTATAAAATTGTGAGTCTTGTGAATCAAAGGTACTCAAACTGTAAGTTTCAGGTTTGACTGACCTATATATAAATTATATTTATAATTTTTATATTATTTGATTCAAATACTCTATTCAAAATTAAAATAGTAAATAATTGCAACAAGTCCTAAGATATGAATATAGAGAGAAAAGGGTAGTTGATTTGATTTAAATATTCTATTCAAAATATCCAGTTTTAAAATTGTAAATAATTGTAACAAATCCTGACATGAATATAGAGGAAAAAAGGTAGTTGAGCCTTGCATGAAAGTTTGAGTTTTTTTTTTCTTTTAAAGAGTATAAATATCTTTTCAAGGAAAACATAGTTTTTTTTTAGTAATTTTATATCGCTCAAGTTATTGATGTAGCATGCATCCTCCTCAACTTATATGTATATCTAATTTTTTTATGCACAAAATCTTTTTCTACAATTGAGTATTATTGTTAATGGATTGAGTCCAAACTTCATAGATACATCTCTTCATGGAATGCTCTAAAAACACTTAAACCCTTAAAAGAAGAAAACTCAATAAGGATTCATGACTATATTTGAAAGCATAGGATGCTTTGGGATGGTGGGAACATGGGATGTTTGTTAGCATTAACTAATACAGAAGACTTATCATTTTATTGTTTGCGTATTCGTGGCAAGTTATATATTACTTGGAGGTAACTGGGTAGTGAAATATATCATTTTTAATTGGTGATATTGCAAATATGATTTTAATAAAATGATTAATAAATTATTTGTGGTTGATTTAATTTCCATTACTAGTAAAAGAGTTTATTTTATTTGAACAAACATCATAAATGAATATATAATATGATATGTAACAATGAAGATTACATACTATAAAAAATGTATATTATGATCAAAGATAAGTGAAATTTGTAGATAAAGATATAGAGTAGCACCATAATGGTTAGTAACAAATTGCTTACTTTCTCAATAACGACAATCATTCTCTTGATATAAATTATTATGGCATGAATTATATTACTTAGAGTAACATCATTAGTGGCTCAAAAGACAATTACCTTTATTATGAGAACTTTGATATTTTCTTAGGCATCTTTATCCAACTATGAATCTATTAAAGAAATATTTTGGGTTCTTAAGCTACTCTCTTTAGGCATTATTAAAAAAAATATTGAATTGAAGCTAGTTATCATAAGTAGTTTCATTTACACACACAATCTCATTCAATATCCTATAGTTATTTTTGTAAGCTTGTTATGTCAAATATTTCATCTTAACTTTTGTATTTAAATGTATTTCTAATTGTATTGAGCATGGTAACATATTATTTTTCTCATGATGTTAATCATTTTTATTGTGTATCAAAATATCATGTTAGAATTTTCAACATACTAATACATATGCCATTCTCTTTGTGAGTTTATTAGGTTTAGATTATGCATGCAATATAAATTGAAATTCATTATCCACATTGTTACTTATAATTAAAACCACTCTTTTTCCATTTAAAAGAAGTATTTTGTTAATAATTGAACAATCACTTTGAATTAAATTACTTGGCCCCCGTTTCAAATTTTATGCTCCCTCCTTGCTCTAGTCTTGAGGATTTTTAGGTGGATCTCCTATTTCTCTAGGCCTAGAGGGCCTTCCCAAGATCTTCCTGGTGCCTGTTGCATTTCTAGGGCCTTCTCTAGGTCTTCTTATGGCCTCCCACGAAGGTTTTTCTCATTTTTATTTTTGAATGTTACCGTATGGTTGGAAGGACTTGGAGATTATTTCTTCAACACCCTTTGGTGTTGGTTGGCTTCCTGATAGTTCAATGTGGGAGATGGTTTTGCAAAGCTTTTCCCTACAATTTTCAAGGTCCTTGGGGATGGTACCATGTACTTCATCATTATTCATAGTGGCTTCCTTCTCTCTTCTCTCGAACAAGGCTTTCAAAAGAGGGTTCGACGTTCTGTTCATTCGATGTGTGAAGTGATCTAGGGTTTCTTTTTATGTATATTCTTGGTATTTGATAGGGGACCACGTTCTTAATAGTTGCAGATGATAGGCTCTCATGGCAACTTCCAGGTTGGGATTTTAGTGGTGGGTTCTTGGTCTTATGTTATCTTTTATAAGATCTTATTCTTGTATGTTTTAGGGTTTTCTAACAGAACCTTTCTCTATAGTTTTTTTTGGTCCTCGAGGAGGGGACCCTGTGCTTTCTCATTCAGTTTCTGGAGAATGTTTCTAGTGATTACTTCTTAGATAGACTATTAGCGAGGCTAGACTTTGATCTATTGCTCGTGATTGTTTGATGGGCCCTATCTGTAGTTTTTTTTATCTTTACAAAGAAACTATATGCATGCTCACTCGCTATAGAGGATGGGTTCCTAAATGCAGTTCTTGGGTCAGAACATAATAGTGGGTTAACTTGAAGATGCTTGAAATACATGATTTAATTACATAGAAATAGTTTAACATGAGGATGACTACATAGGAGCAAAACATGAATATTGGAAAAATGGTAAGGTCAATATGTATCATAAGAAATGAGAATCCTAGGTTGAGATATTTAAATGCATTGTAAATATAAATGTATAGTTTAATAGTAAGAATTCATGTTGAAACCACATGAGGTAGGGTAAAATAGTCATAAACATGATCCTTTAAAGATAACGACTTAAAAAGCTAACCACCATTTTTAATCCTTATTCCATCCCATCTCTGCACATGAAAAATAACCACCTCCTTTCCGCGTAGATGGCGCTGCAAAAAGGTATTAACTGCTCACACATCCGTGAAAGAAATTTATAAAAGCAATCTTCAATCTTCCGCGATGAGGACACTGTAACGGACATCACAGACTTACACGTACCAAGTATTGACTTAGTAAGGTTTTGATTTATTATGGGCACAATGGAAAAGGAAGGCCAAATATCTAGAAGCAACTTTAAAACTTGGCTGCCGTTATAAAATTCAAACTGTGATGGAATATGTGTGCGTCCAAAAGTGATCCTATGACATCAAAGTTGTTTTTTTAGTATTAAAAAAAAAAAATTAAAAGGATCCTATAATCTTTTATGAAATACATTATCAATTGGAGAACCGAGACAACATTTTATGTGTCAATTAGTTAAGTTTGTCCTTTCACATTTTATGTGTTGTTGGGATAATGATGTAAAAATAATTGTTTTTAAAATTTTAATATTAAATACCAAAAAAATTAAAATTTTAGTATTTTATAAGTATGAAATTAACATGCCCAATGAGGATAGAAATGAAGAGTTTCACATTATAAGCTAAAATTTTCACTTTTATAACTAAAACTTAAAATTTCATTTCAATAAATTTAGGGCAAGTGGTGAAAAGCTAGAAGTTTTACATTGTAAATGAGGGTTTCAATCACATGAGTGAATCTTAAAGTTTAAGTCCATGGAGTTAAGCTCGAGTGGTTGAGATGGATTATCTTCTATGGAGAAGGATTGTGTTTGAAAGTCTCCATAGGTATAGATGCCTTCTATGAATGAGTAGTGGATGCTTCGTTACCAAATTATCTTAGCCTCGTTACAAACAAAATTAGTATAACTTATTAAAATCTCATTGGGTTTAGGGCCCAAGCAATGGTAAGCAATGAGTTTCATACCTAAGTTAAGGTTCAATCCTATAGGTGAACTTTAATATTTCTTGAGAAGTTTCATATTATAATGCAAGGTTTCAATCCCATAGGTAAACCTTAACGTTTAACCTAAGCAATTTCGAGTAAATTGTGGGATGTAAAATATTCACATCATAAACAAAGGTTCCAATCTCATGGGTTATTCTTAACATTTTTTATCAAGCTAATATTGAGAGGTTAACATGTGTTGTACTTCACAAAGAAAGGTTAAGTTCAAGTCTCAAGACAAGCATGGAGATTCTATGTATTTAAGTGATGGGTAGTTGGCCCCCAAGTGAGTTATCTTGGCCTTATTATGAATTAAAATATGTGGTGACCCATTAAAAAGAGTATAAAATTGATCAACATTTTAAGATCTCCACCTATTCTCATTATCAATATTTTTACAAGTGAATTGGTTATAGAAATGGGATTTTATTGATAACCCAATATAAAATCTAGCTAACTCTAAGGATATCCAATCAAATATATTTAATGCAAGTAATTATTGATCATAATAAATGCCTTGGAAAGATATTTTATAAAACCAATAATCAAATGCTAATTAAAATATCTATTGAGAATCAACAGACTTCAAATTTGATCTATACCTACTATAGAGAGGGAAAATTCTGCACCTTGTACAATTCTTAATCGGATCCACTGGGAACTGATGTGACCGCAGTGGTGGTTATATTATCTACACTCAGGGACACAAAGGAACCGGTTCACTAGGAATGGTTTTAGGACTTGATCCACGTTCACGGTGAAAATATTTAATGTGTCAATTAAGCAATCACCTATGTTTGACCTTTCTATCCTAAAGTATAGAAATTAAATAACAATGCAAAACACACAAGATGCACAAAAATAATATCTAACCCTAGTATGATTCTTTGATTCAGTGGTCTCTAACCCCAGGTTACAAGAAATGAAATCCTTTTTATATTTGAGCAAAGGCACGAGTAAAACACATAAATAGGGCTAAACCCTAGATGCAAAACTATATGCCTTTTCTTTTAAATGCCTAGAAAGCAATCAAATATTTTTAATTTTTGTTTATAACCTTGGTTTTGAATAAAAAAGATAAAAGAAAACAACCTAACAACTTTACCAAGGATAGTTATCTGATCCGGTGTTTGATCCAAGCTTTATATTGCATCCATAATATCCCATAGCTCCAAATATTTAAAATAGCTTCACAAAAACTCTAGAAAATATGGTCAGTGTTTGGGAGTCTGCTTAGGTCACTATAATACTGAGCTTGGAGGCATAGCAATCAAACCCCCATAGGTCCTTTTAATTGAACGTCCATAATAAAAATGAGCTTTGACCTTTGTAACAAACACAATAAAATATACCAGTATAGAACAAAAAGTGAAATGCAAACAAAATGGATACAAAGCTTGAACAAGAATGCAATTTTGAGATCTAGGGTTTGGGAACAGATAATTTCCCCTAAGCTAATCTGATATGGAATGCAAGTGAAATAGAATAATAATAGTTAGAAAAGAATGCAATTAAATATGAAAGAGAATGCAGAGGACATGCAAAATGAAACCCTAGGATTTTGGGGTAAACAATCACCCCAAAGCCTAACTAGATCGAATTTGTGCCATGTAGGATACCAAGCATGGATTCAATGATAGCATAGAAATGGATGCAAAACATTCAATAGGTAAAAGCAAAGCTTTCATAGAATTTGTACCTTTTAGAATATAAGATACAAATTTGCACAAAAGGGTTTAAAACCCTAAAATAGAGACCAAAACATAACAAAAAAATAAACTACGATGAATAAGTAAACTAATAAATGCAAAGAAACAACCTGGTGATCTCATGGAAGAAGCAAGAGTAAAGGTGGAAGACCTCTCTTCCTTCAATAAAAATTATCATCAAGGCTTTATCCACTTGTTAAACCACAAGGAACACACCAACGATAGAACACCAAAGCACCAAGAGTACCAGAAGATTGCACAAGAAGCCAAAGGAACTCTAATTTTACATGAACTTTTTCGATTGCTAGCTTGTAATCTCAAGAACATAATTGGGTTCCTTTTGGGTGAAAGGGGGATCCAATCCCTTTATTTATAAAGGTTTTGGAGGGCTAAAATGTGGGAAAAATGAAACTTAACCTTGATTAGGCTGATGCCCCAAAAGGGTTAGCTTAAAATTTAGGTTTTTTGAAGAAAAATCCTAAATTTACCTAATCTAAAGAGTTAGCATGGATTTGGTCAAGGTCAAGAAAAGTAAGGCAAAAAACAAGAAAAAGGGGCCAAACTTGCTCCTAGCAAGTTTGAGAACCTCTCAAAGGAACCCAAGGAAAAATGATTCATGTGGGTGGGTCAATTTTTTGTGTCTACATTTTACCTCTTCTTTGATGCATTTATGTCCTAATAAATGCGTCAAAGAAAGATGTAGACACCTATGGGTGAAAAGGATAGCAAACACAAGAAAAAGAAAAAGAGGTGGTCGATTTAGAAGAAAGGGGTGGTGCACAAATAGTGTCATTTCAAAAACATTGAATATTTAGCATGCAAAATGATGTATTAGGGATGTTAATGCCTCCCAGGCCAAGGGTGCCCCCTCAAGTTTCAGGAGGAATGTAAAATTCCCAAGGAAACTCGAAATGGCAGACTTAGAAGAAAAGAGGACTTCAAACAATGAAAAAAGGTACCAAAAGGAAGAAAGAGGAGAAAGACAAAAAGGAGAAACAAATACTCTACTTGATATTTATATTATTTGATTCAAATACTAAGTTTCAATTTTGACTGACAAGATAGAGGTAAATCTTGCAATATAATGTTAACCATGTCCTCATCATTGATTATATTTTGAATGGTAGTTAATCAAACTTGTAAATATTTTAGATATATGAGGTACATAGAAATGCTCCTTCCACCAACTATGAAGAATCAAGAATATTATTTAAATATAAAGCATGTCTTGCTTCAAATATTTGATACTTATTTTGGAACTTCATCTATAATGTTGCACATCATTCTCATTATGAAATTTAGGAATCAATCACCTAAAATACATAATTTGAGAAACATCAAAACTTCTCTATGTCTCTTGTTTAAGCTATCAACATATTATTTTAGTCTAAGTTCTTACTTATAACTATATTTTCTAAATCTCATAAATCTCAATACTCTCAAATTGTATCTTATGGTTCCACACACTATAATTTATTCCAGATATTTTCGATGAATTAGAATAATTAGAGACTAAATATTTATCATTATTATATTAATGACAACAACAAATAGTGAACATAGAATATAAAATTCCAAACAAGCATAAAAAACTAGACTTACAACAATGAATTTCAAGCATTACAATTTGCTCCACCCAAGCTTAAAACTTGGACAAAATCCAAGTTGCACTTTACCCAAGTTGGACATGTGAGCAACCTTCAACTAGTGCTTTACCCAAGTTGGACATGTGAGCAACCTTCAACTAGTGCTTTGCCCAAGCTAAAAACATGGAAAAACTCCAAGCTACACTTTACAATAGCCTAGTTGAACTATATATAATTTCTCAATTTGATGTCTTATCTCTCCACTCATATAAATTATAGGTATAGTTTGACTAACCTATATATAAAATTATATTTATAATATTTATATTATTTGATTCAAATACTCTATTCAAAATTAAAATATTAAATAATTGCAACAAGTCCTAAGATATGAATATAGAGAGAAAAGGGTAGTTGATTTGATTTAAATATTCTCTTCAAAACATCCAAATTTAAAATTGTAAATAATTGTAACAAATCCTGACATGAATATAGAGGAAAAAAGGTAGCTAAACCTTGCATGAAAGTTTGAGTTTTTTTTCTTTTAATGAGTATAAATATATTTTCAAGGAAAACATAGTTAGTTTTTTTAGTAATTTTATATCGCTCAAGTTATTGATGTAGAATGCATCCTCCTCAATCATTGTTAAGCTTTTTTATATCGCTCAAGTAATTTTATATCGCTCAAGTTATGTATATCTTATTTTCTTATGCACAAAAGCTTTTTTTACAATTGAGTATTATTGTTAATGTATTGAGTCCAAACTTCATAGATACATCTCTTCATGGAATGCTCTAAAAACACTTAAACCTTTAAAAGAAGAAAACTCAATAAGGATTCATTACTATATTTGAAAGCATAGGATTCTTTGGGATGGTGGGAACATGGGATGTTTGTTAGCATTAACTAATACATAAGACTTATCATTGTATTGTTTGTGTAATTTATTCTTGGCAAGTTATATATTACTTAGAGGTAATTGGATAGTGAAGTATATCATTTTTAATTGGTGATATTGCAAATATGATTTTAATAAAATGAGTAATATTGTAAATATGATTTTAATAAAATGAGTAATAAATTATTTGTGGTTGATTTAATTTCCATTACTACTAAAAGAGTTTATTTTATTTGAACAAACATCATAAATGGATATATCATATGATATGTAACAATGAAGATTATATATTATAAAAAATGTATATTATGATCAAAGATAAGTGAAACTTGTAGATAAATATATAGAGTAGCACCATCATGGTTAGTAACAAATTGCTTATGTTCCTTCAACCTAATGGCTTCAATAACAACAATCATTCTCTTGATATAAATTATTATGGCATGAATTATATTACTTAGAGTAACATCATTAGTGGCTCAAAAGAAAATTACCTTTATTATGAGAACTTTGATATTTTCTTAGGCATATTTATCCAACTATGAATCTATTAAAGAAATATTTTGGGTTGCTAAGCTACTCTCTTTAGGCATTGTTAAAAAATATATTGAATTGAAGCTAGTTATCATAAGTAGTTTTATTTACACACACAATCTCATTCAATATCCTATAGTTATTTTTGTAATCTTGTTATGTCAAATATTTCATCTTAACTTATGTATTTAAATGTATTTCCAATTATATTAAGCATGGTAACATATTATTTTTTTCATGATGTTAATCATTTTTATTGTGTATCAAAATGTCATGTTAGAATTTTCAACATACTAATACATATGTCATTCTCCTTGTGAGTTTATTAGGTTTAGATTATGGATGCAATATAAATTTAACTTCATTATCCACATTGCTACTTATAATAAAAACTACTCTTTTTCCATTTAAAAGAAGTATTTTGTTAATAATTGAACAATCACTTTGAATTAAATTACTTGGCCCCCGTTTCAAATTTTATGCTCCCTCCTTGCTCTAGTCTTGAGGATTTTTAGGTGGATCTCCTATTTATCTAGGCCTGGAGGGCCTTCCCAAGATCTTCCTGGTGCCTATTGCATTTCTAGGGCCTTCTCTAGGTCTTCTTATGGCCTCCCAGGAAGGTTTTTCTCATTTTTATTTGTGAATGTTACCATATGGTTGGAAGGACTTGGAGATTATTTCTTCAACACCCTTTGGTGTTGGTTGGCTTCCTGATAGTTCAGTGTGGGAGATGGTTTTGCAAAGCTTTTCCCTACAATTTTCAAGGTCCTTGGGGATGGTACCATGTACTTCATCATTATTCATAGTGGCTTCCTTCTCTCTTCTCTCGAACAAGGCTTTCAAAAGAGGGTTCGACGTTCTGTTCATTCGATGTGTGAAGTGATCTAGGGTTTCTTTTTATGTATATTCTTGGTATTTGATAGGGGACCACGTTCTTAATAGTTGCAGATGATAGGCTCTCATGGCAACTTCCAGGTTGGGATTTTAGTGGTGGGTTCTTGGTCTTATGTTATCTTTTATAAGATCTTATTCTTGTATGTTTTAGGGTTTTCTAACAGAACCTTTCTCTATAGTTTTTTTTGGTCCTCGAGGAGGGGACCCTGTGCTTTCTCATTCAGTTTCTAGAGAATGTTTCTAGTGATTACTTCTTAGATAGACTATTAGCGAGGCTAGACTTTGATCTATTGCTAGTGATTGTTTTATGGGCCCTATCTGTTGTTTTTTTTATCTTTGCAAAGATACCACGTGCATGCTCACTCGCTATAGAGGATGGGTTGCTAAATGCAGTTCCTAGGTCAGATATTTGCTTCTAATTTTAGGGCACTGTGGTGATCTGAATCTCCTCTAGGTTTTTCCATCCTTAGATTGTGCATTCTATCTCTTCTTGCAAAGACATGTCGTGGCCTATGGATATATCCTCGTGCTACTGATCCAACTTACAGGCCTTTGAAAGGTCCTTATGTGCAGTCTTTCCTTGTTTGTGTAGCTTCTCTAGAGAGAAAATTTGATTCAAATTTTTAAGCGAGAATTTTGTTTTAAGTTTGAAAATTTCTACATTGTTTCATTAGGGGCTAGTAGGCCCCCTATTCTCATCGTAAGTTTTATTTTTTTTACATGTTGGTTTTCCATATTTAGGAAGGAATCATTTTTTAAAATTTAGGTCTCATTTGTAGATGGTCCTATAGAGGTTGGCTCCCTAATTTTGCTATTCCTTGTTTATCTATAGGAGATAGTTTCTTTTGTTGTGATACTATTGTAAAAGGTTTGGGTATCCTTTCAAAACGCTTCCTTTCAACCAATCAAAAACAAATTACTTTATTTTTTATTGAAGCAAATAAATTCAATGGTTTTCTAATTCTAATTTAAACTAACCTGATATATTTAATCTAAGATTGAACTCCACTTTTTTGTAACAAAAGGATAGTAACATGACTAATTGTATTATAATAACAATACGTATTAAATTAGAAATATTCTTGTATGTATAAATTTTTGTATGCTTACAAGATTTAATAGACATATCTTACAACCAAATTGAGTAAATAATCATAATTGTTAGAGATGAATTTCTTTCTTCTATTAAAGCAAGTGAATTCATCAATTTTTATAGCAATAAACCTTGTATTGAATGTAAATTTGATATGCATATATATAATAGCACTCTATAAATATGAAACTCAATTATGATCTAGTAACCAATTACTGATTCCATTATTTATGTGAATATATTCATGTAGAAGTGGTATCAGTAATTTAAGAATATGAAGTAGAATCTTGGTCCTTGAATAGATTTCATGAAATTTAATTATGGCAAATCTATATGTGTTTCAATAGTAGAGAAATAGATCATTGTCTTGTAAAGATTGCTTTTGAGTCAATTGATGGATGATTAGAAATTGCACGGAGGATTAGATATAATAACTACATTGATTATAAATGTTGATAATGCTAAATATGCAATGTATATCATAGAACATAATAGTGGGTTAACTTGAAGATTCTTGAAACACATGAGTTAATTACATAGAAGTAGTTTAACATGAGGATGACTACATAGGAGCAAAACATGAAGATTGGAAAAATGGTAAGGTCAATATGTATCATAAGAAATTAGAATCCTAGGTTGAGATATTTAAATGCATTGTAAATATAAATGTATAGTTTACTAGTAAGGATTCATGTTGCAACCACATGAGGTAGGGTAAAATAATCATAAACATGATCCTTTTAAGCTAACGACTTAAAAAGCTAAAGTGTGAAGTAATAAGGGATGAATGATTAATATGTAACAATGAAGGGGGTCATATAGGGGGGTCAGGGAATGTATAAGGGTAAGTAGTAAATTCACACAAGTTCCTCTATTTATATTACTTATCTTTAATTTATTACGATTTGTAATCTAACAATTATTTAGTGCTAATAAAAGTAGTCCTACTTCTATTTTGTATCTTTACCATCAACAATATAAATTTCCTTATTTTCACTATACTATTTCTATATTCTTTTTCACTAACTAAGGAAATAGAGGTAGGATAAGATACCTCTGGTATCTTGAAGCACTAACCTTCAACCATGATAATGCCACTTTGGGGACTTAACTCATATATACCATACCTCTTCAATATGAATGTTTATCCAAAAATAACATCTCAAACATACAAGAGAACATCATACAAACCTTTATTTGAAGGGTTTGATGACATAAGAGAGGAGTTACTATTGAGTGAAATGAATGTCTATCCCTCATTGTAACCATCCATCATTATATGGTTATGGGTGTGGTTTTATATATAAATTCAAATCCTATATAATCAGATTATAAATCATATTATTTTGACTCCCATTGTTAACAATTAAAGGGAATACCTTACCTTTGAAGCACGTTTATGAATCCAATATGTGTTCTTCCTCCTGCAACTCCACTAGTGCATCATGTGTGGTGGTAATGGTCACATTTGGTTCATATTCCATGATTTTCTTCCCTCTATTCTCAACATGTGAATGTGAAGGTGGTGGTATAGTGGATGTAGAAGGTTAAAACTCAACAAACAATGACTATATTTGATGGCAGACAAGAGATGCACCTTCTCAAATTCAACTTTTCATTAATATCTTCTGTTAATAAATACATACATAAAAATAAAACAGCCCGCAGGCTTTACAATGACCAAGCTCGGCTTGGTCTTCTCCCCTGCACTCTCTCTCCCCCTCTTCTCTAATCCGCCACCCTCTTCACTTACAATGCTCGAGTTTTTATTGAGGCCTCGACCCTCTCCCCATTAATGACTCACCTGCACGAATAAATAAACAAGACCTGCCAAAATCGACTTTCCCCCGCTAAGTCATCAATTTTCCCTACTTAATTGGCCAACTCCTTGATCCGCCATGAAAGCACGCATTTAATTGGTCCTTCACCTGCAACCATCACTTTTTCAGAGTATTTATCTGCAACAGCTGTCTCTTTTTCCACGCGCGCGACCTGTCCACATGTCCAATTTTAAATTGTCTTCAACCGACCGTGAAATCGCGACATGTCGCGATATCACGACCAAACTGATGCCTTACCTTCGTCTACAGATAACATCACGAAATCACGACCAAAAATCCCCTCCGTACCTTAGCTGCAAAAACATCGTGACATCGCGACGTCGCAATATCGCGACATCGCGATATCGCGACGAAAACTCTCCTTCATGCCTTAGCCGCAAAAATGTCGCGATATCACGATGAAAACTCCCCTTCATGCCTTAGCCACAAAAATTTCACGACGTCGCGATATCGCGACGTCGCGATATCGTGATGAAAACTCCCCTTCGTGCCTTAGCCGCAAAAATGTCGTGACATTGCGACGTCATGATATCGCGACGAAAACTCCCCTTCGCCTTACTGCAGCCTTTGGGGTCACGATTTCATGACCCCCCCCAAATTTTGCCTTAGTAAACAAAAGAAACAGAACAAGTTACTTAGAAAATTCGGTTGATGTCAGATTGTCCTACTGTCGTCGGATGCTCCTACATCAGACACCCAGGGTAAAAAGGAGAATTGACCTTCACTTCTGTTCTGTTCGGTCCGCGTCTTTTGTAACATCTCCAAATGGGCACCTGTTCCTCCAACCTGCTTCAACCCTGTCTCCTGGAAAAAACATTTTTTACCTTCTACCAAAAAAATTCTGGCATTGCTGCACACCTTCTCATCCACTGCCTGTAATGGCTTTAATTTGTGGCGCACTCCACCTTTCATCAAGGAGTACGTATTTGCACGACCATCATGCACTACACTCCGATCAAACTTCCATGGCCTTCCTAATAGCAAATGGCAAGCATCCATGGGGAAAACATCACACAGGACCTCATCCTGGTACTTCCCAATATTGAACATGACTAAGCACTGTTCATAGACCCATGCTCTGTGGTCCTTCCGCAACCATGCAATCCGGTATGGATGCGGGTTTCTCCTCCTCTCCAGCTATAACTTAGCGACCATCTCCTCGGAGACTAAGTTATCTGTACTCCCATTATCTATAATAACATTACAAACTTTGCCTAAACTTTTGCACCATGTGCGGAATAAGCTTCTCCTCTGCTCTGGTTTGTCTTCATCAATCAACATGGTCCTCCTCACGATCATTGCTTCTCCTTTCTCAGCTTCTTCAGAATGTTCTGATTCAGCATCTTCCTCTGCCATAGCAGCTCTGGCAGGACCCACTTGTTTCTTGTTCACTCTCTCGGGGTGCTGGGGACACTCATATGCCCGATGTCCCTCTTCTCCACAATGGAAACATGTTCCCCGAAACACTCCTCTTCCATACCCACGTCCAGATCTACCTCTTCCCCTTGGGTAGCCATTGTTCTGAACTTGGGGTTTGGGTTCTTCATCTTCCTTCGGATCCCGGCTACTGTTAACCTCTTCTTTCTTCTCCTCTTTTCCTTCCTCTTTTCTTCCACCAGTCTTTCCTCTGTGCCCTCTTCCTCTTTGCTTGCTCTCAAATCTTCTATTCAGTTTTTCTTCAACTTTCAGAGCAAACTGGTAAGCATATTCAATGGTGCTCACCCGAACTAAGCTCAACTCTTCTTGGATACTGGGTCTCAACCCATTAATATAACGGGCCACCTTCTCCTTGCTTGCTTCTAAATGGCCAGTTTTGATGGAGATTTTATAAAACTCCTCCGTGTATTCTTGGACAGTTTTGTTCATCTATCTCAAACTTTGCATTTTCCTTAGCAGATCCAACTCGTAATCTGCCGGAATAAACTGTCTTTTTAATTTTTCTACCATCTGTTCCCATTTTGTTATTCTCTCTTTTCCTCTTCTGTTTCGTTCCAGCTATACTCCCTTCCACCATATGCTGGCATGACCTTTCAGTTTGGTCTTGGCAAATCTGACCCTCTCGGGATCTTCAACTTCTTCATACTCGAAGTATTCTTCCAGATCATTGATCCAGTCGATCAATTCCTCCGGATCCAAGTTCCCGAAATACGTGGAAACTTCCATCTTCGGCCTCTTCCCAATCTGGGATATGGCTTTGTATAGTCTGGCTTGTGTCGGATCTATAGCCTCCTCTTCTTCTTCAGACTGATTTTCTTCTTCATCTACTTCGTCTTCACTGTCTGCATCTCTTCTTGGTTCATGTCCTCTATGCAGTTCTTCTTGCAGGGCTCGAACTTGCCACTGCAAAGCCCAAAAATCTTTTGCTATCGTCATGCCTCTCCCACTAACCGGGTTTCTTCTCGGAGGCATTTTACTCACTTTCTCACGAGCCGTTCCACAGATCCTGGTGTAACTACCTCACGTTCGGCGATCTGTTACACACTCAAGAACTCCCGCTCTAATACCACTGATGGCGAACAAGATATTACACCTCAAATTTTACCTTTTTCCTTAATATCTTCTGATGATAAATACATACATAAAAATAAAACAGCCCGCAGGCTTTACAATGACCAAGCTCGGCTTGGTCTTCTCCCCTGCACTCTCTCTCCCCCTCTTATCTAATCCGCCACCCTCTTCACTTACAATGCTCGAGTTTTTATCGAGGCCTCGACCCTCTCCCCATTAATGACTCACCTGCGCGAATAAATAAACAAGACTTTCCAAAATCAGCTTTCCCTCGCCGAGTCATCAATTTTCCCTCCTTAATTGGCCAACTACCTGATCCGCCATGAAAGCACACATTTAATTGGTCCTTCACCTACAACCGTCGCTTTGTCAGAGTATTTATCTGCAACAGCTGTCTCTTTTCCCGCATGCACGGCCTGTCCACGTGTCCAATTTTAAATTGTCTTCAACCGGCCATGAAATCGTGACATGTCGCGATATCGCGACATGTCACGATATCGCGACATGTCGCGATATCGCGACATGTCGCGATATCGCGACATGTCGCGATATTGCGACATGTCGCGATATTGCGACCAAACTGACGCCTTGCCTTCGTCTGTAGATAAATTTGCAAAATCGTGACCAAAAATCCCCTCCGTACCTTAGTTGTAAAAACGTCGCGACATCGCGACGTCACGATATCACGATGAAAACTCCCCTTTGTGCCTTAGCTGCAAAAACGTCGTGACATCGCGACATCGCGATATCACGATGTCACGATATCATGATGAAAACTCCCCTTCGTGCCTTAGCCACAAAAACGTCGCGACATCGCGATGTCGTGATATCACGATGAAAACTCCCCTTCATGCCTTAGCCGCAAAAATGTCGCGATGTTGTGACGTCGCGATATCATGACGAAAACTCCCCTTTGCCTTGCTGCAGCATTTAAATCGTGACCCCCCCCAACTTTTGCCTTGGAAAACAAAAGAAACAGAACAAGTTACTTAGAAAATTCGGTTGATGCCAGATTGTCCTGCTGTCCCCGAATGCTCCTACATCAATATTCCTTGAAACATCTTTCTTGAATGATAATTCCTCTTGTGATAACTACACCATTTGCTAGTCTTGGTATTCATAATATTATTTTCTCAAGAGTTTTTCTTCTAGATTTAATTTTAATTTTGGGGATGATGTCCTTTGTCTTAACTATTTGCAATATCACCCTTGCCTATATTTAATTTGTACTTTGTATTTTGGTTTTTGTTATTTGTTTATCCTTATTTTCTATATTTTTATTTTTATGCTTCTACTCAAATTTAGTCTAGCAAGTGTGTATACCTCTCCCAATATATTGAATTTGAATATATCCATGTCTTCCACAATATACCATTGCATCCCATTGCGATAATTGAGGATTCAATAACTTTTTGTATCTTGAAAACCAAGTTTTGTTGCCATGGAACAAAAAGTATTAGTATAATCTTGAATAGACTATCCTTTACCTTGATTCAATTGTTGCAATTACATGTATTGCTTGTCATAGGCTTCCAAAAAAAAATGTCCTTCCTTGATGGCCTCCATGAAATAATCACATGTGAACACTAATTATTTATGTTCATTATCCTCCTTAACCCTATTACAATATGCTTCCTATTAATTTCAAATAGACAACGAATATTTCAAGAGTAAAAAAAAATATTTCTTGCTATCAATAAATTTATTTATAGAGAAGTATGAATATAAATTATCTAACTAATTTTCTAGGACATCAACATTAATTTTTCTTTCAAAAGTAGGAATATCAAATTTCATATGCTCCTCAAAGGATGTGGGAGCACTAAATGGTGCTAGGGTAGCGATATGTTATACAAAGAAGGTTACAAAATTTGTAATAGGGAGTCATTGAATAATTTGAGCAAATTGATCCATAATCTCATTCCTCTATTTTATAAGTATTTTGTTCAACATATCTTGGAAAGAATATTTTTTTTCAATTTTTTATTGTATAGTTCCTATCTAATATCATTTGGAATGAAAATGGGAAGCTATTAGAGGGATATCATATCTAAAACCTAAATTTTTGATATCCTAAACTTGTGTTCATGGGAATACATTCAAAATATAGAGTACTTTGATACCGCTAATACAAAACTTAGGATATTGAGATAATGAAAATAAAAAAGAGTTCCATTCATTAACAAAGTTTAACAAATTAGAACACAAAAATATAAGCCAATATAATAGAATATTTTATTGCTCAAAAAATGTAATACATTGCAAGCAATCTCTGAGAAGAGATGTGAAGCTATAACATTGCATACGTTATTCATGTATTTTATAGTCAAGGATGCATCTCTCTTGATATAATATTTTGTAAGTTTGAAATCCACCATATTGAATATGGGAAGTCACCCATATAAAAATATTTGGGTTCATCTTCCATGAGTTACAAAGTGCATATTAAACAAAAATCACATATATATGACTTATAATTTTATGTTTTGTCTTTTATAGTTGCAATCTTACTGTAGTGGTAAGACCTTTAGCCTCTTTAGGAGGTCCAAGGGTCAAACCCAACTCAGTATGAGGGGACTAGGACCCCTCATAAAAACCTGTGTAAGCTCATTGAAAAAAATTGTATTTTTTCTTTTCCTAATATGTCAATATGTCAACATAGTTAGAGATGCATATTAGGAAAGTAATATCTTTAGTAAATATTTTATTTTACATTTTTTAGGGTCTTTAGAGCATTTTTTGTTGGCATGGATTTTTTCTTAAATATTTTAGTTCTTCCTCTTGTTGGATTTTATAGGAATTTCTATGAATGAATGGAATCTATACATTACCAAGTATTGCAAAAAATAAATGCATCGAAAGCAAATACACACAATATAAGGGGTGAATATGGACATCAAATTATCTCACTATAGAAATATAGAATACACTCCAAATAATAATAAAATGGTTGATATAAAGTGGATTTTATACCCAAATACAAATTACATTTAGATCAAAAGGTTAAATAATTGACCTCTAGGTTTAAAATAGTAAAATATTATAAAAATGCCTTGTTCAAGGTTTATAAGGGCCAAAAGAGATTATACATACAATACAATACAAATTCAGCTATGGCCTCAAGTGAATCTTAATCACGACTCATTTAAACATGCCCCCTTAAGCTGAATAGAGGACATGGAGAGACATATTTATTTACCATCTCTCCTTAAGGTACACTCTTCCACACCAAGTAGCTCCTATATACATACAAAAGGAACCTCAAGAATAACATTGGTCAACATATATACTAATACGTTTGTGATGGCACAAAATAGGAACAAACATCCCAAAATCATAAATTCATATCACATAATGCATCTAAATATCAATTTGCTTGGTCTAGTAATGAAATATTGGATTACAAACAAGTTGGATGGGGCCTTGATTGTCATGTTGAAGAGTGACTAGATATGATTAAGGAATAGTCACCTACTCTAGAATTATGAGCATTCATAAAATGTGCTTATCTTAATCATAATATTTAGGTTGTATGGAAGACTAAGATATAGTAAACTATCATTTAGAGTTCCATAAAATACAATTTATACCTAAATAAAACACAAAGTCTGTAGTGGATATCTAGTCATTCAAATCCTATTGACCATGTTCTAATGACACTCTCAAGGGATTTGCATGCAGTTGGAGCAATAGCTAATAACAAACGATATATTGGATCATGTGTAAGTAAAGTAAAGAAAACCTCCCATAGGAGATTGATATAATGTAGCATCCACTAAAGGAGTCATACAAAAAACTTGAAGTTGTAGGTCTAACCAAAAGGATTCCAAGTGGACTTACAATCCTCCATCCTAAAGTATTAAAGAAGAACCAATATATACATGGGATGTGAAATAATGATCCTAGAAGTTGTTTGATCAATCTAAACTATTACGATATATTGTACAAGATCTATATCTTCTTGGAGTATATTACATTATTTGGTATATTATAATTTACCACCTTGGGTACATCATTATAAATATTATATTAGGAGTGTGTTCTAGATTAAAGTGTGAGTAAATATTTTATGTAATGTAATAATGTGTAGGAAATGCACAAGTGTCATGTAATTAAGTGTGCAAGTATGATGAATGTAAATGTGCACAAGCGTCCATTATGTAAGAGTGCACATGTGTTCTTAGAATAGGAAAGTGAAGAGTCTCAAAAAAGAGTTAAGGCCAAGAGTACACCATATAAAGAGTCACATTCTATTATATATGTGACTAGGAATTATAGAGAGGAGAGAGTGTGTGTGACCTTTATTCTATATCATTTTACTATTTTCATGAGTATTTATTAGTGTCCATTTTATGAGTTATTTATGAAGTTATTTATGAGTTATATTTGAATAAAATATTGCCATTATTGAGTATTTTATATTGCAACTTTATATTTTATTATGTGGTTATTTACATTAAGATTTTAACATCAAAAGCTAACAATGGTATCAGAGCTACAACAAGTATTTTCTTGCACAGGTTTTTAAAAGTTGCAAATAGTCTAAGGACATTTCCAATGGTCAAGGAGAAACCAGTGAAGTTGAAGATATTACCTTTGGAGAAGGAAAACTAGAGAAGATAGTATTTCCACTGTGTTGAAGAAAAACTAGTGAATATTGGAGATTCAATATTTAAAATTTTTAGATAGATTGAGTTTACCTATTCCAAGAATAAATTCATAATAGAAGGTAATCTACATCATAGTTTCAGGTCTTGAAGATAGACCTTGACATTGACAAGATTAAGAGACCCAAGAAAGAGGTCCTATTGGAAATTTTGATAGAGAAATAAAATTTGAAGGTAGAATAAGATTCCAAGTTGCATTTGTCTACAAGTATTTCCACAGGGTTGCAAAATAACTTGTGAAGACTAGGACTCAGCATAATTTTTACCACTAGATTAGAAAACAACTAGTGAAGTTAATTGATTTTAGAATTTTTGAAGATTTGAATGTATTTAATTATTTCTAAGTTTTTTTTGTACAAACTTATTTTCATAAGTTGAGAAGCTTCTTGCAATAGATAGAGAAAAATTTCACCTTCAATTGCTTATGTGTTTTCCTCATGCAAGAATTGATTTTGGGATTGCAAAAAAAGAGTAAAAATTGAAGATTAATGAAGCCCAAGAGAAAGACCCCATTGAATATTGAAGATTGAAGATTGAAGATTGAGGAGACCCAAGAGAAGAGGTCTCATAACAGATTGAAGAGATAAGAAAGAAAGAGGCTAGAGAAGCCCTATTGAAGATTGAGAAAAAGGAGACCCGAGAGAAGAGGTCCCATTGAAGGATTGAGAAAGGAGATGTGAGATTTGAGAGAGAAGATTGAGGAGGCCTAGGAAAAAGATCCTATTAATATTTGAAAGGAGAAACAAGGAGAATAAGGAATTCCTATTGAAAAAAATTAAAGAAGTGGCCATTGGAGGAGAATTGAAGAAAGTTCGAGGTAGAAGATTGTAAAAAGAAGAAACTCCTAAAAATAGGTAATCACACCAGATTTGGGACAATCATCACCATCCGATGACAAGCCCAAAAGGATTTGTGAAACTGATTGAAGGAGGAAAATTTTGGCAAGAATTTGAAGAACACAAGCCTATACTGAGAGAGGGGGTGAACAGTATAAGACCACTTTTTACTTTTCTTCTCTCAAGAAATATTATCCAATATATCAATGGCAATATCAAAAGAAGTAATTAAAGCAATGCATAAATCACCACACACAATAGAGACACCTATTGGATATTTTGAGGAATATTAGTTGTCATTTATGTCAAAAGGTTCTACGAAGAATTGCAATTTTGATTGGTTCCAAAAGATCTTTATGTGAAGCATGATTTAAATGATTTTTCTCAAAACCATTGATGGTAAAATAAAAGGTTTTTTTTTAAACCTATGGAGAGGCCTAAGGACTTAAATTAATTATCATTATTTAATTATATATTAATTTTTAATTTAATATATAATTCCTTTTGGTTACTAAATTAATTATAACTTAATTATATTAATTAGTATTATTATTAATTAATTTATAATTTAATTAAATTACCTTATGGTAAGGTTGGCAAAGTTTAAATTTAATTGCAATTGTCTTTTCCCCACCAACGTCATCAAATTTTGTGGAGCACCGACGTCTAAGTCAAATGATGGATTTTGTGTATAAATACCATGCCAAGGGACATTCAAACCTTACCTTCATCAATTGATTTTTAGTGACCGAGAAAAGTTTATTTTGTGCAAATCGTTGAGGAAGAAAACAAAAAATCATTTTGTATTTTAGCTCTAGGAAGAATACAAGTGGGGAGGGCTTAAGGCCTCACCCCCATTGGAAGGTGTGGTCCATTGGTAGCGTACGTTTTGTGAGAGAATTTTGGAGCGGGAGTGACCACGATTGACTTGCATGGAGGTTGTTGGTGTGTTTGTCTTGAATCTATTTTGCATGTGCTTTTTAAGTGCCAGTGTTGGGAAGAAAGAGTATGTGGTGCTCTTAGCCTCCCAAGCATGTGCCTAGCGCACACGGTGATCAAGCCTGCATCTAGGGCACATGAGGAGGCAGTGTTTGAGGGTTCGAATCCCATGAGTGGCAAAGGTACTTTTAATTAAATATTATTTTATTTGTCTAATGTTTTTCCTAAGGTGAAAAAGGGACTTATAAGAGTAAATGAAATGTTACTTACTTGGTAATTAATTTATGTTAATGGAGTTATAAGGAAAGTGGATTTTATTTTTGCCAAAGTTATTTTTACCATTAAATTTAATTAAGGAGGCTTTTGAGTTAATTTTGGTCGATGTTAAAGTTATTTTAATTGGTATATTATAAGGTGTTATTGGACAAATATTTTATGTATGTTGATGGTTGTTTTTAAACATGGAATGATAAGGTGTAATTGAGTTTTTACATTACATTGTGAGAGAGATTTATCTTATAACCTCTTTGAGTTTATCATACAAGTATTTGTGGTTGTGGCAGATATTTTAGGTTCCTTCATTATCAAAAAGGTATGAGCACATTCTTCCATATTTGATTTGATTGGTTTTTTTTTGGAAAATAAGTTTGGAGTGAAAAGGATTTGGTTAGGGCTTCCTTATTGAGTGTGTTGAGTTAATGCTTTAAGGTTTTCTGGAATAAATAGTTGTTGTTAAAACCTTGTTTTATAAGAATTGTTATTGAATCCATTGGTTGTGTGAAGAACTTAAACTAGGGTCTAAAAATAACATGAGTATCATTGTTTTGTGAGAGTTGTTTTATCATCATTGTTGTTGAAGTGACTTGTTGAGCAAAGAACTTGAACTAGGGTTTGAAAAGAACATGAGTATCATTGTTATGTGAGATTTGTTATTAAGCATTGTTGGAAACATTTTGATTGAGTGATCATATGCTTGGACTAGGGTTTGTGAGCAAGGATTATTTCACTGAGTGAGTGGTTGAGTAGATTTGGTTGAGCCTAGTCAAGTGGATGTGTGAAGTGATTGTTCAAGTTCCAAAAAAACTATTCTATATTATGAATTGAATTGAAAAAGTGATTGAGTTGAAGCATATTGAGTCTCTAACAATTCTTTGTATGTTTCTGAAAGAGTGATTGAAAGTGATTGAGCATTGTGATGAGTATAGAGCATATTGATTCTCTAACAATTCTCTTTATGTTTCTATGAGATTGGACAAGTTCTAGAGTGGACTTGTTGAGCAGATTTAAGACAAGTATTTGAGAAGACTTATGGATAGATTTGAGTAAGCTTTTGTGGAAGCTTACAATACAGATTGAGAGCATATTTGGATAAGTTATTGTGAGGACTTATTGAGTATATTTGGATAAGTTCTTGAGAGGACTTATTGAGCAGATTTGGATAAGTTCTTGAGAGGACTTATTGAGCAGATTGTACAAAGTTCTTGAAAGGACTTATTGATTAGATTGGACAAGTTCTAGAGAGAACTTGTAGATAGATTGGTGTGAGATTTTGTGGAAGCTTACAAGGTATATTTGAGACTAGTCTTTTAGAAGGCTTGAGAGCAGAGTTGATTGATTGATTTGTTCAAAACCTTGAGTTAAGGTTTGGGGTAGATCCAACAGAGTTGACTTGATATTGAATCAAGTCTTGAGTTAAGGCTTGAGGATAGAGATTGAGGACAGATTTGTGCTATATCAAATGATTGTTCTTAGTACAGATTTGAGGATAGATTTTGGTGCATATTTGAGGATAGGTTTGTGCCAGACTAGAGATAGATATTGAGCAAATTTGTGCTAGATCGAAGGACTATGTTTAGTGCAGATTTGAGATAGATATTTGGAGGTGATAGAGTATAGAGGATAAAAATATCTAGTGGATAGATATCCATTAAGCTATGGTAGTGAGGACAAGAGTCTTAAGTGGATAGAGATCCATTAGCCAAAGTATTAGGGGCAACAGTTCTATAAGATCACTAGTCAGAGCTAAGGATAAAGGAGTTCTCTTGTGGATAGATATCCATGAAATTGATTAGGGGATTGGTATCTCCTTTGGATAGAGATCCATAAATATTGTAATACTAAAAGGATTCCTAAGAGGTTTATTCAGAAAATATTAGTAAAATATTTTCTTCGTGGAGTAGCCCACATTGGGTGAACCACATTAAATTGGTGTCTCTATTGTGTGTGATTATTTATGCATTGCTTTGGTTATACTGTTAATATTGTTATATTTACATTGCATAATATTTATTGGAAAGAAAAGTAAAAAGTGATATTATACTGTTCACCCCCTCTCAATATAAGCTTGTGTTCTTCAATTGGTATCAAAGTTGGTTCCTTTGAAAATGTTTAACATCTTGAAGGAATATCTTACAAGAACACAAATGGCAAAGAAAGGCAAAGGCAAAACCATGAGATACAAGAAGAAAAGAACACACATGGTCATGAAAGAAAAATAAGATGAATTTGATATTTTTGTTTTGGGAGGAAAAGTGGAAATATATTCAAGATATGAAGCAAGCAATGGAGAAAAGATCATATGGATAAATTTTTGTACCAGATGTAGGAATATAGGTCACCATGCAACTTATTGTCCACAAGAAGGTGAAGAATGTTTTGTTTGTGGTCAACTCGGTCATGATGTAGGTTATTGCAATGGGTTTAGTAGTGGTGAATATGAATATGATATTCTCAAAAATGAAATCCTAGAGGTTGGTTCAGTAAAGGATAATAGGGACAATCAAAATAGGTATGAAGAAAAAACTATACTTTCAGTATTAGAAGAAAATACTCCTATTCAAAACCGATTAAAAGAAGAGGAAGATTCAGAAAAATAAAAGGAGGAAGTCACTCTTAAGGAACTTGTTTGATTGAAAATAAAAAATTTAGAATTGAAGGCTTAAATACAAGAATATGAGATATGTAAGACAAATCTTCTACAAGATCTCTCTAACTTGAGAGATAATGTTGAAAAGGCAAGAAGAGTTGAAGAAGGTATGATTGAACAATCAAAGGTAAAAGAGATAGAATGTGAAAGACTTATGGTTACTCTTGAAGAATTAAAAAGTGAGAACTTAGGATTAAGGGTTCAAGCTCAAGAATATGAGAAAGCAAAAACAAAGTTTCTACAAGAACTCACCAACTTCAAAATCAAGGTTGAACAGACAAGAAAATTTGAAGAAGCTATGGCAAAAAAATTAAAGACAAAATATCTAGACCGTGAAATATTAGAGCATGAGATAGTTTCACTAAGGATGCAAGTAAAAGGCTCTAAGGACAAGTTGCACAAGTTTGAGGAAAATCCAAAGACTTTGGAAAATATTATCAATGCACAAAAGTCATCAGTCACCAAAACAAGACTTAGTTCTAAATAAGAACAAAGGAAATAGGAAGAAGAAAAAGGAGAGTCAAGATCAAACACCAAAAAAGAAGAAACATCAAAAGAAGTAAGTAAAAGAGAGAGTGAGACTTCTAAGGATATTTTGGACAATAGAAAGTTCAACAGGGAAAGGAATAATACACAAGGAACAAATGGAATAGGAAATAGGACAAGGTAGAAGAGACTAAGAGACCAATGGGGTCTAGGTAAAGTTTCATCAATGGATGATTTGGGCACATAGCTTCACAGTGCAGGACACATAAAAGATAGGAATATGGGAACAAACAGCTTTTCCATGGGTATTGCTACTCATGTAATCAGTTTTGTCACAAGGCAATAAATTGCAAGGTTCATGACAAAAGAGGATATGTCTCCACTAGGAGAAATACTAAGACATTTGCACCTCCAAGGAATAATAAAATTAAGTGTTATAAGTGCAACAATGATGGTGACACAACAAAGTGGTGTAGATCAGACATTCCAGAATCAAGTATGAACAGGAACAGGAATAAGAATAGTAACATGGATATGAACAAGAATAGGAACAGGGATATGAATAGGAACATGAACAAGAATGTGGACATGGACAGGAACATGGATATGGAAATGAACAGTCAAAGGAATTAGAAGAATAATATGAGAAGAAAATAGGATAAAGGTAAATAATAGTGATTTCTAGGAGAAGAAATACTCCCACCCCAGAAGCAACCACCTCAAGAGGAGGTGGGGGAGGGGCTAAGGTAAGAGGCTCATTCTTAGCCCTGAGAACCAAAGGTGACCATTTTCCATTGATGTCAAAGGGGGATATTTGAGTAAATGGGAGAGATTTGGTATTTGAGCAAAGGGGAGAGATTTGAGCCAGGGGGAGCAATGTCCTAGGGGGAGAAAAACCCAAAAAAGGTTAAGTTTCTGGTAAAAAGAGATTGGGTTGTCATCAATGACAAAGGGGGAGATTGTTGGACATTTTGAGGAATATTAGTTGTCATTGATGTCAAAATGTTCTAAGAAGAATTGCAATTTTGATTGGTTCAAAAAGAACTTTATGTGAAGCATGATTTAAATGGTTTTTCTCAAAACCATTGATGGCAAAATATAAGGGTTTTCTTTAAACCTATGGAGAGGCCTAAGGAATTAAATTAATTATAATAATTTAATTATATATCTATATATATTATTTTGTAATTTAATTTAATAATCCTTTTAGTTATTAAATTAATTATAACTTATTTTTTTAATTAGCATTATTATTAATTAATTTATATTTTAATTAAATTACCTTATGGTAAGGTTGGCAAAGTTTAAATTTAATTGCAATTGTCTTTTCCCCACCGATGTCATTAAAATTTTGTGGAGCACCGATGTCTAAGTCAAATGATGGATTTCGTGTATAAATGCCATGCAAAGGGGCATTCAAACCTTACCTTCATCGATTGATTTTTAGCAACCAAGCAAAGTTAATTTCATGCAAATCGTTGAGGAAGAAGACAAAAACTCATTTTGTCTTTTAGCACCAGGAAGAAGACTAGTGGGGGGGGGGGCTTAAAGCCTCACTCCCATTGGACAGTGTGGTCCATTGACAATGCGTATTTCGTGAGAGCATTTTGGAGTGGGAGTGACCATGATCGACTCACGTGGAGGTTGTTGTTGTGTTTGTATTGAGCGTCAAGGTGTAAATCTATTTGGCATGCGCTTTTTAAGTGCCAGGATTGGGAATAAAGATAACATGGTTCTCTTAGCCTCCCAAGTGTGTGCCTAGCGCACACGGTGGTCAAGCCCGTAGCTAGGGCGCACAAGGAGGCGGTGTTAGAGGGTCTGAATCCCATGAGTAGCAAAGGTACTTTTAATTAAATATTTGTTTTGTTTACCTAATGTTTTTCCTAAGGTGAAAAGGGATTTATAAGGGTAAATGAAAGGTTACTTCCTTGGTAATTAATTTATGTTATTGGAGTTATAAGGAAAGTGGATTTAATTTTTTCCAAAGTTTTTTTTGCTATTAAATTTAATTAAGGAGGTTTTTGAGTTAATTTTGGTGGATGTTAAATTTATTTTAATTGGGATATTATAAGGTGTTATTGGACAAATATTTTATGTATGTTGATGTTTATTTTTAAAGATGGAGTGATAAGGTGTAATTGAGTTTTTGCATTACATTGTGAGAGAGATTTATCTTCTAACCTCTTTGAGTTTGGCATACAAGTGTTTGTGGTTGTGGTAGACATTTTAGGTTCCTTCGTCATCAAAAAGGTATGAGCACATTCTTTTGTATTTGATTTGATTGGTTGTTTTCAGGAAAATAAGTTTGAAGTGTAAAGGATTTGATTAGGACTTCCTTATTGAGTGTGTTGAGTTAATGCTTCAAGGTTTTATGGAATAAAGAGTTGTTACTAAAACCTTATTTTATAAGCATTGTTGTTGAAGCCATTGGTTGTGTGAAAAACTTGAACTAGGGTCTAAAAATAACATGAGTATCATTGTTATGTAAGATTTTTTTTATAAGCATTATTGTTCAAGTGAGTTGTTGAGCAAAGAACTTGAACTAGGGTTTGAAAAGAACATGAGTATAATTGTTATGTGAGATTTGTTGTTAAGCATTGTTGGAAACATTTTGAATGAGTGATCATATGCTTGGACTAGGGTTTGTGAGCAAGGATTATTTCATTGAGTGAGTGGTTGAGTAGAGTTGGTTGAGCTTAGTCAAGTGGATGTGTGAAGTGATTGTTCAAGTTCCAAAACAAACTATTATATATTATGAATTGAATTGAGAAAGTGATTGAGTTGAAGCATATTGAGTCTCTAACAATTATTTGTATGTTTTTGAAAGAGTGATTGAAAGTGATTGAGCATTGTGATGAGTATAGAGCATATTGAGTCTCTAACAATTTTTTTTATGTTTCTATGAGATTGGACAAGTTCTAGAGTGGACTTGTTGAGCATATTTGAGATAAGTATTTGAGAATAATTGTGGACAAATTTGAGTAAGATTTTGTGGAAGCTTACAATACATATTGAGAGTGGATTTAGATAAGTTCTTGTGAGGAATTATTGAGCAGATTTAGATAATTTATTGAGAGGAATTATTGAGCAGATTTGGATAAGTTCTTGAGAGGACTTTTTGAGCATATTATAAAAAGTTCTTGAAAGGAATTATTGAGAAGATTGGACAAGTTCTAGAGAGGACTTTTAGATTTATTGATGTGAGATTTTGTGGAAGCTTATAAGGCATATTTGAGATAAGTCTTTGAGAAGGCTTAAGAGCATAGTTGATTGATTGATTTATTCAAAACCTTGAGTTAAGGTTTGGGGCAGATCTAGAAAAGTTGACTTGAGATTGAATCAAGTCTTGATTTAAGGCTTAAGGATAGATATGGAGGGTATATTTGTACTAGACCGAAGGACTATATTTAGTACAGATTCAAGGACAGATTTTGATGCATATTTAAGGATAGGTTTGTGTTAGACCAGAGATAGAGATTGAGCAAATTTTTGCTAGACTGAAAGACTGTGTTTAGTGCAGATTTGAGTCATAGATTTGGAGATGACATAGTATATAGGATGACAATATCTAGTAGATAGAGATATATTAAGCTATGTCAGTGAGGACAAGAGTCTTCAATGGATAGATATGCATTAGACAGAGCAGTGGGGGCAATAGTTCTTCTAGAAGATCACCAATCAAAGCTAAGGAGAAAGGAGTTCTCTTATGGATAGAGATCCACAAACTTGATTAGGGGATTGATCTCTCTTTTGGATAGATATCCAAAAATATTTTAATAGGGAAAGGATTCTCAAGAGATTTATTGAGAAAATATTAGTAAAATATTTTCTCCTTGGAGTAGCCCACATTGGGTGAACCACATTATATTGGTGTCTCTATTGTGTGTGATGATTTGTGCATTACTTTGGTTATTTATGTTGATATTGCTACCTTTGCATTGCATAATATTTATTGGAAAGAAAATTAAAAAGTGGTCTTATACTTTTCACCCCCCCTCTTAGTATAAGCTTGTGTTCTTCAACACCAATTTAACATAGTTCACCCAATGTGGGCTACTCTAGGAGAAAATATTTTACTATAATTTTCTCAACAAATATATTGGGAATCCTTTCCTATTACAATTTTTATAGACCTCTATGCAAAGGATACACCAATCCCCTAATCAAGTTTATGGATATTTATCCATAGGAGAACTCCTTCTCCTTTGCTATTTTATGGGCACCAACCCATAGGAGACACCAATATCCTCTATTGGTTCATGGATCTCTATCCACAGGAGAACTCCTTCTCCTCTACTCTGGCTGGTGATCCTCTAGAATACTATTACCTCCACTACACTAGCTTGTGGATCTCTCTCCACTAAAGACCTCTATCCTCACTCAAAAGACCTATATCTTGATTGGTTTGGCTAATGGATCTCTATCCACTGGAGACTATTGTACTTTGCTCTGTTACCTCCAAATATTTCTCTTAGCTCTACTCAATCTCTATCTCAAATATGTACTAAACATAGTCCTTCGATCTAGCACAAATTTTATCAATCTCTATTTCAAATATGCACTAAACATAGTCCTTTGGTCTAGCACAAATCTACTCAATATATGTCTCAAATTTGTACTAAAAAAAGTTCTTCGGTCTAGCACAAATTTGCTCAATCTATGTCTCTAGTCTAGTATAAACTTATCCTCAAGTTTGCACCAAACTCTATCCTCAAATATGTCCACAAATCCTCTCAATAACTTGCTCAATTTTCTCTCAAGTCTTCACTAATACTTTTCTCAAATCTGCTCAATAAGTCCTCCTTAGAACTTGTCCAATTTGCTCAACAAGTCTTCACCAAGACTTATCTCAAATATGCTTGTAATATTCCATAAAAGCTTACACAAATATATCCTTAATCTTTCATAAAATCTTACTAAAATTAATTGCAAAACTTGCATACACAACTCAACTCAATCTCTTTCAGAAAACTTATTCATTCACTTCAAACAAGTTTCACTCAGAATCTTGTTTAACCTCAGAAACATATAGAGAATAGTTAGAGACCCAATATGTTTCACACTCACAAACACTCACAAAACTTAAGTTAATCTCTTTTAGACAACCTTTTTAATCACATAAATAAATTTCACTCAAAATTTTCTTTAACCACATAAACATATAGATAATGGTAAGAGACTCAATATGTTTCACTCTCACAAATCACTCTATCACTTTCAAACTCTTTTTCAAATCAATTTAGAATAGAGAACAATTTGTTTCATATAACTTGAACTACCACTCCAATGCTTTCAATCAATAATGCTCATCCAATTTCACTCAACCATTCACTCAATGAAACACAACTTTCTTACAAACCCTAACCAAGTGTTTCACAATGCTTCCAACAACTCTTACTATGGAACTCAACCTTGAATCAATATGATTCCAAATTCACATAACAATTATACTCATGATATTTTACAAACCCTAATCAAGCACATGAAATCTTACTCAAATATTTCCAACAATGCTTATCAAACAAACCTTTTCACTCCAAATTTACTCAATCCAACAATATTTCACTCACAAGGAAGATGTGCCCATACCTTTTTTTTGATGGATTTTTGACTTCAAAACTTGTCTCAACCACAATCAACCTCTTTGCCAATCTCAAAGGTTAGATAGCAAAAACCTTCTCAAAAATTTTATTCAAATATTTCCCTCAAAATATTTCACCATACAAAACTTTAAATATCAATTACATCTTATTTCTCTTCTTTTATAAATTCTAACCATGAAACTTAAAATAAAATATTTTAACTTTATTTTCCCTTTTATCTCCCTCAATAACTCATAGACACATTTTAATTTTTCCACTATGCAATTTCCTGTTTAACAAAAACCTTGGGCAACTTAAAAATATTTTTAAATTTCCACACCATGCAATTTTCAGATTTACACAACCTTGGCAAATAATAATGTGAGCACATACCTTTTATTAAACCAACCAGAAAACTTGGCAAGTTTCGAACACCTGATCCAGCCTCTCCAAGTGCCTCCGCACAAAATGTGCCTACCAACTAGGTTATTTTCCCTCACATAATATAAATAGCACACTTCTTTTTCTGCCTTCTTTGACGGTGCAAACCAAAACAAACTTCTCCCTTTTCAAAATGGTGATTGCATGGATTGAACCCACGACCTCCCACCTGCGAATGACTTAATGTAGCCCTTGGATTCCAATTGTGCTACTTAGCTCTTTGAACCTTCATTGGCACTCCCCTTGCCTTTATTCCTATGTCTTCCCTCTTAAGCCTTTTAAAAACATGCGAATATTTTCTTTACCAACACAACGCACGATTTCCTTTTTGGGCAATAATCATTTGCATGGATGATTTAATAAATCAAACTTGCCCCCTTTTATACTATGTGCCATATTATTCAAAATGTCGGTGAACCTTGAACATTCGAATTTAATTTTAACTTTGGTGCCTTAATTGATTTAAAATTAAATTTTAACCTTATGGTTAAAATATTTAAATTTAAATAATTTAAACTTTAGTCTTTAAAATCTGCCACATGGATCTTTTGGAGGAATTAAAATTTTATAACTCCTTGGCCTTCATTTTTCTTCAAACCAACCTATAACTTGGAATATTATAATATTGGATATTATAATATTATTATTTCTATTTAAACCAACTTCTTTGCCTTTTGGAAAAACCATTGGAAGACATTAATGACATCGAAACTTGGACATCAACATTTTGACATGAATGCATGGATGCCAATGAAACTTGGTCATCATCCTCTTGACATCAATGACAACAAAAATTGCTCATATTTCTAACAATATCCCCCTTTCTCATTGATTACAACCCATTTTCCTTTTACCAATTCTTTTATCTTTTTCAGTTCTACTCCCTCTGAGAAACTGCTCTCCCCCACTGAATGCTCTCCCCCTAACTCAAATATCTCCCCTTTGAAATCAATGGCAAAGGGCCACCTTTTGGTCTTGGGGATAAGAATGAGACTCTTATATTAGCCCCTCCCCCACCTCATCTCTTGAGGTGATTAATTTTGGGGTGCGAGTATCTATACTCCCAACATACACTGATCTTTGCCTTTGCCCACCTTCTTCCTCAACTGATCCTTCTGATTCCTCTGACTATTCTTGTTCCTGCTTGTTTTTGGAAGTTCTACTCTACACAACTTGGCTATATGACCAATATTATTTCACTTATAACACTTAATTGTGTGGTTACTTGAAGGTGTAAATAACTTGAAGTTTCTCGTAGTGAAGCCATATCCATTCCTGTTATGAGCCCTACAATTTACTGCCTTATGAAAAAACTGATTACAAGAGTAGCAATACCCTTGAAAGAGCTACCTCTTTCTGAAATTTCCATATTTTTTTATTTCATGTGTCCTACATTTTGTAGCCTTGTACTCAAACATGTGATATGATTAGCATCATTCATTGAAGAAACCTTACCTTGACCCCATTGATATGTTAGTCTCTTCTACCCTATGTTGTTTCCTATTCCATTTGTTCCTCTTTTGTGCATTTTTCCTTTCCCCGTTGAACTTTCTATTTTCCAAATCAACCTCAGATGTATCACTCTCTCTTACACTCTCTTCTTCTGAAGCTTCTTCTTCCTTTGAGCTTGAGATTGACTCCTCTCCTTGTTCTCTTTGTATATGTTCAAACCCAAGACCTATCTTATTTGATGAAGATATTTGTACCTTGATAATATTATCCAAGGTTTTTTAGCTTCTCCTAAACCTGTGTAGCTTGTTTTTAGACTCTGTTACTTCCTTCCTTAGTGAAGCTACTTCATGTTCTAACCTTTCACACTCTAGAACCTTTGCCTCTAACTTCTCTTTAAATCTTCTTGTCTTAGATATTGAGTTGGTTAGATCTTCTATAATATTTCCTTTATCTTCATCACATTTGTTAAATTGAAGCTTGAGTCTTGAGTTCTGCTTTCTTACCTTCCTTAATTTCATTAGAACAAAAATAATCTCACCCTCAATATCAACTTCTCCTTCCTTTGATTCTTCTTCTATTTCTTTGCTTTTGGGATAGTCTTCATTCCTTTATGATTTGTATTCAATAGGAGCATCTCCTTCTTCTTCTATTGCCAAAAGTAGACTTTCTTCTTCTAGTTCTTCAAGAACATATAGTTGAATCCATTCCTTGTACAACTATCTTCAAGATGACCAAAGTTACCACATCTAAAACACTTGATAATTATCCTGTTTTTAACCACTTCTTTTTCTTTTGATAGAAATTGAATTTCTTCCTCATCATTATTTGAGGAGCTTCCATCACTATCGCTTGACCTCTTACCTACCTTTTCTGCATAAAACTTTTCTTATGCCTTTGGAAAAACTTCTTTCCTTACTTTCTTTGTCCATCCCTGTTTTTATTTTGATACTTATATTTTCCTGTTTTCCTATTCTTATGATCCTATTTATCATCTTCACTACTATTTCTAGCTTCTGGACAATCAGTTTCATAGTAACCATATTTACCATAATTAAAATATTTAATTGATTTTGTACCTTTATACTTTCTTGAGTCCTTGTTCCTTCTGCCATAATTTACTTCTTCATCACTAGATAACTCATTGCTTGAATCTAACTTCTTACCCTTTGTCTTATTAGTAACTTTGAAGGTTGCTTCTTTATGGGGAATAGGTTCCTCTTTTATTATCATCTCAAAATCTATGAAAATTCCATGTAATTCATCTCTTATAAAAATTTCAATATCGTTTGACTCTTCTATAGCTGAAATATTTTATCTATATCTTTTTGGGAGTGACCTTAAAATTTTATCACAAATATCTATTTCATGTAAACCCTTTAAAATTCCACTCATTGCCTTTGAATTATTTAGTTGTAGGAGCTTGCCATATTTATCTGTAGGTGGAGTAGCTGGCAATATGTATCCATCCTCAACTGCTTGCCATATTTAATTCCCTAGTGTCATTAGGTGAATCTTCATTTTCATACTCCAAAGTGCATAATTATTCCCATCGAACAATGGTGTTGAATTCCTTGAAGATCCATTTTGAGAATCCATTTGTGTTCTTATGAGATTTTTCTTCAAGTTGTTAAACTCTTCGAAGGAACCCGCTCTGATACCAATTGAATAACACAAGCTTATACTGAGATGGGGATGAATATTGTAAGACCACTTATTAATTTTTTTCTCAAGCAATATTATCCAATATATCAATGGCAATATCAACATCGGTAATCAAAGCAATGTAGAAATTAACACACACAATAAAGACACCAATTTAACATGGTTCACCCAATGTGGGCTACTCCATGGAGAAAATATTTTACTACAATTTTCTCAACAAATATCTTGGGAATCCTTCCCTATTACAATGTTTATGGACCTCTATCCAAATGAGATACCAATCCCCTAATCAAGTTCATGGATCTCTATCCACATAAGAACTCCTCCTCTGCTAATTTGTGGGCACCAACCCATAGGAGATACCAATCTCCTCTTCTAGTTCATGGATATTTATCCATACGAGAAATCCTTCTCCTCTACTATGGATAGTGATCCTCTAGAAGACTACTACCTCAAATGCATTGGCTTGTAGATATATCTCCACTAAAGACCTTTGTCCTCACTCAAAATACCTTTGTCCTTACTGCCTTAGCTAATGGATATCTATCTACTGGAGACAACTTTCATTTGCTTTGTCACCTCCAAATATTGCTCTTAGCTTTGCTCAATATTTGTCTCAAATCTATACTAAACATAGTCCTTCGATCTAGCACAAATATGCTCAATATTTGTCTCAAATATGCACTAAATACGGTCCTTCAATCTAGCACAAATTTTCTCAATATCTATCTCAAATATATACTAAACACAGTCCTTCGATCTAGCACAAATCTGCTCAATATTTGTCATTGGTCTAGTACAAATATATTCTCAAGTCTGCACCAAACCCTATCCTCAAATATATCCTCAAATCTATCCACAAATCCTCTCAATTAATGTCTCAATCTACTCTCAAGTATTCACTAAGACTTATCTCAAATATGCTCAACAAGTCCTCCCTAGAACTTGTCCAATCTACTCAACAAGTCTTCACCAAGACTTATCTTAAATCTTGTAAGTTTCCACAAAATCTTACACAAATCTATCCTTAAGCTTTCACAAAATATTACTCAAATCAATTGCAAAACTTGCATTCATAACTCAACTCAATCTCTTTCAAAAAACTTCTTTAATCAATTCAAACAATTTTCACTCAAAATATTATTTAACCTCAAAAATAGATAATAATGGTTAGAGACTCAATATGTTACACACTCACAAAACTCAACTTAATATTTTTTAGAAAACCTTTTTAATCACACAAACAAATTTCACTTAGAATTTGGTTTAACCATAGAAACATATAGAGAATGGTAAGAGACCTAATATGTTTCACTCTCAAAAATCACTCTATCACTTTTAAACTCTTTTTCAAATCAATTTAGAATAGAGGACAATTTATTTTACAAAACTTGAAATACCACTCCAATGCTTTCAATCAATAATGCCTATCCAATTTAACTCAACCATACACTCAATGAAACACAACTTGCTTACAAACCCTAACCAAGTGTTTCACAATGCTTCCAACAACTCTTAATATGGAACTCAACCTTGACTCAAGATGATTCCAAATTCACATAACAATGATACTTATGATCTTTTACAAACCCTAATAAAGCACATGAAAGCTTACTCAAATATTTCCAACAATGCTTATCAAAAAAACCTTTTCACTCCAACTTTACTCAATCCAACAATATTTCAATCACAAGAAATATGTGCTCATACCTTTTTTTGATGGATTTTTGACTTCAAAACCTGTCTCAACCACAATCAACCTCTTTACCAATTTCAAATATTAGATAGAAAAAACCTTCTCAAAATTTTCATTCAAATATTTCCTTGAAAATATTTCACCGTACGAAACATTAAATTTCAATTACACGTTATTTCTCCTCCTTTATAAATTCTAACCATCAAAATTAAAATAAAATATTTTAACTTTATTTTCCCTTTTATCTCCCTCAATAACTCATAAACACCTTTTAATTTTTCCACTATGCAATTTCCGATTTATCAAAAATCTTGGACAAATTAAAAATATTTTTCAATCTCCACACCATGCAATTTTTGGATTAACACAACCTTAGAAAATAATAATGTGAGTGCATACCTTTTATTAAACCAACCAAAAACCTTGGTGATTTTTGAACACCTGATCTCACCTCTCCAAGTGCCTCCACACAAAATGTGCCTATCAACTAGGCTAGTTTCCCTCATGTAATAGAAAGAGCGCAAGACTTCCTTTTCTCCCTTCTCCGATGGTGCAAACCAAAACAAAATTCTCCCTTTGCAAAACTACGATCGTGTGGATCGAACCCACGAACTCATGCCTATGAATGACTTAACACAGCCCTTGACTGCCAACTATGTTACTCAACTCTTTAAAACTTCTCGCTTTTTTTTTTTTTTTGAAACAAACCAAAAATGTCCAAAGGACCAACACACAAAACTTAAAACCAAAACTGAAATGCAAACCCAACATCAAAAACCAAAAAATTATATACAAATGTACAATATGGTACAAGATGATGCAAAGCTTAGACTATCACTTTCTCGGATCCCAAACATGATTAGAACATTTCAAAAGACATATGACACAATATGTATGCCAAATGTTGTAGGAATCCAACAACAATAAGATCAAACCAAGCAATGCAAAAAAAATCAACTTGCCTCGCTCACCCCACCAATTTGATTTAGTGTCATTAGTACTCTCATAGGTGAGATTCAAATCATCAAATTGATTAGACAATATTTGATCTTTAATTTCATCTCATCTATTATTTAAGGTATAAATTTCATATTTCCATTCATGATTTAGAATTAGGCTTTCTTTATCCAAAATGAAACTTTGTAAGCAAGAGCCTATTTCCAAAAATTTTAAAGCCAATTCATTTTCCATGTTCTTAGGCCAATCAAACTTGTGCAACAATTTGCAAGAATCTAGGATATTTACTAAATGAGGATCATTAAAAGTTTTTACCCTAGACTCCATTATCAATTGTTGATGAATTTGATTTAACAATTCATGTGCCTCAACCTATTTTTCATTCATGCAAGTAATTTTATTAAAGGTGTGATTAGAAGTCAATCCTTGTTTTTCATTCACCTTCAACGGCATTTCATCATAAACATCCTTCAAATTCAAAACATGTTCATGCAAATCTTCACCTATAGCTTGGGTGTTTGAACACAAAAGGTTAGATTCTACCTTTTGCACATTTTCATTTACCAAAACTTGGTGAGAAATCGTAATTTCTTCATTTATTACCTGTTCATCAAACATACCAAAATATGACACCCAATTGAAAACATGTTCATCTTTCTCAATCCTCAAATTTTGTTGGTCAAAGTGTATGTCAAGTAATCTATCTTGATGATCACTCATTTGAGTTGCTTCCAATTGATCAATCTCTTTGTCATTTGGTTCCAATTCCTTATTCACCATCCATGGCATCTCTTCATGTGAGATAGAAGTTTCAACATCTTGTATATCTAGTGGAATAGGAATTTCATCAATAGGGGTGTGAGAAAATAACACATCATCATATCTCCCCCAACCATTGTAAAAATTGTCATCCAAATTCGTGGAATGAAACTCCATGGTATTTGTGACATGATCTTTTGATTCATTTGTCAATTATTTTTCTTCTTTGTCCTTGGTAGTAGGATCATTATAATCTTCCAAATTTTGATGAGATTTGAAACCCTCTTCCAAATCATCCTCAAATTGTACAGGAGTTGTAATATCTTCCTTTGAGTAGGTGATTATGTTATCCTGCATATCAATTGACACAAAGAGTTCATTAGAAGGTTTAGAGTGAGCATATTCATCCAATTTCTTCCAAGAATCATGGCGATCATCTTCCAAAATTAAGTTATGATGCTCAACTATTTCTTCAACATATTCTGATTGATCAAAGAGTATCTCATCAAATTCACCTTCACCTCCTTTAGATGGTTCAATAACTTTCAAAAGTGGGTTATTTCTTGAATTCAAATTTGTAAGGCTATCATAGTCCAAATTAGTAACCCATGATTCAATTTTATCACAATTTGGAGGGTGAAGAATTTCTTGATCATTAGTTTCAATCATCTCATCGAGAGTGTCTTCCAAGAACAAGTGGTGAAATTCTATCATATCTTCAAATTCATTTATTGATTTTCTTTCGATTTCACTTTCAACCACTTCATTCAATTCTATGGCAGTTTTTGTCCTATCACATATCTCAAACCGAGTTGAATTTAGGACACCATTATGTGAATAATCATGTATCTCTATGAATGAAATCATATCAGCATGATCCTCATTAGTGGATGTTGGATTGGTAACTTGCACCTCCTCTTGGACTACATCTAAGGCGGTTGTAACATTTGGACACTCAAATTCATCCCCTTGATCATTCACCTTAGGTATTGTTGGATTGGAGGGTGCTATATTCAATGGTTGATGTAGGTTGGTATCACTAACCCCAAAAGAACAATCTTTCATGGGAGCATGTTGTGCCTCTTCTTCCCCTCCCAAAATACATTGTTGTTCTGCCATTTCTAAGACCTCATAGATCATCTCTAGAGACAAGTCATCCAAGTTTTCCTTAATGAGTGTAGCAAGTGTGGGGGGTATGGCTCTCATGTATACTTCAATAGCTTCCTCTTCCAATGTACCCAAACTTTCCCAAATTTGAGAGTACAATTCATGAAACCTCACATTGAATTGACTCATGGACTCATTAGGCTCTTTACACATAGAGGTGAATTGATTTTGCAACCTATCTAAGTCAACTTGATTACCAAAGTGATAAATATAGGCTGCTTCTAATTGGCTCCAAGAAGTCTTAACCTCCATGGGTAAATGACAATACCACGAGAATGATCTATCACCCACAATGTATGGGAAGAACCTACAAGCAATAGGCTCACAAAATATTTGAAATTGACATAACGTGAACTTATAGATATGTAGATTCTGTAGGTATCCTGATGCCACCTCTTGATTAAAAAGTCATAGAAACTCCAATAACATTTCATGAATTTGATAAGGTGTTCCAAAGGTAGGATGACATTCATAATACTTTCCTAATGCAGATACCATCGTTTCTCTTAGGGACATCATTTCTTCTCTTATGGATACAATTTGCTCCTCAAATGTTGCCATTAGTGAAACTCAAAGAATAACCTCAGAAGCAAATATGTTAGTCAAATGGTGAAGCAATCTTATAAAAAATGTAAACTAGTTTCTGATTCACCAGGTCGCAGATGCGCAAGTGAAGAGCATACTCCTAGTGTTGCAGGATTTCTGATTCACCAGATCGCATTACACGGCAAGTGAAGAGCATAATACCGACAACAAATACATTTTAGGAAGAAAATGATTCCTTACAAAGAAACATGAAATGACTAACAAATCTCACATATGTAACATATGAATCATCATGTTAGCATCAACCAAGAGACATGTACCCATTAAACCATGACATGAAATAACATTCTCACATTTGCAAATAGATTGGCATTAGCACATCATCAAAAAAAAGAATGTTAGAATCAAATGGAAGTAATTGCATGGAAACAACACCTCGTTAGTCGAGACCAAAATTTTCAAAATTAAATCAAATCACATTATTTCTATATGAACAATCAAAAAGCGTTAGAACAATGCATAGCATACATGAATTGCTTAACGTAAATAGAATAAAGTAAACCAATTCAGGCCCTCCTTCTAGTGCCAAAATGTTGAGTGGTATTTTCACCCAAGTGTGAAAATATACTCTTCCTTAGGATTTGAGTTCCAAATCCCCTCTTGCAAAGAAGTTAGACAAAACAACTTCTCCAAGGTCTCCGCTATATTAGCATTTGCATATGTGTATTAGTAATCTCAAATAAATATGTATCAATTATAATGCTAGGAACACCTTAGTGATTGCAAGTAACTGTAAACAAGGGGCAATGTTGGTTTATTTTACCATGATACTTTAGTGATTGTTCATTGAACCAAAATAAAGCAAATGTGAGTTGGCCCTCATATGACCACGATGTAGTGCCTTACTTCCTTTTATCTTGAGGATTTTAAGGTAGATTTTACCTTCTTTATTAAGTCCAAATATGGCTTCTTATCATGAAGATGAAGATAGCTTTCAATGTGATAGATAAACTATCCCTCTTTGGTGAAATTGGTTTTCACAAAGAAGCAATAATTTATGGCCTTAAAGTAAGGGCTTTAAATGTCACCTCAACTTATCCCTCTTAAATGAAATCAAATTTTCATAAAGATGAACAATTAAGTGCTTTGAATCAATGACCTTCAATGTGATGCTCAAATTACCCCTCTTTCGTAAAATCAGAATTTTTATGAAGAGAGGGCAATTTTAGGCTCCAAAAATGGAAATTTGTAAAATGCCATAAAACATAAAACCTTCAATGAAATTGGAATTTTCATGAAGAGAATGTCATCATAGGCTCAAGAATGCAAAACGAAATTGAAAAAATGAAATTTGACCTAAAAATGGAATTTTTGCATTTTCGGATTTTAAAAATCTGCAATGAAACAAAAATTACGATGAATTTTTAAAAATATAAAATGGCTCCGAAAATGAAATTTCAAAGTGCGTAATGGAAGTATGATAGGTGCTCTACGTAATTGTGCAATTATTTTTGGATTTTGAAATTTTTTTACTGTTTATTTTAATGTCTGAAAATAAGAAAAAATTCTGAAATTAAAATTTTGGAAAATAGAAAATTAAAAATTTGCATCAAATTAATTGCTGGAAATGCAGCAATGCAAAGCTCCCTCAGTTTGATAGCACCCCATCCTGCAAAACCGAATATGTGAGAATTTCATACATGCAACCTAGCCTATTTGACCTGCAAAACAAACACAATCAAAGTAAACTAGGTGCTAGCTCCTAGGGTTTATAATAATTTCCAGATTGCAGACATTCACATGAAATAACCCAAAACAATGGCATAAATTTCACATACAAATCTGAAATCTGAAATGAGAAAAATAGAGCAGTTATAACAAAGCATGCAGAAAATTTCTCATCCTTTCTTGACAAACGAAGTCTAAATTTCTGAAAACAAAACTTGCATTAATAACACTTCCAGATTTTACATTCCAAGTTCAGCAACCTTTGGCCATGCCAAAAGATTCCAGCCCCTTTTTCATCCTCCAATGACCTATTTAACATTTAGGTTCGACTCTTTCTTTTTCTTCTCTGTCTTTTCATTTGGCTTCCAACAGTTTCGTTTCATTCCTAAAATCTCATTGTCTATTTTGTTTTCCTTTCTCATAATGTCTCGATGCATGAAGCGTTTCATAATTTTAATCCCCTTACTTTATTTCCTTTTCCATTCGTTAAAACACACATGCCAATTTCATAAAATTTAAAGCCACTGGCTTTTCTCCTCTTCCATAACGCTTTCCATGCGTTTTTTTTTTTACTTCCCCATACTCTTGTCACATGGAGGTCCTTTAATAGCAATATGGCCATGGTTATAATTGATAAGAATAAAACATAGATTAATAAGTCTTTGCTTTATTTGAAAGGGCCATTATAACATATAAAAACCACTCATTTTATAACGCATTATGCTCCCTTGTAAATTTAGCATTATTCTCATAAGACTCCACGCCGAAAGTCACTGCACAACCCAAAACCTATACCTGCGTTTCCCTAAAACTCGTCGTCTCGTTCTCTGCCGCTATCCCACTCGAGGTTGCTGAATATCGCCGCCATCCCCTTTGATTTATGTCGCAGACCCGCTTTGTTTGCATAGATTCCACCTTCTTCGTCGGAGAATCCCCATGCGTTTTCGTTGTATTCACCATACCAATATTTCACGGGCCATAAATCATAGCTAATGATGTTTTTTTAATACCATTTAAGCCTATGCCTATGCTGTCCCTATGGAAATCTGACCCCCTATCTCATTCTACCAAGAAAACGACGTCCCCGTTTCATTGTTTTGCGGTTGTGATTCATCGTCGAGAAATACCGGTTATTCTCCACTGATTCTGCCCTGTGCATCCCAGTGCTCATCATTCCATCCATGCCATTCGACCACCACATTACCAGGACTGCATTGCCGCTCTCATCCATATATCCCCGTCGACCACCGCCTTTGCATGGTGAACTCAGAATCATCGCGATACTTTGCCCAACTCACCATAACAATCACTGTGCTCATCTCTGGCCGAACTCTCCTGTGCTAGTCTTTCCGAAGACCATGGATGCAAGACCTAAAAAAAATGCCTTCTTCTGTAACCTACTGTGTCATCTGCATTGGCGTCTATCGTGGGCACTATGTTTTCCATCGAAACTCTTGTCACACCGCTATCCTGTCCGCCAAGCTTATCGTCTGTTGAAATTGTGTAGTGTCCCGAACTCTTTCGACCGTTGTAGACGGTTTCATCACACCTTCGGTGTCGCCACTATATTTTTGATCTGTTGTCCTCCATTTTTGTCGATGCTAGCTACTGCCATATATCCTACAGGTAAATCAGGCCTATTTTAAATTTGCCGATGACACTGCTACACACATCCATTTTGACCATAAAATTTCTTTGTCATGGAATTTATTTTACCTCATAATCATGGATGAAGCGTTCGTCATCACATATGACTTGTAATGAAACTCTCACGCTCACCAAGCACATCGTCGCATTGTATTCCACACTCGGTCCTTCGTTAGCTGGTGAATGTCCTGCATATGACCAAATATTAGAATTTCAAATCCAATTTAAGGCAAAAATAACATAGCCCATTAGACTTTCAAATCCAATTTAAGGCAAAATTAACATAGCCCATGAGCTTGTTTTAATCACGTATTTTTTATTTTAGTTTTAATATATATTGTTATCTTTTTGTTATATATATAATTTTGATATTATTATTTTTTTTATTTTTATTTTTAAGTAATACTTCTTATACACATCCACCATGGAGATTGAACCCGGGCCACATTACCGATATGTTTGTTTTACTTTGTATAGATGTATATTAAAGAGGTATTAAGGTGGAATGAAGTTTTGACATAAAACCTATTTTATATATAGAACACAAGCTCATTATACATGAATGACAAAAACAATAAATTTAACCATCACAATGTTAACAACAAAATATTAGCAATAACATTGCTAACACAACATTGACGAAAAAAATCGTCGACAACAAAATGACACTAAAAATCGTCAACAACAATTTGACGATAAAAATTGTTGACAAGAAATTGACAACAATTTGACGATAAAAAATCGTCGACAAGAAATTGACAACAAAAATCAATGACAACAATTTGGCAAAAACTACAAACCCAAAACACAACGAAAGCATTAGACACTTAAAACAAACTGTAAACATCCAAACAAAAAGGTGGGTCCCCAATTCTTGGGGTCGTTGTGGATCCACCACAACGAAGCCAAATAAGAGATATTTCATAGCAAAAATATAAGAAGAAATATCACCCAAAGAGCAAGGTTCATTACCTTGATTTTTTTATGTCAAAAGTGTTTCAATATTTGGTCGAATAGCATTCAAATACAAGGTAGAGAGTTGGGTGTCTAAAGACACCAAAAAGGAGACATCAAATCCAAAGCATCTCGGGTTTCAAACTAGATAGCACATTTGATGTCAAAACCAATCCAGAAACTACAACTAGAAGGAGCACCAATGTCACCAAGGTGGAAGAAAAATGCCAAATATCAAGGTAACCTGAACAGTCATTAGTTGTAGCATAAGTAAAATTATTTTAGGAGAGAAGTGAAGCATTTTTCAGGTGTAAATATGTTGGAGAGCATTGAGAATGTTGAAGGAGAAGAGTACATGTCACTGCCAAGTGTATAGGAGCATTACCAAAAATGGATCATTGATTAAAGTAGTGGAAGAGACTTTGTGCCACTTGGTACTATGGATAAGAAGTTCCAATGACTGGTGGGAAAAGTGAAACACTTGAAGGAGCTTAATAAAAAAGCATGTGAGCCATATTGCATCAATGCATCAATCAAAGCATTCAATAATCCATTCTGCAAGGTAGAAATTGCAGTGACCGCTTGAAAATAAGGGGTGTCACATTTTGCATAGGTAAAATGTGGAAAACCACAAAATTAGTGCACCCAATTTTAGAGGTAAAAACATTTCAAATTAATTTTTCTCTATACTAAGGTTTGGGAGCTATAAGGTTGATTTAATTTGATTTTTCCTAAAGTTAATTTTAATTAATCTAGTGCTACTTAGATTAATTATATTAGTGGAGAGATAAGACATCAAATTGAGAAATTGAAATCCTAGAAACCCTATAAAGGTATTTTGAGAAGTTTTGAAGATTATTGAAAGGTTAATTTGGAATTTTGGGAAGTTAATTACAAATTTTGTAATTAATATATTTATTTTTGTAAGTCAAATTGAAATATTTGCAAATAGACTATTTTGGAGAAAAAAAGCTTCTACATCAAATTAGGAATATTAAATTTGTAAATATTATTTTCTAAATTGCTAAATTTATTATTTGGGAGCCAAAAGGTATTCAACATAAAGGTTTGGAAATTTGAAAATTTTATCAAAGTTATTATTTGACCATACATTCAAAATTAGGGAGATATAAGGTTTACAACATAAAAGTTTTTGAAAGTTCAAATTTTTATCAAAAAAGTGTCATTAGTTCTTTACCCAAACACTAGGGAGACATAATATAGTCAACCTTAAAGGTTTAGAAATTTGAAAGATTCATTATTCAAAGATAAAATAATTATGGATGAAATAGTGAATAATGCATTTAATGAAAATAGTGAAGAGCTATTTCATGAACTTAAGTTTTATTCACAAAACTTAATAGATACCTTTGATGGATTAAAATATTTGCCTACCAATATAAATAAAATATTTTATTTATTTAGTAAGGAAAAAAAAGAAGATAATTTTATGACATTGATTGGTTATCTTCATGAAGTACTTTTCAAGACTTGGTGGAATGCTCATAACATAGTTGTACTTTCCTTAGAGGAATGTTTTATGATTTATCTATCATTAATTACTTTTGAATTTTTTCAAGGAATGAAACAAAAGAAATAAGAACATACTAGTGATGAACCATTGAATTAAAGTCAATATTATTGTGATGATATACTAACTCATTGTATTGAAGATATATCACTAGTGAAGGTACAAAAATGAAGAAGACGAAGAAACAAGAAAATAAATCATATCAAGAGAGGCAATATGAAGGTTGAATTGAAATTCAAAGAAGATAGTTACATGATGAATCTAGATATTAATCTATAGGAGATAGAGTGAAGACTGAATATGAATATTGTATTGAAGACTAAAGTATTCAATAACCAAATAATGTAATACACGGGGGTGTTGGAGTATAATACATTATTTGGTACATGCTAATGTACCACCTTGGATACATCATTGTAAATATTATATTAGGAGTGTGTTCTAGATTAGAGTGTGAGTAAATATTTTATGTAATGTAATAATGTGCAGAAAATGCACAAGTGTCATGTAATTAAGTGTGCAAGTGTGGTGAGTGTAAATGTCCACAAGTGTCCATTATGTAAGAGTGCATATGTGTTCTTAAAATAGGAAAGTGAAGAGTCTCAAAGAAGAGTGAAGGTCAAGAGTACTTCATATGAATATTCATATTCTATTATATATATGTGACTAAAAATTGTAGAGAGGAGAGAGTGTGTGTGACCTTTATTCATCATTTTACTATTTTTGTAAGCATTTACTAGTGTCCATTTTATGAGTTATTTTTGAAGTTATTGAGTTATATTTGAATAAACTATTGTCATTATTGAGTATTTTATATTGAAACTTTATATTCAATTATGTGGTTATTTATATTAAGAGTTAAACATCAAAAGCTAATATATATATATATATATATATATATATATATATATATATATATATATATATATATATATTATATATATATATATATATATATATATATATATATATATATATCATCTCAAAGGAAGCATGAAGTCATGACTTCATATCCTAAATCAAGGTAGGAGAATTATCCATAATGAGAAGATCATCCACATAGAGAACAATCACCAAGTTCTTACCATCTATATGTTTTATGTAAACATCATACATAGTGGATCTTCTCATACGAGACGTAAGGTGCCTACTTAACTCCATAAAAGGACCTAGTCAACCAATAAATAATGGGTGTGGGATCCTCAAGCTCAAAACCAGGTGGTTGTTTTATATAAATATCCTCATAAATATCATCCCACATATAAAGGTACTCTTTACATTAATTTTTTGTACCATCCAACCAGAGGAGGTAACTCCAGAAATAATAATCCTAATAGAAGCCATCCTAGAAATTGGAGAAATTTTCTATAAATAGTCAACTCCCTCTTATTGAGAGAATGCCTTAGAAACTTCCACATGACCATCCAAAGTATACTTGTCTTATAAAACTATTTAAATCCAACTAATTCTTCATTTCCAAAAGAGAAAGCAACTCTCATGCCTTGTTCTTCATCAAGGACTCATATTCCACTAGTATAGAATCTTCCCACTCTAGTTGGTATTTAACCTAAGAATATGGATCTCTATAATGATTATAGTTTAAGATAAATACTTGATAAAGTGTCATATGATATCATTTGATAGATAGAATAGACCAAGAATCTTGTAGAAGTGTCAAAATCCACTTGGGTATTGGATAAACTAAATAAAATCTAGGTACACTTTATGGCTAAATAACATTAGAAGCCAAACTAAATAAAACTTACCACTCACCTCATCATGCAAAGTTAAAGCACACAAAACTAGTAGGTCAAGCTCAACAATACCTTATTCTGAAATTAAAGATGCTATATGTGGTATTTCCCATGAAGGGATCAAATTTATAGGTATAGAATTATCACTTGAAGATGAAGAAGGTTCTCTAATAAGAATAGACCTTGCAAGAATATGTAAAGAATCTAATAAATAAATCTAATAAATAGGAAGATCTTCTACCAAAATATTAGGTAGTGGATTAGATGGAAAAACCTCATAAAAAATAATATCTTTTCAAATAAGAATCTCATGCCTCTAAGGATCATAGATACAATATGCATTAGAGGTATTTAAATACCCCATAAAGATACATTTATGAATATTTGGTGCCTCTCTTTTTTTATATCTTTTATGTGAGCCCATGTTGAAAATCCAAATATACAAAATTGAGACACATAAAACTTATTACCTATCAACATATTAAGAGATGTTGTATTCTAGATAGCCCTATTGGAAACCATGTTGATAATCAATGTTGCACACATGATGGAATCATTCCAAAATTTATTCTCCATCAAATTTTAATAAATCATACAACATGAAATATCTATGATTACCCTATTATTCCTCTCATCTACTCTATTATTCTTAGGGATATAGTGAGTAGTCATCTAATATGTTATTTTGTGATGCGTAAAAAAAAATGTGAAAGGCATTGCTCATGTATTCATATCCCTTGTTTGATATGAGATATATGATTTTCCTATCTAATTTATTTGTTTACAATAGCTTTGTATGCCATGAATATATCAAAGAACTCATCCTTTATGAAATAGTATACAACCATACATCTCTAGAAAAATAATCAATAAAAAGAAGTATCCATTTCTAGAAATGGAGGATGCATCCATAAGTCCATATTGTTGCTATGCATGATCTCCAAGGGATAAGTAGCATGTCTTGTTGTCCCTTTGCAAATTTCTCCTTAGAATTATTTCCAAGAATATATCCCTTGCATGTACCACTTAGAGGGAAAATGTGAGGAAGCAAAATGGACTTCTAATAATGACTCATTTATCTCAAGGATCCATAACCAAAATTACCAAGCCCTAAATTCTATCATTGAATCCCATCATCTATATAAGCCACCAGAGCAACAAAATATTTCTTCGAAAAGGAATAAAAATAATTATTTTATCTTTCTCTTAATTTATACATTTAGTTGACTCATCACAATAACTAGAAGAAATTGTTTAAATTTATTGTCTATATCCTTAATTACCCAATGATCAAGCAATAAATATAACTTTTTATTCATATTATTAATATGATAAATAGATAATATATTGAGGCTAACATTAGGTGCATGAAGTACTTCATCAAAATAAAAATATACAATAATAATCTCTCCATATCTAGTTCCCTATAAAGAAGAGTCATCTCCAGTCACAATATGATACATTGAATGTGATTTGTTGTACCCATGGAGGATATATTTGTGCTTTATAATGTACATTGTTTCTTCTAAATGTGCAATCCACTCATTAAAATAAGTGGATTCCCAATATTTTAAATGAATAGCGACATGTGTCTATGAGGTTTCTCCTTCAAAACTATCCTCATTCTATGCATAGAAAAAAGTAACATCAACACCCCCATTTTCACTACTTTCTCAAGCTTTTTGATGTGAATCTGTAGAAATGCAACGAACATAATTTCATTATTCAGCAAGCGATTAAATAAGGTTACAAAGGCCGGGAATAGTCACCGGCATACTGAACTCTGTTACATGGTTGTAACAGTGCAACAAAATAATGAATAAAGACAAAACTAAAATAAGTACGCTAACATCCCCCTTTATTACATTATTTGGGTAATGTAATAACTAATAGCTATACTAACATCCCCTTACATTATTTTGCAATACAAAGTGAGCTGCGAAACAATTCAAATTTGACACATCCAAGTGCCTTAGTGAAAATGTCTGCAACTTGAGCAACGGTGGGAATGTGCTGAAGCTGAATTCGGTGCTTTGGAACTTCATCTCGAATGAAATGACATTGTGTGTCAATGTGCTTTGTTCTTTCATGATGGACTGGATTCTTGATGAGGTTCAGAACACCTTGATTATCACAAAACAAGTGTATTGGAGATTTTTATGGATGGCCCATACTTGTCAGAATGCGACGTAACCATATCACTTCGCACACAGCTTCACGTGCGACGCGATATTCTGCCTCTTTTGATGAAATAGCAACCACCTGTTGCTTCTTGCTATGCCAAGAGACAGGACCGGATCCCAGATGAAAAATGTATCCAGAAGTTGACTTGCGATCATCAAATGATCCGGCATAGTCGAAGTCCGTGTATCCTTGCAAGAAGAATTTGTTGTTCCTCTTGTATTCTAGGCCATATTTCATAGTACCATGAACATAGTGAAGAACATGTTTTGCTGCTTTCCAATGAGTGGTCTTAGGCTCCTACATGAACCTCGAAATATAGTTGACAACAAATACGAGATCTGGCATAGTATTGGTCAGATATATGAGACTCCCAATCTACTGTCGATAGAGAGTACCATCTATCTGAGGTGAATCATCATATCGTGATAACTGAAGTCCATTCTCCATTGGAGTTGCCATTGGCTTGCAGTCATTCATGCGATATTTTTCCAGCAATGTCTTGGCATATTTTTTCTGAGACGCTTTGATGGAGTGCTCCTTCTGGCTGAATTCCAGACCAAGACAGTAATGGAGAAGTCCGAGATCTGTCATCTAAAAATATTTGCACAAGTTTCTTTTGATAGTAGAGATCATAGTTTCTGAACTCCCTGTAATGAGCAGATCATCCACATAGAGTACAAGCAACACTATCTCAGAACCTTGTTTCTTGAAATAGAGGTTTGCATCTGACGGACATCTCTTAAATCCATGCTGCATAAGGTGATTGTCCATTTTTATATACCAAGTTCGAGGAGCTTGTTTCAGACCATATAAGGATTTGACCAATTTGCAAACCTTCTGCTCTTGGCCTTTTGCTTCAAATCCTTCTAGCTGAGTCATGTAGACTTCTTCTTAGAGATCACCATTTAGAAAGGCACTTTTGACATCCATCTGGTGAACTTTCCACCCATATTGTGCTGCCATAGCACACATAACCCGAATTGTGGTCATCCGAGCAGTAGGTGCAAAATTTTCCTCGTAGTCAATGCCTTCTTTTTTAGCATAGCCCTTTGTAACAAGACGGGACTTATGCTTATCAATTGTTCCATCTGCCTTGTACTTGACTTTATATACCCATTTGCAGCCAATGGGTTTCTTTCCATGCGGCAAATCAACAAGCTTCCAAGTTTTATTTTTCATCAAAGACTCATACTCTGTATCCATAGCGACCTTCCACTGAGGCTCACTGAGAGCATCTTGCACTGATGCAGGTTCAAGATCATCTATGGTAGACATGAACGCTCTGTCATCATCAATATCCATATCCTCTACTTCTGTACTTGGAGTCACAGAAAGTTCCTCAAAATATTGACAAAGATCATCAACCTCACCAGTTTCTTTGGCTTCTTTTTCCTTTTGAGCCATACTACGTGTACGAGGTCTATCCAAATTCAAATTGGGAGGAGTGGATAAATTTGCGTCTCTGATTGTATTTGTACACCATTTAGGATTCTTCTTCGGTGGAGTTGAAGAAGATGTAGAAGGACCTCCTGTCTGTGTTGAAGAAGGAATCTTCTCTTCCTTAGATTCCACAATATCTTGGTGTACTTTAGATGTGTTCTGTGATGTGAAAGCTTCATCAAAGACAACATCTCTGCTGATATGAATTTTTTTGGTCAAAGGATCTATCAAACGATATCCTTTAGAGTGCTCAGAATAACCAAGAAAAATACATCTCAGTGTTTTCTCATCTAGCTTCTTCCTTTTCTCTTTCGGTATGTGCATGAAAGCGTGACACCCAAAAATACGTAGATGAGATATGGAGGGTTTTCGACCACTCCATGCTTCCTATGGAGTCATTCCTTTTAGGACCTTTGTGGGTGCCCTATTCAACAGATACACTGCAGTGGTGACAGCTTCTACCCAATATTGTTGCCCAAGAGTAGCTCCTGTGAGCATACAACGAACCATTTCCATGATAGAACGGTTCCTTCTCTCAGCAACTCCATTTTCTTTGAGGAGTATAGGCAGTTGTTAACTGTATTTTGATCCCATGCTTATCTAAGAATGCAGAAAATTCTTTAGAGGTAAACTCTCCCCCTCGATCTGAGTGGAGGGTTTTAATAGAAGCTCCTGACTTCTCAACGGATTTCTTGAACTGCTGGAAGAATGCGAAAGCTTCAGATTTTAGTTGGAGAAAGAAAACCCACATATTTCATGAGTAGTCATCTACGAATAACTAAAAGTACCTCTTCCCTCCACAACTTTTGGGTGTGAAAGGACCGCATAGATCGGTGTGAATTAACTCTAGAGGTTTTCGTGCTCTTGTAGAGCTCTTCTCAAATGGTACTCTATGCTGCTTTTCTGCCAAGCAGTCAGAGCACACTGGCAATGTGGCGAAAAGGGAAGGAAGACCCTTTACCATCTCATAAGTAAGTAGCCAGAACTAAGATGCCCATATCTCTTATGCCAAATGGAAGTTGCCTCCTTGGTAGAGATAGTCATGGCAACATGTGGAGTAGAGATAGCATCTAGTGCAAATAAGTCGTGCTTATATGAAGTTGTTGCAATCTGCTTACCCTTCCTGGTAATGGTACAACACTTCTTTCCATTCTCAACACGAAAGTTGACAACCATATTTCTATCCAAGATTTGTGTCATCGACAACAAATTGTTGGCCAATCCCGAAACATAGAGGACTCTGTCAATCCGACACTTGCCATCGGGGAAGAGTGACTGAAACTGTACCCTCTCCCTAAACTCTGTAGGTTTTATCATCAGCAATGGTGATAGGTTTGCCCTCTTTGGCCACAAATGATTCAAACCACGATCTGTCGCCATTCATATGTTTGCTAGCTCCGGAATCGACATACCAAATAGGATCCCTCCGTGTGGAATCTGTGGTAGTCATGAGCACCTTGTGTGCCCATTCGGAATCCGAGTCGGATTCTTCAACGACTAACATTCACCTGGGGTTGCTTGTTCTTATTTTGTGGTTTTTTTTGGCCTTTCTGCTTGTTCTTATGCCAACACCTGTTGGTGTCATAATTGTCTTTCTTACAGATCTTGCACCACCTCTTCTTCTGTTGAGGTTTTTTGCCTTTTCCTTTCGTATCTTGTTGAGAATTTCCTCCTTTCTGAAATTTGCCTCCTTTTTGCCCATTACCTTTCTTCCTAGAACCCTGCTCGTTGGTGTATAGGGTTGTATTGGAAGAATCATCCTTGTGAAGTTGGCGTGCCTCCTGTTGTTGAAGCAGATTGACCAACTCGATGTAGGTAATTTGTCATTGAGACACCTGGATGGAGGTTATCAACATATCAAATGAAGAAGGTAAATCTCTCATCACAAGTGAAATGAGAAGCTTTTCGTCCACAGTATCTCCCAAAGAACTCAATTTCTCTTTCAATTCAGACACTCTGCACATAAAGAGTTCAACTGTTTCACCCTGTCTCAAACTCAGGTTATGAAGTTGTTGTTGAAGATGAAGAATGGTTGAATCATTCTTCCCCTCATATATGGTTCTAAGGGCATCCCATGCCTCTTTACCACTTGCTTTGTCAGCTATATGAGGTTGCACTTAATCTGAAACAGCAAACAAAATGAGCACCTTTGCTCGACTGTCTTTCTTGTCAAAAGCTATCTGATCTGCAAAAGGACCTGTGGATCCTGCTGTTGGTGAAGGCCTAGTTGCTACTCTAGTAACAATATCCCACAAATCTTCCATTTGGATAATTGCCTTCATCTTATGTTTCCATGGTGTATAATTTGGACCTTTCAATAACTGATGCGGATCAGTCATCAATTTTGCAACAGTGGCCATAGTGAAGGTTCCTTATATCACCAATTGGTCCCCCTTTCGATATACCTTTTGCTAGGCCAATATACCATACAAAATACCCGCCCTTACGTGAGGGAAACTATAGGTATTTAGAAAGATCAACAAAAATCACCCGCCCTTACGTGAGGGAGACTATAGGTGAGTTTTAGAGATCATACGATATGTGGAACATAAGCGGCACTGAAATGGAATCGCCTTGTTGATGGCACCTACCATAGAAGATTCTTCTCATGCGTGGGGCGTAACTTCCCCTAAACACTATGAAGAATACTTCGTCAGGATTTATGCCTAAACACAAGTGCGATAAAGGGTAGTGGATGGAGTAAAAAATGCAAAAATGGCTAACTTATCTCTCCCCGACGATTTATAGAGAACAAGCTCAGACGTCGTTGTAGCAGCTATATTAGGTTGCGGATACAGTAGCCAAATCACGACAGCTTTACCTGTAAGTGCTGGCCAGAGGTATCACAAATACCGAACATTGCAGTGCAATAAATTACACGGATGGGTTTTAATTATTCCGGGGACTTAAGGAGAGCTTTGATTTTAATTTTTAATGTTATAGTGCAAAAATGAAATATGCAACATACAACAAAAAAAATGCCCACAAGAATAACCCACAAGGTGTCGGTCACAGCCGAAAATGCACCTTTTACAGTTCGCCAAATTGCTATTTTTCGGAAAATTACTCACATTCCCCCTTTGATTTTTTGAAAAAATATCCCCCCTTAAAAAATTCCTTTAACAAAGCATTTTTAATAATTATTATATATTTAAAATTAAAATAAATAATTTTAATTTATATAGTTTTAAAACTTATAAAAAAATAAATTAAAATTAAAATTTTAATTTATAAAGTTTAAAAACTATATTAAAAAAAATTAAAATTAAAAATTTTAATTAAAAAATAATAATTAAAAAAAATAACTTTGAAAAAAAAAATAAAAAAATTATACCTTGGGGGAGTCGGCGGGATTTGAACCCCCGACCTGCAGGCTCCCAGAGCCTTACCGCACAGCTCACTGCCAAGTGAGCTTGTAGGCTGATCCAAAGAGATCAGTGAGCCTCCTCCGTTTTCAACACCCTCTGCAGCGGCCTCCGACTGCTTCCTCCTCCGCAGTCCAGCGTTCCGGTTTTTTTTTTTTTTTTTTTTTTTTGCTTCCTCCTCCGTAGTCCAGAGTTCTGGTTTTTTTTTTTTTTTTCGAAAAAAATCGCGGCTTTTCCGTAGTCCCGCGTTCTCTGGAAGTCCAACGAAAAATAAGCCGCGGGTGGGGAGGGCGCGCGGACGCCGTGGGGGGGGGGTTTATACCCCGTAAATTCCCGCGTGGGGGGGAATTTAAAATTCCCGCCATGCGTTGGGGGGAGGGGGGGCCCTGCGTCCACAGACCTGGACGCGGACGACGCGCGTCCCTCCTGGACGTCGTGCTTCGTCCTCTCGCGACACGGGGGGGACGTCTGCGTCCCGTCCGCGCACGACACAGGGGGGATGTCTGCGTCCTCCCTTCCACGTTCCATCGCGGACGTCGCAGATCCTGCGCGTGCGTCCTCCAACAGACGCAGTCGGTGCGCTCTGTCGCGGCACAAGGGGGACGACTGCGTCCTCCCGTCGCGGCTCTGTGCCGCGGATGCTGTCCACGACTTCTTCTTTTTTTTTTTAATTTATCTCTCCCGCAGCTGCAAATGCGTCGCAAACAACTGCACAGAAAATTAAAAAAAAATTGCCTCTCCCAGCAACAGCAGAAAAAAAAAATGCTTCCTCCTCCAGTCTCGGCTTCTCACGCTTCTCTGTTGCAATCTGGCTCTGATGCCATGTAGAAATGCAACGAACGGAATTTCATTATTCAGAAAGCGATTAAATAAGGTTACAAAGGCCGGGAATAGTCACCGACGTACTGAACTCTGTTACATGGTTGTAACAGTGCAACAAAATAATGAATAAAGACAAAACTAAAATAAGTATGCTAACAGAATCTAGTAAAACTCTAATTTGTGTCCTTACTTCTTAAAATACTCACATGTTGGATTTTATAATGGCTTATTTGGAGTATTTCATTTTGCATTGGCTTATCATTTTGAGCATTGACAACCACTTCTTTTAGATAGGCCTAATTGATGAAACAATTACCCTTACACATTTGTCTTCTGGGTTGATGATGAAGTATGTATTTGAATAAATTATCAATTGGTGGTGTAGGAGAATCACAAAAGTAAAAACAAATTATTTCAAATACAATCACAACTATCTCATTTTTTAAAATATTTTTGAAGATAATATTGAGCAATTTAATATTCTTCTCCTTGTCTTTGGCTTCTTAAACTTCTTTTGTTACCTTTGGATTTCCTCTAGTAGTCAAAAAATCATCTTTAAATTTATTGAATTGATTAATATAATCATAAATAGTATCAAAATATTTTATAGTCAAAGTGGCAAGATCATTCTCCAACCTACTAATTTGTGTAGAATCAATACAATCACTCTATCTGTAAAATTTACCAAGCACTTACTTGGGTTCCATTGTGCTACTAACATGTGTCCTACATTTTATCAACATGAAGAGATATCACACCAAGAGCCTCATCCTTATTATACCTATAGAGATGCTTCCTCTCTTCATAATTAGTAGTAGGAATTTCCTAATTCATATATTTGAGTAACCCCTTCCTTTGGAGCAAAGCATCAATCTTAATTTCCAAGTAGCATAGTTTGGACCATTCAAAAAGGACACATGCTAATTGATAACTATCATACCACAATATGAAATCCTACTTGTAGTTGTGAATAGAAATAACACCATTAATATAAAGAATTTAAAAAACTTTATGATTTAAAAAAAGTAAAAATAAGTGCAAAATACTTGTGTATGTAAAATTTATTTCTCTTGGAAGTTTGGACCAAATATTATACAAAATACCACCAAAACCTTTAAAAAAAAAAAAAAACTTTCCAATACCTATAGTGAATGGATAAGTTGCTACATGAGTGGTTGAGTGTATCCTAAGTATGCATTGACTAGACTACATATCAGTGAATGAGATGATGCCACTTGTCATGATTTGAAATATAGGATTACCAATTGTGTATTGACTAAGCATCTCATTGAGTGGAGTGCAAGAAAACTAGATTGTGCTACTTATCATACTTAAATTTGATCTATAATATGTAAACCATATTGTGACTTATCATGTTCTAATTTGCTTTAAAATCTATGCTTTTATAAGGCTAATATTGACTATACAACTATATAGTTACTAGGTTCCATGAGTTGGTAGAATGTGATTAATCAAACCTATATTTTTACCTACCATGCAGTGATCTACTTTCCACATCAGATAGCATATCATCCATGGACTACCACATCATCCACTATTTTGTCTTCTATATCAGTTGTATTGATTGCCATAACACCTACCCTATTATTCATCACATAATCTACACAAATTATCATGTTAGTTGTATGGAATACCATATCATCAAGTTTTGTGTTTGCGCCATCAAACAAACATTGTGTGATATCATCACATGCCATGTCATAAAATTCACTTAATTTATCAAGGCATATGTTTACATCATGTGTTGTCATAAAAAAATTTGGTAAGGAAGGTTTAAACCACTGATTTCCATGGCTCCATACCTTATAATATCCTCCACTTGCCACAAGGTCAAGAGTGCCTCTAATATTAATGTACTTACCTTTGTTTCAAATTTTCCCAACTCTATAAATGGCCCTCCACCATAGTGTGCATGTGACATCGATGCTCATCATGATGATGCATACTTGCTAGTATATTATCACTTATTCTAGGGAATATTCCTCCATTTAGAATTTAAATTTTTTACCTTTGGAGGAAAAAAATTTCAATTCAAAAAATAGTTTATGCAAAATGAAAAAAAAATTGAACTGGGAACCCTTAAAATTTTACGAAGAATCTAGAAACATTGATGACTTTTTCATATATATCATTGTTTTTCTACACAACCAATTAGGACATCCTCTCATGTCTATGCAACAAAAAAGTTGTTGGATCAATTTAACAACTTTGTCAAGTGACTCGAAGGTCTTTTCCATGCACAAAATATTATCAATGACTTCTCTAGAACCAAGGATCTATCAAAATGTTTAGCCTCTTATTTTCTTATTTCACATTAATAAAGTCGTCCATCCTCCCATTTATGCTCCAACTAGATAGAGATTTTAAAAATATAAAAGAAAATGAATTGTTTGAAAAAATATGTAGATGATAAATGAACTTTTTAAAAAACCTTGAGGAGCTCAATCCTAAAACTAGGGAATTCATTTGGTCAAAAGTCAAAAAATCAAATGAAAGGATTGACTACCAAGAGAAGAACAAAGGAACCTATGGGTAAATATTTTTCCTAGAGTAAATTTATTGATCCAAATGAGATCCTCATGGTCCATCTACCTAGGCTTTTATGTGAAAAACCTTTTTAAAATTATATTTAACTTGCAAAAAATATTCTTATTGCTCTAGACTCTAATGCCTTCAAGAGACACCAAAGAAGTTGATTTATTGTTGGATTTCTCAGCAATTTCTAGAAATGAACAAAATCAACACATTACCTAGTATTGCTAAAATTATATACATAGAAATCAAATACACATGATATAAGGGGGTTTTTGTGGACACTAAATAATCTCACTATAGAAATAGAATGAAGTCCAAACAATAATAAAATGATTAGTATGATGGGGTATTTATACCCAAATACAAGTTACCTTTAGGTCAAGGTTATGTAACCAACCTTTAGGATTAAAATAATAAAATATTATAAAATACATTTTTCAAGGTTTACAAGGGCTCAAAGGGCTTATACATATAATACAATACAAAGTTGATAGTGGCCTCAAGTGAAGTTTAATCACCATACATTTTGAAACATATAGGATATTTAAAGCATTTTGAATGGATCAAAATAGAGTTTGAGCATCAATTTATGGGCCTAATTGTATGGAGAGGATAAAAACATATGTTTTGGGGTATTTTTAGTCATAAATCCATGACCAAAAGGATAACATGCTTGGATCATCATACTATACCATTTGATAGATATGGTGATGATGAGCTTCAATATATATATATATATATATATATTGGCATGATATACTAGATTATTCATCAACTTGAACACACATTGTTTATCACAATCAAGTGGTGTTGATGCTATTTGATCTATCTAAGATAATACAATAAGAATAATAACCAAATAAGTTCACAACCTACACTACATGTTATATTATATTTTGCTTTAGTTGATAATAAAAAAATTATATGTTGAAGTTTACACTACCAAGAAGTAGTCCCTAATCCAAGAGCAAACATATAGCCAGTAGTAGATTTTTAGTAATCAATTGATCTTTTCCTAATTTGCATCGATGTATTAATTCAACTTAAAAGTGTTAAATTGTTGATATAATATACAAAATTCAAGGGTATCTTTGATATATCTAAGAATATTTTTGTAGCATTTCAATGCTCTCTTTAAGTATTTGATATGAAAATAGATAAATAACTCACTATAAAACATAAATATAGTCTAATGGTCGTAAGATAAATCAAGTTGCCACCAGTTGCTATTATACTAATTCATTAAATTAAAATAGACTAACAAGTATAGCCCAAATTTCATATGTGTAGATATCATATTATAACCCATCATCCTAAATATTTCCAAAAGTATTTTTGCATAGTTGTTTTGTGATATAAAAATAATATAATAAAGTAAATTATATACCTAACTAGTAATGAAGGATCCCTAAATCTATCATGTCAAAAAGTAAACATAAATCATATTTCTCTAGTAAATCAAATGGGCTTTACTACTAGTAATAACAAGGTTGTCAACATACACAATGAGAATGACAAGTCATTCCTTAGAGATTAGGACTAGAAAATATCTTATTGAATCTTGAATCTATAAAATATTTGATCAATTTGAAATATTGGGCTTGAGGAGCTTGCTTAACTTTGTATAGGGAACTAATCAATATGTAAACTAGATGTTATTTTTTTAGTACCTAAAACCCTTGTGGTTATGCCATGCAAATCTCCTCTTTATATTTTCCATTCAAGAAACAACTATTAGCATCCATTTGATATACCTACCACCCAAATTGTGATGTAATAAAAATAAGTAATAAAAAGACCACCATATTTGTAGTTGGATCAAATGTCTCTCCAATATCTTTGTAATTTATACCTTCCTAATGCACTCCCTTTAGCAACAAAATGGGCTTTAAATTTCTCAATTGATCCAATTGATTTATAATATTGTAAACCCATTTATAACCAATGGGTTTCTGTCAATGGGGTAATTCACACAGTTTCTGTATTTTATTCTTCATCAAAGAGATAAATTATGACTTCATAGTAGCTTCCCAATCTAGTTTACCTCTAAACTCTATATATCTACTAGGTTCCAATATATGTGAAACTAGAGTAAAATTTACCTACTCGTTCGTGTGTCTATGCTCTTTTCCAACTTGTCTAGATTTCCTAGTTATCACTTTCTCACCCTCATTGAAATATCTCATTATCTATGTATACCATTTTGGTTATTGACAAGGCTATTGTTGTTGAACTTTAATTGGGTGTACCTCTATAAGGGTATATTGTACAAGGTCATCCCAAAGTGGATTTTCAACACATGAATGTGGTTGAGTCTTCACATCTTTATTTTCATCATCAATCTATGATATATATAAATACAAGTGGAATTAACTGCCTATTGTAGTACTATCAATAGTTCTAAAAGATACAAAAAATCTTAAATAATTACCATAATCTAAGAAGAAAGGATTCTTCTCATATACACTAATTTCTATACTATTTATAATCTTGTTAATAAAGATATCAGGCAATTTGTATACCTTGGATTTTTCACTATAGCAGAAAAACATAAAGGATTCTTCACTATAGCGAAAAAACATAAAGTTTTTTATTTTTTCATCTAAGCTTATTTCTTTTCTCTTTAGGAATTAATACAAAAGTAATACATTAAAAATATGAATATAACTAATTGAATATTTTATTCCACACCATGCTTCTCTATTAGTAACAATTTTTAGAACTTTGCATAGATACCTATTGAGAATGAAGACCGTAATTTTTATTTATACCCAATAACGATATGATATATTTCAATTATGCACCATGCATCTAGTCATATTCATGATTGTTTTTTCCTCCTCTCTACTACCCCATTTTATTATGAAGTGCAAGGAGTTGTATGTTTCCTATGTATGCCCTCATGCTTATAGAAATCTTGAAATAAATTGAGGTAAACTCACCTACATTATATGACATTATATGACCTCAAGACCATAATTCTCTTTTCATATTATTTCTCTACAAGGACTTTAAAAGTTTAAAAGTATGAAAAACACTCATACTTATATTTGAGAAACCATAACCATAATTTTCTCAAATAATCATCAATAATGAGCAAAAATTGCAACACAAATTGAACATTTATTTATTGGACCATACAAATCAATATGTGCTTAATCTAAACACCTTGTGCATGCCAATACTTACCCATATCAACCGATTGATGACTATTTTCAAATTTTGCATATGTTCCAGCTCCTAAATGGATGGTAGTCTATAAACCATGTCAGTGAGAACTGATAAATACTTATAATTTAGATGACCAAACCTCTCATGCCAAAGGACAGAACTATTATCTTCAAATGCCAACGAAAATAAATTGGAATACTTGGAATCATCTAACTTGTATAGTACTTTCTCATATATCTTGTTCTCATAAATATTGAGAGTAATAAGCTTATTTTAATCCACATGCATCACCTTACATCTTTTTTTACAAAACTGCACAACAAGTTGATAACTCTTAGTGATTTCAATAAAATATAGAAGGTTTTTGTTCATATCATAAATATACCAAATATTATTGAAGGTGTATGTAACATTTTTGTTCACTTTTATATTAACATCACCACACACTTTAATAAAATGTGATCTATCATCATCAAGTATAATGTTCTTATATTTTTAATGAAATTAACATATTAATTTTTAAAATATGTATAATTTTTTAATGCTCCATATTCATAATAACACTCAATAGATTGACAAATGTAATTTAAGATTTTATAGAATCAAAATTCTCTTCATGATCTTCTATTTTGATAGCATTTTCATAGTTTGTTCCTCGTTGAATTTATGTATTCTTCTACTTACTAAATACATGTTTGAAAATAAATGACTTGGGACTACTTTATATTAGAATTTTTACCTTTCTTGTGATCAAAAGATGAGAGTCTTCACATATTTATTTTCATCATCAATTTATTATATATATAAATACAAGTGGAATTAACTACCTATTGTAGTACTATCAATAGTTCTAAAAGATACAAAAATCTTAAAGAATTACCATAATCTAAGAAGAAAATATTCTTCTCATATACACTAATTTCTCTACTAGTTATAATCTTGTTAATAAAGATATCAGCCAATTTGTATACCTTGGATTCTTCACTATAGCAAAAAAACACAAAGGATTCTTCACTATAGCGAAAAAAACGTTAAGTTTTTTATTTTTTCATCTAAGCTTATTTATTTTCTCTTTAGGAATTAATACAAAACCAATACATTAAAAATATGAAAATAACTAATTGAATATTTTATTCCAGACCATGCTTCTCTAGGAGTAACAATTTGTAGAACTTTGCATAGATACTATTGAGAATGAAGACCATAATTTTTATTTATACCCAATAACAATATGATATATTTCAGTTATGCACCATACATCTAGTCATCTTCATGATTGTTTGTTCCTCCTCTCTACTACCCCATTTTATTATGAAGTGCAAGGAGTCGTATGTTTCCTATGTATGCCCTCATGCTTATAGAAATCTTGAAATTTATTGAGGTAAAATTACCTAAATTATATGACATTATATGACCTCAAGACCATAATTCTCTTTTCATATTATTTCTCTACAAGGACTTTAAAAGTTTAAAAGTATGAAAAACATTCATACTTATATTTGAGAAACCATAACCACAATTTTCCCAAATAATCATCAATAATGAGAAAAAATTGCAACACAAATTGAACATTTATTTATTGGACCACACAAATCAATATGTGCTTAATTTAAACACCTTGTGCATGCCAAGACTTACCCATCTCAATCGATTGATGACTATTTTCAAAGTTGGCATATGTTCCCGCTCCTAAATGGATGGTAGTATATAAACCATGTCAGTGAGAATTGATAAATACTTATAATTTAAATGACCAATCCTCTCATGCCAAAGAACAAAACTATAATCTTCAAATGCCAAGGAAAATAAATTGGAATACTTGGAATCATCTAACTTGTATAGTCCTTTCTCATATATCTTTTTCTCATAAATCCTGAGAGTAATAAGCTTATTTTTATCCACATGCATCACCTTACATATGGTTTTACAAAAGTGCACAACAAGATGATAACTCTTAGTGATTTCATTAAAATATAGAAGGTTTTTGTTCATATCAGAAATATACCAAATATTATTGAAGGTGTATGTAATATTTTTGTTCAATTTTATATTAACATCACCACACACTTCAATAAAATGTGATCTATCATCATCAAGTATAATGTTCTTACTTATATTTTTAATGAAATTAACATATTAATTTTTAAAACATGTAAAAACATTTAATGCTCCAGATTCATAATAACACTCAATATATTGACAAATATAATTTAAGATTTTATAGAATCAAACTTCTCTTCATGATCTTCTATTTTGATAGCATTTTCATAGTTTGTTCCTTGTTGAATTTATTTATTCTTCTACTTGCTAAATACATGTTAAAAAATAAATGACTTGGGACTACTTTATATTAGAATTTTTACCTTGCTTGTGATCAAACGATGAGAGTTTAGTATTTTGATTACATATATATTAGAATTTTTAACTTTCTTGTGATCAAATGATGAGAATTTAGTATTTTGATTGTGTCTATATTTGGATTTAGCATTAAATTCACTTTCTATACTCCCTAAGGTTGATACTCCCATCTATGATTGTCTCCTCTCTTTATATTTAAGTAAAGAAGATATTTATTAAATTCATGAGTTTGAGTTTCAACAAACAAATGCAAAGACCCAATAAATGACTCACAAGACAGAGGTAAATCTTGCAAAATAATGTTAATCATGTCCTCATCATTGACTATATTTTAAATGGTAATTAATAAATCTTGTAAATATTTTAGATACACGAGGTACATTGAAATAGCTCCTTCCACCAACTATGAAGAATAAAGAATATTATCTAAAAATAAAGCATGCCTTGCTTCAAACATTTGATGCTTATTTTGGAACTTTGTCTATAATGTTGCAACATCATTCTCATTATGAAATTTAGGAATCAATCACCCAAAATACATAATTTGAGAAACATCAAAGCTTCTCTATGTCTCTTGTTTAAGCTATCAACATATTCTTTTAGTCTAATTTCTTACTTAATAACTATATTTTTCAAATCTCAATACTCTTAAATTGTATCTTATGGATCCACACACTATAATTTATTCTACATAGTTCGATGAATTAGAAGAATTAGAGACTAACTATTTATCATTCTTCTATTAAGGACAACACCAAATAGTGAACATAGAATATCGAATTCCAAACAAGTATAAAAAAATAGACTTAAAGCAATGAATGTCAAACATTACAATTTGCTACACCCGAGCTTAAAACTTGGACAAACTCCAAGTTAGGCTTTGCCCAAGTTGGAAATGTGAGCAACCCTTCAACTAGTGCTTTACCGAGGCTAGAAATATGAGCAACCTTCAACTAGTACTTTTTTTTTTGGTAAATAAAAGTCTTCATTAATTACCGGGTTTTGCAGGTTAACCCAAAACCTATTACAATATCCAGCCTTCTGCTGAGATTGTAGATCCTAGTCATCCTTGAAACTTTCTTACCAAAATTGTGTTGAATCCCCTACAACACCTTACAAAAAAAGCACACCCATACTTAAACATAATTGTAAAAATTACTTACATTGATAGGAATTGAAGTTTGGAACTTTGCACTTGTGAAACCTGTTGCTTGCCCATTTCCTATTCTCTGTCAAAATATTTAGAGGGAAACCCCATAGTTATTACCAGCTCCATGGGGAAAGAACACCCATTCATCTTTCTCCTTAACGGGTGGGTTTCTTTTCATGACTAATAATGTTTTCCACTTCACGTGGCACACCTTGTGTCCATGTCACCAAACTACCAACATCAAAACCTATGTTGGCTAATTTGTCAGCTGACCTGTTGGCCTCACGGTACACGTGATGAGCCCTCCTGATCTGTCTTGCCACAAAAAGGATCCTCACTTCATGGATGACTCCCTCGATTCTCCATGGAGGTTTTTTGCCATTGGTTAACAGGTTGATGATGTTCATAGAATCACCTTCAATCATCAAGTTACCTTGAGTTGCTTGGGCAACTTACAACCCTCTCCAAAGGGCTCTAGCTTTTGCTTCATTATTAGTTCAGATTCCCAATGGTTCAGCGAAGGCCTTGACCAGATTTCCTTGATGATCCCTAATTATTCCTCCATATCCAGCTCTTCCCGGGTTCTCCTTGGCTGCACCATCAAAATTTAGTTTAAAATATGAGCAACCTTCAACTAGTACTTTGTCCAAGCTAAAAACATGGAAAAACTCCAAGCTACACTTTACAATAGCCTAGTTGAACTCTAACTGTCACAAGTGATAACCTTATCAAGTGAGGAGAAAATCATCAAATCTCAACTATTAAACACCATATACCATTTGTAAAATCTAATAGATCTAAACACAACATAGGAGAGAAACTTTATTGACAACACAACAACACTAAAATTGTCTATAGAGTAACAATCTACAGAGTCATTCACTACCAAAGATAAAATATATGACTTGGATGAAATAAACGATGTGAGACAAACTCCTCTTTTATCTCTTGTATTATTTTTATAACATAAAATAATGTAACACAAGTTTCTCTATTTACATTTTTGAGCTCTAATTTATAATGATTTAGTATTTGGTAATTGGTTGTTTTTGATAAAATCATATCTTATAGATTTTCACAAGTTATCTCTACAAATCTTACTAAGTTATCTCTAAAAAAACCTAAGAAGTTATCTCTAAATCTTTGTTCTAATAAAAATCTATGACATATCTATTAACAATTTTTTTCTAATAAAAATTTATAACATGTGTATTAACAAAATTTGTTCTAACAATAAAGAAACTAAGGTTAGACTATTAAGAAATAACTAAAAATAAATTTTGAATATAATTTTTGTTTTAAAATATATTAAAATTTTAAAATTAGTCATGTATAAAGTTATCAAATGGTAATAGTTCAACTGATGAGATTCCTTAAGATTCAAGGAGGACATCCAGCTTCAAATCTTGTCAAGTGATACATAGATAATAACCAAGTTGTTGTAACACCATTATATAATGATGATGGAATATAAGAAATATTTGTTTCAATCATATATAACTAATTAAAAAAATTTATATATAAAAAATTCATATATTCTAAGTCTGCCTTTGTAGTGCAAGTGGAGGAGGTGACCTTGGCCATGTTCAATGGGAGGTCCACGGTTCGAACCTCTACGAACCAAAGGGGGACACAAAAAAATGTCTTGTGACTTCTCTCTAGATAGTGGTACACCTGGATGGGATGGTATTGTCGGCCACCTAAGAGTGGATCTCGAGGTTTCTTTCTAGCATAAATTTTTTTTAACCAACTTCAAGTGAGTCTGTCTTAATTAATTATGCCCAAATAAATTAACACATACCAATAGTGGGGTTTAGTTTTGAGCCAAAACAAACATTAGAATCTCTTCTTCCAGCTAGACCTCCAGTTTAGTTTTGGATTTCAAAGGAGTAAGTAGTGAGTCCTAAATTCTAATCTTAAGACTCACAATGAATTTCAAATTAGAAGGATACTGGTAATGTTTTGCTAAACTCCCTCTCACAAATGGTTTACTTGGTTGTTAATGTAAACCATCCCCAACAAAGACTAATCACCTTAGCAAAAAAATTTATATTCCAGGGACTTTTGTCTAGAACTCTTACTTCTTCTCCGAGTTCTACACATAATACTCAGAGCTTAACTGTCAAGTATAAATGCACAGGCTAGGCATAAGCTCAATAGGACTCTAGTTTTTCTAACCTATAGTAAGTATTGCTATCCTAAAAATCTTTCAGTTTCTAGCTCACTTTTATGCAAAAGGGTGGAGGACCTTGTTAAAATCCCTTTTTTTTTGGTAAGTTAAAATTTCATTAAAAAGGGTTTTGAAAGGGCCCCAAAACCTTTTTACAATAGGTCACCAGACCAAATACAAGGCCACAGGATATGCCGAAGGAAAAGCCCAAGGATAGGCCAGAGGAAAGGCCAAAGGATAGCCTGAAGGAAAACACGCCTGAAGCGGGAAAACATAGTGTTCTACCAAAGCTGGAAAATTTTTAAAAATCCTACTCAACATTAAATTTGAAAATCCCACCCAGCGGGAAATTTTAAAATTCCCTCCAAAGCAGGGAAAAATAATTGTGAAAAATTTTGCGTAGGGGATAAACCAGAACCTGGTATTCCACCAAGGAATTACCAGAAAAAACAAAACTATCAAAAACAAAACCACCCCGAACAATAGGATGGAATAGAGGAGTCGTCAAGAAGAAAAATCCCACCCAGGGAGGGCTAGGATACATGCAGGGATGCAATAAAAAGACTAGAACAACATCCCGCATAGGCCTGAAAAATGGAACAACAATTTGAGGATCTCCACAGGCCATGAAATCCCCTTGCAATGAGGTTGAGCTACAAAGACACTAGAAGAAGCAGAGGAAGCAACAAAAGTAGAATCGCAAGCCAAGGGAAAGAGGCAAGGAAGTTCCCAGGGAACCCAAAAGGAAGGAGCCACGGGGTGAACACGCTACAGACATTAAGCATAGGTCTCTCCCAGACCAAAAAAATGCAGCAAGAAACCCCAAACAACCTTCAACACCGTCAACAAATAGCTTCAGGGAACCAGATAAGGAAGACCCGGGATAACAATAGTAAGCATAGCAGAGACACCTCACAAAGCCACGAAAAATGTTGAGAACCCACCAAGAAGCCCACATCCACGAAGCCAAAGAACAGAATCACAAGAATAAGCAAATGGTTCCTCCCAGACCAAAAATATGTTGTACAAAACTGCTCAATAAGCAACTCTCCCAAAGCCAAGATACACCACACCTGGAGAACCTCTTAATCCCGGCACCAAGTAAAAATCTGCAAAAAACTTGAGATAAATTGAGAGCACCAAGGAAAAAGGATCCCTGAAGCAGCACAAAAAACCTAGGGAAGGTATCAGGGATGTCCAAGACCAGAGGAGGCACACAAAAGAACCCTTTAAATAAGCATGAAAAGAGGTGAACAAAAAGAGAAGAGACCTCCCACCCCAAAGAGATCATCTGTCAAACCATCCATCCAAGAAGGAAGGGCCAGGGAAGTACCAGGGAAATGAGACAGGACCAGGGAAGGGGGAAGCAGGGAAACAAAACAGGACTTCCCAGGGAAGTCCTTTGCAGTCCCCCTGAAGTCCAAATTACGTAACTACTTAAAATACCTTTTTTTAAATAACAAAAAAAAAAATCATATTTCCCATTAAATATTATATTTACAAATTTATTTACTACTTTATCAATAAAGTCTACATTTTGAAATCAATTTTATATAAATGCAAGTATCCATTTTTTGAGCTCTTGTTAATAACCATACACATTGACATTTTTATTTTTTTTTGTGATTAAAAAAAAGGATTTTGAAAAGAACCTTCACTCTTTTACAATGAAATCTTTAACTTGTTTAAAAAAAACAGATATGCATTGATCTTTGACTCTTATTGTTCAAATAAAAATTTATTTAAATTTACCGTAACTTGATTTTTTAATCGAGCACAATAAACCTATATTGCCTAATACCTGGTGACAGTACCCATCCACGCTTACACATCCTAATAACACAAGATAATACATAAAATATATTAATGCTATCATATGCATCTTGAATTGATTTTTCGATATACATTTTTATTTTTATTTTTAAATTTGTTGCCACGAAGAAAACTCCATCAATATCAAACTTATGACAAAATCTTTGAAAAAATCTCTTAATCATTTATAATACAATCATCCCGTAACTAAATCATCCTCTTCATGTTATTATAATTTAAATATCTCAAAGAAAACCATAGATGTCAAGCTCAGCATGTTACTCAACCAATATCATAATTACTCAAGTAATATAATAATTACTCATCTAATTCAATATTTAAACATTCGTAATTTATTGCCGTCAACCTTATTTGTCAAACTTACATGATGTTAATCTTTCTGTTATCCTCGTCGGTGGTGTTGTATGCTGTCAAGCTTCCATAGTCTCTTTCCATGAAGACCATGGTGTGAAAATTCCATAGTCTCTTTCCATACAAATCCTCCAAATAAAGGCCAGACACCTTCTCAAATTAGTATAAATTTGACACAGAAATAAGGGAGGAGAAGACAAATGTTAGGAAGCCATTGCTACAATCTAAGAATAGAAATAACGGAGGATAATATCCAAACGATAGAATAGAAATATGGAACAAGACTAATTTAAGCACCGCCCTATTTAAAATTCTTCCATAGTTCTCGAGCTTGACCTTAATGCAAATTTTTAATCCTTAATCCATCCCATCTCCTTTCCGCGTAGATGGCGCTGCAAAAAGGTATTAACTGCTCACACATCAATCTTCCGCGATGAGGACACTGTAACGGACATCACAGACTTACACGTACCAAGTATTGACTTAGTAAGGTTTTGATTTATTATGGGCACTATGGAAAAGGAGGGCCAAATATCTAGAAGCAACTTTTTAACAGTTGCTGTTGTTTGAAATATTTAAAAAATGTTGATTTTTCATTAAGCACAATATTACATTAAGCGGGTGTAGGGTCCCTAGTATTTATTAGATAGCATATCCTTAACATGTCCTAGTATCTATTAGATAGCATATCCTTAACATGTCCTAGTATCTATTAGATAGCATATCCTTAACATATGAGATGGAAAGATACTAGATAGCATATCCTTAACATATGAGATGGAAAGATTTGAACCTGGGGCCTCTCCAACACACACGAGAGTTTTAATTACCCACTTTTCTCCAACCCCCCCATATGGCCGGATTGTTGTTTAAAATATTGAAGTGGTATGGTTTTAAATTTTTTTTAAATAATAAATTTAAATTTAAACTATGATAGAATGTGTGTACAAAAGATATGTGACCCCATGACATCAAAACAGCTAAGTGGTGTCAATTAGTTCAGTTTGTCCTTTCACATTTTATGTGTTGCTGGGACAATGATGTAAAAATAATTGTTTTTAAAATTTTAATATTAAATACAAATAATTTTTAAAATTTTAATATTTTATAAATATGAAATTGACTTGCTCAATGAGGATAGAAATGAAGAGTTTCACATTATAAACCAAAATTTTCATTTTTATAAGTAAACTTTAAAATTTTGTTTCATTAAATTTAGGGCAAGTGATGAAAAGCTAGAAGTTTTACATTGCAAACGAGGGTTTCAATCACATGAGTGAACCTTAAAGTTTAAGTCCATGGAGTTAAGCTTGAGTGGTTGAGATGGATTATCTTCTATGGAGAAGGATTGTGTTTGAAAGTCTCTATAGGCATAGATGCCCTCTATGTATGAGTAGTGGGTGTGCTTGGCTACCAAGTCAGTTATCTTAGCCTCATTATAAACAAAATTAATATAACTTATTAAAATCCCATTAGGATTAGGGCCCAAACAATGGTAAGCAATGAGTTTCATACCTAATTTAAGGTTTGAATTGTATAGGTGAATCTTAATATTTCTTAATCCCATTGGATTTGGGGTAATTTATGGGGAGAAAGGAGTTTCACATTATAAAGTAAGGTTTCAATCCCATAGGTAAACCTCCACGTTTAGCTAAAGCAATTTTGAGTAAAATGTGGGATGTGAAAATATTCACATCATAAACAAAGGTTCCAATCCCATGGATTATCGTTAACACTTTTCATGAAGCTAATATTGAGAGGTTAACATGTGTTGTCTTTCACAAAGAAAGATTAAATTAAAGTCTCAAGGCAAGCATGGAGATTCTATGCATTTAATTGGTAAGTAGTTGACCCCCAAGTGAGTTGTCTTGGCCTTATTATGAATTAGAATATGTGGTGGCCCATTAAAATAAAGTATAAAATTTATCAACATTTTAATATCTCCACCTATTCTCGTTGTCAATATTATTACAAGTGAATTGGTTATAGAAATGGGATTATATATATAACCCGATATCAAATCTAGCTAACTCTAGGGATATCCAGTCAAATATATTTAATGCAAGTAATTATTGATAATAATAAATACCTTGAAAATAAATATCTTATAAAACCAATGATCAAATGCTAATTAAAATACCTATTGAGAATCAACGGTTTTCAAATTTTACTATACCAGATCCTTCATCTTTATTAGGATTATATGGATGTTTCACAATAAAGTAAATTGAAGTAGTTTTCAATTTCCATGAGGGCATAATTTATACAGGACAATGTGGTTATCCAAGAGTTTATCCACCCAAACTAGAGTATAGTGTACAACCCTACTCCCTTTCAAATTTGAACATTGGAACTTTTATTCAAAGTTTTAAAGTCTTAACTACTAGGCCCACATGAGTTGTACTAAGCATATTTGAAAATCATTAATTCTCAACATGACTTTTAATTAGCATTTAATCAACTACTCTCCTATAAGGTGTATATTTGTACATGAATTTTATTATTAAGTTATATGTAACTTCTATTAGGGCCACTTGCTTCAAAATAACAAGATGTTATGATTGTTGCCAAGTTAGTTAAACCATATCCAACTTGCCCTTTTATTAAAAATATTCTTTATTTACTTCTCTACCAAATATATTCTTTATCTTTCTCAAATTTTTATGTTCCACAATGAGATCATTGACATTATTTTCATTAAGAAATAAAATAGTACTAGTCTAATTGCCTTGCAAATTTTGAATTTTACAAAAATGAAAATCAACACTACAACTGGCTAAATTATTTGTCATTTCCTATTCTATAAATATGCTCATATTTCAAAAATATTACCTCCAAAATAGTCGACAAACATCAATAATAATGTTATATTTTATTAAATCCCCACATCCATTTTTATCAATAACATTAATGATAATTTGTGATTCCTCCTCAATTAAAATATATTTTCATCTTTTTTTAGTTAGAACTTTTATCCATGTAAGAAATGCCCTAGCCTAAACATAGTTGCTACTTGAAGTTCCATATGATTATAAGTAAGGAGAATTTTTCTTTATTACTTTTTAGAACATAACCTCCACTAGCTTTTTCTAGATTTCCTTTAGAAGCACCATGAATTTTATTTTTGATAAACTCGAATTTTGGAGATTTACATTTTACCATAAATCAAGGAAAAACCATTTTGTTAGCTATATTTTCATAGATGACCCTTCCACGTATATTTAAATCATATAACTACGATGTTAGAACCTCTTTTTCTACACTTGATACTTCCCATGAAGAGCACCATGCCTATAAAAATTCTACAAGGGAGGTAATAATAAAATTCTACACTTGACATGATTTTGAGATTTATTTTTAGTAATCTATTATTCCTTTCAAGACATAAATTTTAACAAATAATGAGAAGACCAATCCCCCATACAATATATAATTCTTTATATTTGAAATAGTGAATTCAACATTTCATCAACTCTTCAATATTCATGGAGCTACCCAATATATTCTTCTATTTTAAATAAAATAACCCTAAATGGTGTACATAAAGGAACAATGAAGAAGTAAATGGTCTAATGTTTCTAGCTCTTTCTATGACAAGGCACACTTGAAAGGTCCATGATATCCTCTTCTTGTAGACTCTTTCCTATAAGAATTTTACTTTATATTACTAACAAAAGGAATATTGTGGTCTAAGGGATGACCTCTCACAACTAAACATTCTTCCAAAGGAAATCATTGGAAGTAGGAAATTTTGATTGCTTTAAATTATCAGATCCCGATTTGACTCAGTATCACCGTATTTTGATATTTTTCAAACCATTTCATCCTTATGTGTAAATAAAAATAAATAAAATTATTGAAGCATCTTTAGAATCTCATCTACTATGAGTTTAAATTGCTCTTCTTCAACTAGGTTATGAATAAAAATCTATGATCTAAAATGGTTGCTCACATTAATACAATTTGTGACCTTTGGATATTTATAAGTTAAACATGTCCAAGCCAATGGTTACCACTTTGAAATATAGCTAAATGGATAAGGCTTCAACCAAGTATCAGACAAGAAAATTATGTAATCCCATTCATTAGCTAATCGTCTAATATATTTTTTGATCAATTGTAAACTATTTGATATGAAGTTCCATGTTGGTGATCCTTTATGTAGGGTAAGTTTCTTGAATAATTTTATTGCATCAAAAACTATATATTTTTGAAGTAGAAATTCCACCCAACTCTTTCTTTGATATTTCAATAATCTCCAACCAAGTTTTGTCCCTAAGGCCAAACTCATAAGTCTACAATTCAAAAATCTTACCCCTCCAATATTCTTTCCTTTGCAAACCTTATCATACCTACAAACAAAAATCTAATTTTTTTGTCACACCTTTCCAAATAAGCTCAAATGATATACCTACTTGAGATCTTGAAAATGGAATAATATAAATAGGGATGGATTGCAATGTAGTCTTTATGGATTGTAGCCATCCAATAATAGTTAAGAACTTACCTTTCCAACATGCCAAACAATATTTAGTTCTATCCAAAATTTATTCCCAAAGATTCATATTTCCTTTATGAGACAAAAAATAATACCTAAATATGTTAATGGAAAATTTCCAATTTTAAACCCAAAAATATCTATGATAAAGCTTTGTAAATCTAGTGTTAATGAAAAAGAACTTAGGTTTTATGGTATTAATAAACTATCTAGCAACCTTCTCATTGTATGATAATAATGATGTAAACTGCATTGCCTCATTGATTGAGGGATGACTCAAAAGAAAAGTATCATTAATAAAATTAGAGCTGAGAATTAGAAGGGACATTTGTTGCGACTTTTATACCTTTGATTTTTCCTTATTGTTTTTTTCCTTTGAGGAATATCTTCTTAATGCTTCTACAAGAATAATACATAGATAAAGAGATTGCAGATCATCCTAGTAGATATCATAATATGATTTAAAGTATCCTATAGGGGATTCATTGATCAAAATTGAATATATTTTAGTGTTATAATGTTAGATATTTATTATATTATTTAGTTATAAGAAATTTGCAGAGATAGGAATGAAGTGTAAGCGACATGTTGAGATCTTCCAAAATTAGAAACACCTAGAGTCTCTTGAAACAACCAAGAGATATCTCTTTGTATATATTTACAACTCTAATATTTTCAACAATGAAAAATCTACTTTCAATAATTGATCTATCATTGTTATTATAGTAGGAATCATGTGTTTTGCCTCTCCATCTACTTGATATCTTGTTAATATTTTTTTATAACCCTTATCCCTATTATTTTATGCCCAAATACTACCCTATTTCTAACAATGCATAGGCCCACAATAGTTGTATCCCTCAAATTCCATCAATCAACCTAGTAACCAAACCCAAAACTATTTTTATAATGGAATCTCCCCTTATGGCATGACCCATGATATGATTATAGTATCAAAACATACCTCCTCCTACTTAGGCATTTTCCTTTACCTCTTTCAAGGCCTATGACCCATCAAAGAGTTGCTAATATTCAATGCTTAGTGTTTCCTTTATTTTCTACTAGCTTGAATAGATCAAAGACCTTGTGGTATTCTGTCTCACAACCTCTTTTTAATTTTTATATCCTTCTTCATATTGTTGAGATCCAAAATCTTGTGATTTTAATGGGATTCAAAAGGGTGGACAAATAGGTTTGTAAAAAAATTAAAATTTTATGGGAATTTTCCACCTAGATCCTATTCAAGCATGTGTATATATAATTGAGCCTACATGACATTCAAGCCTAAGTTTAAGTGGTAGAGATACCAAGAAATTTGTTGTATTTTGTTAATTTGATACTATAAGATTTAAGTTATTTTGAAATGTAGGAGAAGCTACTGACTCGATAACAAAGCCTTCTCCATGGAAATATAAGACCAAGAGGACTTTTTTGCCCTTTTTTTTAAAGGGTGGTGAATATAAAATGTTGAAATAAATCATAAATATTTTATAGGGAATGACCAATGATGTGGTATGGTCATGGCTCTCTTGCCAATGTAAGGAGATACATAAATGTTTGGATAGCAACATTGTAATTATGATAAAGTTGAATACATTGTCAAATTAAAGCGAGATGGTAAACACCTTTTGTGTAAAAGATACATTCTTGACAGTGACTGAAACCTTTAAGTTTTAAAACTATTTGTTTCAAATTTTTCATACTTTGAACAACAATTAAACATGTTCTTAAGCACACTCACAACATTCAGTATCAATAACACCTTTGGCTTGTATTTATAGGTAAATATATCATGTTGAGATATTGTGTCTATACCCTAACAAAGTTTCTATAATGACATATGGGATCAACATTTTAAATTGATGGAGAGAGATAAAGTCATATTTTCTTGATTTTTTCTCCATTTTAATACCTTATTTATCAATATCGCTAGACATAAACCCTAATAGTGATATATTTTGAGTATATAGGGAAGTTATGCCTATGTATAAGGAGCGGGTTTCATTTATAGGGAAAATCCCCTTTCATAATTCCTTGGTACCTCATATCATTATATTTCATATACCTTTAATTATCTCTCACATATGATCATATATATCAAGATGACTAGTTTCTTCCTGTTATAATTAATGTGCACTGTACGTACTTTTTGACACTTGTCATATAGGCTAATTTCTATATATTGTAACCTACTTCATGTATGACATATCTCATTAGTTTTCATCCCAACATTTGGTATCATAGCTTTAGGCATTTCTATATATTGTAAACTAGCTTTAGGTTGACCCAAGGTTCATCATTGCTCACAGTAGCACGTTCTCTTATTGGTGGTACATCTATGTGAAGGACCAACATTTCAATTCTCAAACCAGTGGTGGCACTACGGTGGAATTTGCATGGACAGATTTGAGTTTTGGAACGCTTGTTAACCGTAACAAGAGTTTATGTTGGTAAATAATGGAGTTTTAAGTGTGAACTGGAGAGTATTTTTAAGTTTTTTTTAATTTTCTCTTTAATTCATGGATAACAGGGTCCACCACATGGCCCATGTGATCAAAGCCTTTTTTAAAAAAAACGCAATCTAAGAGGGCTTTTTATTTAAAAATAAAGAGGGGGCATTTTAAATGAAGAATCATGTGAGTGGAAATTTTACTTTTTATTGGAGGGAAAATTTAAATCCACCATGCTTTATCTCAAAGAATATTTCGATAATATTCCATATGAGGAAAATGGAGAAAAATTTTGTATTGGTCCTATTGAAGAGTGAATGTTTGTTTTTTATTAAGACCCCATTGAACCCCAAACATAGGGGTATTTATAGTCATCAAAAAGGTTTTTCTGTGATGTATACAATGGTGGTGTCCTATTTTTATTTTTAGGTTGTTCCATATGCATTTTTTAGCCTTGAAATATGTTGTACCTTGGAGTGCACTCTCGGTTGTACCCAACAATCCCAAGGCAAATTTGTATGTGATCCTTGTACCTAGTCACCTTCTCTATAGACCTGGTGGATTTAGCAGATGGTTACCCATGCATTATGGTGGGATGAAATGTCATCATAAGGACACCTACTCTAGGGACTACAAACATAGACACCCTAGACTCTATTCGAGGATTTTTTCGGATCAACTTTTGAAGACTATAGACAAAGACACTTCAGAAGATTCTATTCTCTTCTTCTTTCTTCTTCTCCTTCATATTTGGATTCTATGGCTCATATTTTATTGTATTTCATGGCTCGTATTTCCTTTTGTATTAAGGTGCATTTTCGGTAGAGACCGACACCTTCTAGATTGATTTCACCATGAGGGAGGATGATATTCATGGTGAATCTAGTCAATGACCTACAGAGGCAACAAACCCAAAAGTGGCTAACCCTGAGGCACCCATGATGACCCTGAGGCACTTAGACGGCTAACCTAGTGGCTGGAAGTGGCTGACCCTGAGGTAATAGACATATATGTATACATCGTTGATCTAGCATTATTCACAATTGGAGATCCAAGTGCAAAGAGCAAGAGCCTAGACCAAATCAGCAATAAAGGAGGATGATAGTTTTTTTAAGAAGTCAACATTAAGGGGGAATGTTACCTAATGTTGACTTGTTTTTTTCTATAGTTAGGATAGTGCACATTAAGGAGGAATGTTAGAATATTGTTAAAATGCAATATGCCTTTATTTTGATACTTGTCAATTTATATTGACACTTGTCATATTATCATATAGGCCTCCTACCTATATATGTAACACATTTTTATTTGTAATATATCTTATCTTTTCTATTACTAACACTTCCATGTATCGATGAGTATATAGGAAGGGCATGTATATTGAAAGGTTCAATATAGTAAATTAGCAGTATATTGAAGGGGTACCATTTAGGAGTCATAAGGAACCCTCACCATAACAACATCAATTTTTTCTTATAAGATCACAACTTCTCAACGACCCAAATTTTGGACCTTGGAAGACCAAGATGAGGACCATCCTCATGGTTCAGAAACTCTAGGATATTATCTCTGAAAAAATTACATGATTTGAAGAGGATGAAGAAGCTTAATAGCAAATTTATGACGCATATACCAAAACATTAATGATCATCACCCTTGCCATAGAAAATGTCATTTAGCCACATATTTGTGATGCATTGACATCAAAGGAGGTATGGGACACACTTTCTACCATCTATGAAGGGAAGAATAAATAAACAATTCTTCACTTTTAGTCTTAAATCCACACGTTGAGAGTCCAATGTGGAGAAAGAATTGAGGAATTTCTTTGCAAAGTTGTGGAACTGAAATCCAAATTGATTGCCATGGAATAAATAGTAGAATATAGTTCTTAGTACCCATTATACTTAGAGCCCTACTAGATTTATTTTAAGTACTAATTACTTCTTTGCAAGCATCAAATATGAATGTGTCCTTTGATGAATTTGTGAATATGCTTCAACAAGAAGAAAAACCAATTAGTTAAGGGATAAATTGATAAACAATGCATTCATTTTCATAAAGAAGCCACAAAAGGGAACTTCCTTATCATCGTAATGAAAACAACCTCCAATACAAAGGAGGTACTATCATATCTATGAAATAGAAGTACAAGACACAAAGTGTTATTGATATAACTCAAAAAATATATAGTCCAAACCATGTCCTAAGCAAATGCAACAACAAGGTCATGTTATTCAAGAATTTAACTTTGAATAGGAATTTGAACTGGCACATAAGGTATTAATTTCCAAGGCAGTGATAAAACAAACAAATGATATTTGGTACATTGAATCAAGTGCTAGCAAGCACATAACTATAAAGCATGATTTGAATCCTTACAAGCCAAATATGGGAAACCAATCATCATTGTTGATGATAAGGTCTATCATGTTAAAGGAGTGGGAAATGTTCCTCTCAATCTCATAAATTAAATACATGATTAAAAAGGTACTATATGTACTAATATTAGAAAACAACTTGCTATATATCTCACAAACTTTAGATCAAGACATGGTAGTCAAATTCTAAATTATTGATGGAAAAATGAGGTGTTCCATAAAAAAAATAGCAATTTTGTAGCAACCAATTCTTATCAAAATGGCTTGTTTACACTTGATATCATATCATATCCTAATATTACATTTTTTGTAGCCATGATAGATGATACCTCCCTTTGACATAGGAGATATAGACATCTAATCTTTGGATACTTACTCTAGCTGAGTAGGCATCACATGGTGTTAAGTCTGCCCAATATTTCACCCACATTGTCGATATGCTCAAATTATTTAGCAAGAAAGCAACATCGAGTATATTTTGAGCTTATAACTTATAAAGCTAAAGGACAATTGGATGTAATACATATACATTTGTATGAATCCATGCTAACCAATTACAATGGACATAGGTACTTTCAATTTTTTTTAGATGACTACTTATGGAAGATGTGGATATATTTCTCACCGCTAAAGATAGACATCTTAAATAATTTCAATTTTTTTATAAAACCTGTCAAAATAAAAATTATGTTCTCTATTTCCTCCACTTAGATCGAGGGGGAATATATCTCCAATAATTTTTCAAAATTTCTCACATAAAATAGGATCAAGTGATAGCTTGCTACCACATACACTCCATAATATAATGGAGTTGAATAAAGAAGAAATTGTTCCATAGGTTCAAAGACACTAAAATAGCAAGCAATAAGTGGACCATAGGGGTACATTATTCTCTACACTCGATGTAAAATAGGTGGGAAGGGTTCATCAAGAATGGTTTAATAACTTGCTCCAAGTCCTCTAATTTTCAAGAATATTTGATGTATTCATTTCAAGGCAATCACCTATGTTTGGCCTTTCTAGATATATACTATGAAAGATAAAGGATAATAGAAAAATATAATATGCAAGAAGACAAGAGCTAACCCTAGAATGATTCTTTTTTTGAATGCTTTCTAACCCTAGGGTTTCAAAATAGAAAACCTTCAAGTAAGGGCTCAAGAGAAGATGCATAAACAATATTAACCTTAAGTGCACACTATATGTTGTTTTCTTTTCAATGCCTAGAAGTCAATAAATATTCCTTTATATCAAATCTAGGGTCTTGTAATAGAAATTAAAAACACCCATCAAATAGCCTAAAGACTAATTAGGGCACTTATCTCATTTGGTGTTTGATGCTTGTTTTTATCCCTTGTCAAACAATATCCAACAATTTGTATTCTTGCAAGATAACTTAGGAAATAAAAAATATGTGATTAGTGTTAGGTGGAATGCTTAGTTTGTTGTATGATAATACTTGGAGGTATATAATTCAATCCCCCTAGGTCCTTTTAGCTAACCTTAAAAATAAAAATATAATTTGACCTTTCGAAGATGAACAAGCATAATAGAATATGCAAAACAGAATGGTAAAACAGATAGCATAATGTAGTAATAGGCCTTATGAGCAGTCTAGAATGTAGATCTAGGATTTGGGTAAAACAACTTTCCCCTAAACATGGTCTGGATTAAATCATACCTCATAAAAAATGACCATGATTTTACAGATCGATGAAATTACGCCCCACAGAGATCCGACACGATTTCGCAAAAACTATGCAAAAAATAAAAAATGATGCGAGAACTCAATTACATCATACAAAAAATCAATGCATGCATGAAAAAATGTAAAAACACCTAGTAGAAAGTGTGAAAGAAAATAGAAGGGTTAAGACATCCCGAATAGTCGATCTCTCCTTAGGGATCTAACACAAATCCACCAAAGTGAATGATAGCAAAAAATAATCCAATTTAGCAGAAAATAGATTATACTTCACAATTGCGAGTTAGATTTCTTGCATGAGAAGAAGAATGCAGATTACTTAAAGAGCACTTTAGAAATCACTTGAAGGAAAAGAGCTTACATGAGATTCGTATTCTAAAAATCACTTGTTGGAAAGAATATTTCAAACCCTACTTATATAACAGATTTTAAAGCAAAATGGATGGGAAAAACCAAGGAGAATCGACTACAAACATGCCAACTTCAAGAATTAGGGTTTCCTCATGAGAAAACACTAGAATGTAAAATTATGCCTCGTCAGGACCAACCACAATTTTGTATTATATGAAATCACACCCTATCAACGGTGGCCACGATTTTGTATAAAGAGAGAAAAGAAGAAAAAATAATGGAAGAGAGACCTAGCCCTTGCCCTAGGTAATTCTAAGAGGTCTCTCTAAAGAACTCAAGGAAAATTGCCTACTTGGATGGGTTAATTTTCTGTCTACATTTTACCCCCTCTTTGATGCATTTATGGCCTAATAAATGTGTCAAAGAAATATGTAAATAATTACAAACAAAATATAGCAAGTGAAGAAGGGGTGGTTGGTTTAGAATAAAGGGGTGGTGTGAAAACAATGTTAATCTAAATACTTTCTTGTTTTGCATGAAAATCAAGGTATTAGAGACATTAATACCTCTTATGCTAGGGTGTCCCCTCGAGTTTCATAAGGAAGGTCCTGTCCCTGATGAAACTCAAAATGACAAACACAAAAGCAGAAAAGGACAAAAGAAGTGAAAACAAAAGAAATACAACAACGAAGAGGGAGATAAAAGTGAAAAGGGGTAAAACCCTAATTCATTTTTACCATGCAAGAAGAGAAGAAAGGATTTCTAGAGAAAAATAGGATATGGCACTACCAGTGGATCGACCAATGATCATAAGGGGTGAGGCTAGCACAGAGGTGGAGCAGATAGATGTAAGATAAAAAATCCTTCCAAAATTCTAAAAAAAATTCAAATTTTTCCAAAATTTGGGTGAATTTTTGCCAAATCTGGCAGGTTTACCATGTATGAACCAAACACGATTTTTTGGTCTGACTGTGATTTTTCCCTAGTTTGTAGCAATGAAATCATTCTTGAAGAAAACTACTGGGCATGATTTCATGAAATCGTTCCTCGTGAATATGGGACATAATTTTGTAGAGGTGAAATCATGGTCCTGAAAAACCATGCATGATTTCGTCGAAGAGAAAAAGAGAAAAATAAAATAAAAAGAAATAAAGAGATAAGAGGAAAAGCAAGAAAGCAAGCTACAACTAAAAAATTCAAATGTTATTTAGTAATTAATTTGGGTTAATGATTAATGAAACTGATGAGATATTTTTTTATGTTTGTGAATGCAATTTCGGACACTTGAGAGCTACGAGTGGTGAGTAGGCTACTTAGATATGGATCTATGTGAACTTGGGTAGGTAGAGAGAGACACAGTAGGAGTGGTGAGGCTAGACCACCTAGTTAGGATGCCTTAGATAGAGGTAGACAGGGCACTGTTGATAACACTTGTAAAGAGGTGGTACCTAGAGTCATTAACCTTTTGGTTGCCCATGGGAGAGATGAACATCACACTAGAGGATGTGTGGTACAAATTATGCATCCCCATCAGGGGGAGAGTAGTTTACAGAGTGTAAGGATGGCCAAAAATATTATAGTGACTATCAGGAGGCTGGATCCACTAGGTACGAGAGAGCATGATAGTCATAGATGACCTAGTTGGGCGATATGGGATGGACCCATTGACAACCAAGCTCTACAAGGTGGTGTTAGACATATTGATGTGCCATACCAGTAGGAGACATATACCATGTATGATGGAGGGTTTGGTATTTGACATGTGAGACCAAAGAGTGTGGTTTGCATGGAGCTCATATGTGTTGGCCTGCTTGTATAGGATGTTGTACAAAATTGTGTACAAGCAAAATACTAGGATTGTATGTACAATATTGCTCCAAGTATGGAGCAAGGAGCACATATTGGTGTAGAGATCAGATGCATTGCCATGACCATTACTCAGTATAGAGTGACCAACTGTATATAGATGGTCCAGATCCTTTAAGTGAGTCATGAGGACATATGTTGGAAACCTTCCACTAGCAAGGCAGGTAGTAGATGAGCTAAGGGAGGATCATATTGTATGGTGATCCTGACATCTATACCTAGGATGGTCTAATGATAGAGAGTAGCTGGCTAGGGTTAGGAGGATCATATGGTTGACCATGGAGAGAGGGAGCCAAAGATATTTTTATTTGATAGAGTCCTAAGGCAGTTCAAAATTTTGCAAGGGATCTTGGACCTGGGGGACTACTGGTATCGGAGGGTATACCAAAACCCAATATAGGTTAGATATGAGACTGACTTGGCTAGGTGGGTAGATCAGTATTCTAATGATCCTCCTTATATAGATCTTAGGTTGGATGATGTGGGAGTGGCCTTCAGATACTGGAGGTGGTATAGAGGAGTTGTGCCTTAGAGGGTCTCCCCACCAATACCGATATAGTGAGGCCAAGTGATGAACCCAAGCATGTAATGAGCATTCTGAGAGGTAAATCATAGGGCCATAGAGAGGGAGCAGTAAGTCTAGGTGTCCTGATATAGAGATATACATGGGTTCAGATTGAGTTGGTGATGAAGGCCACTAGTGCTACAAGTATCGGGAAGGCAAGGGCATCTAGAGTTTCCCCCACAGAGGTTGAGGTTCTACCACATAGAGGATTAGAAGAGATCTATACATTAATAGTAGCTAAATGATACTAGGCTTTAGGTCAAGGAGATCTGAGGGAGGAGGTAGAGGTACTATGAGCATATATGGTGACTCTACAAAGACAGATGAACCTAATCTAAGAGGATAGGTCCAAGAGGATTGAGGGACTTCAAAGTACCTTAAGAATTGCAGAGGTGGAGAGAGATGCAGCTCGATCAGATACTGCTTATCTTTTATGAGAGATGAGTCATCTAGATGTAGAGCATTAGAGAGCTCAGGCAGAGGAAATGACTATCGTCAGGAGCAGCTAGACTAGCAATGGTATTTACCTTATATGAGTAGAACTATGGAGGATAGGGGAGAGGTTAAATATGGCCATTAAATAAGCTACCTTTTATGAGGTCATGTTGTACTAGGTAGTACCATAGAGATAGAGGGTGGTACTCCCTCCATCCCTACAGGCAGCTAGTAGGTCACGGTCTCAATCATGAATTGTCTCAACCTCACATTTTGTGGGTATGCAACTGCCTAGACCACTTCCTCCAAGTGAAGCAGAGGAGATGGACTATCAGATCTAGGGCTAGGTATTAGAATTACATACTAGTTTTGATTGTGATATTCATCCCTAAGGATTGGTTGAGTGTACCAGGATTGAATTATGGTACACCAACCAAACACTTATGTATCTCTCTGTCATCGAGTAATACTAAGCTGCTTTATTTTATGTGTTAATGTATGTACATGTGATATAAATTAATTAAGTGTTCTTTTGATTTATACTTATGATATTTTATGCATGAAAACTACCTAATGCAAAACTATATGAAATGCATGGATGAAATGGATGTGAAAATGGAAGAAGAAGAAATACAAGAAAGAAGGGAAAAAAAGAAGGAAGAAGAAGAAAAAGAAGAACCAAAGGTCAACCATCGAGAAATAGAGAAGAGTAAGTGAAATATAGTATTTGAATCAGCGTATATCATGGTATATCAGTGCAAGCAAACACTATGAATTGACTCATAAATAGGGAGATAAACCTGCTATGCGTGTAGTATTCGCCATAAGTGATGAAGTGTTGGAGTTTGACTCGCTATGCGTGGTTGCATGCTAATTGACTTCTATGGGGTGATTACCTACTAGAATGTATGTTGAGGTCTACTAAAATTGCCAAGGAGCTTATCCTGTAATGAGGTATTGAGCCCATTGAGTCAAAAGGAGTTAACCTGATAGGGGATCATATCTAATAAGATACCTTCTAGGATGTACATTATCCCCCATGGAGTGTACTATATGTAGATAATAATTAACATATGTTACCCCTGATGGGGATTTGAAATATGAAAAATACTTTGTGAGTGTGTGCAAATTCTCAAAATAAGAAAACAATCAAAAGATAAAGATAAATATATAGCTTTGTCTAAGAAAAAATACAAAGAAAAGATCAAGAAGAAAAAGGTGACAAGGACATATTGACAAACTATCATCCTTGACCTAAGAAAATTATGAACATGAACAATAATTTTCAAGATCAAGGAAGAGAAAAATAATAAAGGAAGAAAGAAGTAGAATAAGTAAGCAAGAAACTAGAGAAGAATCCCTAGGTGGTGATTTTGCTAGGCATCATAACCCTAGTGAAAGTGCAATGTATGTGAGCTACGACCTAACTAGGTATTATCACATGCCATTATTGCAAGATCCCAAAAAATATATATGATCAAGTAGTAATGAATAAGCAATCATGCAAAAAATTGCACTCAAGCATGCAGATTGTGTTAAATGTCAGGAAACTAATGCAAAAAATGATAGGTAAAAATGTAATATGAATGAGCAAATGGATGCAACAAAAAAGCAAATGCATAGCTAAATGTTGATTAATTGATTTGATGCTCTTTTATTTTTTAATTTAAGCAAGCATGATGATAGTTGACACAAATTCTGAACGTGTCTCCTATCTTGACAAAAATAATAGGTGTAGAATGGACTATTTCATCAAAGAAATATCTAAAAGGTAAGCCATATCGATAACTAGAATCACAGAGATAGGACCTTTGCCACATCTCCCAAGCCAAATCTTGAAATCCGAGGGCTCTTGAATACCTTTCTATTATGGTCCCAAACCTTTACCTACATATCCCTACTAGATAGGATCTATTTAGGAAGTGGGTAGTCACTAGAAAGGTAACAATGAGCAAAAGAACACTCAATGGGAGAGGGGTTGCTACAACATATATTTTCTTCAAAGGAAGTCCCTAAAAGGATAAAGGTACATGTGCCAATGTGTACAATATCACCTTTCTTATGGAACAAACCCATAGCTATAGGTGAAGGTGGTAGATTGGCAAGATCTAAAAGAGACTCTTGAAGAAACTGATTATCATGGTCCTGAGATGATAAATTTATGATGTGCTCCTCGCTCATATTTAAATTTTAAAATTGCTCTAATATCTGAAATGAAGAACATGGAAAAACCATTGAAGAAATAGAAGGACAAAGGTTGAACTTAGATTGAGCTCACTCTACATTTGAGTAAAACTCAAATGGTCGAGGGTCACCGATAATGGTGATAACTTGTTCTTGAAATTTAAATTTCAAACATTGATAAAGAGTAGAAGGGATGGCCTTCATTGCATGGATCCAAGGATGTTCAATAAGAATATTAAAATATGTAGGACAATGTACTACAAAAAACAAAGTATCCAATATTTTAGGCCCAACCTTAAGAGGAAGAGATATGGTACCACAAGCCTCTCAAGACTCATTGTTGAAATCTTTAATGATGATATCGGACTTAGTTAAACTTTCCTCTTTAAATACATATTTTTGAAAGAATTGATATGTGCACAAATTGAAGGAATAACCATTATCAATCAGGATTTGCTTAATAAAGGTATCCACAATAAGTGCAATGATGTAAAATGAAGAATCTTCTTGTAATTTTGAGGAAGGCTTATCATCATCTGATAATGATATGTGATGCATCTCAAAAGAACCTACGACATCAACTATGGTGCTAGAAGAAATATCTAGGGGAATAGATTATTATCTTAGAAATTCCATCAAAGCATCTCTATGGTTGGGAGAAGTTTGAAAAAGTTCTAAGATGGAAATTTTAGCTAGATTATTGGCCAACTATTTTTGGATATCAAATGAAACTCTTTGTTGTGGTTTCAACACTAAAGGTGGGGTCCCTATCTCTGAAACCTTTCTTTGATTATTCTTCAAAATTGAATTGGATTGCAATGTAGAATTATATCCTTGTTGAGAATGCTAAGTAGGCTGAGTCTGATATTGTCTTCTTGTAGATACCCCAACCATGCTAACCATATTACCATAGAGAGGAGGTTCATTCTAATGAGCCACCTAATTAGTTGATTGTTGATTATGTTTTGGTAATGGATCCTTGAATATTCACATATCTTGATTTGTGGTTGAATCTTGATGAGGAGGAGCCTGATTATTTGATGATTGAGAACTCCCTATATCAATATGTTCTACATCGATCAAATATTGAACCACATGTTTTAATTTCTTACAAGAATTTGTCCAATGTCCTACTCTATGATAAGAGCAATGTTGAACTGCCTTGTACCAATTAGTTGTAGTATTTAGTTACCTTATAGGAGGTAACTCAATTACATTGGCTTCTATAAGCTACTTCAAAAATACTTCCATAGACATATTAAGCCTTGTAAAATTCCTTTGTGGTGGTTTCTAAAGTGTTATATTTTGTAGGCTATTAACAACATTATTAACATGCCTACTATCCATTGCACCATCACCTCATGTGTGCCTATTCTTATGTTGAGACTTAGTAGGTTTATCCTCTTTAACCTTGAGTGGCCTCTACTGATAAGATCTTGTTCTACCTTTCTAGCTAAATAAATTGCTTGATCAAAGGATGTAATAGTAGTAGTTTCTAGTGCATAAGATAATTTCTCTTATAACTTGCCAATAAATATCTCAAGCATATCTTTTTGAGGTAAAGTATAACTAAAACATCCAAATAGACCTCTCCAATGAGCCAAGAATTCTAAAAAACGTTCCTCTTTACCTTGTTTCAAACTATAGACATCTTTCATTGTTACTTTCTTTTCAATATAGGCACCAAACTATTGAACAAATAATTTTTTTGTTTCTTCAAATTTCCTTAAGGAGTAATTAGGTAACCAATAGTACCACTCTAATGCCATGCCACCAAGACTCTTTGGAAATTTTTTAGTAACAACATGTCATCATATATGAGATCATGGAATGTTGTCCTAAATCTTCTAAAATGCTCTATTGGATCTTCTATCCCCTTGTATATATGTAGAACTGGCATAATAAAATGCATAGGATAAGTCCTTGTAGCAACAATAGGATCCAATGGTTGATTACATATTTACTTATAACTGTAAGTGAAACTTGAAGGCTGAATCATCTCAACTTTTGAAACAAACTATTTTATCGCATTTATTAAATTTTGCACTTCTATATTATTGTTATGCAATATCCCCAGATTCTCTAAAGGAATGGTATAGGTGTGTTGGGGAGAGATTTTTTGGCTAATTTTGGATGCATGGATACTATTATTATATGTGTTACCTTGTGCAAAGAGATAGACAACTTTGGTGAGACAAAAGTAAAAGTGTTGAGATTAGAAAATTGAGGAGGAAATTGAAAATACTTTTGAGTGTCACTACTAATTGGAGGAACTTGTATCTTTCTACCAATGTTTTTTTTTTAAGTGAAAAATCCCTTGGATGGCTGCCTTGGTCTAAGAGACCATGAATAGGGGGTTCTACACCATCAAAGTCACCCGAGGGTCGCACCCATCCCGCACCAACATTATCAATTAGATTTTGGGTACCCAATTTAGCTTTTTGGTAGGGTGGAGATTCGAACCTGGGACCTCCATTTGAGGATTTCCCTCTCCTCTCCAAATCACCTATAACACCTGGGTATATTTCTACCAATGTTGGTGGTTATAGTAGTGGTATCAGTTTCTTGGTTTCTTAAATTATCAAGATGCAATGATTTGGACAAGGGGTTATTTTGATCAAGCACATGAGAGCTTACTAGAGGAGGAAGTGGGCGAGTCTCACCTCTTTCAAGATAAGCCTCCCATTCCATACCCTACAATATCTTATCTTTATTAGGTTTCATAAAACCCCAAATATACTCAAATGATGAGAAGATGAACCCACCATTGGGTCCTTCATAAGGATAAAAACTCATCTTAGTTTTAACATTATCTTGTTCTTCTAGATCTATGTTAGGATCCTCTCTATCAATATGATCATCTTCCAAGGGAACATAATCAAATTCAAGGCACTTTCACTAACTTCTAAGGAAAGGAGCCATTAGAAGAAGCAAAAAGAATAGAAAATAATACTAACAACAAGCATACAGAGAAATATTCTTAAAGATGTTATTAATGATCTACAACCAAATAAATAAATAAATGATCTTGTTTAAGGTTTTAAAATGAAAAGGAGGTTTTCATGTTAGGTTCACCAAAGATGTATAGGGTAAATACTACCCTACCACGTACGATTCTTGGTTGGATCCTATTGGGCACTAAATTGCACCAATTTTTCACTTAATATTGTGGTTTTCTATCTTCCTACTTTTTATACAGGCTTGCACTCGATAGCTACAGCTCAGCACTCAACATTGGATGGACCAAAATAGGGGTTTCCGATCCAACCTCCATAGTAGGCTAGTTCCTTGTCAACTTAGCAAGTTGTTGACACAATTATGCTCACTTAGGGTTTGGAATTTAGGGTAAGAGAATATTAGGGCTAGAGAGATGTGGATAATAGTGGATGGATAGGTTAACAACATTGCACTACCATAAAAAGCTCCCAAAAAATCATGCTAAGGACATATACTCATATCAACATTTATCCCAAAATAGATTGTTTCATATATTAAAGCACAATAGAGAAATATTGTAACAAGCAATTTCAATATATAGGGAATGATAATCCAAATAACAGAATTCACCAAACACCTAGATTTCATAGAAATGTACTTCCTAACCACATAGAATGAATTCAAAAGCAGATTTCAATTACTTATAACAACTAGTAATCCAAAATTTGGTACAAACTTACCATCAAAGTATTTACAGAAATGCAACTAAGAAATCCGAACCTCTGACATCAAGCATGAGAACGTTAACTTGAGGCGAATATCAATGTATTGCTCCTTTCATTTAGCTCTTCAAGAATATTTACAATGGTACAAGCAAACACGCTAGAGTTGACCCTTAAAAATGAGGGTTCGACCTCTACTTATAGTTTTCTCATTACAATAAACAAGAAATAATACCAAAGATCTTATTACAACAGCACAACAAATATATTTAGCTGGTATTAGATCATTGATCCATCCTCCGAGAATTCTTCTAAAGTAAATTCTGCCATGGCAGCTCGGGGTCTCTGCGACTTGTTGATCACTCAGTGGAACTAAAGTTTAGACGGTTAGCCTTTGCGGATTTCATTTCAGATAGAGCAAATGCTAATCACCAATCTGGGTCCAGAGCTAGTCACATACTTCTTCCGTCGTGAATCCACACTTTCGTTATTTTGTCACCCCGTATTATCTTCATTCCAAAAATGAAATACTTGTTCATTCCTCGAATCATCAATCCACACTTTTCTACCAGTGACGTCATCATCTCAAAAATTTTACAGATTTGAAGGTAGCATTAATCTAGAGCCGAAAACAAAAGGACCTTCCTGGAATCGTATATTCAATATACAAAGATGCCATTCTATACTTTTTCGTCACTGATGTCATCATATCTTAGGAAAAATTATGGATTTGATATCTTCCATCATTTTAGAGCCAGAGTGAAATCACCCAAAATCGCTCCAAACATGAAAACTTCACTAACTGTTGAGTGGATTCATATATTCTGCCTCGGTTTCACTTCAAAGCATACTTAAAGGTTTGTGAAATGATGATTTTATCACTTAGTTAAAATTATTCAAAATTTTACTAAGTATGTGGATTTTGGGCCTACATTCTGGCATCTCCCGGGTGATTTGTTTGCAAAGCCAATCGAATCCAAAGTCTTATCTATTGGGCCTTAGGAGTCAAAACAATACTTATCTTTGAAGATATGTTTTAAGGAATAATTTCCATACAAACACTACCCTCTAAAATCTCAAATTCTGCATAGAGGGTAAAGGTTCATATAGAAACCATGCCAAAAACATCATAGAACTCACTTGTTCAACTAGATACTGTATCCATAATATCAGTATTACTATTGCCTTCAAAAAATATACACAACTCTACCTCCTTTATAAGGCTTCATTTCAAAAAATGCCTTCACACAAAAATGTTGCGCTATAGGCTTCATGCCTTTATTGCTTATTTTTGACAATTGTTAGAGTAAAAACAAAAATATAAAATTGATGTATAGAAACACAAAACTTATGTATATGTACAAACATAAATGAAATGATTCAAGTGTGAGCCCCTCTTGGGCCTGTAGCTGCTCAATCTTATCCTCATTCTTTTATAGCCTATTCATCCTCATCTTCTCTTTCCTCTTCTTCCTATTCTTTTGGAGCATGTACTCTCTATCTTAGTCTCGTACTTTTAGTGATGGTCATCGCCATGTCTACTACAGCCTCAACTTTATCAAGGTAAGACACCGACGTCCTGTCATCCAGAGTTTTGAACTCTGGAACATCTTCTGTGGCCTTCGTGGGTGATTTCTTAGGAGCCATATTGTAGTCGTAGGACTTTACATGTTGTAATAAGTGGGTAGAACTTCATAATGTTCTTGTGCTTCTTAACAGCCTCGTGGTTACTAAATGAACCCTGCACATGACTTCGTTACTTTTATCTCCTGGAATGTGCATATCATTCGCCATAAATGCAGCTGATGTATGATATCTTTGTTGGCACACTTCACCATCCTTCCATTATTTCTTTGGTTGCTCAAAGGTGGTGTCCTATCTTCTTATTGGTTAAATTTTGAAATTGTGCTGCCAGCTCATCATATCTCTTCGGCTGCTTTTTTGTCCATGCGCGAGTTCGTTAGAATTAAATGTGGGAGAAATATTTAGCCTCCACGTGTCAGATTGGAACTTTTTGTTTGGCTTTGGCCTGATTCCACTCTGGTGTCTTAAGAACCTTTCGAGTCCACTTTGGTACTTGAAGCTTGCACGCACGACGCTCTACCTCGATTCCTCTTTGGATATCTCCAGCTTTGAGAGGTTCCCGGATTAGCATTATTCTTTGTCCTTCTCTATACGGTATAGAAACTAAAATACCACTCCACATAAATCTAGAATTAACCATGCATACTTGAGGATGGAATACCATTCCGAAGAGTTTTACATAGCACCGTGTGCGGAATGGAACATCACCATGCATTTGGCCAACACTTAGTCATTTCTTGCAAACTTTCTTCTCTCTTTTTTTTTTTCTTAGAATTTCTTTGAAAATAACTAATTACAAAGTATAAAAAAGAAATCAAATACAAAGTGTAGAAAGTAAGGGGAAATATTTGTACAATGTATGTACATATGTTACAATGAGCTCACTTCTTACATATAGTAGAGCTTGAGGTGGAAACCATTCACTGAAATTGGTTTTATGTTTCCCTCTAGATCCTTCAACTGAAATACATTAGACTCTTTAGCTTCCACTATTTCGAAAGGACCATCCTAAAAAGAATCAAAATTTTCATGCTTGCATGTTTTTGCCCTGTCAACACTCCATCTGAGAATTGAGTCTCCAACTTGGAGTTTTATGAACCTAGAATTTTTATCAAACCATGATTTAATGTCTAATGAATGCTTTTTAAAATGATCATATGCTTGAGTTATGCTCTCTTCCAATCATAGCAAGTGTGTCAATATGGTTTTTACTGGATCATCCTCTAATTATTCTTTTGTACTGACAAGCTTAAGCATTGGGATCTCTAAGTGAATTGGCAATACCACCTCTTTTCCATATACCAATCTATAAGGAGAAGTTTTTATGGAGTTTTTAATAGTAATCATGTCTACCCATAGAGCATGGTTGAGCAATAGGTGCCAACTCCTTTTGTTACCTTCCAAATATTTTCTCAAAATCCTTAATAGGTTTTTATTGGTAGATTCTGCAAGTCCATTACCTTGTGGGTAATAATTTGAAGTATTTTTAAGAGTGATGACATACTTGCTGGTAAACTCAATGTACTTGGATCCTATGAAAGTAGGTCCATTATCACTCACCAAAGCTTTTGGGACTCCAAATCTAGAAATCAAATTCTCCATAAAGTTGATCACAACTTCCTGGTTTGCCCTCTTTATAGGAATGGCCTCCACCCATCTAATAAGATAGTTTGTAGCTATGAAGATAAACTTATGCTCTACTAAAGAATTAGGATTTATAACTCCTATGAAATATAATCTCCATTGTTGAAAAGGCTCCTCAACTTGAATAGGTTTCAGAAGAGTTGAAGCATTTCTGGTTCTTCCAACATACCTCTAACATTTGGCACATGCCTGGGTAACTTTAAAAGCATCATTGAACATAGAAGGCCAATAATAGCCTGCTCTTATTATCTTCAAAGCTATAACTCTGCCCGAGCTATGACCACCTGCTGACCCTCCATGAAATTCTTCTATGATTCTTTTTTGTTGGTCCTCCTTCAAACATTTCAGGAGAATACCATCCAAGTTTCTTTTGAACAACCCTTCAGGTAGTAATACATATTTTAGAGCATGAATTCTATACCTCATTCTTTGAGAAGGATTTAGATTAGGTGGGTAGATCCCAATTTGGAAATACCTGGTCATTTGCTCGATCCATCAGAATCTGGAGTGTGTACAATCTCTATTTGATCCTCTTTTATTATCTGACAAGCTATCATTTCTGACAATGCTAAAGCATCTGTCAATCCTTGGCACAAGGCTCTACCTCTTACCAGCTTAGTGGGACATATTTCTTCATCATATTCCTAGATCTTAGTAATCCAACTAGCCCTTTTATCACCTAGGTCACCTTGTAAAATAAAACATCTTACATTTGGATGAACCACATATACCAGGGTTTTTCTCTATACCATATATTGTCTAAACTTCTTTAGCAAATTTATCACAACGAACACTTATATTTCAATAAAGTTATATTTTACCTGATAATCATGTAAATTTTGACTCCAAAATAACACAGGGTGTTCATCCCCTTTACTATCTCTCTGGGTGAGTACCGAGGCATAACTCTATTCATCTCCATAAGCATAGAGAATAAAATATTTAGTGAAATCAGTATTTATCAAGACTGGGGTTGTTGCAATGGATTTCTTGATAACCTCAAAAATTTTCTTCCTAACCTCAGTCCACTTGAAATTTACGTTTTTCTTGAATATTTCAGATATAGGCCTCACTTTCTATGCAAATTTAGGAAAGAATTTCCTAACAAAATTGATTTGACCTAGGAAGGACTGCAAGGTCTTCTGATTAGTAGGCAAAGGAATAGCTAGAATTGCTCTAATTATTTTCATATCTATGGCCATACCTTCCTTTGAGACCACATGACCTAATAGTTTTCCCTCATGTACTGCAAAAATGAATTATTAGGATTCAGTGAGATACCAAATTCTCTGTATTTTTGAAAAACATGTTCCAAATGAGATAGATGATCATTTTTATCATGATAAAACACTGTCATGTCATCTAGGTAAATCAAAATAACTTTGTTTATAATTGTACCAAAGGCATAGTCCATGACCCTCTGAAATGTAGCTCCAGCATTAGACAGCCCAAAGGGTATTATCTGATAGGAAAATGTACCCCATTTTGTGGTGAATGTTGTTTTGTATTGGTCTTCATATTTTACCCAAATTTGGTTATATCCAGAGTAACCATTCAATAGTGAGAATCATTCTGCTCCAGCTACCACTTGTAATATCTGGTCAATATGAGGGAAGGGTTAGTGATCCTTGAGGTATGCTTGATTCAGATTTCTAAAATCTATGCATAGGCGTATATCCCCATTCTTATTTCTTATGGGTACCAAATTGGCTACCCAAGTGGAATGTTTTATTAGATATATTATCCTAGCATTTAGTAGCTTTAAGAGTTCTTCTCTCATAATGGATTCTATCCTCGAATTTACAGGACTCTATTTTTGTCGAAATGTTTAGCATCGGGTTCTAACTCAATAGTATGTTGTATAATCCTTTTGTCATACACCTTAAGGTCTTCATATGACCAAGCCACAGTGTCTTGGTATTTTAAGCATAAAGTTTTAATCTCTTCTGCTTCCTCAGGTGAACACTGGATCCCAATATTGAGCTTCTTTCCTATTCGTACCTCCACTTCTTTATAGATATTTTCACCTACCTTCATGGCTCCAATCTTATTTCTATATTCATTATCAAATAGACTTTCAAGGGTGAACAATCCCCTTGGAATATGATTGTTTCTTAGTTGGATAAAATCTTGTTGATCTATTTCCTCCAAGTCTTCCTCTTGGATAGTTGAAAGGTATGCTTCTCTTATCATAAAATCCATAATTTGTTCATCACTTTCAAAAACCTGCCAGAATATCTGCTTGTCTAGCATTGCAGGTCCAAAAACCATTTTAATTCCCTTGGTCTTCTTAGTTCCAAAATATACAGGAGGATTGAAATTAGCTCCCTTCGTTGCCAATGAATTTGTCAGGTGATTCTCTTCTCTAGGCACAAAAATTAGATTCAAGGCATCAAATGAATCCATTAGGTCCCATACCCTGTTCCTATAAGCTTTTAAGTAATGGTGCTTATTGTTGCACTTATTCCTTACCTGATGGACTATCAACTTAGAATCACCATATATGTTCAAAATATTGATGCCCATGCTTTTTGATTGCATCAATTTGAGGCAAAAATCCTCGTACTCTATAGCATTATTAGTACATGACCATGTCAGTCTATAAGTAAAATTATTTATCCCTTTCGACTGTGATTGTAGAACCACACTAGCCCCTGCACCATTTCTACATTTAGCACCATAAAAATGCATAATCCATGTTTCCTTGTTTCTTAGGGATTTATTAGAAATAGTAGGGAGTTTATTTTCCAATTTAGTTGTGATGTTGTATGTAATCATACCAGTTCCAAATTTACTATAATCTTCTCTAAAAGGCAACTCATCTTCAATGTATAGCTCCTCAATGTTTTCCACTAGCTCAAATTCCTCCAAAATATTAAGATTGCACATATCTTCTTCAATATTTTCAATATGAGAAGCAACTGGTTTCTTAGGTGTTATCCTTATCCTTTTCCTTTTAAAGGATTACCATGCCAGAATAATCCATGTACATACATCCCCCTAGCTTTGCAGTAAATTCTCTTGAGAGGCATAACCGAAAATAGGGATCTAAGTCCACCACCACTATTTCCTGCACCACCATCATCTCAGGAGCTCTGTGCAACCTCATCAGTACATATTTAATAACCCTAACTATCTTGACAGATGTCCCATCTAGTTGCAACACTCTAAGACAATACCAGGTATATTCCATACCCATTTCTTCATAGATCACCTTAAGCATAACTATGGTTGATGCTCCTAAATCAATCATACAATTTTGGACTACCCATCCTTCCATTATTAAGGATATGTAGAAAGGGGAAGGTTTGTTGTTTAGAACATCAAGTGTCATTTCTTTATTTTCTGGTGGTATATTGAGGATGGTGGTGGTTGGTCTATTCTGGGGATATTTTCTGAGGGAAGCTTTAAGCAGGTCAATCTGGCCTAGAATGAAAAGAGTGTCATACATGCTAGCTTTTTATGGAATCATTTTCATCTCCTCAACAATGTTGTACTCAGACTTTGTTAAGGATAGTATTTCTAGTCCTCTGTCTGGCTCACCATATTTCCTTTTGTATTTTTGGGTTGCCTCTAATATTTGTCTTTTGGTAATAGAGGGGAACTTGAGCCTTTCTTGATCCTCACCCTTGGATCTCATTTTGTCTCCTTCTATTTCTCTTTCAGGATTTTTAGGGAGACTATATGTCTTCTCCTTCCCTCTAGCTCAAGGAATAGGAAAAGTGTCACTACTTTGAGGGGGGAAGTTAGATTTCTTTTGAGAAGGGACTTGGAATTGTCCCATATTCTGGGGGTCTACTTGTAAAGCTTTCTTTCCAGACCTTGTCATAATAGCAATCGGACTTTCTTCCTATAACTCTTTTCTAACCATGATCTTATCAATGTGCCATAACATATTAACACTCCCCTTCTAATTCCTTTCAACTTGATCCATAGATTTTTTAACATGGTGTTGATACATCACATAATATTGTGAGTCAAGGGGGTCATTGCATACCAAACACAAAACATTTGGAAGAGTGGTATCTGTAGAAAACTTTGGCTCCTCATATGCTGCATTCACCCTAACCCCAGTACTATTACTAGGACCAGGACTTTGATCTTTGTTTACATATGGAAATATCCTCTGTTGTGACCTTTCCTAATCTCTCTTTTCCATCGAATTCATTCTGTTACTCAAATTTTTCATGGTAATTTGTATATCCAGAATAGCAGATAATTTTTGAGAATGTTGAGAAGGAAGGGGAGGAAAAGGAGGTGTCGAGGATACAGGTTTATACCGAGGAATCAAATTCATTTGTGGATATGGAGATGGTAAATAAAAGGGATCCATGTAGGAGGGCTTTTTGGATTGCTCATGGATACTATTGGTTTCTGATTTATAGGGCAACACATTTTTGGGAGGAATTCTTCCCACATTGATCATGATATTTTCAGCATGGATGGTTGCATTATAAACTTGGGGGAAGGTTTCTACTCCAGATTGTTGTGTTTGAAAACCTAGCTCTGATCCTAGGGATCGAATATAATACATGTAAGCCAAACATGTAGTTGGTCTAGCAGTGGGGGAAGTTCTCTTCCATGTTCTGCTAAATCTCAAATTAAAATTTAAGATAGTTTCTTGCTAGATTTTATGCATGGCTATAAACTGATTCAGCAGAGAAAAGGGATCAATAGATTCATTAAATTTTTCTATGAATGGCTCAGCCAATGATTGCCATTAAGTGATATAATTATCTTCCAGAGTTCTAAACTAATGCAATATCTTTCCACGAAAGGACAGGGCTAGAATTTTGACAATAATATTTTCTTCTTTTATGTTGTAGATTACTGCCAGATTCAAGATATATTGGCAGTGCTCATAAGTTTTTTTCCCAAATCCATAATACATGGGGTTTGCCTTAGATATATCCTAGGGGATGGCATCTATTTGGGATAATCTAAGGGGCCCAGTTGAATCCCAGTTAGGGTACTTTTGTAGTGGCTGATTAGGAACCACATTTTGTGCCATATTTTTTGTTGCAGGTCTTCTTGGGGGAACTATTGGGTTTTCTTCCAGAAGCTCTTATTATTCAATAAAATCTTGATCTAAACCTCTAATAATAACAGCCCCTCTTTGAGGTAACTCACAATGAAATAAATAATCAGGATTGTTCCTCTTGAAAGACCTGGTATACATGAAAGGGTACTGGTCTACAATATTTTTTTGGGGTCTTTTGACGAGGGAGTCACCAGGTGAACTTTATTTTCTCTGATAATAAGTTCAAGATAATTCACAAAATATTGATTCCTTTGGGTTGAGATAACAATAACTCTTTATATGGGTTTCGTGTTCCTTGTGAACGGTCCCACCGGGCGTGCCAAAAACTATTGGGCACTGAATTGCACCAATTTTTCACTTGATACTGCGGTTGTCTATATTCCTACTTTCTGTCCAGGCTTACACCTGATAGCTACAGCTCAACACTCAAAATTGGATGGACCAAAATAGGGGTTTCTGATCCAACCTCCAGAGTAGGTTGGTTCCTTGTCAACTTAGCAAGTTGTTGACATAATTATGGTCACTTAGGGTTTGGATTTTAGGGTAAGAGAAGGTTAGGGATAGAGAGATGTGGATAATAGTGGATGGATAGGTTAAAAGCATTGCACTACCATAAAAATCTTCCAAAAAACCATGCTAAGGACATATACTCAGATCAACATTTATCCCAAAATCTATTGTTTCATATATTAAAGCACAACAGAGAAATGTTGTAGCAAACAATTTTAATATCCAGGGAATGATAATCCAAATAACATAATTCACCAAACACCTAGATTTCACATAAATGTACTTCCTAACCACATAGAAAGAATTTAAAAGCATATTTAAATTACATATAACAACTAGTAATCTAAAATTTGGCACAAACTAACCATCAAAGTATTTACAAAAATGCAACTAAGAAATTTGAACCTCTGACATCAAGCATGAGAACGTGAACTTGAGGTGAAGATCAATGTATTGCTCCTTTCATTTAGATCTTCAAGAATATTTATAGTGGTACAGGCAAACACGCTAGAGCCAACCCTTAAAAATGAGGGTTCAACCTCTACTTATAGTTTTATCATTACAATAAACAAGAAACAATACCAAAGATCTTGTTACAACAACACAACAAAGATATTTAGCTGGTATTAGCTCATTGGTTTGTCCTCCGGGAATTCTACTAAAGGAAATTATGCCATGGTAGCTCGGTATCTGCAACTTGTTGATCGCTCAGTTCAACTAAAGTTCAAACCATTAAATATCATGGATCTCTGTCGATCCTTATTGGGAGTGAATTACCATCGTCGATCTGTAACCGCCTCTAGTTTGATATTCTTGGAAAACCCTCGACGCTTCATCTTACAATCGATTGTTACAAATTCTAATGCACAAGTATCTTTTAAACCACCAATATTTGGCAGCTTAACCTCCACCATTGATTCTCTTCATCACATGATTCAGATTCAATCCGTAACAAGCTAAACGTCATTCTGCTTTAAAATTGATGATGTCATATTTTAATCAGATGCAGCGGAATCTCGAATCTGGATCTCTAATATCTGAACATTGAATCCACTCCAGGATCTATCATATTCAACATTATATTCTTCAATCCACATTAGAATATTGATGACATCACCTCTTTCTTATAGCCTTTACGAATTTCATTTTGGATAGAGCAAACGCTAATCACCAATCTGGGTCTGAAGCTAGTCACATACTTCTTCCATCCCGAATTTGCACTTTCATTATTTCGTCGCCCCATCTTATCTTCATTCCGAAAAGAAAAGATTTATTCATTCCCCGAATCATCAATCCACACTTTTCTGCCAGTGACATCATCATCCCCTTGAAAAAATTTTGGATTTGAAGGTAGCATTAATCCGAAGCCAAAAATAAAAGGACCTTCCCAGAATTAGATATTCAATATACAAATATGCCATTCCGTAATTTTCTACCACTGATGTCATCATCTCTTAGGAACTTTTATAGATTTGAGATTTGCCATCAATCTGAAGTCGGAGTGAAATCACCCAGAATCACTCCAAACATGAAAAATTCACTAACTGTTGAGCGGATTAATATCTTCTGACCCAGTTCTGCTTCAAAGTGTACTACAAGGTTTTTGGAATGATGATTTTATCACTTAGTCAAAATTATACAAAATTTTACTAAGTATGTGGCCATTTTGGGCCTACAGATCCATAATATAAAACTAAGGTTACCATAGGGGTACATTGTTCTCTACACTCGATGTAAAAGAGGGTTTGAAGGGTTCAAAAGGAATGGTTTAAGGACTTGCTCCAAGTCCTCTAGTTTTCAAGAATTTTTAATGTATTCATTTCAAGATAATCACCTATGTTTGGCCTTTCTAGATCTATGTTATGAAATATAAAGGACAATGCAAAAATATGGTATGCAAGAAGAAAATTTCTAACGCTAGAATGATTATTTTTTTGAATGCTTTCTAACCCTAGGGTTTCAAAATAGAAAACCTTCAAGCAAGGTCTCAAGAGAAGATGCACAAATAATATTAACCTTAAGTGCATACTAAATATTGTTTTCCTTTCAATGCTTAGAAAAATATTTCTTTATAGCAGATATAGGGTCTTATAACAGGAATAAAAACACCCAAAAACAACCTAATTACTAATTAGGGCACTTATATCATCCGATGTTTGATCCTTTCTTTTATCCTGTATCCACCAATATTAAAAAATTCTTGTTCCTACAAAATAACTTAGCATATACTTGAAAAATGTGATTAGTGTTAGGGGGTCTGCTTAGGCTATTGTATGATAATACTTGGAGGTGCAATAGTCAATACCCTAGGTCCTTTTAATTGATCTTGAAAACAAAAGAAAAAGTTGACCTTTGGAAGATGAACAAGCATAAGAGAATATAACAAAATAGAATGGTAAAACAATTCAAAGAATTTTGCAATATGCCATATGAGCAATCTAGAATCTAGATGTAGAATTTGGGGACAACAACTTGCCCCCATACATGGTCTGGGTAAAATTACACCCCGTAATAGATGATTTTTATTTTACAGACTGACGAAATCGTACCCCATAGAGATCAAGTGTGATATCGTAGAAGCTATGTGAAAAATAACATTATGATGTGAGAACTCAATTACGTCATACAAATAATCAAAGCATGTATGAAAAATGTGAAAACACCTGGTAGATAGCACAAAAGCAAACATAAGGGTTAAGACCTCCGAAGTAGTCGATCTCTCCTTAGGGCTCCAACACAAATCCACCAAAGTGAATAACAACAACAAAAAATCCAATGTAGTAGAAAACATATTATACTTCACAATTGTGAGTTAGCTTGCTTGTAGGAGAATAAGAAAAATGTAGATTACTTAGAGAGCACTTTAGAAATCACTTGAAGAGAAATATCTTGCGTGAGATTCGTATTCCAAAAACCACTTGTTATAAGAAGATTTCAAAACCTCCTTATATAGCGTATTTGAAAGCAGAATGGGTGGTAAAAACCAAGGAGAGCCTACACCAAACACACCAACTTTAAAAATTAAGGTTTCCTTACGAGAAAACCCTAGAATGCAAAATCACACCCCATCAAGGGCGACCATGATTTCGCATAAAGAGAGAAAAAAGAAAAAAGAAGGGAACAGAGACCTAGCCCTTACCCTAGGCAAGTCTAAGGGGTCTCTCTAAAGAACATGGGGAAAATTGCCTACTTGGATGGGTCAATTTTTTGTGTCTACAGTAAGTCACTTCAAAATTTAGCTTTCTTCTCTCAAACTAGTTGAGTTTGGTAAGAGGGCTATATTACAAGTTTCAAGGCATTAAATGTAGATATTGTATCTTCTAGAGGAAAAAAGAAAGATGATTTAGAATTCATGAAGATTGTTTTTTCTAATATTTCCCCCTATTTTTGTATGTTGAACCTAATGGTTCATATGGTTCCTATGTTCTTGGAACTCAAAAGACTCTTACTCTTGATCAACTTTTTTCTCTCCTAGTTCATTTTTAGGTAGAAATGTAGAATTATGGTGAGATTCCATAAATATAGGATCATACAAAATAATCCAAATTTAATGAGGCTAAGACCTAGAGGCTTAAGGTATATGTTAAGTCTTCAAATAAGTCAAATACAACTTGAGGATACTATAAGAGGGAGGGACACCCAACAAAGAATTATATTATGAAATTCCAAAGGATTGAAGCTAAGTTTCTAAAATTTGGTGGGTGTGTTCTAGATGATAAGGGAGATTCTAAAATATATACATCAACTATAGAGTCCCACTTAAATATCCATTATGGGGGAAATATATTATTATTACTAATGCCTTCTCCGCTTGGACCCTTAGTTCAAATTATAGGGGTTTTAAAGTTATAATCTAATTCATGTCCAAGGTCAATATTGTATGATGTATTGTATAGGTCTAAGGCCATTTCATTGTACAATGCATTAAATATTGTAATATTTTATTATGTAAACCTTATAGGCTACAATTAACTTTATCATAGTTAAACCCATATTATATCTTATAATTAACCTTAAAACCTCTTATTATATCAGCTTAGGTTAAACTTTTTATATGTATTTGGGATTTTGGTATTGGTATAAATACTCACAATCATTTAATCATTGGAGTGCTATGTAATGTTATCTATAGACATAGTAGTAGTATCTACACTATATCCAATTACATACAAAAAAGATAATTATCTATGCTATAATCAATTACATACAATAAATATTATTCTCTATATTGCCTTCTACACCCTTTTAACACTATAGGAGGCCTACGCAATAGTATATCTATCCATTCCTATATATCTATCACTTACTCATCCAAGAAATACAAGACAACAAACACCTCTCTAGATCACATTGCCTTCATGAGATAGGAGAAAGCATTGTCTTCCATTTAAAATAGATAGGAAAACATTGATATTAAAAAACTCTTCTATCAAGCTAAAGAGGTTCCTTCATAACACAGGGAACAAGAACAAATAATTAATTAGATTGGGTATTACTCACCAACTTGACAAATGATTATTTATGCTACCAATGGGTGACCATCATATCTCTCTCTTATTCATCCTCCATTTCACTTTTGGTATAATTTATGACTGGATGTATTACTTCTATTTATTTTTAGAAAAAATTGTGAATTTCAATAGCTCTTGGAGCTACATATTGAATGACCATCATTTAGTAAATCACATTGTAAGAGAATGGATTCATGATCTGATCTTGCTTGCAAGAAAATATCCAAAGAGATTGCATACTCTATTTACAACCATATATTGGATAACAAAAATCTATCTAATCTTTCTACTAAATGACTTTACCCATTGCATATATAAAACTTGAAGGAATAGCATCTTGGAGGCTATTTGAATATGCAAATTGAGTAAAATCCTTTATTTATTTAAACCATATAGGAGTACTACCCTTCGTTACCAATAGATACAGAACTATTTTGAAATCCCCTCAAGAATTCATAGATCAAAATTATAAAACATTATATTTGATAAAAATCTGCTAAGTTCATTCCAAAAAATTTCATGAGTAACTATAGTTGGAGCATATATATTTATAGCCCTAACTTTGATTTTTCATCCTGTTTGCAAAATAGACTAGAAACTCAATTAATTTTTACTTCTAGAAATTTTCCATCCCATATTTTTGCAATATCTATGTAGCTCACATAGAAGAAATTGCTAGACAAACCCCCATCCTCCAAATATTTTTGAATGCATCCTTAGATTCCTCATTTATTAAATTTAATTCATGTATTAAAATAACATCAAGACTTCAACAACCTATTAATTCCTTAATAGCTCTTTTTGTGTGGTCTTATCCATATCCCTAATATTTCACAATATCATTTTCATAATCACTTTTAATTTTTATTAGTGCTCTTATCCCCACTCTAAGTTAACACTTGTGATATTTATTTTTGGTTTTCCAAATCAATATCCTTTTAAGTTTCTTTTTCTATTTGTTATTTATTTGAGGGTCTTTCTATCCTTTTTTATTACCACCAATATTTTCATTGGCATCAATATTTTATCCCCATGTTGTTCATAACAAGACTTAACTTGTAAAGACTTTGATGTCCTAGAGAATTTGAAATGCAAAGAATAGCCTCATAATCACTTTATTTTTAATGTTTCGGAAGAAACTCTAAAGTAAAAGGATGATCATCTATTGTAATTACTTTCTTATTCTATCTTGAAAACCCCAAATTTCCATAGAGATCCTCCATATGCATTTCTTTATTATTCTACTATATAAACCTTGAACTGCAAGGGGTACACTCTATACTACTCTCATTTTTATTGCAAGTAGAGGACTTAATAATAATTGAGAAAAATGAAGATGATTTAACTAGATTAAACTTGACCTCTTTTGTCTCCTTTGCTTTAGAGTCTATATCCCTATCTTCCTTTGCACCTTAATTGCTTCTAAATTTGAACTTACACATTGTACTTCCTCATCCCCTATTACATTTATTTTTAATGGTTAATTCAAGTAAACTATAATTTTCTTCTTCATTTGGTTATCCCTTTTGATAGTCATAAACCTCATCTACAAGAGACCATGATTGCTCAATATTTAAGCTTAACCTTGTTATATGAGTCTGTGCCTAGGGTAGTCAACCCCAGAGCCAATGTTAAGTGGTCCCCACCTCCTACGGGTTGGTTTAAGCTTAATTTTTATGGAGCGGCTAAGGAAAATCCTGGCAGAGCAGGCGCTAGCGGTATTGTGTGAGATAATAATGGGAATATGATGCTTGCATTTTCCAAATATTTGGTAACAAGGACAAACAACGAAGTTGAAGCTAGAGCTATGTGGAGAGTCCTTCAAATGACTCAAGACTTAGAAGGCAATTTGATCATAGAAGGAGACTCTATGCATTTTATTAATCTCCTCAATAATTGGAAAACACCTCCTTAGAGGATTAAAACAATTGTTGAAGAGGTTAGGATCCTTTTCCAGGGAAGACAGGACAGAAAAGCCCAAAATGTCTTTCGAAAAGCTAACAAAGTTGCTGATAAGCTAGCCAATTTGAGTGTCGATGGTGACAGACTTTTTAAATTGGAACACGATGTCCTGAGTGAAGTAGAGGAGCTTATTCAACAAGAATGCCAAGAATGATAGTCAAATTTACCAACAAGGAAGGCACTGTAAGTTCAAAGGCTATGAGTATTCCTGTCTCTTTTTTGAAATGGACTCACAATAAAAATTATTCAAGTTGTTGGTCTTGGTGGATGCTTCTTGGAAATACCACAAATACTAATGGGGACAGTCACATGTCTGATAACATGACTCCTAGTCATCAAAGAAATGACAATATAAGACTTCGAACTAGAGCCATGTGGACCACCAGATAGCCATTGCCATAAATCTAACCAGCAGGTTCACTTCTCCAAGGCTGATTGGCCAAGACAGGATGTGGTCCCAAAGCATGTCATATACAAAAGAAAAAAATTACCAAAGAATTATTAAGAGTAACTATCAATACAGAGCTTATGGGAGTTTTTTTAGTACTCTGCTATATGTTTCTGTAGCTTTTTGTTTCTCCACTATTTCAAGGAAGGGATCTGTGTCTATTTATTTTTTTGTAATTATGATGTAGGTGTGTTTTCTCGAGGTATACCCAAAATTTTGTATGGGAATTTTCTTTTTGATAACAGGCTATGTGCCTTACCGGATGTAATGGCTTTGGCAGCATGTATATTTTACATATATAGGATCCTTAGTAAGGACATGTTCATAAACAGCCTTGGGCTAATTTTTGTAAAAGATTTTGGGTCAACCTGTAAAACTCGGTATTAATGCTATAGTATCTTATCTACCAAAAAAAATAATATAGAGGGGCTTTATTTACCACATTTTTTAGAATGGAAAATCCTTTACTTGACCCAACATTTAGTATTATATGATCTTGATTCATATTTAAGTTTGTTTCATGACAAAAAGTTTCCAAATAGTCAATTCATAAGGTAAGAGAGATGTATATATTGAATGGCACTGTCAATGTCTATTATGACTAGTGTTGTTTGATTGTTTGATATCCTTCTCATGACTAGGATTCACTCTTGGAAATTTTTACCATCTATGTAACCAATTTTCTTGTAATAAAAATGATGAGCCTGGGAAGAGGTATCTAAACATCAATTAGTTCAATGTTTATCTCATAGATCAATTTTAAAAATACTTGTCTCTCTTTAAGTAATTTTTTTATAAATGATGTAAAAATAATTATTTATATAATTATATTTGCATGCGCTACCATGAATTTTGTTTGTAATAATTTCAAGAAACCACCACTTGTGTAAAAGGTATTTTTTCCATCAAAATTTTAACCTAAGATTTCTTAATAGAAGATGGTCTATTTCAATCACTTAAGCTCACCTTGATGAACTACATAACTAGTATTTTAACAAGTATTTATGAGACCAATATTTTAATCATTTTAGTAACATAAGATGGGTCCTTATGTTATTTTTTATTATCGTTAATATTAGTTCTTTAAATTACTTTTTATAATTGGTCATTAGCTTCTATGGCCTTTTTAAATAAGCAATGCTAGTACTAAAAACAAGAAAGATATCAACACATGAACCTAATGACTCATGCAAGAGATCAATTTGATAGTAGTTAAATTTTAATATATACAATGCCTTATAAGATTCCTATCTCATAGGTATTACCAATGTGTAGAAACACATTAGTATATGTATTAGAAAGAGGGAGACTTCTTATGCATTCTTTTTTTTTGCTTGAGAAAAAAGGGTTGTACTTGGGTCTCCCACCCTTTATAAATTACAACTCTCTCCTTTAGAGCTTGATATTTTACAAACAGATTCAATTCTCATCTCAATTGAGTTACTATAGCTAGATACCTACATCCTTTTTTTATAAAATATTCAAATTTTTAATTTTTATGTTTTGGGTCTTCTTTAATTTTTTTTGGTAACAAATATTCCAGAATTCAACATCGTTCTTGACATTTTCCTACAACAACCTTAATAATACCAAAACTCCACCTTTATTGCGTATGCACTGCATCTTAGTAGAGCAATATTTTTAAAACTTTGCATTATCATAGTCCACTTTACCAGCTCTGGATTGGTATTTTCCTTCCTAAAGTATACATGCAACCACAAGAATTGTAAAAAATAGTTTAGCAATATCAAAAAGTTAAAAGTTGATGATTAAACCTTATCAAGGAATATATGCACAATAACTAACCTATAGATCATGTTGAAAGTATTACATTATTTGATGTTGTAATGAATTAGGAAGTGTATTTTATATTTGTATAGGGTGATTCCAAGTGTCATATACTAGAGTGTGCAAGTGTTATATGTTGAGCAATATTACATTATTTTGTACATGCTAATGTACCCCATGGTACCGTCATGGTACAATTGTAAATATGTAATAGATTAATTTTGAATCTATAGTTTATATGTATGACTATATTTCCCCTTTCATATAAGTGTCAATGTATAGAAATTGAACAAGTGTCATGTAAGAGTGCAATGTGTAGAAAATGCAGAAGTTTCATATAAGTTAGAGTGTATTGAGAGAATGTGCACAAGTACCTTGTATGTAAGTGTGTAAATATGTAATATGAGCATGTGCACAAGTGTCTTAGATTAGGAGTGCATGTATAAGTGTGCAAGTGTCATAGAGTCAAGTTTACATGTAAGAAGAAAGTGAAGAGTCAAGTATACAAGTGGCAAGATGATATGCCAAACATCATGGAACTTGTCATATGGAGAGTAATAGGAAAGTACTTGAAGATTCACATTACTATGACTATATTATGGATATAATTCTCCATAAATAAGGATATCAAAATATAGCAATCTAATTATCTTATTGTAAGAGGATTTACCGAAAACTGAATAAAGCTTGTATACATATTTTGAGCAATTAATATTGTAAGCTTTTCTTCATTCATAGTTCATGAATTATTTTGGCCATTTACATGCATATTTGATATTATAAGTGAATTTTATTTACATTATTATATTGACCTTGATATACATATTAGATTGCTCATAGATATAATTCTACTCTTTATTATTATTTCAACCTTTAATGTTATGGATTATTTATTAAGTGACCTATGATATTTTTGTGGTAATAAGGCTTTAAAATCCATTATATAATTAGGTGTGCAAGTGTGTAGTAAGTTAAGAGTCATGTGTAGGTGTCAAGTATGCAAGTGGCAATATGTACTATCAAGAGATGTAAAATATTTATCTCATGTATGGAATAGGAAAGGATGCATCTCCTAGATATGTGAAGAGAGCAATAGTCAAGTATTGAAGAGTCACCTTTCTAAGGTTATATTATGGATAGAAAGCTCCATGTAAGTAATATGTAGATCATCAAAAAAAAAATTGTGACTGTATATTTGATTCTTCACTAAAACAGTGAGTTTATTCATTGTGTTATATTTCATGAATGTTATATCCATTGACATTAATATTGTTTTGTGAATGTACCTTCATATATTTTATATGTTTTATATTTGATCCTAGATATTATGACCCATGATTGAATATGGTTAAAAATCCAATAGGCCATTATATAATACATGTGAAATTCATTTTAATCTCAATTAACCAATTGAAAAATATATTTTATCCTTTTAATGAGTTATGAAATGAATATCATCCATATTATAATGACATTTTAACAAATCATAATGGTATTATTTTAATAAATAGTTTAGTAGTCTCAAAAATTTGAAATTCCAATCCATACTCTATCCCATAATCCAACCAACAACTCAAATAATCCATTTAGCCATGAAGTCCATTTGATATCATCTTCTTCTTTTTCAACATACAAAACTTATTAAAATCTGGACAATTTTTTTCCTCCAATGTATTGATCTATAAATGAATCCTGAAACATATTTTAATCCTCTAGAATATTATTTTGAATTTATTTCTTTCAAAATTTTCTTGTTAATTTTAGCTAAACTTACTACTTCCTCTAATCATGGAAAAGAGAATAACTTCATGATCCTCTATTAAAACCCTTCTATTAGCTAGTCTATCTACACATTTTTTTCATTCCCTTAATGTATGAGTAAACTATATTTTGAGGTCTTGTATTTCGATAATGATATCTTGTATGTTCCATGGAGCCTTTGATTTCTTCAAAATTGTATTTACTACTAAAAAAAAATTATTCTAATAAGATGTTTTATAGGATATTATTGTCACTTTAAATGTATTTAGAAAAAAAATATTAATATAAAAATATAATTTTTGATAATAGTGTATTATTGATAAAAATATTATAAAGTAATAACTCATGAAATTAAATTATTTTAATTACATCAAAGCAAGACAAAAATAATTTATGGAATCAAAAGCTTTAATACAATATGGAGTATAGTGTAAATCTGTATCCCCTTTTGGATTTAAACCTTGGACCTCATATTAAGAGTTCTAAAGTCTTACAAACATCCAAGAAAATATAATAATATAATTGTTTACAAATTTTATTAATAAACTATTTACCAAAATAAAAAAAGGTCAACATCCTCTCATATTTCGAAGTGTATTTCTTTTGCTATTGATTTTGATGAGAAGCTATCATAATTTTTTTGTAGTTAATTCTTCAAAAGGTTCCATTAGTGAGTTCAATTTAAAATATCCTTGTATTCATTCCTAATATTCATGTAGGCTTCACATTCCATGACAAAATGCTTTTTGGTGTCCACTACTCTAGTTGTAAAAAAGGCACATATATTCTAACCATACCTATTGAGGTCTTGTCCATTTCCTAGTTTCACATTAGAGTTGGTGTGAACTAGATCTTAGTTGGGGTATAAGAATTTTTTTCTTCCATTTGATCTTTTCATCTATGCACTTATTTTGGTTACATTCATAATTTTGGTTGAATTTGTTGATGTAATATTATTTTTTCATTCCTAAAATTTTCATCTATATGATAAGTCCAAAGTTTCACCTCACTTACTATTTAACTTCTTTGTTGGAGTTTGAGACATCATGAAATTTAATGCTATATTTTCCCGCAATTTAGTATTTCTTCTATTTAGTATTTTTTATTTCAACCATGTGACTCTTATTCTATCTAGTATTTCTTTGGTTACCTATTTTGGTAATCTACTATCTTCCATTCTTTTTATTTTCTTCAGGTATCCCAATAATCTTACCATAAATTTTACTTCTAGTCTACAAGTCCCTATTTCAACAAGTAAAATATGATTAGGACCAATGCTTTAATTCTGATTTGTTTGTATGGTCACTTTTGAATTATTTCTACTTATCTCCATTTGAAATTTGATGTATTGCTAGCCCATACCTCACACCCATATAGCACCACTAGAAGAACCAATAACCCAAGAAGGACCCTAAATATTTTCTAGTCCCATAGCTCTACTTTTCACACCTATTTTATAATGATAAATTTCCCTCCATCTTGTTTGTATCTATTTCATCTTTGATTTTCCCTAGTTTAGTTCAATTTACAAATCTAACACAAGATTTTTGTATTCTATTACTACCTCTAGTGGATTTCCTTCAAATAATATAGTTTCTTTTGATCTCTTTGATTAGAGAAGACCATAATCTTAGTCTTACTAGTTTTCCCTTGGATATTAACTTTTTTACAAAAATGCTTTGAATACTTTATATATTCTTGTAAATTTTCAAGTATTTGCCAATAAAGATGAGGTCATTAATATAGAGGAGAATTTTCACTGTATAACTAACCAATTATATTCCCCATTATCTAATATTTTCTACCGATTGATATTGCTTATGTTCCTCCAACCTAATGGCTTCAATAGTAGCAATCATTCTCTTGATTTAAATTGTTGTGGCATGAATTATATTAATTAGAGTAAGATCATTAGTGGGTCAAAAGATAATTAACTTTATTTTTAGAACTTTGATATTTTCTTAGGCATCTTTATCCAACAATGAATCTATTAAATAAATATTTTAGGTTCCTAAGCTACTCTCTTTAGGCATTGTTAAAAAATATATTTAATTGAAGCTAGTTATCCTAAGTAGTTTTCTTTACATACACAAACTCATTCCATATCCTATAGTTATTTTTGTATTCTTGTTATACCAAATATTTCATATTTTGTATATAAACATATTTCCAATTATATTGAGCATGGTAACATATTGATTTTCTCATGATGTTAATTGTTTTTATTCTGTATCAAAATGTCATGTTAGAATTTCAACATACTAATACATATTCCATTCTCATTGTGCATTTATTAGCTTTATGTTATACATGAAATATAAATTTAACCTCATTATCCATATTTTTACTTATAATAAAATCCTCTATTTTTTCCATTTACAAGGAGGATTTTGTTAATAATTTAAAAACCATTTTGAATTAACATGTATTCAAGGATTTTTTAATTCTAAGTTAGAATAACCTTATATATTTTATCTAAGGTTGAAATCCACATTTTTGCAACCAAAAAGGATAGTAACATGGCTTATTCATTTATAAGAACAACATGTATTAAATGAGAAGGATAGTTGTATGTATGAATTTGTGTATGCTTACAAGATTTAATAGACATATATTCAACCAAATTGAGTAGATAAACATCATTGTTAGAGAAAATTTTATTTATTCTATTAATATGAGTGAGTTCATCATTTTTTATAACAAGCAACCTTTTATTGAATGCAAATCTGATATGCATAGATATAGGAACACTCTAAAAATATGAAACCCAATTATGATATAGTAACCAATTATTGATTCTATTATTTACATGAATATATTCATGTTTAAGTAGTATAAAGAATTTATGGATATGAAGTAGAATCTTGACACTTGAATAGATTTGATGAATTTTAATTATGGTGAATCTATATGTGTTTCAAAAGTAGAGAAAGACATCATTGTCTTGTAAAGATTATTTTTGAGTCAATTGATGGATGATTAGAAATTGTAAGGAGGATTATATATAATGACTATATTGATTATGAGTAGTGATCATGCTAAATAGGCAATGTATATCATATAACGTAATACTGGTAATGAAACAAGTGATCTTCCTCCTATGACTCCACTAGTGCATCATGTGAGGTGGTAATGGTCACATTAGGTTCAATTTCCCAGATTTTATTCCCTCTATCCTCAACTTGTGGATGTGAAGGTAGTGGTATAGTGAATGTAGGTTGAGACTCAATAAATAATGACTAAACTCCTTGAAACATTTTTCTTGAATGAAAAATCCTCTTGTGATAACTACACCATTTTCTAGTCTTGGTATCTAGGGGATTATTTTCTTAAAAGTTTTTCTTCTTCTTTTAATTTTGATTTTGGGGATGAACTCCTTTGTATTAATTATTTGGAATATCACCCTTGCCTCTTTTTGGCTGGTACTTAGTGTTTTGGTTTTTGCTATTTGTTTCTCCTTATTTTTTTATTCTTGTTTATGTGCTTCTACTCAAACCTAGTCGAGCAAGTATGTATGCCTCTCCCAATATCTTGAATTTGAATAGGTATATGTCTTATAAAATATACCATTGCATCTCACTGTGACATTCAAGGATTTACTAAATTTTGGTATCTTAAATACCAAGTTTTGTTGTCATGGAATAAAAAGCATTAGTATAATTTTGAATAGACTAGCCTTTACCTTGATGCAATTGTTGTGATTACATGTATTAATTTTCATGGACTTCCATGAAATAATTTTCTTCCTTGGTGGTATCCATGAAATAATCACATGTGAACACTACTTATTTATGTTCATTATACTCCTTAACCCTATTACAATATGCTTCCTATCAATTTCAAATAGACAATGAAGCTTTCAAGAGTACAAAAAAATATTTCTTTCTATCAATAAATTTCTTTATAGAGAAGTATGAATATAACTAATCCAACTAATTTTCTAGAAAATCAACATTAATTTTTCCTTCAAAATTAGAAATATCAAAATCCATATGCTCCTTAAAGGGTGTGGGAGCACTAAATGGTGCTAGGGTAGCGATAGGTTATACAAAGGAGGTTGCAAAATTTGTAATATGGAGTCATTGAATAATTTGAGAAAATTGATCCATAATTTCATTCTTCTATTTGATAAGGGCTTTGTTCAACATATCTTGGAAAGAATCAATTTTCTCAATGTTATCTAGTATAGTTCTTATCTAATATCATTTGGAATGAAAAGGGAGGATATTAGATAGATCTTGTGTCTAATTCCTAAAATTTTGATATCCTAATCTTGTGTCCATGGGAATACATTCAAATGATAGATTACTTTGATACCACTAACACAAAACTTAGAATATTGAGATAAAGAACCTAAAAAATAGTTCCATCCATTAACAAAATATAACAAATTAGAACACAAAAATATAATCCAATATAATAGAATATTTTATTTCTCAAAAAATGTAATACATTGCAAGCCATATATTAGAAGAGATATGAGACTACAACATTGCATCTGATACACATGTATTTTATAGTCAAGGATGCATCTCTCTTGATATAATATTTGGTAAGTTGGAAATCCACCATATTGAATATGGGATGTCACCCATGTGGAAATGTGTCGGTACGCCTTCCATGAGTTTAAAAGTGCATATTAAACAAAATCACATACATATGACTTATCCTTTTGTGTTTTATCTTTTACTAATGTGTCAACATGTCAACATGGCTAGAGATGTATTTTAGGAAAGTATTATTTTTAGTAAATAGTTTATTTTGCATTCTTGAGGGTCTTTAGAGAATTTTTTCTTGGCATGGAATTTTGCTTAAAATTTTGTAGTTCTTTCTCTTGTTGGATTTTATATCAATTTCTATAAATGAATGGAACAAACACATTATCAAGTATTGAAAAAATGAAATACATATAAAGCAAATACACACAATATAAGGGGTGTATGTGGACATCAAATAATTTCACTATAGAAAATATAGAATACACTCTAACTTATAATAAAATTATTAGTATAATGGATAATTTAAACCCAAATACAAGTTACCTTTATCTCAATATTAAGTAATTGATCTCTAGGTTTAAAATAATAAAATATTACAAAAATACCTTGTTCAAGGTTATAAGGGACTAAACTACTTATACATACAATACAATACAATACAAAGTTGGTTTGGCCTTGAGTTTTAATCACCACTCATTTCAAAATATATCCTTAAGTTGAATAGGGGACATAGAGAGAGACATTTATTTGTCATCCCCCTCAAGGGACACTCTTCTACACTAAGTAGCTTCTAAATACATATAAAAGAAAACTCGAGAATAAAATTGGTCAAGATATATACTAACACTTTATTAATGGCACAAAATAGGAATAAGCATCCTAAAATCATAAATTCATCTCACATAGTGCATCTAAATCTCAATGTGCTTGGTCTAGCAATAAAATATTGGATTGCAAACAAGTTGGATGGTGCTATGATCATCATGTTGAAGAGTGATCAAATATGATTAAGGAATTATCACATGCTCTAGAATTATGAATATTCATTACATGTTCTTAGATTCCTTGTAATATTTATCTTGTATGGAAGACTAAGATATAGTATACTATCATTTGGAGCACCATAAAATACTATTTATGCCCAAATAAAACACAAAGCCTATAGTGGAGAGGTAGTCATCCAAATTACTAGCCCAATCAACATCTAAAAATCCTTTCAAAATCTACGGTGAATAATGAATACCCATTTGATAATTACCTGTAATATATCCAAGAATCCTCTTGGACATGGTTTGGTGAAACTCTCAAGGGATCTACATGCACCTGGAGCAATAGCTAATAGCAAAGGCTATATTAGATCATGTGTGAGTAAAGTGAAAGAAACCTCCTATAGGAGAATGATTTAATGTGGCATCCATAAAAGGAGTCATACAAATAGCTCAAAGATTTAGGCCTAAGAAAAAGAAGTTCAAGTGGACTTATAATCATCCATCCTAAAGTACTAAAGAAGAGCCAATATATACTTGGGATGTAAAATAGTTATCCTAGAAGTTGTCTGATCAATCTAAATTATCAATAAATAGTGTAGGAGCCCTATATATATCATCTCAAAGGAAGCATGGAGTCATGACTCCATATCCTAAAACAATATAGGATAGCTTCCTATAATGAAAAGATCATCCACATAAAGAATAATCACCAAGTTCTTCCTATATTTATGTTTGATGTAAACATCATGTTTGACCTCATATTATTGAAATCCAAAATTGAGGAAGAAAGAGTGGACCTTCTCATACTATATGTAAGGTCCCTACTTAACTCCATATAATGAACTAGTTACTCAACAAACCAAGGGTGAAGGATCCTCAAGCTCAAAAATAGGTGGTTGTTTTATATAAATCTCCTCGTAAATCTCTCTCATGTACAAAGGTACTCTTCACAACCATGCAACCAAAGGAGGCAACTCTAGGAAGAGTAATCCTAATAGAATACATCCTTGCAATTGGACCAAATTTATGTAAATAGTCAACTTCCTCTTATTGAGAGAATCCCTTAGCAACTTATACATTACCATCCACAGTATACTTGTCTTATAAACCCATTTACATCCAACCACATTCTTCCTTTCAAAAATAGAAACAAAATCTCATGTCGTGTTCTTCATCAAGGACTCATACTCCACTAGTATAGCATCTTCCCACTCTAACTAACCCTTAATTTAAGAATATGGATCTCTATAATGATTATTTTTTAAGATAAATGCTTGATAAGGAGCCTTCTAATGTCATTCTATAGAAATAATAGACTAAGCATTTTGTAGAAGTGTCAAAATCCACTTGGGTACTGGAAAAACTAAATAAAAACTAGGTACACTTTACAAAAAAACAATATTAGAAACTAAACTAAAATAAAATTACCACTCACCTCATCATGCAAAGTTAAAGCACACAAAACTAGTATGTCAAGCTCAACAATACCTAAATTTGAAAGTAAAGGTGCTATAGGTGGTGTTTCCCATGAAAGGGTCAAATTTATAGGTGTAGAATTGTCACTAGAATATGAAGAATATTCTCTAATAAGAATAGACCTTGCAAGAATATCTATAGAACCTAATAAATCAATCAAATAAATAGGAGGATCTTCTACAAAAATCTTAAGTATTGGACTATATAGAACCCATGGAATAACCTCACAAAAAAAAACATCTTTTCAAATACAAATTTGATGCCTCTAAGGATCATAGATACAATATGCCATAGAGGTATCTGAATACCCCACAAAGATGTATTTATGACTATTTGGTGCCTCTCTTTCTTAAGATCTTTTATGTGATCCCATGTTGAAGATACAAATATACAAAATCAAGACACATCAAGCTTATCAATTTTCAACCTCTCAATAGGTGTTATACCCTATATAACTCTATTGGAAAGCATGTTGATGATCAATGCTACACAAGTGATGGAATCATCCCAAAATTTATTCTCCATCAATTTTTCATTAATCATACAACATGCCATCTTCATGATTACCCTATTATTCCTCTCAACTACTCCATTTTTCTTAGGGATATAGTGAATAGTCCTCTAGTATGTTATCCCATGAAGAGTCAAAAAATCATGAAATGCATTGCTCATGTACTCATATCTCCTATCTGATATGAGATATATGATTTTCCTATATAGTTGATTTATTTACAAGATCTTCATATGCCATGAATATCTAAAAGACATCATTCTTTATGTGAATAGTATACAACCATCCATCTCTAGAGAAATCGTGAATAAAAAGTACCTTTTTCTAGAAATGGAGGGTGCACTCATAAGTCCATAGCGGTACTATGCATGATATCCAAGGGCTAAGCAGCACATATTGTTGTCCTTTTGGAGATATCTCCTTATAATTATTCCTAAGCATACATCCTCTACATGTGCCACTTAGAGAAAAAATGTAAGTCAAATAGACATCTAATAATAACTCATTTATATCAAGAATTCATAACTAAAATGCCCAAGACCTAAATTCCATCACTTAATATCATCATCTAAATGAACCACCATAGAAAAAATATATTTATTCCAAGAGGAAGAAATAGGAATTTACTTTTCTCTTAACTTATAGATTTATTTTACTCATCTTAATAACTAGAAGCAACTATCTTAAATCCATTGTCTATATCCTTAATTATGTAATAATCAAGCAAGAACTCTACATTTTCATTATATGATTAATATGATAATTAGATAATACATTGGGACCAACACTAGAAACATGAAGTACTTCATCAAAAAAAAAATATCCTATAGTATCCTCTCTATATCCTACTACCTATAAAGACGATTCATCTCTAATCACAACATGATACCTTGAATGTGATTTTTTGTACCCCTAGAGGATATATTTATGCTTTGTAATGTACATTATTGCCCCTAAATGTGCAATACACTCATTAAAATAAGCAAATTATTAATATGTTAAATGAATAATGACATGTGCCTATGAGGTTTCTTGATGGGGGAACCAAAATTGCTCAGCCCAAACTCTCAAAGCTCACATTCATTAAATCTGAATAAGATTACAATCATGGCAGACTCTGCCAGATAAACTACTCTATCCCGAAAGATAGATTCTTTTCTTATCAGTATTACAACATCTTCCGCCTAGGAAGAAAAACAACTACTTCACTAGCCCGTAGGCATGGTTTCTCACACAATCTCTTGGGAATCCTTCCCAATTACAATGTTTATGGACCTCTGTCCAAAGGAGATGTTGATCCCCTAAATCTCAAGTTTGCAGTACTTCACCCTGGAAGGAAATAGCTCAAACAGGTTCAGAATGGCCCTCTTGGCTTCACGTCTGCACTTTGTCTCCATAGTTTCCAACCCTTCTGCTTGCCTTCACTTACCTATTTTATAATATCTGGCGTGATGCTTCATTTCATTTCTCGTGCCTCTTCGTTGGCTTGGCTTTCGAAACGTCTTCCTTTCTGACTCTTGATCTTCGTCTGCTTTCACTACACCTTGGTGCCACGTGCTCGTCCAGTGCTGCCACTGTAGACTCTGTTCGTCTGTCAACCCATGATGATGTTTGGAATACCCGTCGCTCAATAATTTACTCTGTAAAGGCCTTTGTAACTGCCTACCGTTTCTCTTCTTTCGTTTGGTCATGAAAATGCGACATGTCGCGATATCGCGACATTTTTGCTTTACTGCCTTCTTGCCCTCTTCAAGTCACAAAAATGTGACATGTCACGATATCGTGACACCTTTGGCTTCTCCGCATTCCTATCCTCTTTGAGTCATGAAAATACAACATGTCGCGATGTCGCAACACTTTCAGCTCTTCTACCTTCCTGTGCTGTTCGAGTCGCAAAAATGTGACATATCGCGATATCGCGACACTTTCGGCTCCTCTGCCTTCTTGTCCTGTTCGGGTCATGAAAATGTGACATGTTGTGATATCGCGACACCTTCAGCTCCTCTGCATTCTTGCTTTCCTCGAGTCACAAAAATGGGACATGTCACGATATCGCGACATTTTTCTCTCCTGCGCCTTCCTTCGCCTTTTGGTCACGAAAATGCGACATGTCGTGATATCATGACATTTTTCTCTCATGCGCATTCCTTCACCTTTTAGTCATGAAAATGTGACATTTTGTAATATCGTGACATTTTTCCCTCCTACACCTTCCTTCGCCTTTTGGTCGCGAAAATGCGACATGTCGCGATATCACGACATTTTTTATCCTTTACACTTTCCTTCGTCCTTTGGTCACGATAAAGCGACATGTTGCGATAAAGCGACATCTTTCCTTTTTGGTTCCTCTTTCTCCTTTTCAGTCGTGAAATCGTGACATGTCGTGATATCACGACATCTTTCCTTTCTGGTTCCTCTTTCGATCACGATTTCGCGACATGTCGTGAAATCGTGACATTTTTGCTCTACGTCTTCTCTTTCCTCCCTGAGTCACGAAAATGTGACATGTCATGATTTCATGACATTTTTGCTCCATGATTTCTCTCTCCTTCCTGAGTTGCAAAAATGTGACATGTCACGATATCGCGACACTTCTCTCTCTTGCGCCCTCTCTTGGCTTTTGGTCGTGATTCTGCGACCTGTCACGATATCGCGACACTTTTCTCTCTTAAGCCTTCTCTCGGATTTTGGTCGTGATTCTACGACATGTCACAATATCGTGACACTTTTTCTACTTGAGCCTTCTCTCGGCTTTTGGTCACAATTATGCGACATGTCGCGATATCGTGACACTTTTCTCTCTTGAGCCCTCTCTCGGCTTTTGGTCGCGATTCTGCAACATGTCACGATATCGTGACACTTTTTCTACTTGAGCCTTCTCTCGGCTTTTGGTCATGATTCTGTGACATGTCGCGATATCGTGACACTTTTTCTACTTGAGCCTTCTCTTGGCTTTTGGTTGTGATTCTACGACATGTCACAATATCGCGACACTTTTCTTCTTTGCCAACACAATGCAGGAGCATCCAACAAAAGGTAAAATATAGCAAAGTAGAGAAAGTGTTGCGATATCGTGACACTTTTCTTCTTTGCCAACATGTTGCGATATTGCAACACTTTTTCTACTTTGTTGTATTTTGCCTTTTGTTGGATGCTCCTGCATCAGACAACCGGGGTGGATGGAGAAGTGACCTTCACTTCTATACTATTTTGTCCCCTTCTTTTTAACTGGGCCTATACAAGCTCTCCAAGCTTCAACAAAATCTGCATCTGCAGGGTACAAACCCTTAAGTTCTTCAGATCCCACAACTTCCACTCTCATTGTTGTCAGAAAACTCTGTTCATCTATCTCCTTCAATGGCTTCAACTTGTGGCGCACTCCACCTTTCGTTAGAGAGTAAGTATTCGCATACCCATCATGTACCGCACATCTTTCAAATTGCCATGGCCTCCCCAGCAATAAATGGCAAGTATCCATAGGCAAAACATCACACAAAAACTCATCTTGATAAGTTCCAATATGAAATTCAACCAAACACTGCTCACTGACTAATACTCTATGATATTTTTGCAACCACACAATCCGATATGGATGCGGGTGTGCCCTCTTCTCCAATTTCAACTTAGCAACCATTTCTATTGAAACCAAATTATCTGTGCTACCATTATCGATGATAACATTATAGACTTTACCTGAACATTTGCACCTTGTGCGTAACAGGCTCTTCTTCTGGTCTGGTCCTTTCTCTTCACCCAACAAGGTTCTCCTTGTGACCATAGCTTCTCTTCTCTCTCTTCTCACAAATCTTAACCACCGATCCTGGTGTAAATTGCCTCACATCTGGCGATCTGTTACACACTCAGGCACTCCCACTCTTCCATAGATCCTGGTGCAAACTGCCTCACTTTCGATGATCTGTTTACATGCTCAGGAACTCCCACTCTGATACCACTTGATGGGGGAACCAAAATTGCTTAGCCCAAACTCTCATAGCTCACATTCATTAAATTTGAATAATATTACAATCATGGCAGACTCTGCCAAATAAACTACTCTATCCCAAAATATAGATTCTTTTCTTATCAATATTATAGCATCTTTCGCCCAGAAAGAAAAACAACTACTTCACTAGCCTGTAGGCGTGGTTTCTCACACAATATCTTGGGAATCCTTCCCAATTACAATGTTTATGGACCTCTATCCAAAGGAGATGTTGATCCCCTAAATCTCAAGTTTGCAGTACTTCACCCTGGAAGGAAACAGCTCAAACAAGTTCAGAATGGCCCTCTTGGCTTCACGTCTGCACTCTGTCTCCATAGTTTCCAACCCTTCTACTTGCCTTCGCTTCCCTATTTTATAATCTCTGGCATGACGCTCTGTTTCCATTTTTTGATCCTTCGTTTCATTTCTCGTGCCTCTTCGTTGGCTTGGCTTTCAAAATGTCTTCCTTTTTTACTCTTGATCTTCATCTGCTTTCACTGCACCTTGGTGCCACGTGCTCATCCAGTGCTGCCACTGTAGACTCTGTCTGCCTGTCAACCCATGATGATGTTCGGAATACCCGTCGCTCGATAATTTACTCTGTAACGACCTCTATAACCGCCTGTCATTTCTCTTCTTTTGTTTGGTCATGAAAATGTGACATGTCACGATATCACAACATTTTTGCTTTACTGCCTTCTTGCCCTCTTCAAGTCATGAAAATGTGACATGTCATGATATCGCGACACCTTTGGCTTCTCCACCTTCCTGTCCTCTTTGAGTCATGAAAATGCGACATGTCACGATGTCGCGACACTTTCGGCTCTTCTGCCTTCCTGTCCTGTTCGAGTCGCGAAAATGTGACATGTCATGATATCGTGACACTTTCGACTCCTCTGCCTTCCTATCCTATTCGGGTCACGAAAATGCGACATGTCGCGATATCGCAACACCTTCAGCTCCTCTACCTTCCTACTTTCCTCGAGTCATGAAAATGCGACATGTCGCGATTTCATGACATTTTTCTCTCCTGCGCCTTCCTTCGCATTTTGGTCGTGAAAATGCGACATGTCATGATATCACGACATTTTTCTCTCCTGCACCTTCCTTCGCCTTTTGGTCGCGAAAATGCGACATGTCGCGACATTTTTCCCTCCTATGCCTTCCTTCGCCTTTTGGTCACGAAAATGCGACATGTCGCGATATCGTGACATTTTTTCTCCTTTGCACTTTCCTTCGTCCTTTGGTCACGATAATGCGACATGTCGCGATATCGTGACATTTTTTCTCCTTTGCGCTTTCCTTCGTCCTTTGGTCGTGATAATGCGACATGTCGCGATATCGCGACATCTTTCCTTTTCGGTTCCTCTTTCTCCTTTTCGGTCACGAAATCGTGACATGTCGCGATATCGCGACATCTTTCCTTTCTCGGTTCCTCTTTCGGTCGCAATTTTGCAACATGTCGTGAAATCATGACATTTTTGCTCTGTGTCTTCTCTTTCCTCCCTGAGTCACGAAAATGCGACATGTCACAATTTCACAACATTTTTGCTCCATGCTTTCTCTCTCCTTCCTGAGTCGCAAAAATGCGACATGTCTTGATATCGCGACACTTCTCTCTCTTGCGTCCTCTCTCGGATTTTGGTCGCGATTCTGCAACATGTCGCGATATCGCGACACTTTTTCTACTTGAGCCTTCTCTCGGCTTTTGGTCGTGATTTTGCGACATGTCGCGATATCGCGACACTTTTTCTACTTGAGCCTTCTCTCGGCTTTTGGTCATGATTCTGCAACATGTCACGATATCATGACACGTTTCTCTCTTGAGCCCTCTCTCGGCTTTTGGTCGCAATTCTGCAACATGTCATGATATCGTGACACTTTTCTCTCTTAAGCCTTCTCTCGGCTTTTGGTCACGATTCTACGACATGTCGCAATATCGCGACACTTTTTCTACTTGAGCCTTCTCTTGGATTTTGGTCGCGATTCTGCGACATGTCACGATATTGTGACACTTTTCTTCTTTGCCAACATGTCGTGATATCGCGAAACTTTTTCTACTTTGTTGTATTTTGCCTTTCGTTGGATGCTCCTGCATCATTTCTCCTTCAAAACTATCCTCATTCTAGGCATAGAATAAAACAACATCAACACCCCCTTTTTCACTACTTACTCAAGCTTTTTTATGGGAATCTAGTAAATCTCTACTTTGTGTCCTTTCTTCTTACAATACTTACATGTTGGACTTTTTAATGATTTATTATGATTATTTTCATTCTGTATTGGCTTCTTATCGTTTTGAGCATTGACAACCACTTCTTTTAGATAGGTCTTTGTCTTCTAGCTTGATGATGAAGTATGCACTTAAATAAATTATCAATTGGTGATGTAGGAGAATCAAGAAAATAAACACAAATTATTTAAAATAGAATCACAACTACCTAATTTTTTTTAAATACTTTTGAAGAAAATATTGAGCAATTTAAAATTCTTATCTTTGTCTATAACTTCTAAAACTTCTTCTGCTAACTTTGGAATTCCTCTAGCAAACCAAGTATCATATTGCAGTTTCTTGAATTGATTAATGTAATCCTAAATGGTATCAAAATATTTTACAGAAATAGTGACAAGATCATTCTTCCACCTACTAATTTGTGTAAAATCAATACAATCACACTATCCCTAAAATTTACCAAGCACTTTCTTGGGGTCCATGGTGCTACTTACATGTGTCCTAGATCTTGTCAACATGAAGAGATATTACACGAAGAGCCTCATCCTTCTTGTCCCTATAGATATGCTTCCTCTCTTCAAAATCAGTAGTAGGATTTTCCTTATTCATATTTTTGAGTAACCCCTTACTCTGGAGCAAAGCTTCAATATTAATTTTCCAAGTAGTATAGATTGGACCATTCAATAAGGACACATTATAATTCATAACTACCCTACCACATTACAAAATCCTACTTGTAGTTGTGAATAGAAACAACACCACCAATATAAAGATCTTAAAAAAAATTATGATTTGAAAAAAAAGAAGCTCAAAATACTTTTGTATGTAAAAGTTATTTCTCTTCAAAGTTTGTCCTAGAAATTATACAAAATACCTTCAAAATTTTTGAAATTTAAAAAAAAAAATCAATACCTATAGTGAATGGGGAGGTTGCTACATGAGTGGTTGAGTGTATGCCAAGTATGTATTGACTAGAAAATATATCGAAGAATGAGATGATGCCACTTGTCATGATTTGAAATATAGCATTGTCAACTTTGTATTGATTGTGCATGTCATTGAGCATAGTGTAAGCAAACTAGATTATGCTATTTATCATACTTTAATTCGATCTATAATATGTAAACCATTTTGTGACTTATCATGTTCTAATTTACTTTAAAATATATGTTTTTCTAAGTTTATTATTGACTATACAACTATATAGTTACTATGTTCCATCAATTGGTAGAATATGATTAGTCAAACCTATAATTTTACCTACCATGTGATGATCTACTTTCTACATTAGATAATATGTCTTCCATGGACTACCACATCATCCACCATGTTGTATTCCACATCAGTTGTATGGATTGCCACATCACCTACCCTATTAGCCACCACATAATCTACATAAATTATCATGTTAGTTGTATGGAATACCATATCATTGGGTGTTGTGTTAGCACTATCAAGCAAAAAATTTGTGATATCATCAAATGCCATGTTATCAAATTCACTTAATTTATCAAGGTATATGTTGATATCATGTGTTGTCATAAAAAAAATTGGCAAGGGAGGTTCAAACCACTATTCTCCATGGCTCCAAACCTTATAATATCCTCCACTTACAACAAGGTCAAAGGTGCCTCTAATATTATAAGGCACTTGTCTTTTTTAAAATTTTCCCAATTCTATAAAGGGCCCTCCACCATAGTGTGCATGTAACGTTGATGCTCATCATGATGGTGCATGCATGATACTATTTTATCACTTATTCTAGGAAATATTCCTTCATTTAGAATTTAAATTTGTTACCTTTGGAGGGAAAAGAGTGAATTTTCAATTCAAAAAATAGTACTTGCAATCAAAATGAGAAAAAATGTTGAACTAGGAACCCCTCATATTTTGCAAAGAATCTAAAAACACTGATAATTTATTCATATGTGTCATTATTTTCCCAACACAACCAATTAGGATATCCTCTCATGCCTATGCAATAAAAAGGTTATTGGATCATTTTAACTTTGTCAAGTGACTCGGAGGTCTTGTCCATGTGCAAAATCCTATCAATGACTTCTCTAGTACTAGGGTATCAAAAATTTATTGATCAAGTAGTCCATCCTCCCATCTATGTTGCTACTAGACACAAAATTTCAAAATAAAAAAGAAAATAGTTTTTTTGAACAAAAATATGTAGATGATAAATAAACTTTTTAAAAAATCTTGAGAATCTCAATCCTAAAAATAGGGAGTCCATTTGGTCAAAAGTCAAAAAATCAAATGAATTGATCTTTAGCCAGTATAAATTTTTAGTAATCAATTGAAACCAAGAGCATTTAGCAAGTATAGATTTTTAGTAATCATTTGATATTTTTCCAATTTGCATTTATGTATTCAATCAACTAAAAAGTGTTAAATTATTGGTATAATCTACCAAAGTCAAGGGTACCTTTGATATATCTAAGAATATTTTTTGTAGCATGTCAACGCTCTCTTCAAGGATTTGAAATGAAAATAGGTAAATAACTCATTATAAAACATAAATATAGTCTAATGGTTGTAACATAAATCAAGTTTCCACCAATTTTTGATATACTAATTCATTAAATTAAAATAGACTAACAAATATATCCCAACTTTCATAGGTGTAGATATCATATTACAATCTATCATCCAAAACATTTCCAAAAGTGATTTGGCATAATTATTTTGTGAGGTAAAAATAATATAATCAAGTTGCAAAAATTCTATACCTAGCTAATAATGAAGGATCCCTAAATCTATCATATCAAAATCTATATATAAATCATATTTTTCTTATTAAATTAGGTGGGCTTCACTACCAATAATAACAAGGTTGTCGACATATACAATGAGAATGACAGGTCATTCTTTAGATATTAGGACTAGAAAATCTTTGGTTGAATCTTGAATCTATAAGATATTGATCAATTTAAAATATTGGGTTGGAGGAACTTGCTTAAGTTTGTAAAGGAAATTAATCAATATGTAAACTAGATGTTCTTTTTCTAGTAACTAAAACCCTTGTGGTTACACCATGTAGACCTCCTCTTCTAATTTTCCATTCAAGAAAGCACTTTTAGCATCCATTTGATATACCTACTACCCAAATTGTGATGTAATAAAAATAACTAAGAGAAATACCACCATATTTATAGTTGGATAAAATGTCTCTCCATAATCTATACCTTCCTAATGCATTTCCTTTAGCAACAAAATGGGTTTTAAATTTATCAATTGATCCAATTGAATTATAAGCTTGTGAACCCATTTATAACCAATGGGTTTTTTTCCATGGGGTAATTCACATAGTTTCTATATTTTATTCTTCATAAAAGAGAAAAATTATGCCTTCATAGTAGCTTCCTAATATAGTTTACCTCTATTCTCTTTATATCTACTACATTCAAAAATTTGTGAAACCAAATTAAAAATTTGCCTACTCATTCTCTTGTCTAGGATCTTTTCCAGATTTCTTGACTATTGCTTTCTCACCCTCTTTGACATGTTTCATTATCTATGTATACCATTTTTATTATTGACAAGGCTCTTTTTTTTGGTGAACTTCACTTGGGGGTACCTCTATAAAGGTCTATTCTACAAGGTCATCCCAAAGTGGATTTTCAACACACGAATGTGGTTGAGTCTTCACATCTTTCTTTTCATGATTAATCTATGATGTATCTAAATACAAATGGACTTCACTTCTTATTGTAGTACCATCAACAATTCTGAAACATACAAAAATCTTAACGGATTACCATGATCTAAGAAGAAAATATTCTTCTCATATACAATAACTTCTCTACTAGTTATAATATTTTTAATAGAGATATCGAGCAATTTGTATGCCTTGGATTCTTACTATAGCAAAAAAAACTTACAGATTTTACTTTTTGCATATAAGCATATTTATTTCCTCTTTAGAAATTAATACAAAAGCACCAAAATAAAAATACGAAATTATCTATCCGCTCATGTAGAGGAGTTGGAGAGCAAGTGGGTAATTAAAACTCTCCAATTGAAATCGATAGGTCCAGGTTCAAATCTCTTCCCTCACATGTTATGGATATGCTATGTAATGGTTATATCATGAAAACATAATAAATATTTACCCCCTTTAAAAAAAATACGAAAATAACTAATTGAAGGTTTTCTTTGACACCATGCTTCTTGAGGGGTAACACTTTGTAGAGCTTTACATAGATACCTATTGAGAATGAAGACAATAATTTTTATTTATACCCAATAAAAATATGATATATTTCAGTTATGCACCATGCATCTAGTCATCTTCATGAATATTTGTTTCTCATATCTACTACCTCATTTTATTGCAAAGTCTAAAGAGTTGTATTTTTCCTATGTATGCCCTCATGCTTCTAGAAATCTTGATATTATTTTGAGGTAAAATCACCTATATTATAAGACATTATATGACCTCAAGACCCTAATTTTCTTTTCATATTTTTCTCTACAAGGACTTTGAAAGTTTAAAAGTATGAAAAATATTCATACTTATATTTGAGAAAGCATAACCACAATTTTCTCAAATAATCATCAATAACGAGTAAAAAAATTGCAACACAAATTGAACATGTATTTATTGGACCACACAAATCAATATGTGCTAAATCAAAACACCTTGTGCATGCCAATACTTACCCATATCAAATGATTGATGACTATTTACAAAGTTAGAATATGTTCCTACTTCTAAATGGATGACAGTCTATAAACCATGTTAGTGAGAACTGACAGCTACTTATTATTTAGATGACCAAACCTCTTATGCCAAAAAATAAAACTATTATCTTCAAATGCCAAGGAAAATAAATTAGAATACTTAGAATCAACTAACTTGTATAGTCCTTTCTCACATATCTTGTTCTCATAAATCTTGAGAGTAATAAGCTTATTTTTATTCACATGCATCACCTTACATCTATTTTTACGAAAGTGCACAAGAAGTTGAGAACTCCTAGTGATTTCACTAAAGGATAGAAGGTTTTTGTTCCTATTTGGAACATATCAAATATTATTGAAGGTGTATGTAACATTGTTGTTAAATTTTATATTAACATCACCACACACTTTAAGAAACTATGATCTACCATCATCAATTAAAATAGACTTGTTCTTACTTGGATATTTAATGAAATTAACATATTATTCTTTGAAACATGTATAATTTTTGAATGCCCCATAGTCATAATAGCACTCAATATATTGAAAAATGTAATTTAAAATTTTATAGAATCAATCTCCTTTTCATGATCTTCTATTTTGATAGCATTTTCATAGTTTGTTCCTAGTTGAATTTGTTTATTCTTCTACTTACTACAATAATATTTAAAATGACCAGGTTTCCTTCAGTAAAAATAAATAATGGATAAATTTATATTAGAAGTTTAACTTTACTTGTGATCAAATGATGATGGCTTAGTATTTTGATTGTGTTTATATTTTCATTTAGCATTAAATACACTTTCTATACTTTCTAAGGTTGATACTCCCATTTGTGAGTGTCTCCTCTCTTTCTATATAAGTAAGGAAGATATTTTTTTTAAATGAAGAGTTTGAGTTTCAACAAGCAAATGTAGAGACTCAACAAAAGACTCATAAGATAGAGGTATACCTTACAAAATAATGCTAATTATGTATTCATCATTGACTATATTTTGAATTATAGTTAATCAATCTTGTAGATTTTTTAGATACATGAGATACATAGAAATTGAACCTCCTTCCAACAGCTATGAAGAACAAAAACTATTATTTACAAACAAAGCATGCATGGCTTCAAATATTTGATACTTGTTTTAGAACTTTATCTATAATATTGCATCATCATTCTCATTATGAATTTTAGGAATCGATCACCTACAATACATAATTTATGAAGCATAAAAGCTTCTCTATATCACTTGTTTAATCCATCAACATATTATTTTAGTCTAATTTCTTACTTAAGAACTATATTTACCAAATCTCAATACTCTCAAATTCTAACTTATGGTTCCACACAATATAATTTATCCCAGATAGTTTCTATGAATTTAGAAGAATTAGAGTCTAAATATTTATCATTCTTATATTAATGACAACACAAACTAGAAAATACATAATATCAAATTCTAAACAAGCATAAAAAAACTAGAATTAAAGCAATGAATGTCAAACATTGCACTTTGCTCCACCCAAAATTAAAACTTGGAAAAACTTTGCCCAAGCTGAAAATATGAGCAACCTTCAACTAGTGATTTTTCTAAGCTAGAAAAGTGAATAACCTTCAACTAGTAATTTTTCCAAGCTAGATATATGGGCAAAATCCAAGCTACACTTTACAATAGCCTAGTTGAAATCTAACTGTCACAAGTGATAACTTTATCAAGCGAGGAGAAAATCATCAAATACCAACTATCAAACACCATATGCCATTTATAAAATCTAATATATATAAACACAACATAGGAGAGAACCTTTGTTGGCAATGCAACAACACTAAAATTGTCTATGGAATAACAATCTACAGAGGCATTGACTACCAAAGACAAAATATATGACTTGTATGAAATGAACAATGTGAGACAAGCTCCTCTTTTCTCTCTTCTTTTGGGTTGATAACATAAAAGAATCTAACATAGTTTACTCTATTTTTGAGCTCTAATTTATAATTATTTACAATTTGATAATTGATTGATGTTGATAAAACTAGATCTTGGAAATCCTAACAAATTATCTCTACAAATCCTAATAGGTTATCTCCAAAAAAACCTAACAAGTTATCTCTAAAACCTTGTTCTAATAAAAATCTATAACATAATTATTAACAGACAATGTTCTAACAATGAAGAAATCAAGAATGGACTATTAATAAATAACTAAGAATAGTTTTTCAATATAAATTTTGTCTTAAAATATATAAAAAATATTAAATTTAATTATATATAAAGTTATCAAATGACAATAGTTCAAGTGGTTAGATTCTTTCATATTCAAGGAGGAGACACAGCCTCAAATCTTATCAAATAATACATAGATAATATCCAAGTTGTCGTAACACAATTATACAATGATTATGTAATATAGGAAATTTTGTTTCAATCTTATATAACTAATTAAAAAATTATATATATAAAATTCACTAAGCATCACTTTTCCAATTCCATTAACCAAAATATCACGGCAAGTACTGACAACCAAAAAACCAACTAATAGTTAGACAAAATTACACAAAATTACTTTATAAAACTCACGACAAACACTATCAACTAACCAACAAAATAATTATATATATTTAATTTGTTACTTTATCAACAAAGTATACATTTAAAAATCAATTTTATATAGATGTAAGTATCCATTTTTGAGCTCCCGTTAGCGCTGCACATCAAGTTTGATTGAGTGTGCTTACCACACCCTAATAACACAACATAATGCATAAGATACATTAATGCTATATCATATGCATCTATAATTGATTTTTCAATATACATTTTTATTTTTCAATAGGCTTTCAAGATTTGTTGCTATGAAGCAAACTCCATCAATATCAAACTTATGGCAGAATCTTTGAAAATTTCTCTTAATCATTTTCTAATACAATCATCCCGTCTTCATGTTATTATAATTTAAATATCTCAAAGAAAACCATAGATGTCAAGCTTAGCATGTTACTCAACCAATATAATAATTACTCATCTAATTCAATATTTAAACATTCATAATTTATTGCCGTCAACCTTATTTTTCAAACTTACATGATGTTAATCTTTCTGTTATCCTCGTCGGTGGTGTTGTATGCTGTCAAGCTTCCATTGTCTCTTTCCATACAAATCCTCCAAATAAAGGCCAGACACCTCCTTCTCAAATTAGTATAAATTTGGCACAGAAATAACGGAGAAGAAGACAAATGTTAGGAAGCCATTGTTACAATCTAAGAATAGAAACATGCACCGCCCTATTTAAAATTCTTCCATACTTGTCGAGCTTGACCTTAATGCAAATTTTTAATCCTTAATCCATCCCATCTCTGCACATGAAATATAACCACCTCCTTCTTTCCGCGTAGATGGCGCTGCAAAAAGGTATTAACTTCTCACACATCCGTGGAAGAAAATTATAAAAGCAATCATCAATCTTCCGCGTTGAGGACTCTGTAACAGAGATCACAGCCTTACACGTACCAAGTATTGACTTAGTAAGGTTTTGATTTATTATGGGCACTATGGAAAAGGAGGACGACTATCTGGAAGCAACTTTAACAGTTGGTTCCTGTTTAGGCTATTGAAGTGGTATGGTTTTAAGTTTTTTCAAAAAAATATATATAAATATAAATCATGATGGAATATTTGTGGGTAACAAAAGACATGCGGTCTCATAATATCAAAATAGCTAAGTGGTATCAATTAGCTCAGTTTGCCCTTTCACCTTTTATGTGTTGTTAGTACTATGATGTAAAAATATTTTTCTTAAAATTTAATATTAAATACAAATAATTTTTTAAATTTTAATATTTTATAAGTATGAAATTGATTTGTCTAATGAGGATAGAAATGAAGAGTTTCAAATTATAAGTTACAATTTTCACTTTTATAAATAAACGTTAAAATTTTGGTTTACTAAATTTAGGGTAAGTGGTGAGAAGCTAGAAGTTATTACATTGTAAATAAGGATTTCAATAACATGAGTGAACCTTAAAGTTTAAGTCAATGGAGTTAAGCTCAAGTGGTTGAGATGGGTTATCTTCTATGGAGAAGGAGTGTGTTTGAAAGTCTCTATAGGTATAGATGCCATCTATGTATGAGTAGTGGGTGTTTGGCTATCAAGTCAGTTATCTTAGCCTTATTATAAACAAAATTAATATAACTTATTATAATCTCATTGGCTTTAGGGCTTAATCCCATTGGATTTGGTGCAATTTATGGGGAGAGAGAAGCTTCACATTATAATGTAAGGTTTCAATCCTATAGGTAAACCTTAACATTTAACCTAACCTAAGCAATTATGAGTAAAATGTGGGATGTAAAACTATTCACATCATATACAATTTGGATTATCCTTAACATTTTTCATAAAGCTAATATTGAGAGGTAACATGTGTTGTCTTTCACAAAGAAAGGTTAAGTTCAAGTTGAAGGCAAGCATGAAGATTCTATGTATTTAAGTGATGGGTAGTTGACCCCCAAGTGAGTTGTCTTAGCCTTATTATGAATTAAAATTTGTGGTAGCCCATTTAAAAAGAGTATAAAATTGATTAACATTTTAAGATCTCTATCTACTCTCATTGTCAATATTATTACAAGTGAACTAGTTACATAAATGGGATTATATAGATAACCCAATATCAAATCTAGCTAACTCTAAGGATATCCAATCAAATATAATTAATGCAATTAGTTATCGATAATAATAAATTTTTTGTAAAATTATATCTTATAAAACCAATGATCAAATGCTAATTAAAATGTCTATTGAGAATCAAGTCTTCAAATTTGACTTATACCAACTCCCTTATCTTTATTAGGATAATATGGATACTTCACAATAAAGTAAATTAAAGTAGTTTTTAATGTCCATGAGGCCATAGTTTATATAGGACAATGTGATTATCCAAGTGTTTATCCACCCATACCAGAGTATGTTGTACATCCCTACTCCCTTTCGGATTTGAACCTTGGACCTCTTATTCAGAGTTGTAAATTCTTAACTACTAGGCCACTTGAGTTGTACTTGGCATAGTTGAAGATAGTTAATTCTCAACATTACTTTTAATTAGCATTTGATCAACAGTTTTGCTATAAGGTGTATCTTTCTACACGGTCTTTAATTAATAAGTATATCAAAATTTAATGCTTGTTGCCAAGTCAATTAAACCATATCCAACTTGCCCTTTTATAAAAAATATTCTTCATTTTCTTTTCTACTAACTATATTCTCCATCTTCCTCAAATTGGTATACTTCCACAATCAAATCCTTGACATTATTTTCATTAAGAGATAAAATAATACTAGGTGAATTGCCTTTCAAAAATTGAATTTCATAAATATGCTCATAAAATTGAATTTCAACACCTAAACTATTATTCATTTCCTTTTCTATAAATATGTTCACATTTCCAAGAGATTACCTTCAAAATAACAATAATGATATTTTGTGATTCCCCCTCTATTGAAATATATTTTCATCCTTTTTTAATCAGAATTTTTATCCATGTAAGAAGTACTCTAGCCTTTGCATAGTTGCTAGTTAAATTTCCATATGATTATGAGTAAGTGAGGAGATTTTTTCCTTTATTATTTTTTAGAACAACACGTCCACTAGTTTTTCCTATATTTCCTTTGGAAGAGCTATGAAATTAATTTCGAATAAACTCAATTTCTAGATATTTTCATTTTACCATAAATCAAGGTAAATTCTTTGTGTTAGCTATATTGTCATAGATGAACCTTCCATGTATATTTAAATCCTATAACTAAAAGGCTAGCAACTCTTTTTATACACTTGATACTTCCCATAAAGAGTACCATACCTATAAACATTCTACAAGGGAGGCAATAATAAAGTTCCAAACTTGATATGATTTTGAGATTTGTTTTTAAAAATCTATTACTCCTTTCAAGCCATAAATTCTAAAAACTAATGACAGGATCAATCCTCCATATAGTATATAATTCTTTTTCTTTGAAATAACTAATCCAACATTTCATCAACTCTTTCAATTTTCATGGAGCTACCCAATATATTCTCATATTTTAAACAAAACAACCCCACATTGTGTACATAAAGGAATAATGAATTAAATGGTCCAATATCTCTAGCTCTTTCTCACACAAGTCACATTTGAAAATTCCATGATATCTTCTTCTTTGTAGACTCTTTCCTATGAGATTCTTACTTTAGATTATTGTTGGCATTTTCGCCACACTAATTTTTTTAAATTCATCCAAACATGAAATGCATCCAGTGGTGAAAGAAAATTGGATGAAATGATATTTAGATATTTTTTTGTTGTAGATCCTTTCTCAAGATTTCCAACGATATATTACAATAGACAATCGGGTCAACGGATCAAAAGTTATGACTCTGGGAAGCTGCATCACCAAAAATCAATTTTGGCAATTTTTTCAGAGAAAAACATTTTTGGCACTTTTTCCGAAGAAAATCATTTTGGCACTTTTTCCAGAGAAAATCATTTTCGGGGAGAAAATCATTTTCAAGTAGTTTCTTCAGCAAAATTGATTTTCAGTAGTTTCTTCAGCGAAATTGATTTTCGACAGTTTCTCCAGTGAAATTGATTTTTAGGCAGTTTCTCTAGCGAAATTGATTTTCGGTAGTTTCTCCAGCAAAATCAATTTACTCCAACAAAATTGATTTTTAGGTAGTTTCTCCAGCGAAATCAATTTACTCCATTTTCTCTAGGTAAAATCATGGTCAAAGGCACTCTAAGTGAAGATCAGTATGGAGGGAATTTCAAGGTCGATGAATTTAATTATTAGGGCAAAGGAGTTAATGTTTTCATAATTATTGCTGATGAAGATCAGATTCAATAGATAGCCAGGGATTTGCTAAAATTAAATGTTGTTCGCTTCGCCCTTGACTCTAGTATGATCCTATTGATTTCGAGGTGTCGTCCATTGTGGTGGATGCTCATTTTCGAGGCATCACCCATGAAGGTGAAAATTCTACCGATGATTCTTGTTGAGTCCCAATATGCTACCAGTTGTAAATACTCACTAATTTTCGAGGTGTCATTTGATTGGTTCATTGTTTCTACCGAGAAAGAAAATACTACCACCATTTCACCGATTTGCCACTATTGCCACCATTTTATTTAATGCTTGTTAAATTTTAGGGGTGAAATCCTCTATAAATACTATAAAACTTGATAAGTTTAAAGGATGGAAATTTTTCTATAAAACTCTTCGAGTTCAAACTTCTACCTTAATTGAAAGATGCTTTCTAGTTCCTGGATTAGTTGTGTATATGATGATTTTTTGCCTATCATTTCGGTTATATTGGTGCCTTTGTTAAATGGATTGAATCCTGCATTTGAATTTAATTACCAATGAAGAAGTGAATGTTGAAATTTTAATTGGAAGTCATATTTACAGTTTGTGATTGATTTATGTGTTGTTCTTTCTGTTAAATGTTGGTTAAAACTTAACTAGATTTTTTAGTTGTTAGTTCATCCCCGCATTACCTCTTCAGCTTACATCCACATTTCTCATCTCTTTTAGTTATTTCTTGTTTCTTTCTATTATTTTTCATTCCTTTTCATTAATTTATTTTCCTAAACTCCATACCAATATTATATTAGTACGTGAACCAACTCTCTCTAGAGATTGGTTTGAAGGATATTTCTTTCCTTCCAGTATTTTAATTTTGGTCGAGTCTAGGGTGCACATACATTTTATCCTTAGGTAGATTCTTGACCAACAATTTTTGGTACACCCAATGGGACAAACAGTCTTTGTGTTTTAAGGGAGCCCAAGTTTGGTGAATCTTTAGCTTACCTTCATCTAGAAAAATCACCTAGTGACTCTGTTGAGTTGAAGATCCGGATCTCATGACCGGTGGATGCATTTTGTGCTGAAAGAAGACACCTTGGAGGACCCAAGGTTTGGTGAGCATCCTTGACCTCACAAGTGAAGAAAAGAATGTTTGTTTGGTGACTTCAACTCAAAGATAAGGATCGTGATATCTGAGGACCAATGTTATAATGGCACATGTATGCTATCCTATTTAGAATGATCGTGGCCCTCTAAATCTCCAAAGTCAGCATGAGATTCCCAAAAGTGCCCTAAAGACCCTGATGAAATACAATAGCACTAAGGGAATGGTCTAAGAGCACCTTGAAGATGTTGCTGCTCTAGCGACCCTCTATGGTATAGCCCATGAAGATGTCATGATCATACTTTTGGTCCTATCTCTAGAATGAATGACACTATAGTGGTACAAAATACTTGGGTGTAATAGTATCTACTCATGGGCAGATTTAGCGGGAGCACTCATCAACACATTTGATGGTTCTTGGGATCCCTTTCAACTCCTGATGCAACTATCCACTATCACAAGGGCACCTCTAGAGTATATCACATACTTTAATATTCAATTTTTGAGAATTTGGAGAAGAATTCTAGAGGAAATCTAGCCATCACCTGCCCAGGCCCACCTCTACTATGTTCGAGCTTTCCACCCAAACATAAGCCTCCTTCTACTGTAATCTAGGGAACAAATATTCCCTCAAGTCTTTCAGGATGTAGTACAAGTAGAGTGGATCCTTCTTCAAGAAAGAAAATTATAGTGGAAAGAACCTACTTCCCCATCACTTCTGTTGATGGTTGTTATCCCCATCCATCTCACACAGTACCCACCATCATGGTCATCACAAACTGTGTAGAATTTTAGAATACAACCATTCAGAACGCAAGGGGTAGATATCTCCCAATATTGGCAGAAGGAATATACAAGTATTACCCTAGTAATGAACAATATGGTAGCTTGCAACTTTCTTCAGGAGAAGGACTAGGAAGAAGAGAAGAGTCTAACAATAAGCTCTGAGTGCAAAGAGAGCATAATTTTATACCCTTTTTGTATCCCTGAGCATAGCACACAAGTACTCGATCAAGACCCAATAAGCATACCTCATCAAGAGGTTGGTCCTAAGGAGATCCTGATAGTAGGGCTATCACCAAAAAAATCTTGCTATCACATCAAGGAGTCAGAGGAGCACGTACCCAAAACTCGCAACTAGTGGACTCTCAAAAGTGATGATATTGGGGCTAGCCATCACCACAACCGATACTCGAATAAGGCTCCCATATGGTAAATATCTTCGCCATATTATTCATTAATTGTATGAGTATTGGCATGCATGATAACCTACCACATTGCATCTTGTTCGCAACTTGGCAAACTTTGGGAAGAGGCCAACCGAACTTCAAAGATTGACTAAAGTACAATCAGATCTAGTTCGGACACTACAGATTCATTGGGTAGGTTTCCAACACCAATTTTATGGTGGTGGTATGTCAATCATGTTGCAAACTTGTGTGTAAATAATGTAAATAGGTCGACTTATAAATAAGGTTGGAGAGCACAAAGTGGTGTGATTTGGCATCATCATATCTGGGCAACTCAAAGTGGAAGGTACTTTTTTTTATTGCATTTTATTCTATATATATTTTTTGTGACTTTGTTTCCCAATGGATAAATACCGTAGGGTCGATTTGCATTTAGACAAGCTAAATACCCTACGAGCCACCAAAAGTGTTGGTATTTTCACCACACTAAAAAAAAAATTAAATTCATCCAGAAATGAAATGCATCCAATGGTGAGAGAAAAATTGGATGAAATGATCTTTAGATATTTTTACATTGTATATCCTTTCTCAAGCTTTCCAACGATATATTACAATAGACAATCGGGTCAACGGATCAAAAGTTATGGCTCCGGGAAGCTGTACCACCAAAAATCAATTTTGGCAATTTTTTTGGAGAAAATCATTTTTGGCACCTTTTTCAGAGAAAATCATTTTTGGCACTTTTTCTGGAGAAAAACATTTTCGGTAGTTTTTTTGGAGAAAAACATTTTTGACACTTTTTTCTGGAGAAAATCATTTTTGGCACTTTTTTCGAAGAAAATCATTTTCAAGAAGAAAATCATTTTCAAGTAGTTTCTTCAGCGAAATTGATTTTTTGGTAGTTTCTTCAGCGAAATTGATTTTCGGTATTTTCTTCAGCGAAATTGATTTTCAGCAATTTCTTCAGCGAAATTGTTTTTCGGCAGTTTCTCCAGCGAAATTGTTTTTTGGCAGTTTCTCCAGCAAAATTGGTTTTCAGACAGTTTCTCCAGCAAAATCAATTTACTCCATTTTCTCCAGGTAAAATTGTGGTAAAAGGTGCTCTGAGTGAAGATCAGTATGGAGGGAATTTCAAGGTTGAAAAATTTAATTATTGGGGCAAAGGAGTTAATGTTTTCATAATTATTGTTGATGAAGATCAGATTCAATAGATAGCCAGGGATTTACTAAAATTAAATGTTGTTCACTTCACCCTTGACTCTAGTATGATCTTGTTGATTCTGAGGCACCATCCATTGTGGTGGATGCTCATTTTCGAGGCACCACCCATGAAGGTGAAAATTCTACCGATGATTCTTGTTGAGTCCCAATATGCTACCAATTGTAAATTCTCACTGATTTTCGAGGCACCATTTGATTGGTTCGTTGCTGCTGTTGAGAAAGAAAATGTTGTTGACCATGTTACAGACTTGCCACCATTGCCACCATTTTATTTAATGCTTATTAAATTTTAGGGGTGAAATCCTCTATAAATACTATAAAACTTGATAAGTTTAAAGGATGGACATTTTGTTGTAAAACTCTTCAAGTTTAAACTTTTGCCTCAATTGAAAGACATTTTTTGGTTCCTTGATCAGTTGTGTATATGATGATATTCTATCTGTCATTTCTGTTATATTTGTGTCTTTGTTATATGGATTGAATTATGCATTTGAATTTAATTATCGATAAAGAAGTGAATGTTGAAATGTTAATTGGAAGTCATATTTACTGTCTGTGATCGGTTTCTATGTTGTTCTTTTTGTTAAATGTTGGTTAAAACTTGACTGGTTTTTTTAGTTGTTAGTTCATCCCCACATTACCTCTTCGGCTTACAACCATATTTCCCATCTCTTTCAGTTATTTCCCGTTTCTTTTTGTTATTTCCTATTCCTTTCCATTAATTTCTTTTCCTAAACTCCATACCAGTCTTAGATTAGTACGGGAACCAGTCCTCTCTGAATATTGGTCTGAAGGACATTTCTTTCCTTCAGCCTTTTAATGTTGGCCGAGTCTAGGGCGCACATACATTTTATCCTTAGGCAGATTCTTAACCAATAATTACTAACCAAAGGAATATTAAGGTCGAAGGGATGGTTTATCATAACTAAATATTCTTCTAAAGGAAATCATTAGAAGTAGAAAATTTTGAGTGCTCTAAATTATCATATCCCAATTTGACACAGTATCTACCATATTTTGATATATTCTAAACCATTTCATCCTTGTGTGTAAAATAAAGTAAATAAAAGTCTTGAAGCATCTTTTGAATCACATCTACTATTAGTCTAAATTGCTCTCACATTAACATAATCTTTGACATTTTGGCATTTATAAGTTTAACATATCCCAACATGTCCAAGACAATGGTTGGCATTTCGAAATAGAGCTAAGCAAATAAGGCTTCAACCAAGGATCGAACAAAAAAATTACATAATCCCATTCATTAGCCAATCATATAATATATTTCTTTATAAATTACAAACTATCTTATATGAAGTTTGATATTGGCAATCCTTTAGGTAGGATAAATTTCTTGAATAATTTCATTGCATCAAGAGAACCTATATATATATTTGAAGTATCATTTTCACCCAACTCTTTTTTTGATCTTTAAATAATCCCCAACCAAGTTTTGCCTCTAAGGCCAAACTCATAACTCTACAATTCAACAAGCTTACCCCTCCAATATTCTTTTCTTAGAAAACCTTATCCCGCTTACAAACAAATAACCTACATTTTTTGTCACACTTTTACAAATAAAATCTCTTTGAATTTTATCAAATTCAAATGTTATACCTACTTGAAATCTTGAAAGTGGAATAATATAAATAAGGATGGATTGCAATGTAGTATTTATGGATTGTATCCTTCCAACCATGGTTAATAACTTACCTTTATAACATGCCAAAAAAAATTATATTCTATCCAAAATTGATTTCCAAAGCTCCATATTTTATTTATGAGACAAAAATACCTAAATATGTTGATGGAAAATTTCAATTTTAAACCCTAAAATGTCCATGATAATTCTTTGTAAATATAGAGTAGTGTTAATAAAAAAACTTATATTTTATGGTACTGATAAACTATATAGCAACCTTCTTATTAAATTATTATAATGATGTAAACTCCATAATCTCATTGATTGAGGGATCACCCAAAATAAAAGTATCATCAATAAATTGGAGATAAGATACAGAAGGACCATTTGTTGCAACTTGTATACCTTTGAATTTTCCTTCATTTTTTTACCTTTGATGAAGTTCTTCCTAATGCCTATATAAAAATAATATATAGATAAAGAGATAGTAGATCACCCTAGAAAATACCACAAGGTGATTCAAAGTATCCTATAGGGGATTCATTGATCAAAATAGAATATTTTGGAGTGTTATAATGTTAGATAGTTATTACATTATTTAGTCATGAGAAATTTGAAGATACAAGAATGAAACCTAAGAGACATGTTATGTTCTACCAGAACAAGAAGCAACTAGAGTCTCTTGAAACAATCAAGATATATCTCATTGTATATATATACAAATCTAATATTTTCAATAATAAAAAATATTCTTTCCTAATTGATCTATCATTGGTATTAGAGTAGGAATCATGTATTATGTCTCTCCATCTGCTTGATATCTTGTTAAGATATTTTTATAATCCTAATTCAAACAATGTGTAGGCCCATAATAGTTGTATTCCTCAAATTCCATCAACCAACCTAGTAATCTACCCTAAAATTGCTCTAATAATAAAACCTCCATAATGGCATGACCCATGACATGATTAAAATATCAAATTTCCTTCCTCCTCCTCCCCCTTAGGACTTTTCCTTTACCTATTTCAATGCCTATGGCCATCACAATGTTTCCCATATTCACTACTTAGTTTTTTTCTTCTTTATTACCAGGTTACACAAATCATAGACCTCATGGGATTTGGTCTCACAATCTCTTCAAAAAAATTATCCTTTTTCATATTGTTGAGATCCAAAAGCTTATTTAATGTTGGAGATATTACAATATATAGTCTTGTAATATTTTAGGGTGCGTATTATTTAGGGAGTGTATTAAATATTTATCTAATATATGTATCAACATGTGAGTGACCATGTGTCAATGTAATAAAGTGTGCAAGGTGTGCAAGTGTGAGGTGTGCTAGTGTGAGTTGTGAGAATGTAAAGTGTCAAGTAGGCAAGTGAAGAGTTATGTAGGAGAGAGAAGGTCAAGAGTGCAACATGTGAGGAGTCACATACAATTATATATTTGTGACAAAGCATTGTAATAAGCATCGAATATGCATAGCTTCTTGTATGCATTAGTAGATTTCTTATCAATATTATATTGTACTTTATATGCAATATTAGTATGAATATTATATTAAAATTAATATTTTATCCTTTATATTGAACCTATGAGATAATCTGAGAGGATTCTCAACAATAGTATTAGATCCATCTTGGTAATTGAGCCATGTTGAGTGTGAAATAATTTGAGGAATATTGAGAGAAATTAGGTTGATAAGTGCACTCGAGGATTGAGAGAAGTAGGGTTGAATAGATTACCCAAACATAAAGTTCAAGTTTGAAGAAGTCACCCAAATTGTAGAAGAAATTAAAGAAGAAGATATTTGAGAGGAAGAAAAAAGATGATTAAATGACCAAAGTCACAACAAAATAAGATAAACTTGATTTGAAGAAGAATTTTTTTAAAGTTATTTTGTTGGAGAGAATAATTTTTTATCAAAGAGATTTTAGATGTTGAAGAAATAAGAAGAGAATATTGATTGAAAGAAAATTTGGAGAAATGAGAAGATAAAAAAAATGAAAAAAAAAAATTAGAAAGTTTGAAAGTTTTTTTAAATTTGTTGAAAAAATAATTAAAGAAATTGATAGATTGATTGATATTACATCAAGAAGTTGAGGATGTGAGAGATTGGTAGAAGGGTTTATTGCACCCTGAGATTGCAAGCTAGAAATAAGTTTGTCTGGTTAAGAAGTAATATTGAGGGAGAAGAATAAAAATTGCTAGAAGAAGATGATGAAGGTAAAGCCACCAAAGAGAAAGATCCAACCTGAAGAAGTGTTAAGAATGTTAAAGTCACTTGATATTTAGAAAATAAGAGAAGGAATACTCGAAGACTATAAGAAAAAATATTAGTTGTTGTTCATAAGAAATTAAAGTGCCAAGCAACCTGATACAAAGTATCAAGGAAGATAGATGAAGCGCTCAAGAAAAATACAAAGCCTCAAGGAGCATAGAAGTTGTAGAGAAAATATGAAATCTATCGAGGAGTCTAAGGAGAAATTTTTAGAGGAACAAAGATTGATGAAGTTTAAAATGCTTACTAGAGAACACTAAGCACAGTGCTAAGGAGATCAAAATCTCAAACTAATTTGAAGCATGCCGAGAGTGAAGAATAAGTCAGAAGTCATATTTGCCAAGAAAAGAAAGAAGGATACAAGATTAACATCAAGCATCCAAGGTTGATAGCATCACCTAAGGGTTGAGGTTGATAGCACTTATAAGCCAAGCTAAGTCTATGAAGTGCTTGAGTGTTCATGTGAAGATAAAAATTAATATATAATGCTCTAGTTACAATGTCAAAGAAGAATAAGATTTGGGTAACACTACCCTAATTTACTACGAGTCACCACATGGAGGAAAAGAGAAGAGTTGAGTGTGCACTTGAGAAGAAATTTCATGAGATAAATCATGAAGTTGAAAGAAGAAAAATGGGCGTTGTACAAATGTTTGAGGAGTTACCAAAGTGGACATCAGAATCGTTTATGTAAGCAATTGACATAATTTACTACCATGAAAATCTAAGGTGAAGATTAGTTTTTTTGTTGTATATTTTAAATTTTTGCTTTATTTGGAAGGTTGATTTATTTGAGAGTTGGAAGAATAAGGTATTGATTATTGCAACATAAATTCAAGCGAACGATTTGAAAATAGAATGCATTTTAACTAGATAAAAGATTGACAAAATAAATTATTTGAAATCATAAAATTATTTTGAGAGTATATTTTAAAAAGTGTAGTCATAAAAGGATTTAAATTTTTAACTCTCATCGACACAGTTGAAATCTTATATTAAAATATCCAGAGGTATGAAACGAACCATGGATATATATAAAGAAGGTAACAAAAAACAAAGTAATGTGAGCAAACGTTTTATTTTTCAAGTTGCAAGAAGTGCAAACATACAAAATATATTTTAATAAAATGTTATAAATATTTAGTGAATTAAGCATAATTTGATGTCCAAGATAATGTCTAACATATAAAGTTAGCATTTTTGAAAATTTGAAAGAATAATAAATTTAATGAAGCACATTATGGGAGATATAAGGGACGTGCATTGGGAGATATAAGGGACAAAAGCAAATGAATGATATTTTTTAAGAAAATACTATATATATATATATATATATATATATATATATATATATATATATATATATATATATATATATATATATATATATATATATATATATATATGTGATAAGAGATATAAGGGAATATTAAGTGATTGGGAAGTATTAATTAAAAATTGAATTTTTAATTAAATGGGAGTCATAAGAAGCTAAAGAAGAAGATTATTTGAATTGAAGTAGAAAAATATAATTGAGGGAAATTTGAAGGAAAAAAATTTGAAGTTGAAAAATTAAATTAAAAAATGATTTGGGAGTAATAAGGTTTTCCACATCAAAGAAAATTAATTTATCAAAAGCATATTTTAATGTGCAATTGATTACATTTTATGACAAGCATAGGGAATAGAATCAAGATTCAAAACCAAACGTTGAAAGAGTGTCAAAGTTAGAGCCAAATAATGAAGACCAGAATCAAATATTGAAGACTAAAAGTCTTCACATCAAATAATATAATAAGGGGGTGTTGGAGATATTACATTATTTGGTCATGTAATTGTTTAGGGTGTGTAGCTTTTAGGGAGTGATTTATTAGATTAGGGAGTGTATTAAATATTTGTCTAATTTATATTTCATTATGTGAGGAGTGTCCATGTGTCAATGTAATAAAATGCCCAAATATGTGTAAGTGTGAGGTGTACTAATGTGAGTGTGAGAATGGAAAGTGTCAAGTAGGCAAGTGAAGAGTTATGTAGGAGAGAGAAGGTCAAGGGTGCAATAGGTTAGGAGTAATAAAATTATATATTTATGACAAAGCCTTGTATTAAGCATCAAATATGCATAGCTACTTGCATCCATTAATAGATTTCTTATCAATAATATTTTGTATTATATGTGTAATATTATTGTGAATATTATATTATGATTAATATTTGATCCTTGATATTGGACCTATAAGATAATCTATGAGGATTCTCGACATTTAAGGGGATTTGAAAGGGTGAAAAAATAGGTATGTAAAAAAAAATTAAAATTTTATGGGTATTTTCCACTTGGAAATGTCTTATGTAGATATGTGTATAAATAACTCAGCCTACACAACACTCAAGCCTAGATTTGAGTGACAGAGTTACCAAGAAATTTGTTGTAGTCTAAGAATTTGATATTACAAGATTCAAGTAGTTGTGAAAAGTAGGGGAAGCTACAAACTCAATAACAAAGTGTGTTCCATGGAAATATAAGACCATGGGGACTTTTTTGTCCTTTTATTTGTAAAGGATGCCAAATATAAAGTGTTGAAATAAACAATAAATATTTTATGGGGAATGACCAATTATGTGGGATGGCCATGGCTCCTTTGGCTATGAAAGAAGATACACAAATTTGTGGATGGTAGTATTGGCATTATGAAAATTTTGAATACACACAAGCTAAAGGTTATTGGTTCAATTCCTTGCTTTAAAATTGCATTAATTCTTTAAAAATGGCTAAAATTAAATTTTTACTTTTTTGGATGCATAAACCAACTAGTAGAGGAGCTGGCCAGTTGAAACAAAGCATGAAATTTTAAAAAACAGAGGTTAAGGGGTCAAAAATATAAAAGAAAAAAATTCACTACCCTAGGATTTTTTTTTTTTATTTTACAATTTTCTATAGTCATTTTATTTAATTTTTTAAAATAGACTATAGTGAATATCTTGTAAAACTAAAGGGGGACTGGTAAAATTTGTGTGTAAAAGGTGTATTTTTTATGGTGATTGACACCTTCAAATTTTTAATCTATTTATTTTAAAAGTTTCATACTTTGTACAACAATTAAACATGTGCTTAAGCACACTCACAACATTCAATATCAATAGCATCTTTGGCTTGTATTTATATGTAAAATTATCATGTTGAGATACTATATCTATATCCTTAAAACGTTGCTATAATGACATATGGAAATCAACCTTTTAAATTTTTAGGGAGATATAAAGTCATATTTTCTTGATTTTTTTCTCTCTATTTTCATACCATATTCATCATTATTGCTAGACGAAAATCCTAAAATTGAGAAATTTTTAGTATATAGGAAAGCTATGCCTGCATATATGGAGCAAGTGTCATTTATAAGAAATTTATATTTTCATAATACCTTGGTACCTCATATCATTAAATTTCATCTACCTTAAAGTATATCTCACATACAACCACATATATTGAGAGGACTAGCTTCTTCCATGTATTTTTTTTTTTTTGGTAAGTAAGAGAATATTATAATTAACACCGGGTTTTAACTGGTTGACCCAAAACCATTTTACAAAATAGGGTCCACTGACCAACTGGACAAAGGCCAAGCCCTAAAAGTTTAAACTGACAACAAAAATGGCCAAGACCTACTCTTCCATTAGAATACAGCCAAACTAAACTATGGAAGCCTAATATTATGGCCATCAGAAAAGAAAGACGCAAAAAAGAACTAACAAAGACAAAAACTAATCATGCAAGCACCATGCAGAGTAGCTTGTGCCCATATAAAAATAATAGAATATGGTCAAAAAAAAAAAAAAACATCCCATAGAATGGACAGCCAAGAGGCCAAGCAGTCTTCCTTGTAGTCCTCATCTAACTTCTTATCATCGTTCTTGCCATCATATTTAGATTTTGCCTTTGACTCCTTGTGCCCCTGGAACTGCTGGCTATAAAACAGAAGATTTAAGGAATCACACAAATCAACAGCTGCACTGATGAGGCCAGACAGACTCTTCAACTGGTTGATACTGTTGGAGGCTGATGAAATTGTCATCTTCTCCAAGACTATTATGGTGGGGTCTGGTGCCTCATTGTCAGGGATCTCCAACACTTTGTTATTTCTTGCTAGGGCCTTTTTGCGACATCGAATCCAAACACACCTTGGGAAATACTTGAGGCCAAAGCAGATTTTTCCCATGCATGAATTTGTAGATAAAAAACCTATATCAGTGCCCCACCAGCTGCAAAAAACACTAGTCACATGAACAAAAAAAACAAATATGACAAAATCCATTATAAGGTTCAAATTTTTTTTTTTTTAAAATGCCCCCATTTTCTGTCATTGATCCACTTTGAGCCTTCCAATCTAAATTTTTTCATTATCTATCACCATTGAGACTGCATGAGGAAGATTTTCAGTCCACGTGATCAAATTTGCTGCTACAATGCCTTCATTTGCCAGCCTATCAGCTGCCATGTTTGCTTCCCGGAAGGTATGCAAAATTATGGCCTCAGGTCGGTCATGAATTAGAGCCCTTGCTTCATGGATGTAGTCATCAAATCTCCAAGGAGCTCTCTTAGTGTTCTTTAGAAGATTTATAATAATAAGAGAATCACCTTCCACCAACAGTTTCCCTGGATAATTCTCTGCCACCTTGAGGCTCCTCCAAACTGCCCTTGCTTCAGCCACATTGTTAGTTTGAGCTCCAAGATGTTCTGCAAAAGCTACAAGCACCTCACCCTTGTGGTCTCTAAGTAAGCCACCAGCCCCAGCTTCACCTGGGTTGCCCCTAGATGCCCCATCAAAATTTAACTTAATCCACCCTAGGGGGGGTGGGGTCCATGTGATCATGGTTCTAGGACAGACTTGAGGATGATTGAGGCCATCAGTGAGAGGTAAGTTTAATGACTGGCCTAATGAAGCTTCAAAAGGATTTGGAGGTCTAGATGCTGCAGGCACTAAACAAGTATTCTCATTAGCATATGCTAAAATTTTTGACAGGACAGAGGATGACTGAGAAACCTTATCCAAGAAGGCCCGACGATTCCTTTCCAACCATATCTGCCACAAGTAGTGATGAAGGCAGATCTTCCACATATACCTAAGACGCCTATTCAAAAATGGGGAAGGCCACTGGACAAATAAGTCAAAAATGGACTGAGGATGGACCCAATAAATATGAAACACTTGTAACAGACCTAACAAGATTGAGACAGAAAAATTACAATACAGAAACAAATGATCAATAGACTCCCACTCAGACATACAAAGATAACACCTATTAACAACAATCACACCTCTTTTTATTAAGTTATCCATGGTGAGGATCTTATTTTGGATGGCCATCCATGCAAAAAACCCAACCTTCGAAACAATGCTTTTGGGCCAAACTTCCAAGTGAGGGAAAGTAGGTTCATCATTATCAATAAGCATCAGATAAGCGGTCTTGACAGAAAATTCCCCATTGTCCGAAGCTTCCCAGATAAGCTGGTCCTCAAGAATGCCGGAAGGGAGTAAAGACTGTTTTAATTCATTCTCAAGTATTATTGATGCCCCTGGTAGATCATTATTCATTATTGGCTTCCATACCCTTCTATTGTTTGACAAAGTAATAAAATCTGCAACTTTGGTACCAAAAACTTCAATTGTCCAAGCTCTAAGGGTTGAAATGATGGGGTCTGCAGAGAGGGGATAGTCCTTTAACCATTTGTGGTCCCAAAAATCAATGTTTCTTCCATTTCCCAGTTTCCAACGTAGCCCTTTGCTTAGCAAGTTTTTAGTTTGAAGGATTGATTTCCAAAAAATTGATCCCCTGGGAGGAAAGGAATAACTTAAGAATTCAATTTCTTGCAAATACTTTCTTCTGATTATAGTAATCCATTCTGCATTTGCATTTGTCAAAAGACGCCATGCTTGTTTGGCCAGGAGGGCCATGTTTAAATGTTGTATTCTCCTTAGCCCAATACCTCCAAACTCCCTTGGTTTGCAAACCCTATCCCAGGACACCAAGTGAAAGCGCTGCTTAGATTCAGAACCAGTCCATAGGAACCTCTTCTGGATCTGTTCAATTTTAGTGTAGACACTTGTAGGAGCTTTAAAAATAGAGAGAAAGTAGACAGGGATGCTTTGAATGGAAAACTTGGTGAGAACTGCCTTGCCAGCTTGAGATAACAAATTCCCTTTCCATCCAGCCAGCTTCCTCTGAATTCTTTCAATTACATTAGTCCACATGGAATCAGTAGCTCTGCCTGTAAATAAAGGAAGGCCTAGGTATGTGGATGGAAGAGTAGACACTGAGCATCCAAGAATCCTAGCAATCTTAATCTGCCTCTGAATGGGAGTGTTAAAGAAATAAATTTTACTCTTTGAAAAATTTACCTTTTGCCCCGCAGCATCCTCATATAGCTCTAGAATATGTTTTATGACCTTAGCCTCAAAAACTGATGCAAGAGTTAACCACAAACTGTTCATGTGTAACTGCCTGTGTTTGTGATGATGCTTTAATTCCTGAAATAAGACCAATATTACAGGCAGCTTTGATTGTCCTCCCAAGGGCTTCAGCCACAATGATAAACAACATGGGAGAGATAGGGTCACAATGATTGTCTTCCATGTATTGAAGAGTATATAAGAGGGGTGATTACACAAAAAGGTTCAGTATAGCAGATTGGTAGTATATTGAAGTGGTAACATTTAGGAGTCATAAGAAACCCTCACCATGACAACATCATTTTTTTCTTATATAATCACTACTACTCAAAGGCCTAAATTTTAGACCTTGAAAGACCAAGATGAGGACCATCCTAGTCGTTGTGATACTTTGGGATATTATCTTTGGCAACATCACTCGGTCTGAAGAGGATGAAGAGGCTTAGTAACAAATTGATTATGCATATACCAAAGTATAAAATATCATCACCCATGTCATAGAAGATGTCATTTAGCCACACATATGTGAAGCACAAGCATCAAAAGAGGCATGGGACACACTTTCTATCTCCTATGAAGGGAAGAATAAATCAATAATGTTTCACCTCCAGTCTTAAATTCACATGTTGAGAGTTCAATATGGATAAAGCATTGAGGAATTTCTTTTTAGAGTTGTGGAATTGAAATCCAAATTGAATATCATGGGATAGATAGTTGAATATAGCTCTTAGTACCTATTATACTTACAACCCTCCCATATTTATTTTAAGCACTAATTACTTCTTTGTAAGTATAAAATAGGAAGGTGTTCTTTGATGAGTTGGTGAAAATGCTTCAACAAATAGAAATATCAATCAATTGAGGTATTAGTTGACAAAAAATACAGTAATTGTTATAAAGAAGCCACAAAATGGTCCTTCCTCATCATCATCATCATCATAGAAACAAACTCCTTAACAAAGAAGGTACTATCATATCTTTGTAATAGAAGGACATGATATAAAGTATCATTGATATAAATATTTGACTCAAAAAAATATACATTCCAAACCATATCCCAAGCAGATGCAACAACAAGGGCATTTTGTGCTTGAAGAATAAAAATTTGACTTTGAATATGACCTTGAATTGAGACATAAGGTATTAATGTCCAAGGGAATGATAAAATTAAAGAATGATATTTGGTACATTGATTCAGGTGCTAGCAATCACATGACTATGAATAAAGCATGGTTTGAATCCTTATAAGCCAAATATGGGAAACTAGTCACCATTGTTAACAATAAGACCTATCATGTTAAATGAGTAAGAAATGTTCCTTTCAATCTTATCGATGATAAATGTATGATTAAAAAGGTACTATATGTACAAATATTAGAAAACAACTTGATATCTATATTAAAAAATCTATATCAAGACATGGTAGTCGAATTCTAAGTTATTGATGGAAAAAAGAGGTGTTTCATCACAAAACATAGCAAGTTTGTAGCAACTAGTTCCTATAAGAATGGCTTGTTTGCACTTGATGTCATATCATCTCCTAATGTTGCACTATTTATAGCCATGATAGATGCTACCTCCCTTTGACATAGGAGATATGGACATCTAAGTTTTGAATACTTAGTCAAGTTGAGTAAGCTTCACATGTTGTTATGTTTGTCTAACCTTTTATCGATATTGCCAATATGCACAAGTTTTTTAGCAAGGAAGCAACATAGAGTGCCTTTTGAGTTGAGCACTTATAGAGCTAAAGTACCATTGGATGTAACATACTATTCTTATGAACCCATACCAACCAATTATTATAGATATAAGTACTTTCAAATTTTTGTATATGACTGCTTGGAAATGATGTGGATATATTTCCTACCACTAAACTTAGACACCCTCAAGAATTTCTATTACTTCAACAAGCTTGTCAAAATAGAAACTAATCATTCTATTCAATTTCTCCACTTAGATCAAGGACGAGAATATATCCCTTAAATTTTCAATGCTTCTCACACAAAATAGGATCAAGTGATAGCTTTCTACCACCTACACTCCATAATAGAATGAGGTTGCACAAAGAAGAAATTGTTTCATCATGGAAATGGTTTGGTGCATGCTCATAGGAACCAATATAGAGTAGTAGTATTAGGCTAAAGCTATATCTATTATAGTGTATCTTCAAAATAGAGCACTCATAAAGTAACTTCAAGGGGTTACATCTAAAGAAGCTTGGTCTAGAAGGAAGCCTTCAGTTGCGAATCTCAGATATTTTGAAAGTAATGCATGCATGCAAGTTCCAAAGGAAAAGAGAACAAACTTTGATGTGAATACCCTATCTTTTATATTTCCTAGATATGATGAAGCATCAAAAGCTTAATGACTAATATATCCAATCACCAACAAAGTGCATATAAGTAGAGATATGGTGTTTGATGAAGAATTTAAAAATAAGACAAACACTAAATATTTTAAGGAGTTTGAAGATGCCACATCTCTAGTTGTGAGTATTGAGTTAAATAAATAAATTATAGGGTTTGATTCACGTGAGGAAGACCATGAAGAACCTTTATATGTTGATTAACCAATAGCAATTGCTCTATCAAAATAAATAAAGACTCCAAAATAGCTCTCTAATAGCATCAGATATGCCAAACTTAATGCACTACCTGACCTCACTTCCACATGACAACATGCTCATAACAGTAAATAATAGGAAGTAAATCTGAGCTTGATGAATTCAATGATGAAAGGTTCAAAATTAGAATTAGTGATCAACGATAGGTGGGCTAAATGCAATCTCACCAAGGTTATGCATAAGGGGTTGAACTCGAAATATACTTGTAAAAAAATAGTGAATCCTAATTAAAATCAAGGCAAATCCTAAGAAAATCAAATCAATCATCTTCACACCAAAATTTGGGGTATTTAAAGTCCTAAAAATTAAGGTTATCTTTGGGGTAAATTTGGACCTATTAAATCACTTTATAACTTTATAAAAAAAACCACCATTAGATCAGGCTCAAAAAGAGCTTTCCAATGAGTATAAATATGCCTATGTTTGGATATATATTGTGGTGAATTGACCCTAAGAAAAAATTGGTCCCAAAAAATTTAGGTGAATGGGTTGATGTCGAGGGTCCTCATATTCACCAATTTCTAATTTTAGAAATCCTAATATTCATCTAGTTTACGAATATTCACCACTATGCATAACCTTGAATCTCACATCATTGGATATCACTCACACCCAACATTTTGGTCACATTATGAGTTCTCAAGGTGAAGTATCTACTTATAATGGTGATTTGGAATTTCCACAACATAGTCCTTACCCATATCCATAGGGATATCTCTACCTTCCATTTTGGTGTATCTTAAGGTATCTAAAATATCTACAAGACTTTAATTTTATCCAATATCTTATAACCCATATGCAAAATAATGTATCCTCATGCACAAGTAAAACAAAGTGTAGCTAGCTATCCTACCTCACATGGATATACTATACAAGGATCACAAAATATTTAGTATTGTAGTATTGGGTTTATGATAATAATATATACACCACCGCAATATGTAGATAAAGCATCGGTTCTAAATGCTACTCAAAATTTAGGAGTAGCACCCAAGAGCTGGAGCCAAAGCCAAAGATAAGATCCAAATCCAATCGAGTGGATACATGGTTGTCAGGAATTCCTAGAAAACCAAATAATAATTAAGGAGGGGATGTTAGATAATTATTACATTATTTAGTTATGAGAAATTTGGAGAGACATAAATGAAACCTAAGTGACATACTAAGCTCTACTAGAATAAGAAGAACCAAGAGTCTCTTGAGAAAACAAAATATATAAAGCTCTGATGTTTTCAATAATAAAAATCTCCTTTACATGATCAACCTATCATATAAAAATATATAACTCATTCATACCAACCTTGATCAAAACCAAACTTTTTGTTAATATCATGTTGAAAAATCCAACAATCCCTATCATATGCTTTGTTCATATCTAAACATAGATTTTTCATGGAATGAATAGAATATATGGCATCATGTGCAATGATTACACTATTAATAATTTATTTACCATGAACAAAACCATCTTATTCCTTTAAAATAACATAATCTAGAATTTTTTTCAACATATTTGCCATAATTTTTTAAATAATCTTATAAATTCTATTACAAAGGCTTATTGGACAAAAATCATCAACAAATATTTTTCAATGTAATAAGGGTGGTATTGATATCACTTATTTTACACTTCCTTTTCCAAGGCTCTTAAATTGTAGCTAATATATCACTCTTTAAATTCCAAAAATTGTGAAAAAAAAATGCAAAAAATCCATTGTGGCAAGGTGCCTTTTTTGGATGGAAATACAAAAATTCCTCAAGTAGCTCCTTCATATAGATGTTCTTAATCAATATTTTATTTTATCCTATGTAAAATTGATAGATTATTTCACAAAAGCTTACCTTGAGCCTCCTTGTCTTGCCTAATATTTGATAAAATATCTTTGAAATAATTAATTACTTCCTTACTAGTATATTATGCTTCCTCAATATTTCTTCCATCTAGAGTTGAAATGTTTTTGGTAAGATAAGAAGAAATTTTTATTTTTGTTGTAATACAAAAAATTGGCATTTTTATCTCATTCCTTGATCCATTTCTCCCTAGATTTTTGGAACCAATGCAACTCCTCATTTTTCTATACATTATGAAAATTAGGAAGCAATTATTTTTCTTGCACATAAGTATCCTGGTCCATTCCATTGATTTTTACTCTTATGAATTTTTGAGCTTAGATTCAATTTCATCCTTTCCTTTAAGTATTTTATCAAAAAATGGTATTACAAATCTTCATTTTCCCCTAAATTATATATTTCATATTTTGGAAAAACTTATAATATGTTTCATCAGAACATAACATAGCCATTTAAAATAAATTAAGGTCTGATTGAAATTGTAATCTGATTCATGGCCAAGGTCGACATTTTATGATGTATTGGATAGGCCTAAAGGTATTTCATTGTTAAGTGTATTAATTTATTAGAATATTTTATTATGGCCCTATGGGATATGATTAACCTTTCAATGGTTACACCTACTTTATAACTTATAATTAACCTAAAGCCCTCTTGTTATGTCAATTTAGGTTAAACTTTATTATGTATTTTGCGTTTTGGTATTAGTATAAATACCCACCTGACACTCCTAATTTAAACATTCATAGTGTTATATAATATTATCTATTGATATAGTGATTATTTATGGTGAAGTGCCCACCATATCTCTCTTTTTTTCATCCTTCTTTTTGCTTTCTATATAAGATTTGAGTGGATAGATTGATTTTGTTCATTTATAGAAAATATTATGAATTCCAACATGGTATAAGGAGTAACTTCATTTGGTAATTTAGGGATTTTATTCAAAGCCTGTTAGGATTAAAGCATAAAATACGAGCAATAAAATGTGGAAATAAAACATAGAAGAAAATAATGCAATACACAATAGACACAGATTTACGTGGTTCACCCAATGTGGGCTACGTCCATGGAGAAAATAACCAGGCCTTATATTCCATCTAGAAAACCCCTCTGTACACAATCGCGCACCAAACATTACATTTCAGTCATCATACAACATCCTCTTATAAAAGTGCATTACAATTTTAGGGCAAAAACCCGCCTAAAATCTACCATCCAATTTGTGACCTAATAACAAATGGTCCAAATTTAAATAGAGGAAAAAGCATCTATTTTTGGCTTCAGGGGGGTCACCCCCCTTGGACCTCCCATTGCGACAGTAGTAGGGGGGGCTAATGCCCCCTACACCCCCCATATTTCATGTAGTGAGTCCAAGTGCAACTGAAACAAAGGCCTCCAATTTATCAAGCTCCATAATCAACAAAGCCCCAAATTTTCTTTTGAAATATTAGATACATCTATCTTCAAATCTTCAAAAAAAAATTGGCATAAAAAGTAGATAAAAAATCTTTATTTCTCCATTCAAGGCATTGCCAAAACTCTAAATAAAAAGTTTATTTTCATCTTTCATATCCTTTCTTAAACTTCAATAATATTAATGTAGTAGCAAAATAAACAAGAAGAATAGTTTAAAATTCAAAATTAGTTTTGGCACCTTCATATTGGCACAAATGAGATGGTTTGCATGCTCCCTGACTATGTAATTTGATAACATAACTTGTAATATTAGCATTGCTCTTTAAGGGGAGTAGACACCCTATGTACATCATGGACATGTTAGGGTGTCTGATAGGAGGGTTAAGGAACTATGTGTAGGAGGCCATAGGGTTAAACTATGGTCTTCTATGTTGATAGGACAATATAGTTTCAAGATAGTATGGAGTACCTTGGATGTTCAACATGATAGTGTAGGCAATTTGATTGGTCAGTTGAGAATAATTTTAGCCCTATATGGTACATGGTTCATGGTTCAAACCTTACTTTTATGGAGCATAAAATACTTCTTTTGTAACCACTAGCATTCTTCACAAAGGTGTCATAGCACATATACCAATGGGGTGTACATATCGATTGGTCACTCTTCCTTGTGTAAGTTATTAGTACCTCCAAGATCTCTAGGTCAAATTCCAAGGAGGCACCCTTTTTAAATTATTTCATTACTTTTTTAGGGAGCAAAGGTTATGTGTATTTCAAGGGACTGATATTTCCTTTCCTTGGATAGACCAACGTGCCCAACATTCATGAGACTTGATTGGAGTCTTACCCATGGAAATATCTATAGACCATTATTGATATTTGGCTAATGTAATATTATTTCATGCCATATCAAACTATTTTTATCATATTTATACCAACTTGACAAATTGTAGAAGATCAAGTGTCATAATTACATAGGTTCAAAGGCACTAAACTAGCAATAAATAAGTGGAAGGCACCAACAAATCATAGTTTAAATGGAAGCAAACAATTAGTTTTTTCTCTCTAGTGTTTGGAGATTTAATTTTTAATTTTTAGGGTATATTAGGGAAAAAAAGGAAGTCATACCTTTTGCATAAGGAAATGTTAAACACCTATTTTCAAATTGTATGAATTTTTTGTCAATGTGCACTGGTGGTATCAAGTCAAAAACCTACTATAATGTTAGGGATCAGGTATTGTAATATGGATCATAAAGCCCTAGTTACACATCTTAATGGATAAAATTATAGTTTTTGGCCAATCGAAATGATTGGTTTATTTTGCAATAAGAACCTATGATGCATCTTTCAAGAGGACAAAGTAGTTGTTCTTGATTAAGAAACTCACCATCAAAGAGAAGAAGAGGCTCTTGGAAATACAGAACTATGGTGGGACTCCATAAATATAGGATCATACAAAATAATAAAAATTTAAGGAGGCTAAGACCTAGTGGCTCAAGGCTTATGCTAAGTCTTCAAATAATTCAAATACCACTTGAGGATACTATAAAAGGGAGGGATATCCAACAAATAATTGTTTGCTAAAATTACAAAGGACTGAAGATAAGTTTCTAAATATTTATGAGTGTCTTCTAGATCATAATGGATATTTTGAAGGATTTGCCTCAACTATAGAGGCCCACTTAAGCATCCATTGTGGTGGAAAAATATAATTATTACTAATGTATTCTCTCCTTGGACCCTTAGTTTAGATTATAGTGGTTCTAAAGTTATAATTTGATTCATGGCCAAGTTCAAAATTGTATGATGTATTATACAGACCTAAGGCCATTTGATTGTACAATGTATTAAATATTGTAATATTTTATTATGTAATCCCTATAGGATGAAATTAACGTTATTATGGTTAAATCCATTGTAATTAGCATGAATTCTTCTTGTTATATCCGCTTAGGTTAAAGTTTATTATGTATTTGGGATTTTGGTATTGGTATAAATACTCCTATCACAATAATTTAATCATTGGAGTGTTGTGTAATTTTATCTATAAATATAGTAGTGTCTATGCTATATTTAATTGCATACAACAAAGATAATTATTTATGCTATAATTGTCATGATCCACCTTGGCATGATCTTTATAAGATAGACTATGTATTGATAAATTATTATTTAATGTTTAGTTTTGATGCATTTGGATGATTATATGCATTTTTTGTTTTGATTATATGATATGAGGATATGGTACTACTGATGTTATGTGTGTTTGTAGGACTAGGTACTCTCATGGGTGGATGAGAAAGTTGACCACCGAAAATGAGATACCAAAAAAGAAAATGATGCTTAGTCTAAATGACAATAGCTCTAGGGTAATATTTACCTAGGGTAGGATCTACCCGCATATAGATTGCATCTCATATACTTTGCACATGTGTTTTAAGTTATACCACCAACCAAAAAATTGCTAGTGCAATGGAGCAGTTCTTAGAGAGCAAGTGATGACAGGTCATCAAAAAACTTGCCACTAGGAACAAGGGGTGGTATGACTTAGTATTATGCTTTGTTTGTAAGTACTTGAAAGAAATTGTGGTGCTTTTATTTTTTTCCATGCGTACCTGGTTACATTCATCATGTTATATCTTTGTTTATAACCTCAAATTATCTTATGTTTTATGTTTGATCTGAGTGAATATTCATTAGTTTATTTTATGAATTAACATTTGGATTATATCATAAACTAGATTAGATTAAAATAAATTAATATTTAGATTATGTTATAATCTATGTTGGATTAAAATGAATTAATCTTTAGATATTTTTATAATCTATGTTGGATTTAAATAAAATAATCCTTAGATTATCTTATAATCTATGTTTGTTTAAAATAATATAATCTTGTGATTATTAATAAATCTATTTTGGGTTGATTAAATGAATGGATGTTTTAATCAACATTGCTCCTTGTAATAAAAGTAAGGAAGGAAAAATTAAATATCAAGCAACCTCCTCTTTAAAAAGGCTTCATGGTGGATTAATTAAACCTATTGGTTTCATCGTGAACAATGGGTAGCTAGACATTATGATCACATTTTATTTCCCCCTCCCAATATCCCTTTGGTAATGTCTAAGGAGTTATGAACGGATGGGATCCCTTGGCTTGTAAGATAAAGTGAAAGGCATAGGAAATGGGAGAATTTTTCAGCTTGGGGAAAAAGGTGCAAAAGGGAGAAGCTAGCGAGGGCATGGACAGGCAGCAATGAGGAAAGGGGATGCTAATTATAGGTTAGACCTTAGTTGTAGATTTAATTTAATCTTCTTGAAATTGTGTTGGAAACGTTTGCTTGCTTAGTGATGATTAAAAACTTAGATTTTCACTTTGGAAGGATTGCTAGAAACGTTGGCTTGTTTTTTATATTTTTAGTTTTTCATCTTTGGAAGATCACTGGAAATGTTGGCTTGGTTTGATGTTTTAAACGCAAAATAATATTAAATCTTGTTGAATTCGTTGTTTCAATTTGGTTTCTTCTCGATTGCTAAAAACATTTTGACTCATAATGAATTAGAGTATTAAATACTTGCTTATTATGTGCTAGGAATAGTAGACCTTGGTGTAGACACCAAAATCCAGCCACTTGCAAGTCATCTATACCTTCCTGTCAGCCACGTGTCGGTCATCCATCCTTCCCGCCATTATTTGGCCCAAATCCACCCTTTCCCGCCATTATTTGGCCCAATTTCACCTTTCCCGCCATTTTTCATCCCCAAATTTATTTAAATTAATATTTATATATAAATTTTAATATTTTAATATATATATTTAAATAATAGTTTAAGTGATTTAATCCGAGCCGTCCATCCTTCATTTAATCTCATCCGTCCATCCATCTTAATCCATTTCACAACCTAGATTTATTCTCTACCCTTGGATCCACTTTAATCTTAGCCACACGTTCAAAGTGTCGTTAAAACCCTAAAGTGTGCCCTAAGAGTGGATTATAAATTGAGTCACTTTGATGGCTCAAACCCTATGTCTTCTACCTATCTTCTTCACCTAGGTCTTTTGCTACTTCTATCTCTAATTCTAATTCTTCTACCGTTATCTCCTCTCTTCCGCTACCCTTTCGCCGCATCCATCGCCGCTTCCGTCGCCACTTTCGCCGCCATCCCTTCTGCAGCACTCTGCAGAATCCCCCATTCTTGTCGCAAGTGCCCGCGGGCGTTTACCCCTTCACCAAGTGCCCACGGGAATTTACCAAGTGCCCACGGGTTAACAAGTGCCCATGGGCGTTTACCTTCAGCCACAGACTCAGACCGACGTCCGTAATCTAGATCCAGAAGCACGCGGGCGTTCGACGAGTGCACCAGGGCGCCTTCCGTAGCCGATTTGACAACAACATTACTTCCGGTGTCGCCTCGGTCTAGCTGCGTTAACAGAGAACGGGTATAAATTAGTTTAAAGCAAGTAACCTTCTTTTCATTTATTAATCTGTTATTTGATTTCCTGCATTCCATTTTTATAGGGTTTTAGGTTGTTTCTGAGGGCTCACGCAGTGGAGCCCTCTTATTAATTTCTAATCCCTTTGATAGTGTTAATGTGTGCAGGTTTTCAATGAGCAGATCTGGTTTATTGATGGCAGATGTTTAAGCCGGAGTGGTCCGAGCAAGAGGATACAACAAAGCCCACTCACTCTGTTGGGATTGAAGATACCTTCTTCGAAAATGCCACCATTTGTGCCAGCTAGGGTTTCGGAGAACCCTAGCATAAAAATTGTAACATTGTATCACAAATAAAGGGTTACAGGCCCAGTTGTATTCAAAAAGGAGTTTTTAAACTCCATCGATTAATATAAATCGTCTGTTTTGTGCAACTTTCCTGTATTCCATTCTTGTGGTTTTATCTTTCTGTTTGGCGTGTATTTTTAATCTACAAATGGCGATCACGGTGGGACCCCCTAGGGTTTCATATTTTTAATACTTGCTTTACTAATCTGTTCTTGTTTTCTGTTTCATTTTGCGAGTTCCAAAAATCGTGAAATTCGTTGTTCCAGCGAACTAGGGTTTCTGAGCTTGCAAAAAACGCAGCAGACGCAGAGGGGCGTCTGGAAGTCCAATACGAAACGCAGAGGTGCGTTTCAGCCTGTGCAGACTCCCGTGGGCGTTTGAAGTCAGTTTTACAAAAAAGCGTAGGCTTCCAAGTAAGTGCTGTACTTTTTACGTTTTTGGTTTTTCTGCCATATTTTGTTTCTTTTTCAGATCATTACTTTAAAATGAACAAAAACTAAGTAATCTGGAAAAGAACAGTTATTTTTAATTACATTTTTCTTTGCATTGCATTATTGATTGTTGCTTGCATTTAAAAAAAAAATAATTTGCATACCTAGCTGCATATTAGAATAGCTACGAATTATTTGTTTTAATTATCTAAGTAGGACTATTGATTGGATGTCAATAGTACTCCTGCCATTGGGTGATTCCAGGCAGAGAAGTGGACGAACCTTCCGGTTGCTCCTTTGATATCTGATATCATTGGTAGGCAGGGGGTTTTAAACGGTGTACTCCACTTCTTCAGAGGAAATGACATGTTTTCAGTAGCCTCTTGCTTAGATCATTAGAACTTTTGATTTATAGCCTTGTATGTACACATTAGATAACTAAAACATTTAAAAAAAAAAATTCATTGCATTTTCATATTGCATTTAAAACAGTGATATCTGGATTTCATCACCGGGTATTGCTTGAAGTTTAGTGACGGTGGAATTCATCTCCATCCATTAAACTTCTGCCTTAGACACCATAGGTCACCCCCGAGCAAACTTGTTGGATTTCATCACCGATAAGAATCTCGTTGTCCGTTCCTAGCCATAGTTTTTACCTTTTTTGTGAATAATTCAAGATTAGATCACATGCAAAACTCATAAACCGGACACTTAAAATTTACTACAGATTAAGATCAGAAAATAATTAATTAACCGCAGGTAAGACACATTGGTTGAAACCTAGGTTGTGACTGTTTTTTGATAATTTCTTTAGTGTAAATTTATCATTCTAGTTTTGCATTCTTCTTTTCTGAATTTGTTTAGATTTATTGCTCTATGGTCTTAACAAGGAATCAATCTAAAATGTTAAATCTAAATAATCAAATGGGTAATTCACAGAACATCCCCACCACCAACATGGCCACTTATCCTAGTGAATTTCAGGCAGGTTCGCTCGCAGGTCTTTCACGTCCTTCTACCGTCTACCACATGGCCATGCCCATGGAGGAAGACAATTCCTTTCATATTACCCACATTGATATGGCCCAAGTGCAAACTCACTTAAGAGATGGCACTGGTTATGTCCTTGAGCCAATCCAAGATTCCCCTATGCAAGATTCTATTTTTCAGCAGGATATTGCATCAACCATACCCGCTGGTTTCACTCAGGTCTACACTAACCCTTTTTTTGAGGCTAATGTTGTATCTGCTCAGCCGGCTTCATCTCCAACATCTTCCCAGATGCTCAATTGTCCTCCTTTGGAGACAAATGTAGTGTCTTCCCGACCACCTTCTCCTCCATGTACCCGGGTGTACACCAATTCTCTCTATGAAGTTGGTGGAACCTCCTCTAGCCATAACCAATTTCAACCCTCTTCTTCCCAAACCATTTATGGTTTCACCCTACCTGGGGCACAGTCTACTATTTCTTCCCAGGTACCGCCTACTTCAGCCACCTTCATTGCCCCTGCTATGCAGTCTCTTGTGACTACCATGGCAGCCTGCCCTCCACCTTCATCCAATCATCCCACCTCCCTTGGGTTAGAGATTAATAAGGTTAAGGAGTATCTCGACAAATTGATTTTGCAACAACAACAACAAAATGCTCAACCACCTGTCGTAGTAAATCCTACACCCCAACCAATTTCTACCCAGCCAGATTTTATTAGCTCAGGCCCCACCTGGGTACCCCAATCTTCGGTGGTGTCCATTCCTACCCCACCTTTCTCCCAACCTAGTCCAGTTCATCATCCACCCCAATCACCTTCTTTTCGGTATCATCCATACCAACAACCTGTCCATTCCACACCGCCTAATCCAGGCAATTTCATCCCATCTCATCAATTTTCCACTCCTCCATTACATCATCATAATCATCAAACGAGTCAAAATTTTCATGAAGATTCTCGACTCCATGCTATACAACAACAGATTGACAACCTTATGCTCAACGTGCCCGGCTCATCTAGTCGAAACCTACGCTAAGGTCATTGATCAATCAACCAATTCATCCTTCGGTACCTTCACCACCATATCCGATAGATTTCACATTACCGAAGTTTGACAAATTTCGAGGAACTGAGGATCCTCATGAACATGTGAGCTCATTCATGCATGCTTGCTTTAGAATCCAAAATAATGATGCTCTTATGCTCAGAACTTTTCCTCAGACATTAGGGGGAGATGTTGTACAATGGTACAATCATTTAGCTCACCATAGCATTTATGCTTACGAGCAATTGATTAATCTATTTTTAGAACGATTCTCCCTAAATGTACAAAAGAGAGTCTCATTGTCTGACTTATACAAGCTCAAGCAACATGACGATGAGACTGTTTATGACTTTGGAAACCGTTGGAGGGCTATCATTAATAAACTGCCATTCTCCCTACCAATGGAGGAGTTAACCAAAATGTTCACCCATAGTTGTCTAAAACCTATCTCTTGGTTACTCCAATTACAACAATACAGGACTTTTGAAGAGGCTTTGGCCCAAGCAAGTATCATAGAAGACATTAAAGTCCAAGAGGGTGTTTTAAAACCCCGTAGAAAAGAATGGCAACAAAAGGGCCAACAACGAAATAATAATTATGGCCAAAACAAACAAGCACAAGCTAGTACAACCTCAAATGTTAACCAAGTTAATCAAGTGGTGGCGAGTCATCCCGTAATGGCTCAACAACAAGTAATGCAAAGTCAACCGCAACCAATTGCTTATCATGCGGTACCCGCCCCTCCTCAACCAGATCAACCAACTCCCAATACTGGACCAACCATGGAAACTTGACCTTGGCAAAACAATCGTCCCAAGCGACAATTCACACCTTTAGATGAACCATATGCGGTCATATTCAACAAGTTATATAGCACAAATCGGTTAACTTTACCTGAGTTTAAACCTTTAGACCCATCTAGAAGGGGGAAGTATTACAAGGAGTACCTATTTTGTCCTTATCATAGGCAAAATGGGCACGATATCAATAATTGTACAGATTTCAAACATGTGATCCAAGATCTTATTGAGATTGGAGCCATTAAATTGGATAGCCCCTTAGCCCAACAAAATCAAAATCTTGGTATATTTCAAACACCCCTTCCACATCGGGAGGAAGCTCCAACAACTTCAGGGGGAGTAACTCAGGTAACTCCTCCTAATCAAGTCAACCATGTACAACAATACCAAGGTTTTGTGGGTACTATTAACGTAGTAACCCGGGGTCAAAGGGCGAACCAACCAAATCAGGTTGAACCACAACCACCTGTACAAACCCCCAGTCCACCTCAGGTAACAGTGACCCAACGACGTGCTAGTACTTCTCAACAACCGCTAAATCATTCTACTCAACGCCAACGACCCATCATGTCATTGAGTAGCCGGTTAACTACCAGTTTAAAAATGGCTTCGCCAAGTTATCGATCTATGACCTCATTCAACAATCTCCCCCGCATAGAGAGGCATTAATGGAAATATTAAAGTCAATCGAGCTTCAAACTCAAGATACTAATGCCTTCAACAACTTTGTGGGGAGTATTCAAACATGCATGGAGCCCTCCATCACTTTCTATGATTTTGAAATCAAACCTATGTCAACGGAAAGTATAGATACTCCACTACATATCATGGCCAAGATCGATAACAAGCCATTCAAGAGAGTCTTAATTGACATCGGTTCCTCAATCAATATCATTACAACATCGGCGTTGAGTCATCTAAAGTCGTCGCCATCCCTTATCACAAAGTCGACTTTTACTCTTAAAGCATTCAATGATGCTTTATCTTCCACGGTTGGCACGGTTATCTTGCCCATTGAGGTAGGGGCCCGAACTTTGCATACCTTGTTTCACATCTTGGAAGGGTCCATGGCATACAATGTATTGCTTGGACGGCCTTGGCTTAGGGAGATGAGATGTGTCCCTTCTATACTGCATCAATGTCTAGAAGTATGTATATGAGGGACAGGTTCATTGTGTACCTGCCGACACGTGAACCCTTCAAACATTGCAACTATGTCTCAAATCCTTATGAGATTGTGTTGCCATCCACTCATCTTTTCTTGACCCCATCTATTTCTTCTATACCATCTTCTTCTAAAGCTCCCATTCCCGAGGAGCTACCCATCATATCGCAACCATCTTCCTCTTCCGCTATTCCATCTCATTCACCACTTTCTTCATCAACTAATCTTCCTTCTTCTTCATCAGTGACCACATGCACATGTGGCCATGACCAATCATCTCTTTCCACGTCATTACCCCCTTCTTCTACACCTTCTTCAACATCACCTATTATTCCTCCATCTTCCCAACCATCACCACTGATGTTTCACAAGTTATTGAAGCATCAACCCAACCAAATCCTTCCAATTCTTCTATCCCACATTCTTCTATTCCATCATCTAGTCCATCTCCCTCCCAAGTCAATGCCATCCAAGATGTCCACATCACACCGTTCAATGTGCAAACAGTTAAAGATTTTGGTCGTCCACATGACCAACATTTATCCATTGGATCGGTTTATAACATGGGTTCTATGCCAAATTCCATTAATTTTGTATATGGGGGAATAGAGTCATCTTCTAGTCCTACCACCATACTAGAACCTAAGCATCCAGTCCCTGCCAATATCGAAAGGATGGAGGGTTTTCCCTCTCGCTATTTCCACAGACATAATTGGCAGCAATTTGGCCTAGGTCGATACGAGCAAGGGGTAACTGAACGCATCGATATGCCATATCAGAGACCCACTGAGCGTTTTGGTCTGGGCTACCAACCACTTCCATCCCTTTCTTCTTTTGAACGAGCTTTTCAAAGCATTAATCTTAATTCGGAAGAAGAAATCCTCCACCCCGACGAATTCGAAGATGAAGCCTATGAAGAATTTGACGTTATGTCAAATGGTGATGAATCTGAAGAAGAGTCGGCGCCCATTGTTCCCCTCACTAAACAAGACGAGTTTTATCTCCAATTGTTCCCTCTCCAAGAGGCCATCTTTCGCTTGCTTCTTCCACAAGAACGAGGTGAACCACCCCCTCCGCCACATCCATAAGCCATAATCCAAACCTGTATTATATGTATATACTAAAATAGTGGTTTTCACCACTACCAAAAAAAAAAAAAATCAGAAAATTCCAAAAAAAAAAAAAAAAAAAATACTTTATTGCTTTATGTATGTGTGTAATAGTGGTTTTCACCACTACAAAAAAAAAAAAAAAAAACTCAAAAAAAAAAAAAAACTGAAAAACTATGTTGTTTTGCACTTCAGGTCTTCCGAGGTCTTCACCGGTTTTCCCTTCCATTCCGCCCATCCTTTCTTCCATAAGTCGACAATGAATTTTGAAGACTTATTCACCCCGCTCCATAATCCATATGATCCGGATAAGCCAATCCCGATCAACCCAAGCTTGATTGACATGGATCGGATTTCATCCCCTCCATCTATTTCAGAGTTCATCCTTTCCGAGGAATTGTTAAGGGCTTCCGCCAACTACATTCCTCCTTCACCTCCACATTCACCTTCATCTTCTAAGCCGGAGGTCTTCCAGCAGACATAGATGAGAGCAAGGCACAGGAGCTTGATGACATTTTAGATGACATAAATCCGATCCCTACTCCCCATCGGCTTGAGGAAGGTTCCCACATGTCTATTGAAGAAACTATCGATGTAGACCTTAGTCCAGGCCAAGATGGCACCCAAATTGTGAAACCGGCTAAAAGTCTATCATCAGAGGAACAAGAGCAAATGATTGCTCTACTCAAGCGGAAGAAGGAGATATTTGCATGGTCTTACAAAGACATGCCAGGCCTAGACCCTAATTTGGTTGTCCATAACCTCACCTTACAAAAAGATGCTAAACCTGTCAAACAAAAACTTAGGAAAATGCATCCTACCGTGGCCCTCATAGTTAAATCGGAGATTCAGAAACTTCTGGATGTTAAATTTGTCGTCCCGATTGATTATCCTGAGTGGCTTTCTAACATGGTACCCGTTCGCAAGCCTAACGGGGGGATACGTGTTTGCACCGATTTTTGAGATCTAAATAAAGCGTGTCCTAAGGATGACTTTCCTCTTCCAAACATTGATACTCTTGTCGACACCTGCGCTGGTCATGAAATGCTTTCGTTCATGGATGGATTTTCGGGATACAACCAGATTCGAATAAACCCTGAAGATCAACACAAAACAACATTTACCACACCTTGGGGAACTTTTTGTTACAGGGTGATGCCCTTTGGCCTTAAGAACGCAGGTGCAACCTATCAACGAGCCATGACTTATATTTTCCATGATTATATGCATAAGATTATCGAAGATTATGTGGATGATTTATTGGCAAAATCTAAAACTCGACAAGAGCATTTTGATGTATTGGAAAAAGTTTTTGATAGACTTCTAGAGCATAAAGTAAGGTTGAACCCTAAGAAATGTGTCTTTGGTGTTACCTCAGGCAAACTCCTAGGTTTTATTATCTCTAAACGAGGTATTGAGGTGGACCCAAACAAGGTCAAAGCCATTATGGAAATGTGTCCCCCAACTAATTTGAAGGAGTTGCGTAGTTTACAAGGAAAGATTAATTCAATCCGTCGCTTTATTGCACAACTTTCTGATAAATGTAGGCCATTTTGCCACCTACTACAAAAGGGGGTACAATTTTCATGGACAGATGAGTGTCAGAAAGCCTTTGATGACATCAAGCAGTACTTAGCGTCTCCGCCAGTCTTAGCTCCGTCTCGTCGAGATCCCTTCCTTGCGAATTTCTTTGCAGGAATTTATCGATGATGATACTGCTAGACAAGCACGTCTTGATCAACTCACACTCATAGATGAAAAACGAATCAATGCTTTAGAGCATTTGCGAGTTTATCAAGACCGATTGAAACGTGCTTACAATGCCAAAGTTCATCTAAGAGAATTTCAAGTAGGGGATCTTGTCCTTAAAGAGAATCAACAAAACACCAATGCATTGCCGCATCTTCGAGATAAATTCGCGGCTAATTGGTTAGGTCCATATATGGTCACCGAAAGAGTGGGCAATGGAACTTATAGACTTGCCAGTTTAGAGGGAGAGGAAGAACCCGAACCACTTAATGTTATACACTTGAGGGCATTCTACGCATAGTTTGAATTTTATATGTACATATATACATGGCTTGTACAACAAAAAAAAAAAAAAAAAACAAATAAAATAAAAAGAATTTGCATTTCATTGTTAGTTGCATACATCTCATTCAAAAACATTGCATTTCATGTGCATACATCTCATTGAAAACCATAACATTTCATTTTCAGCCATAGTTGCATATCATGTTAGAGACCATTCTATCTTTTGGATATAAAATTTGGTCAAGCAAAAGTCATGTTGCCTTAATCAGGGGCACCTTCATAAAATCCATCAAACCGAATTGTCATTCGTACACCCATTTTCCATTTGCACATATTTACATTGCCAAAATGTTTTCAGTCACTCAACCATTCCTAGTGTTTTAAGCAAACTTCGAAATGCATGTCAAAGTTCTCTAGGGCCATATCACAAATTACACTAAATAAAATCTTGAGTATTGGGAAATGATTTCAAAAGCGGTCTTGAACCTATCACATTTTCACATCTTAAAAACATCTTGTGTCAAAGAGAGATAACACCATCCTTGGGTTGTGCCTTGAAGTGAAAAGGGTAATCCTCGTTTGTCCTATCATGCAAACATAGTCCATAAAACAGTGGTTCTTACCACTATCACAAGCAATCACAAAATATAAATATAAACAGAGTAGTAAGGATAGGGTAAAATTCTCATCATACTTCGGTTGAGAATCCGATTCCCCAAAGCTCTAAGGAAATGAACATTTTTCACACACCACCGATCCCAAATAAGTTGTAAGGATCGTACTACTTGTCCAGTCAGACGGATAGGTAGTCATCCCCAAGGCTTACAAAGGTCAAAAACAACATGGACTATGGAGTTAACCTTCACCGGGGCTATAGACGCTTGACTGGCAGTGGAGTATACTCATTGCGTGGCGACATGTCTCTCCTCAAAAAGAGACCTCTCAATGCTCATACGGACAAACTAGCTTCGGGGTCTTCTCCATAACAGGGTTACCTAATTTATGCAAGATGAGGTTAATGAACACACTTGCACACACACAGGTTTTTGATTGCCTAGAGTCACTACCATGCTTCGGATTTGGTTAATGAACTCGCATGCACACACATTTGGTCCTAGTTGAATTAGGCAGTATTAGTAAGTTTGTTTGATACCACTAGCATGTTTGAGTCTTTGTAAAACAGTCTTCCATATCACCCTCCATATCTTCTTCCATATTCATGTCATTCCATACGTCATCCATTCACAAGCCACCAAGTTCGGTGCCCCTGATTAAACAATTATGATAACAGTTGGCTAAATCTAACTATCTAAAAGTATGAGTGCTTCTTAGTGCATATTTCATTTACTTAGTCTCGCATTAATCATCTATAAGTTTGCATTCCATTCCATCACATATGCATCAAAAACATTAAAACATATAAAAACATGCATCACAAAAACATAGGCATTCACACAAAAGAGAGTAAAACACCAAATAAATAAAAGCCATGTATATATATATGTATAAAGATCAAAACGTACGAGGAATGCCAAAAGGCTACAATATACAATAGAGCACCAAGGCTCATAAAGAGTGCATCTAAGCACTAAGCTAACCATCAAAAGAGGACCCCCGAGACCTAGTAGGAGCCCTAGACCTAGTGGTGTGCCTAGACTCACTACGCCTAGAGACAGAGGAGGATGGAGGATCAGGCAACACAATGTGATGCCTAAACAATGTGTCCTCCGGAGCCTCAATGTAACGAGTCCTAGACCTAAGCCTAGCTATGTCTATCCCGTGTCGTCGCTCCCGCTCCGCTAGCTCTGCCTGGAGTCTCGTCACCCTGTCATCCTGGGGCACCCTAGTCGCTCCATCCAAGTCCGCCTGCATCTGGGCCATCCTCTCCTTCTGAGCAGCTAACAGGGCATCCCGCTCTGCAACCTGTTGCTCCAGCCGAGCTATCCTCTCGTCCCGAGCAGCTAGCATAGCATCGCGCTCTGCTATCTCTCGCTGTGCCGCTCATCCTCGAGCCCGCTAGGGGTACCTCCCTAGCCTCTCCTATGCCTCTCCTAGGCCTCTCTCACTTCATCTCCTCATCTTCTGCTCCCCAGCTCTCATTTCCTCTTCGCCTTCCTCGATCGAGGTACCCTCACTCCTTGGGATACCTCCAAGCGGTCCTCGCCTCGCTAGCCCCACTGCCTCCAATATCTCCCAGTCTGCCTAGGACAATGACCTCCTCATCCCCGAAATGATAGGGGAGAATCGGTGTCGTGCCTCTAACACCCTAAGTGCAAAACAACAAAACAAAAATTTGTTACAATTTTTTCCAAAAAAAAAAAAAAAACACATAATAAGTACTTGCTTAAATAAACAAATACCTCACTGGCTGCACTGGCGCGTCCGCTCCCATCTCCGCCATAGCTCCCGCGTGCTTCACTCTCCCACACAACCTTTCACTTCACTTCACTTCCACTCCCTCAGACGCACTTCTCTCAAGCTCGAACGCACAAATGAGCGAAATTCTCGCTGAAACTGTTTAAATAGCTGGTTTTGGTGCCCTGAAATGCGAGTGGGGCATTTCATGGCGCATTCAGACGCAGTGGGGCATTTCATGATGCATTCAAACACCGACGGGCGTTTTTGCCACCTCCAAATGCATACCGGCGTTTGGTGTCAGTATTGAATAAAAGAACAAAACTTACAAAATTGAAGCTTACCTCCTCCAAATTTCATCAAATTGCATCCATCCATTCTTCTTATCATAATAAAACATTTTGTGAAGGTTACAACAGTTTTGGACACAAATTTTGTCATTTCGCTCAAAAAGCGCATCATTCATCATTGATTTACAAATTGGGTTAAAAACATTCAAAACCTTCACAAAATTAACCACATTCATCAATTCTTCTGATCTATCGTCAATTTCATTCATTCTTCTTTCATCATGCATATTTTTGCCAAATCAAATTAAAGTAAACCTCGTATCTAGTGGTATATTCTATCACCTTGGCGATTGCAGCGATTTGCATCCATGCAATTCGGTAAGAGGATTAAACCACCATAAGGACACTTACCATTTATCATCATCAATTATTTCACTGTTTGAAAATTGGAAATCAATTTTGGGTATCCTACTTTTCAAGTGACCTCATACCAAGATTAATTTGCTCAACAGTTGTCATTGATGGCCTAGTTCATGGGGCCTTAAACATGGACAATCTTCAATATCATCATTATTTTGAGTCTTGCTAGAGATTAAGGCTACCTAGGTTGATTGGTTCCGACCCGAGGAATTATCCATACAGTCACTAGGAGCATCTCTGAAGTTCTGGACTCTTTCATGCATCTTTCATCTCTGCATATCAATGGCGCCAACAAGGCAATTTCATCAACGAGTATGGATTCACCCACGGGAGTTGGGGCATCCGTTATCAATTTCTAACTTTCCTATAGTGGAATTCATCTTACATGATCATGGAATTTAAAATTTGGCAAAAATCCCTTTCTAACCGTTGGGGCAGAAAACGGTCCATCTTTCACATCACTCATATCGTCTTCAATCATATTCTTTTCTGGTTTGTACACCAACCCCTTTTCGTTGGGACATAAACAAGGAATACAGATGGTTCATACACCAACCCCTTTTTTCACCGTTGGGGCAAAAACGGTTCATTTTCTTTCGAATTTCTTCCAATTGGCTTGTGAGAACCATTCTCGCTCGCCAATTGAGGGGGTAAGCTGATAAATTTTAAATATTCTTTTATTCTTTGGTCTTCAAAGTTGTGCTTTAGTCTTGAGAGAGAGTTGCGTCTGATCCAGCTTTTCGGGTGTCCTAAGTTTTTGTGTTGCATTGTGTCTTCACACAAAGCAGCTCAAAAAGGGGCATCTGTAGACACCAAAATCCAGCCACTTGCAAGTCATCTATACCTTCCTGTCAGCCACGTGTCGGTCATCCATCTTTCCCGCCATTATTTGGCCCAAATCCACACTTTCCCGCCATTATTTGGCCCAATTTCACCTTTCCCGCCATTTTTCATCCCCAAATTTATTTAAATTAATATTTATATATATATTTTAATATTTTAATATTATATATATTTAAATAATAGTTTAAGTGATTTAATCCGAGCCGTCCATCCTTCATTTAATCTCATCCGTCCATCCATCTTAATCCATTTCACAACCTAGATTTATTCTCTACCCTTGGATCCACTTTAATCTTAGCCACACGTTCAAAGTGTCGTTAAAACCCTAAAGTGTGCCCTAAGAGTAGATTATAAATTGAGTCACCTTGATGGCTCAAACCCTATGTCTGCTATTTATCTTCTTCGCCTAGGTCTTTTGCTATCTTCTATCTCTGATTCTAATTCTTCTATCCGTTATCTCCTCTCTTCCGCTACCCTTTCGTCGCATCCATCGCCGCTTTCGTCACCGCTTTCACCGCCATTCCTTCTGCAGCATTCTGCAGAATCTCCCATTCTTGTCGCAAGTGCCCGCGGGCGTTTACCCCTTCACCAAGTGCCCACGCTTTACCAAGTGCCCACGGCGTTTACCAAGTGCCCACGGGCGTTTACCTACAGCCACAGACTCAGACCGGCGTCTGAAACCTTGATCCAGAAGCACGCGGGCGTTCAGCGAGTGCACCAGGGCGCCTTCCGTAGCCGATTTGATAGCCACATTACTTCCAGGTGTCGCCTGGTCTAGCTGCGTTAACAGAGAACAGGTATAAATTAGTTTAAAGCAAGTAACTTCTTTTCATTTATTAATCTGTTATTGAATTCCTGCATTCCATTTTTCTAGGGTTTTAGATTGTTTCTGAGGGCTCACACAGTGGAGCCCTCTTATTAATTTCTAACTCCTTGATAGTGTTAATGTGTGCAGGTTTTTGACAACAGATCCGGTTTATTGATGGCAGCTGATTAAGCTGGAGTGGTCCAAGCAAGGGATACAACAAAGCCCACTCACTCTGTTGGGATTGAAGATACATTCTTCGGAAGCGCCACCATTTGTGCCAGCTAGGGTTTCGGAGAACCCTAGCATAAAATTGTAACTTTGTATCACAAATAAAGGGTTACAGGCCCAGTTGTATTCAAAAAGGAGTTTTTAAACTCCATCGATTAATAGAAATCGTTTGTTTTGTGCAACTTTCCTGTATTCCATTATTGTGGTTTTATTTATTTTTGTTTGGCGTGTATTTTTAATCTACACTTGGCTTTAAATATTTTTTTCTCATTTTATTATAAAATAATGAGTGCTAGGTTTTATGCTTTTCATTTGGAAAACAATGCTTGTTGTAGAGGTCTAAATGATGCTTTCATTTTAGGTAAAATATACATTATGTGTAAAGAAAGAGAAATACTTTTATGTTATTGGATTCGGTTTATCTTCTTCATATTCTAGAAATTTTTAAGCATTGTTGGTAAAGAAAGATGGATAATTTTTATGTTATTGGATCCAGTTTATCTTCTTTATATTCTAGAAATATTTAAGCATTGTTAGTAAATAAAAATAGATCCTTTTATGTTATTGGATCCAGTTTATCTTCTTTATATTTTAGAAATATTTAAGTATTGTTGGTAAAGTAAAATAGATCCTTTTATGTTATTGGATCTAGTATATCTTCTTTATTTTTTAGAAATGTTTAAGCATTATTGATAGATAAAGATAGATCATTTTTTTATTATTGGGTCTGGTTTATCTTCTTTATATTTTAGAAATGTTTAAGCATTGTTGATAGATAAAGATAAATCATTTTATATTATTGAATCATGTTTATCTTCTTTATATTTTAGAAATATTTAAGCATTGTTGATAGATAAGGATAGATTATTTTAAGCTATTGGATCTGGTTTATCTTCTTTATATTCTAGAAGTGTTTAATAATTATTGGTAAAGAAATATCCTTTTATATTATTAGATCCAATTTATTATCTTTATGTTTTAGAAATGTGATGTGAACTCAGCTACAAGAGATCAACAAAATGGACTCCAATCACATAACACAAATGAAATATAATGGAAGAAACCTGCAAATTGATATTCTTCTCATTCCTAAATTCACCCCCTTATCCAAAATATTACAATCCATCATATAGCAACCGAATACCAAAGAAACCCTAAAAACATTTTTTTCTAAAAACTGCTAAAAATAGATATTTTTCTAAAAACTGTTAAAAATAGAAATGAGTCAGATTGTGCCCAAATTTGGTGCACACATCCCTCTTACAATAAAAAACCTTTATTTAAAATATTAGGTCTCAAATTAAGGTATAACAAAATATAATAAACAGGTCCGAGGTGTAGACCAATTGGTTAATCCAAACTCCATAAGGGGGCAGAGGTCCAAGGTTCAAATCTCGAGCCTCACCGGACTGAACGCTTGTCCCTTTCCTAGTGCTTTCAATGGCGTAAAATTTTTAAAATGATTGTGGCATGGTGGTTATAGGGGCGGACTGCATAAAGACCTGTGGCGGATTTCGGGGCGGACAACGCAGAATACTGTGGCGGCCATAAAAAGTTGGATAGCCTACCCGGATTCATGGTGGCTACTAATTCCACCATGTAAATACAAAATATATATATATATATAATAAACTTCTAACATGCAAAAAAACCCAAAAAACCCGAGAACCTATTCTAAAAGCTAATTTTGGGACACTAGATGTCGGAGTTAGGTCCCGAAAACATGATTTTTGGAGAGTCAGGCCAATAAAATATTTTCCTGATGCAGAACACGCATGTGGAACCACCTATTAAATTTCAAGGCAAACGGGCCTACGGTTCACAAGTTATGGCTCCAACAAGGTGCATCATTCTCCTCTGGTGAAAAAGAACTCAGCTCCTACGAGTTCAGTTGAATTGAAATCTTGTAGCTTTTGGTTATCAATTTTCTTTAGCTCTAACTCCAAAACCCAAGTGTTATCTGACTATGGTAATCCTTCCCATTGAACCAGGTATCTATTGTAGCTCCCATGTCTAGTGGTGATCACCTTCTTATCGAGCACTTGTGCAACTCTGTATTTTTTCTTCTTAGGCATCTGTCATGCCCAATTTGTTGTCTCCTATAATTCACCATCCTCGGAAGTACCAGGATACTAAAATAAATCAAAAACATTAAAAATGGGTGAAATATCAAATTCATCGAGCAGCTCCACTTTATAGGCATTATCATTGATCTTCTTCAAAATCCTGCATGGCCCAATTTTCTTAAGTTTTAGTTTGTTATACGTCCCCTTAGGAAATATTTCTTTCCTAAGATGAACCATGACCATATCACCCTCTTCAAACACTTTCACCCTTTTGTGTGTGTCAGTAGACTCTTTGTAGTGAGCATTACTACTCTACAATTTTTCCCTCACTAACTCTTGCACTTTCTGGATATGCTCAACAAATGCTTCTGCATCATCACTAACTCGTTCCCCAATTGGTAACTCAACCAAATCTAATACACCTCTAGGATTTTGACCATAAATAATTTGGAAAGGAGATTTACCTATCGACCTGTTCACTAAACTGTTGTATGCAAATTCGGCTTGTGACAAGGCTAAATCCCATTGTTTTGGTTTTTCTCCAACTATGCACCATAAGAGGTTTCCCAAGCTTCTATTCACTACCTCTGTTTGCCCATCGATCTGTGGGTGGTAAGCACTACTGAACTGCAACCTGGTGTTCAACTTCTTCCACAATGTCCTCCAAAAGTGACTCAAGAACTTAGTATCCCGATCAGAAGTAATAGTCTTTGGAACACCATGCAACCGCACAATCTCATCAAAGAATAATACTGCAGTCCTAGTTGCATCATTAGTTTTTTGGCAAGCAATGAAATGCACCATTTTTGAAAATTTGTCTACCACAACAAAAACTGAATCCTTACCCCTATGTGTCTTGGGCAACCCCAACACGAAATCCATACTCATATCGGTCCATGGTCCTGTAGGAACTGGCAGTGGCATATACAACCCTATATTTTGTGCATGGCCCTTAGCCATTTGACATACTCTGCATCTAGAGACAAACCTGATTATGTCTCTCTTCATTTTTGGCCAATAGTACTTCTCCTCTACAAGAGTGGTAGTTTTGGCTACTCCAAAATGACCAACCAAACCCCCACTATGTAATTCCCTCAAGATGTTCTCTCTCATAGAGCCATTGGGAATGCATAATCGATTACCCTTAAACAAGTAACCATTCTGTAAAAAATACTCTTCAAAAATAGTACGAGACTCACCCTCTACTGCACTTTTACACTGTTGCACAATATTCCCAAAATCTGCATCAGATTCATACAGATATTTAATCCCCTCAAATCCTACCACTTCATTCTCCATAGTGGTCAACAACATGACTCTCCTACTCAATGCATCAACAACCTTATTTTGTTTTCCCGATTTGTGCTTCAGGACAAATGTATACTATTGCAAAAATGAAACCCATTTGGCATGCCTACTATTTAACTTTTTTTGAGAGTTGACATACCTCAATGCTTCATGATCAGTAAACAACACAAACTCCTTTGAGAGTAAGTAGTGCCTCCAATGTTGCAATGCTTGCACAATTGCATAAAATTCCACATCATATGTAGAATAATTCTTCCTTGCATCATTCAGCTTCTCATTGAAAAATGCTATAGGTCGGCCCTCTTGACTTAAGACACCACCAATTCCAACAAATGAGGCATCACAATCAACCTCAAACACCTTACTAAAATATGGTAACACTAGAACAGGGTCTTTCGACACCTTCTTCTTCAAGAGTTCAAAACTCTTTGTTGCTGCCATAGTCCATACAAACTCTTTCCCCTTCGTGCACTCAGTTATAGGGGCAACTATACTACTGAAGTTCTTGATGAACTTTCTGTAAAAGGTAGCTAGGCCATGAAAGCTCCTTACTTTTGTTATAGTTCATGGAAGAGGCCATTCCAGAATCACCTTCACTTTCTCATCATCCATCCTCATGCCATCTCTTGAGATTACAAATCCTAAAAACACTAAACTATCCTGAAGAAATCTACATTTCTTCAGGTTGACATACAATTTCTCCTTCCTGAGCACGTCTAACACTAATTTCAGGTGTAACAAATGCTCCTCTTCACTTTTACTATAAATCAAAATATCATCAAAATACACAACCACAAACTTACCATTATATTCCCGTAGTACTTTGTTCATCAACCGCATAAATGTACTGGGTGCATTAGACAACCCAAATGGCATCACCATCCACTCGTACAACCCATATTTTGTCTTAAAAGTTGTCTTCCATTCATCCCCTTCTCTAATTCTGATCTGGTAGTAGCCACTTCGTAGATCAATTTTACTGAAGTATTTAGCTCCAGCCAATCCATCCATCATGTCATCCACTCTCGGCATAGGATACCGATACTTTATTGTGATCTTGTTTATGGCTCTACTATCCACACACATTCGTCAGTCACCATATTTCTTTGGGGTCAGCAATGCTGGAGTTGCACATGGACTCATACTCTCCCTAACTAATCCCTTATTTATCAACTCTATCACTTGCCTACTCAACTCTGCATTCTGTGTTGGGTTCAACCGATAAGCTACCTGATTTGGGAGCATTGATCCTGGAATCAAATCCATGTGATGTTGGATATCCCTCTTTGGTGGTAGCCCATCTAGTAACTCCTCTGGTGTGACATATTTATATTCACTTAGCAACTTAGCTACTACTATCGACATAACAACTTCCTCTGTTTCTAGCTTCCTAGATGTTAAGGCATAACATAAGCTAACGTCCTTGATCTCTATAAGAAACTCCTTCATCGTCAACAAGCTCTCACTCGGCCCATCCTCCTTCAGAGGTACAAGAACTACCTTTACACCGTCCTTCCAGAATGTGTAAGTATTCTTTCTCCCATTATGGTTAGTAGCCCTGTCGTACTGCCAAGGTCTTCCCAACAGAATGTGACATGCATCCATCGGGATCACATCACACCACACTTCATCCTTGTAAGTACTCCCAATTGAAAATTTAATTAAACACCTTTGATCTACTGTTACCTCATTCCCCTTCTTAACCCATGAGATGCGATATGGATAAGGATGCTTTTCGCATTCCAGGTTCATTTTATCAACCATGACATTTGACACCATATTTTCACAACTACCACCATCAATGACAATGTTACATACCTTCCCTCCTGATGTACACCTTGTTCGAAAGATGTTTGTTCGTAGCCCAGAATCATCACCATCTATGGTCTGCCCCTTCGCTTTGCTTTGCACCTTCTCTTTATTAGGAACAATCAGTGTCCTCCTTATCATAAGTGCTTCCCCCATGTCAACAACAACTTCATCCTCATCCTGCTCTTCCATCTCAACCAGATTGACCCTTCCTTGTCCTCCTTGACCCCTTTCTTGGACATCACATTGGGGACACTCAAATGCTCTGTGCCCCTCCTCACCACATCCATAACAGGTATACGACCTTCTTGGATCATTCCCATTTCGTCCACCACCGTAACCTCTACCTCGTTGGTATCCTCTTCCTCTCAGATTCTGCCCATCTTCTTCTTGTTTAGAAGGTATTGAGGATTCTCCCTTGAGAAAATTAGATCCACTTCGACCCCGACCTGAAGAGGGTGTGAATCCCTTCTTACCTCTTCTATTAACCCTTTTCAATTTCTCCTCTACCTTAAGGGCCATTTGATATGCATCCTCCACTATAAGAGTGTGATGCATGCTCATCTCATCTTGGACAGCAAAACTTAGGCCATTTACATACCTAGCAGCCTTTTGGTCCTCCGTCTCATTGTGCTCCACTCGAATGGATAGCTTGTAGAATTCATTAGTATAGTCCTCGATGCTTTGATCCTTCTGTCGGAGATTCTGAAATCTATGAAATAGGGTTTGGGAGTAGTCTATAGGTATAAATTTTTCTTGTAACTTCTTCTTCATCTTTGTCCAATCCTTGATATTTTCCTTTCCATTCCTCTATCGTGTAGTCTATAAATGATCCCACCAAATCAATGCATGTCCCTTCAACTTTGTGCATGCGAGCTTAACCTTCTTCTCTTCAACAAGGTTACTCCATTCAAAATATTTTTCTAGGCTATTGATCCAATCGATCAACTCCTCTGGTTTCAACCCACCAGCATACTCGAGAACCTCAATCTTGATCCCATATCGATTCCCCTTAAGCCCCTCTAGATCTCGTATCAACCGATTTTCAAAACCGTGCCCTTCTTCCTCTAGGCCCTCTGGTTTTGCTTCTGCGTGGACCTCAGATCCACGTTCCTCAGGTATGTTTTCATCATCAGATCCTTGATCTACACGTGCCCTGGGATGTCTCTCTCCCATGCGATCAATCACACCAATCAATCATGCTATTTTTGCATTCAGATCCTCGATCTGCCTATTCATCTGGGCATATCTTCTAGGTGGCATCTTCCCTTCACTAGCGAGATCACACCCGCTCTGATACCAAATGATGTGAACTCAGCTACAAGAGACCAACAAAATGGACTCCAATCACATAACACAAATGCAATATAATGGAAGAAACCTACAAATTAATATTCTTCTCATTCCTGAATTCACACCCCTTCTCCAAAATATTACAATCCATCATATAGCAACCGAAAACCAAAGAAACCCTAAAAACATCTTTTTCTAAAAACTACTAAAAATATATCTTTTTCTAAAAACTGCTAAAAATAGAAATGAGTCGGATTGCGCCCAAATTTGGTGCACACATCCCTCTTACAATAACAAACCTTACTTTAAAATATTAGGTCTCAACTTAAGGTATAACAAAATATAATAAACTTCTAACATGCAAAAAAACCCAAAAAACTCGAGAACCTATTCTAAAAGCTAATTTTGGGACACTAGATGTCGGAGTTAGGTCCCAAAAACATGATTTTTGGAGAGTCAGGCCAATCAAAGATTCTCCTGATGCAAAAACACATGCGGAACCACCTATTAAATTTCAAGGCAAACGAGCGTACGGTTCACAAGTTATGGCTCCAACAAGGTGCATCAAAATGTCTAAGCATTTTTGATAAATAAATATAGATCCTTTTTTAATATGGATTTGGTTTATTATCTTTATATTTTTTTAGGATAAAGAAAGAAATATCCTTTATGGTATTGGATTTGATTATTGTATGTTTATTTTGGAATAAGTTGGAAACTTATAAGGAATTCCTGAGATCTATGTAGATAAAGGAGTTCATTATATAAAGAGAAGTATGGGCTTCTCTATGTTTGGATATATTTCTTGTTTGTGGGATATATTGTGGAAATATATTACTTATTTTGTAAAAATATGTTGTGGAAATATAATACTGGTTTTGAGAATATATATTGCTGAAATATATTTGTTTTTTTTTGTGAAAATGTATTGTGGAAATATATTGTTTGGTTTAGTGAAAACATATTGCAGAAATATATTGTTTTTTGTGAAAATATATTGTATATAGGGAAACAACAAGGTAGGAGGGCGTTAATTACAGGTTGGCCCTTGGTTTTAGATTTAATTTAATCTTCTTGAAATTGTGTTAGAAATGTTTGCTTGCTTAGTGATGATTAAAAACTTATATTTTCACTTTGGAAGGATTGCTAGAAATGTTGGCTTGGTTTTTGATGTTTAAAACTTAGTTTTTCACTTTTGGAAGCTCACTAGAAATGTTGGCTTGGTTTGATGTTTTAAACTCAAACTAATGTTAAATCTTGTTGAATTCATTGTTTCAATTTGGTTTCTTCTCGATTGTTGAAAATGTTTTCACCATAATGAATTAGATTCTTAAATACTTAACTACATGAAAAGCTCTAGAAGACCATCTTGGAAAGTTAGGAGTTGCACTGAAGAGGCCAAGAAACTTGTCACTCATCAACAAGAAGTCATTTTCAAACATGCATATAGGGAAGTAAATAAGGTAGCAGATAAGTTGGAAAACATTGGAGTAGATGGTCCAGGTCTGCTGACTTGGACAGATATATTGCCATAGGAGGTACGTGCATTAGCCATCACTAAAAAAATTGACAATGAATAGAAGAGCTATCATTTTCTTTACAATTGTCCTCATAATTTGTAAGATTGTTGAAGTTTCAAAATGTCCTATTAGGACAATTGGTGCCAACTTTCAAAATATCATTACGATTATAATTTTCTGGCCTATCCCTTTGAATAGTCCCATCCATCATGTTCAAAATCCCTTCATTATTTAGAATTATCAAGAGGTTGGCCTTCACATGATCACCTGGATATGTCTTGAACCTATTTTGCCCACAAAGTTCAACCCACATCATTTTCATAATAGGTGGGTGTCCTTTCACATAACTCCTAACATATCTACCATCTATGTCTCGTGCCTCATGATCTTTCCCTTTTCTAAGAAAATTTCTGACTTCTTACCAGCCTGGAGTACTTGCCTACTCCCAAAGCTTACTAATATTTCAAACATAAGGTTTTGGAAAAAACAAAGGTTGTTTTTTGCAGATTCAGTTGGAGAATTATTCAAGCAGATGGAAAACTCATTCACATCAAACAAGGCGATCCATGTCGTGCGTGGAAATATCATTGGCACAAAAATATTTTCAGAGACGTTACATTGAAGATAGGTAAGGTGTGCTCCAATAATGAGATAATAAACTTGAGACTGTTGGGATTCATCATATTTAAAAAACTAGGCATTTTGGAAATGGTCATGTTATTTTTCTGGTTTGTGCCCAGAGGGCTTTTTTGTTGTGTGATGGCTTTGTTGTTCTCCTTTCAGTAGTGAAGGAAGGTTCCCTTTCCTTTGTGTGATGTAGTGTTTACTGCCGATGTAATAGGTGAAGAACTACCTGCTATACTAAGGGTTTTGTGTATTTCCTCTTGGGTTAAGGTTAAAGCCTGTTATTCCTCAAATTTTTGCTATTGTAAAAGGCATTTGGGAGCCTCATAATTTCCTGGCATAATATAATACCTATTAACTTACCCAAAAAAATATTATTAAATACTTGCTTATTATGTGTTGGGAATAGTAGACCTTGGCTTTAAATTTTTTTTGCTCATTTTATTATAAAAGAATGAGTGCTAGGTTTTAAGCTTTTCATTTGGAAAACAAAGCTTGTTGTAGGGGTCTGAATGATGTTTTTGTTTCAAGTAAAATATACATTATAGGTAAAGAAAGATAAATCATTTTATTTTATTGGATCCGGTTTATCTTCTTTATATTCTAGAAATGTTTAAGCATTGATGGTAAAGAAAGATAGATCCTTTTATGTTATTGAATCTAGTTTATATTCTTTATATTTTAGAAATGTTTAAGCATTTTTGGTAAAGAAAAATAGATCCTTTTATGTTATTGGATCCATTTTATCTTCTTTATATTTTATAAATACTTAAGTATTGTTGGTAAAGAAAAATAGATCCTTTTATGTTATTGGATCTAGTTTATCTTCTTTATATTTTAGAAATATTTAAGCATTGTTGATAGATAAAGATAGATCCTTTTTTTATAATTGGATCTGGTTTATTTTCTTTATATTTTAGAAATGTTTAAGCACTGTTGATAGATAAAGATAGATTATTCTATATTATTGAATCATGTTTATCTTCTTTATATTTTAGAAATATTTGAGCATTGTTGATAGATAAGGATAGATCCTTTTATGTTATTGGATCTGGTTTATCTTCTTTATATTTTAGAAATGGTTAAGCATTGTTGGTAAAGAAATATCCTTTTATATTATTAGATCCAGTTTATTATCTTTATGTTTTAGAAATATTTAAGCATTATTGATAAATAAAGATAGATCATTTTTTAATATGGATCTGGTTTATTATCTTTATGCTTTTTTAGGATAAAGAAATAAATATCCTTTATGGTATTGGATTTGATTATTGTATGTTTATTTTGGAATAAGTTGAAAACCAATGAGATCTATGTAGATAAAGGAGTTCATTACATAAAGAGAAGTATGGGCTTCTCTATGTTTGGATATATTGCTTGTTTGTGGAATATATTACTTGTATTGTAAAGATATATTGTGGAAATGCATTGCTAGTTTTGAGAAAATATATTGCACAAATATATTTGATTATTTTGTGAAAATATATTGTGGAAATATATTGTTTGGTTTAGTGAAAATATATTGCAGAAATATATTTTTTGTTTTGTGAAAATATATTGTGGAAATATATTGAAAAAATATAATACTTGTTTTGTGGAAATATGTTGTTTGGTTTAGTGTTTGTTTTGTGGAAATATGTTGTTTGGTTTAGTGAAAATATACTACGGAAATATATTGCTTGTTCTGTGGACATATATTGTGAAAATATATTGTTGGTTTAGTGAAAATATATTGTGGAAATATATTACTTTCTTGTGAAAATATATTGTGGAGATATATTTTGTGGAAATATATTACGAAAATATATTGTTGGTTTAGTAAGAATATATTGTTTGTTTTGTGAAAATATATTGTTTGTTTTAGAGAAAATATATTGCGGAAATATGTTGCTTGTTTTGTGAAAATATATTGTAGAAATATATAGTTTGGTTTAATGAAAATATATTACAGAAATATCTTATTTTGTGGAAATATATTACAAAAATATATTGTCAGTTTAGTGAAAATATATTGTGGAAATATATTGCTTACTTGTGAAAATATATTGTCGAGATATATTTTGTGGAAATATATTGTTGGTTTAGTGAAAACATATTATGGAAATATATTGCTTTCTTGTGAAAATATATTGTGGAGATATATTTTGTAGAAATATATTGTTTGTTTGTGAATATATATTGTGGAAATAAATTTGTTTGTTTTATGAAGATATATTGTGGAAATATATTGCTTGCTTTGTGAAGATATATTATGGAAATATATTGCAAAAATATATTGCTAGTTTGTGAAAATATATTGTGGAAATATATTGTTTGTTTTATATGGGATATTTGATTTTTGGATATAATAAGATGAATGATAATCTTATTGTTTTAAAGATTTGAAAGTTAAGTTGAGAACACACATTGATTCCCAAAGCTTATTAGGATAAGGGGAATTAGTGTGGAGGGAATTATGGGGTTCCCTTATGAAGTGTGTTGTTTTGCTTTGAGGAAAAGAAAGCATGGAATGTTTAAATTGGATGTGGAGTCCAATGAGAAAATTATGGAAGTTTCCTTATTTATTTATTAAGTAAATATTAATTCATTGGGTATGGAGTCCATTTTTAGTGAAATATATTATGGGGTATTTCACATAATCTCTTAAAGTGGGTATGGATTTAATTTATAGGGAAGAAACAAGGGGGTTTCCTTATATGCTTTGTATATTTTAAAACATGGAAAACAAGTTGGGCGTGGAGTTCATCTTGGATGAAGAAATTTATGGGGTTTATTCATGTGATTGTTTTAAAATAAAATAGAAATGTAAAGGATCATTTCTATATGAATACTTGATGTAATGGATTAAGTATGTAGAAAGTAAATGGCTTGTTTATTTTCTTTATGTTTGCATTAGATGCATGGAATATGAAATAAGCATTTAGGAATGCATTATCATATTAAGAGTTGTCTTGATCCCTTACTCCAACCACCTCTCGATGGAGCTCAAGGAGGACTAGCAAGTGGAGACAAAGAAAGAAAGAGTTCTATTATGCTTTTCCCAAAGTTTCATATTGGATGTGAATATGTTGTAATAGAAAACTCAAAGAAAGAGATGTACTAAAGACTAGTCTTAGAATTGATGTTATGATTATTGAAATATAATGTTAAGGAAGGATTTATTGATAATATATATTAATTATAAAATAATTTGAGTATTGGCATTCAATGTAATGTTATTATTGTATTCCAATTTATTTGAAAGTATAAGGTTTAGTTATTCTTAATATAGAAAAATGGATGTTTTTCTATGAATGGCAAATAGAACTAGATATAGATGGTATATGTTTAATACTTTTGAAATGTGTTAGAGATGATATAATATTTTCTTAAATAAAAGAAATGAGCATGTTGTACTTTTTGATATGGAGAGACAGTTAAGATTTTTAGATGCTTTTTCCTTGGGTTATGAAGGGAGTGCTATTTTTAAGTAACCACAATAGTACCCTGGCTTAGATAGATTCCAATATTTGGATATTTGTAGGGATGCAACTATCAAATCATATGCAATAAGTACATCTTGAGTGGTGTAGCTCAGATGTACTCCCAAAAGCATGGAGCTTTTGAGGATGGTTCTTAAGCATGGAGCTTGAACCACATTTCCTTTCACAAAGGATAAAAATCCATTTGCAACTTAGGTAGTGATGGTACCTTGATCAGGATGGATCAAGTGGCCATGAGTATTATCATGTAGATTGATAATACCCTTAGTGAGCCCATCGTGGAGGTGTGATCATTAAGAACAAATTACTACTTATATTATCATGGAGATGAGATAACTGGACTTTAAGGCATTACGCAAATTACCTACATAAACTAACTTATGTATGGTAATGGAAATGGTGTCCCCTTTTATGGACTAAAAGGGATAACCCCTATGCTAAGGTTGAATTATCTATACTCGCAGAGAGTATAAGGAATATGGGAAACCACTAATGACATCTTTTCTAACTACGAAGGTTTAGAAAACTTGAACCTAGATATAGCTATAGGACATTGGCCTATCCTATCCACTTGGGTGTCATTGGCTATGACATAGACTCAAATGTGGTTATGCCTTAATTACAGGGTTATGCATAAGGGGTCAACCCCAAAATCTATTTATAAAATCCTAGTGAATCGGTATCGAAATCTTGGTGAATCGTGTCCAAGGAGAAATGGTGAATTGCATTCATATTTCACTAAATATTTTCAAACTATGGCGAATCAATTGAAAATATTTCTAGATGTATCGGTCGGTTGCAGAGGGTTTTGTTCAGTTAGTTGCAGGGGGTTTTTTTAGGATTTTAACAATTTTTATGTGTATATATTTTCGAGGTAGGTGGTTTAAAAAAATGAAAATGGATCTCTAGATCAAAATTTATACCTCCTAGAAGGTTCTCTGCAAAAGAGCACCTCTGGAACCAATCGGTTGTAGTGGTGTCGACTGGTTACACCTATGCAATCGATCAAAACATCTGCAACCAACTGGTTGCAAAGGTGATATTTTGCAGAGAACCTTATAGGAGGCATAATTTTTTATCCAGAGCTTCATTTTTAGTTTTTTTAAAACCACCTACCTCAATGAGATCTACACATAAAACTTGGTAAAATATTCAAAAACCTCTACAATTAATTGACACCCATGCAACCGATCAGTTGTAGAGGTGTTAGTTTTTTGTAGAGGTATCGATCGGTTGTAGATGGTTTCTTGAGGATTTTACTAAATTTAATGTATAGATCTCATCAATTCGATCGGTTGAACATTCTAAGAGGTATAACTTTTGATCCAGAGCTCTGTTTTCAATTTTTTTTAAACCACCTAGCTCAATGAGATCTACACATTAAACTTAGTAAAATCCTCAAGAAACCCTTATTTTAATTATCAAATATATTTTAACTGATTGGCAACTATCAATTGGCAATCCTTTGTAACTGATTGGTAACTATCGATTGACAATCCTCTACAACCAATCGATAACTACTAATTGACAATCCCCTACAATCTATAGGTGTATATTGAGAGGTAATCCTCTATAATTGATCAACTCCTAATTGATACTCCTCTGCAATCGATCAAAAATTATCGATTGGTAATCCTATGCAACCGATCGGTTTATGTCGAGAGGTAGTCCTCTATAGCCAATTTTCACCTTGTTAGATTTCTCAAACCGATCGATATATTTTGATTAATAATCCTCTACAATTGATCATCAAATCTATTGATTGATAATAGGTTTTTTGTTGCTTTAGATCTATTTTTGAGGAGTTAGAGTGTTTTAGATGCATGTTTATTGGTACTGTGTTAGGTATTTATACAGGTAGTATGTGGTGAATTTGGCAAGAAAAATAAAATTATTTATAATTTGAAGTCGAAAGGTCCATGGATTTGGGTGAAAGTGGTTAGCGAATGAAAATAAAAATAGAAAATTTATCATCACCATCGAGTGAACTAACCCCAAAAAATTTGCACCCTAGAAATTTTGGGTGAATTTCCCCAGTGAAATGTCCTAAAATAAGCAAATTTAAAATTTTTAAAACCCTAATTTTTGCCAATTTATGATGATTCATGCTTATGCATAACATTGCTTAATTATGTTGAACAAAAGAGTGTGGGGATATCTTTGTGTGAAACTTACTGGTGAACCTTCAAAAAAAACTCTCTTGGGCTGGTTAGAAATTGGGTTGTACAATAATCAATTACATACAATAAACACTATTCTTTATATTCCCTTCTATACCCATTTTAACATTGAGAGAGGTATACCCACCAGTATGCCTACCCATTCTTACCTATCTATCACTTATCCATATAAGAAATATAAGACAAAAAATACCTCTCTAGATGAATTTGCATTTGTGATATAGGAGATACCATTGTCCTCCATTTAAAATAGAAAGGAAAATATTGACCTTAAAAAAACTATCCTCTCGAGCTTAAAGGGTTCCTTCATGACACTGGGAATGGAAAAAATAATTATTTAGATTGAGAATTATTCACCAACTTGATACGTTATTATATATGCTACCTATGGGTTCCCATCATATCTCTCACTTCTTCATCCTCTTTTTCAATTTTGGTATAGTATTTGAGTGGACAAAATGCTTCTATTTGTTTTTTGACGAAATTGTGAATTTCAATAGGTCTTGGAGCCACATATTGAATGATCATCATTGAATAAAACATGTCATAATAGAACAGATTTATGATCTAATCTTGCTCAAAATAAAATGTCCAAAGAGATTGCATACTCTATATATAGCCATATGTTGGATAAAAAAATCTATACAATATTTTTGCTATATGACTTTACCCATTGCATATATAAAACTTGAAGGAATAGCATATTGAAGTCCATTTGAATTGAAAAATTAAATAAAATCCCTTATTGATTTAAACCATCTATAATTACTATCCTTCTCTTTCAAGGGATATAAAACTATGTTGAAATCCCCCAAAGAATCCCTAGATCACAATTAGAAATCATCATTATATATGACAAAAATATGCTAAGGTACTTTCAACATCTTTCATCAGGAGTAACTATAGTTGAAGCACATATATTTATAACCCTAACTTTGATGTTTTCATATTTTTTACAAAAAAGACTAGCAACCTAATTACTTTTTACTGCTAGCAATTGTCCATCCAATTTGTGTTTTTTCTATATTGTCATAATGCTTATGGACCTCCTATAGAAGAAATTGCTAGACAAACCCCCATTTTCTAAATATTTTTTAATGCATACTTATATTCCTCACTTTTATTTCCTGTATTAAAATAACATCAAGACTTTAACAACCTATTAATTCCTTAATAGCTCTTTATTAGGGTTCTTATCCATACCCCTAATATTTCACAATATCATTTTCATAATATTTTTTTATATTTATTAATGCTTTTATCCCCACTATTTGTTATACTTATGATATTTATTTTTGGTTTCCAAAATCAATATCCTTTTGATTTTCCTTTTCTCTTTGTTCTTTCTTTGAGGGTATTCCTATCCTTTTTTCATTACCACCAATACTTTCATCATCACCAATATTTTTCCCCATATTGTTCATAATAAGACTTAACTTGTAAAGACTTTATTGTTCTAAATAATTTAAAATGCAAATAATAGCCTCACATGTTAGAGAATATTACATTAATTAGTACATGCCAATCTACCATCTTGGTAGATTATTACAAATATTATATTAGGATCATGTCTTAGAATAGTGTGTGAGTTAATATTTATGTAATGTAATAATGTGCAAGAAATGCACAAGTTTCATGTAAATATGTGTGCAAGTGTTATGAGTGTAGATGTGCACAAGTTTCTAATATGTAAGTGTGCACATGTGTCCTTAGAATAGGAAAATGAAGAGTTATTAAGAAGAGTGAAGTTCAAGAGTGTAGCATATGAAGATTCACATACAATTATATATTTGTGACTAAGCATTGTAATATTATGAAGGTGAATTGAACATGCAAATATTTATGCTTGCATTAGTAGACCTTTATTCAATAACATTTTCAATATTTTTATGTGCAATATTGTGAGCATGTTTATGTGAGTATTCTAATGAGATATTATGTTTAATACTATAAATTGATTTATTATTTAATTAATTGTAATTTTATTATATTAGATCCTATGATTATTTTCCTATGGTGATTTATATTAAGTATTAAAGCTTTAAAGCTAACAATGGTATCAGAGCTACATCAAAGTTGCTTGCACAATATTTGAAAGTTGTAATAGGCTAGAGTCTTTCCATAGTTGTAGGAATAACTAGTGAATATTAGGACTCAACAATAGAATTTGGAGAAATCTAGGGTCTTTCCACAAGGTTGAAGAATAACCTGTGAAGACTAGGACTCAACAAGGATATTTCCACTGGATTGAAGAATAACCAGTGAATATTAAGGATTCTTTCCACTAGGTTGAAGAACAACCAATGAAGACTAAGAAATCAACTTGAATATAGTTGATTATTTAGGGGATAGATAACCCTAACATTGATAAAAGACATTGAAGGGACAAAAATCCCTTGATATTGATATTTCTCTCAAGAAAAGAGAATAATTATTAATTAAATTTTTTTAGCAGATTGAAGATTACAAGAAGAACCAACATAGAAGAAAGTTGGTCATTTATATTTTTGGATTCTTAGGTAATGCTAAATAAATCTATCTAAGATATTTCTATAGTAAAAAAATAATCTTCAGAAGTTGAAAAGCTTCCTACATAGATAGAGAAGACTTTTATCTTCAATTACTTGAATATTGATAGCTTTTCTCATGTAGGGATTGATTCAATTTGTAGTTAAGTACATTTTAAGTCTCAAAGATAGACCTTGATAATATATATTGAGTTAACCTATTCCAAGAAATCTATTCAAAATAAAATGTAGTCTATAGTATAGATTCAGGTCTCAAAGATAGACCTTGATAATATTTTTAGGTCATTAATATTGACCTTGATAAGATAGATTTAATTTACCTATTCCAAGAATCAATTTGGAATAGAAGGTAATATATAATATTTATCCAATTCTTGAAGATAAACCTTGAAAATTTTATCCAAGAGAAGATACCAATATTGAGAGAGAGTTCAAAGAAACAAAAATGTGAGACCTTTCAAAAAAAGAGGTCCATAGTGGAGATAAGTGGCCCTGGTAGAAAAGAGGTCATATTTTATTAACAAATAAAGGATTCATAAGGATAAAATTCCTAGAAGACTTATAGATTCAATATTAAAGTAAGATATTAAGGAGACCCATTAGAAGATCTCCAGCAAGAGTATTTACTTCGAATTTGGTACAATCATTGCCATTCTATGATAATCCCATAAGACAGATATAGGAGACCCAATAAAAGAGGTCTCATAGTAGAAAGAGAGATGAGAGACCAGCTAAATAAGGTCTTATTAAATATTAAAGATATTTAAAAGAGACCTTTTAAAATAGGTCCTTGATAAAATAATTAGTGCTCCTTAGCAAGAGAAGAGACCATTAATCTAGATTTTTCTACAAATATAGAAAGCAAGTAAGAAGACTTGAAGGCAACAAGAAGACCTCAAGCAAGCAAGAATATTTAAAGGTAAAAAGAAGACCTCAAGACACTAAGAATACTTGAAGGCAGTAAGAAGACCTCCAGGTAGTAAGAATACTTCAAGATAACAAGAATACTTGAAGATAACATACAAGATAAGGTAGCATATTTAGTCAGGAAAATGACTGAAGCAAAGTGTCATAAACGTCTATACTGATAGCAAGAAAGATTATTTTTTGAAGGAAAGCATACTGCCAAAGTTTGAAGGATGCAATACTAAAATTTTAAAGAACTCAAGGCTACAAGTTTAAAGAATGAAGGATAGTAGGATGTATTCATAGCATCTTATATAAGTAAGAGGAGCACCTTAGTAGCACCATAGAAGCTTTATTCAAAGGAGCAAGCAAGTAAAGATAATATAGCATTAATAAAACAACAAAGAAATATCATTAAGAGAGACTCGACAACATTAACATTAAAGCAAGGACAATGTAGTGATTAAGTTTTAGGTTGAAAGCACAATTTTAAAGTGAAGGAAGTTTTAAGTTGGAGGTACAAGTTGAAGTTCAATGCAATCCCATCACCATTTAAATCTACACCAAATCACAATGATAATAGATTGTTAAAAGGATTTATAAATAAGAAAGAGATGTGCATCAAGGAAAGTGCAATATCATGTTGGATTACTTATGAAAAAGGGAGCTATAATTCCAATATAGAGTAATTCAGCAAGATAAAATTCAAGTGTTGTGTAGAATCTAATCACAACATAGAATCATAGCCAAGACAAAATCTAATCACAACGCAAAACCTGATCTAAACAACAAGGATCTAAGGACAAGAAGCCAAGCATGGATCAAAGTGTAGATCTATATTGAAGTGCCATAAGCCCCTCAAGTGTCAAAGGAGAGCCAAGCATTGTGAGAGTTGATAGTGCCAAACATTTGAAGCATCACAAGTAGTGGAAGTGCCAATCATTGTGATATCCAAGAATGCCAAGCATCTGAAGCATTACAAGAAATGGAAGAACCAAGAATTGGAAGAGTACTACGAGCACCTAAAGCACCAGGTATTACAAGTGAAAAGCAATAGAATAAATAGGCAATAAAAGCATTTAGTTCAAGGGAAATAGAAGTGGAACATTTAGACTTCTAAGTGTCATCTCCATTAAAACTAAGTTAAAAATGTCTATGCATTACATTTGCTAAGGAAGGTTGAAATGAAATATCAGAGAAAATTGCATAATTATTTTGGATAACCAAGCACCAAAGTGATTGAAAGGCGAAAGGGGTTTGCAAGTTCAAAGGTTCAAAACATTACTCTAATCATTGTCATTTTAATAACTTCATTGTTGAATGCCACATCAGGTGAAATTTTTTTATTTAAATGGCCCATGTTAGAGAAACCCTAGACGTTGAAGCACCACGTTGAGGATATTGGAACGTTCATGAGCATGCAAATCATTTCAAACTAGAGTGTTATTTTAAGGAGGTTAGAATAGCATCAGAAGCATCATCTTTCTAGCATTAGTGAAATATCCTTAGTCAATGAATAAAGAGCACCAAGTGCAAGACATCAGTGTGTCTAGGTATATTCTAAGGTTTCAAAGTTTATTAATTTTAAAATCTAATTTTGACTTAAGGATAAATGGAAAGATAAGGAATAATTAATTATTTTTTATTAATCATTTATTATTGAGATTAATTAGGAGTGATAAGTTTTAGTATTACATTAATTAAATTTTTTATTATTTTTGGAGTGATAAGTAGCTATAAGGTTTTATTAAAGTTATTTGAGAAGTTTTATTAAAGTTTTTGAAGATATTATTTTTAATATTTTTTTGAAATACAAAAGCTCATAGAACTTTTGCAAATATTATTTAATTTTGGAGAGAGAAGGAATTCTACTTCAAATTTAGGAATATTGATGAACTTATTGATGAAATACTATTTTTTCCTTCCTAAACTTTTAATCTACATGACAAGTCCAAAGTTTTGTGTGACTTACTATTTAAATTTTTTGTTGGATTTTAGGACATCATGATATTTAATGCTCCATTTTCCTAAAATTTATTATTTCTTATATTTAATATTATTTTATCTCAACCGTTTCTCTTTTATTCTATCTATTATTTCTTTGGTTACCTATTTTGTTAACGTACTATCTTCCATTATTTCTATTTTCTTTAGGTATCCTCATAGTCTTACCATAATTTTTACTTCTTGTATAATTTTGGAATATATTACATCATTTGGTATATGCTAATGTACAACCTTGGATATATATTTATATTAGGAGAGTTTCTTAGAATAGAATGAGAGTATTTACTTTTTGCAATGTAATAAATGCACAAGTGTGCAAAGTATTTTGGCAATGTAAATGTGCATAGTTATCCATATGCACATGTGTCATAGAATAGGAATATGAAGAGTCATAGGAATAGTGAAGACCAACAAAGCTCCATATGAAGATTCACATTCCTTTGTATATATGTGTATATGAGGGTGTGAAATAAAGAGCAAGATATAGAAATATATAGAGTGATTGGTCATATACAGTCATAATGGAGAGTGATGAAGTATGATGTATTTGAGGTCTTTATTCAATAAAGATCATATTTTCATGAGCATTTATTAGTGGTATTTATATGATTTATTTTTTAATTTATTCATGATTTTTATATGCTTAATATATTCCCATTATCATATATTTCATATTGTAACTTTATTTTAGATCTTTTGGTTACCTTATTCTATGTATATAGCTTCAAAAACTAACAGTGGTATCAGATCCACAACAAGGTTTTGTCTTGTGCAAGTATTTAGTTGCAAAAGGAGATTTCTACTAGTTAAGGAGAGACTAATAAGTAGAAGAAATTACCTCTGGAAAATAAAACTAGAGAAGATAGTATTTATCACTGTGTTAAAGGAAAACCAGTGAAAGTTGAAGATTTACCTATTCCAAGAGAAAATTTGGAATATAAGGATATTTACAGGTCTTTAAGATAGACCTTGACATTGAAGAGATTAAGAGACCCTTGAAGGAGTTCCTATTAAAAATTTTGATAGAGAGAAGAAAAAATCAGATTAAGTTTTGGCTAGAGTCTTTCCACATGGTTGAAGGAAAACTCGTGAAGATTAGGACTCAACATAGATTTGGTTCCACTAGTTTTGGGAATAGCTAGTGAAGATTATTGATTTTAGAATTTTAGAACTTTGAATATATTTGGCTATTATTGTCTAACTCTTTGCTACAGAAAATTAGTCATTGAAGATTAAGGAGGTCCAATAAAGAAGACCCCATTAAATATTAAGGAGTTCCAAGAATGAAGGCCTCATTGAAGATTAAGGAGGTCCAAGAAAGAAGGTCTCATTGAATATTAAGGATAACCAATAAGTAATTCCTCATTGAATATTGTAGACTATAGATTGAATATTGAAGATAAAGGAGGACTACAAAAAAGTCTTATTGCAGAGTTGATAAGTAGCAAATTTTGGAGATCCAAGAAAATAGCTCATTGTAAAATTCTCAAAATTAGAAGATTGAAGAAACCAAGGTAAGATTTCATCAAAAATTTGATTAAGAAGAGTTGAGTAGTTGCATGATTAGAAGACCCAAAAGAAGATGTCTCAAGAAGATTTTGGAGAATAAGAAGGCTAGAGAAAGCCTCATTATAGAAGACCCAAAAGAAGAGGTCTCAAGAATATTTTGGAGAAGAAGAAGAATACTAGATAAAACCCCATTGCATAATTAGAAGACCCAAGATAAAAGGCCTCAAGAATATTTTATAAAAGAAGAAGAAGGCTAGAGAAAGCCTCATTGCAGAATTGAAGCAGTAGCCATTAGAGGAGATTTGAAGAAAAAGTTTGTGTTAGAAGATTACAAGCAGGAGAAACTCCTGATAAGAGGAATTTGGGACAATTATCAACATTTGATAACAAGCCCAAAAGTAAAAAGTATTTGGCAATAAGTTTGCCAAATTTTGAGAAGGTTTTAAAGATCTCAAGACATCCAAATTATTGAGAAATAATACAGTGAACGATATTAGATTTCAAGTCAGAATTTGACAAGAAGCTTGAAGAAATAAGAATGATTGAAGATGCCACATATTTGAGATATTTGAGAATAGCCACAAAGTTTTTGTAGGTTGATTTGTAAAATAGGAATTTATTGATTTTCAAAGAAGTTGAAAGGTCATAGGATGGAAAATTGAATAAATCATAGATTTGTGATTTGGACAAGCTTTGGAAAGCTTTTAAAGTATTTTTGGACAGCCAATTAAAGGAAGGCTTGACAGTATAAGAGAGCAGAAAATTAGAAGATTCATGGACACCAAAGAATCAAATTTTGTAAGCAATGATTCAAGAGGTTTGAGCTACAAATTTGGACAGCATTGAAAGAGTAAAGCAAGCTGCATTTTGAAGAATTTTAAGGATATATTTGGAAAATATTTGAACAACAAATCCTAAGAGGATTTAGCAATATCTAAAGGAGGCTAATTGCTGCAGATTTGGATAACAAGAGGGCAGCATTTGTAGATGCAGAATTCAAAAGTTGACAACATGCATTTGAAGGAAAAATAAGAGAAAAAAGTACAAGAAATCTGATTTTAGGGAAGCAACTACAATTGCAATATTAAAAATTCCACAACAAAATATTAGAGGAGTACGGCTACAAAATTATATAAATACAAGATAGCAAGTTATCAAGAAGAAAAGTTACAAAGAAGGCCATAAAAGGTGTGTAAAATTGATGTTATAAAAAGTATTATTTTACAAAATTTGAAAGTAGTTATTATAAGATTTTTTAAAGCATCATTTTTAGAGCTATTAAAATCTAGCAAAAAGGAGATTTAGTAAAGTGTATCTAAGTCAAGAAAAGAGACACCATTGTCATTATAAAATCTGTAAATTATAACAACAATAGTTAAAGCTTATAAAGTGATAAAAATGAGTGATAAGGAAACTATTTTATGTTGTTTTTTATATAATAAAAAGGTAGATTTATTCTAAAATATAGTGAGGCTAAATAGTCCACAGAATTCAGGTGTCTAAAGACACCAAGAGGAGCATCAAGCTTGTATAATACATTGATGAAATAAACCACCAAAAAGAGTGTAAATCCACCACTAAAAGCACCGTCGAGTTGCATAGGTTGAGCACCATATAAAAATGAAAAGGTGACTGCAAAGTATAGGGGGTAAGTGCTTGAACATTGCCTAGAATAACAACCTCCAGATAAGAGAGGAGCCACCACCAAAAAGGAGAAGAGCCACCATGAAAAGCCACCAAAAGGAGCAATAGAAAGCCACCATGGAAGAGCCACCAAAGAGGAGTGTCTAAGTAGAAGAGAAAAACCATTGAATAATTTGAAGCACCATATACATACTCAAAAATGTAAACAACAAAATAAGACAAGGTTTTTTCTATTGAAAAGGCATTAAGGGAGACCAAAGGTCTAAGTTCTTGCAACCACCAAGAAGGGAAATGAATAGAGGACATGCATAATGTATTGTGCAATGTTACACTAGCCTATTGAGTATATTACATGCACAACCAAGTGTCTAGAAGAAGAACATAACATAGCCAGGGAAGACAAAGCATCAAAGAGCATTACAAATTCATCCATAAGGTTGGGAAACATTATAACATTGCTTGTACCACTTGTCACAAGAAAGAAGCAGTGTTATAAGTCATCCAAGAGTCAAGGTTATGTTCATATTTCTTGTGCCATTTATCACAAGAGAGGAGCACTACAAACCATTTAGAAGCCATAGGTTACATTAAAAAGGGCCAAGGAAGAGTTTCAATGACACTTTTCACTCATATTGCAAGAAATCAAATATTATCAAGGAAGGCAAAACATTTTTGAGCACTCATTTATTGCATTATATGGATATACTTTGGCATTACCTCATTTACTACAGCAAGGATTCATTTATATTGAAGGTGAAGCACCTTGACCAGATTGAAGGGAGTTGACCAGAGGAGTAAGAGCGCCTAGTTTTCAAGCAAGTCCAAGTACAACATTAAGGAGGGAGTGCCTAAAATATTAAAGGTAATATTTATTACTTTTGGAATTAAATTTATAAGTAGGATTTATAAGTATAAAGGGAAATATTATTTAAGATTAAAGTTAAAATTATTTTATTGGATAGATAAGTATTATTTAAACCTTAGAAATCTGAATTTTACAATTTGAAAGCTTTTACAAAATATTGAATATTGATTTTAGATTTAAAGCATTAATTTAAGATTTTTGTAAACACATTTGAGTTTACAAAACTAATTAAAATATTTGTTATTTGATAAGTTTGGAGAAATAAGGTATTCTACATCAAATTAGGAATACACAAAATGTGCAAATATTATTTTTAGAATTTCTAAATTTCTAAAGTTGGAGTTATAAGGAATCCAACATCAACATAAATTTATGAAATTTAAAATTGGAAATTATATTCTTAAATTTGGGAGATAAAAGGAATTCAACATAGAAGTTCTTGACAAAGGAAAAATTGCATTAATCTCTAATCCAAAATTATTAGAGATATAAATTTGAAGATTTACAATATTAGAATTGCATTCAAATCATTGATTGATAAGAGGAAAATAAATTTGCTAATTTTTGAAGAACAAAAGTTCAAAAATTATATTGTCATATTCATTCATTAGGGAGATAAAAGGAGTTCTAAAAAATATAAATTTGAAAGAAACTATGTTGAAACTAGGGAGATAAAATGTTGTCAACATAAAAGTGAAATAAAATGACTAGCGTTTGCATCCACTGCGCAGGCGAGAAACAAAATGTTTAAAATTTTGAGAGCAGGAAGGTCCAATTTCAAATTTTTGGACCTAAGGATACCGTTGACTGTAACTTGAATGGCAAAATTCCTAAGGACAGGGAGGCCTGAAACTCTATTGCTGATAACCCGATAGGTTTTTGGGGGGGACAAACCTCCTGATAAAGGTGATCCTCATGGGCCCCATATTCCTGAGGGCCCCAGCTCATAAAATATGTCCTTTGCCAAGGTTGTTGGAGGAGTACAACAGTGCCTACTTGAGCCACACTCTTCTTTGGAGCCCATTGGGTCAAAAGTTAAAATTCTCGATAGCCTGATCCAAAAATATTTATCCTACGAATCCTTCAATCATGTTGGGAAAGTGATTGGAGGGCATCCTAACTTAGAATTCATCTATAGTTGGGCTATTTCCAAGTGGAATATTGTTGGATCCATGGATATTTTTGGCCTGACTAGAGGCTTCTTTGAGATTCGTTTGAATAACCGTGATGATGCCAGCAGAATTCTTACTCAAGGTCCCTAGTTTCTTGGGTGAAAGAGTCTCTTTATCCATAAATGGGATCCTGAATTTGACCTTGAAACCCAAAGTATAAATTTTATGCCTATTTGGGTGAGGTTGTCTAACTTGCCTTGGCATTGCTGGTATCCAAAGATCCTTTCTACTATAGCCAAAACTATTGGAACCTTAGTTGCTATTGATCATGCTACCTTAGTCAGATCCTGGATGACCACAGCTAGAATTTGTGTTAATGCCAACCTTGAATTAGAATTTCCAACTTTTTTAGAGCTTGAATATAGTGGTTTTTATTGAAAGTAGGCCATCAAATATGAAAATAAATCGGCTTTCTATGTAGAGTGTTGCACTCAGGGACATATCAGGATTCACTGTCCTCTGCTAAAAACCAAACAGTCAAATTATTTTGTTAAGCAATGTGAAGTCCCTCCTCATCATGTGCAGGAATGAAAAAATTTTGGACCTACTATTCCAAGGTAAAACACCTGAGAGTGGAAGACCGTTGGTTATAAAAAGAGTTATAGATAGACCAAGCAAGGGCAACATCAAGGTAACAAAGGAATTTTCATTCGTGAGCTAGAGAATTTTCATCCCCCATAGGATTCTCTAGAGTTTTTTAGAAAGGGTAAGCAGATAGTCATGTCTCCAACTCCATCTCTAGATTCAAGTGATGAGGTATGTCATGTTCCTTCGAGCCCTAAAAAGTTTGAAATTTTGGCTGATTCCAACTTGTTTGACCAAGAAAATCAACAAGTTATCCAAAATAATGAGATTCAACTCCCTCAAAATCTTGACTCTCCTACAAATTTTGGACCATCCCTTCCTCCTCCTAAGACCTTTAGCCCTACTAAAATCTCAAATCTTTTAATGTCCTCAGGCTCTGTAGTTGAGCAAATAGTCCCGTCTAAATTTAGTCCCAAGCACACTCGTAGCTCCAAAAAATCACCAATTGATTGTGGAAGTGATAAAAAAAGAGGACGACCTTCTGCAAGTGAACAATGGAAAAATAGAGTTCAGGATGACATTGATAATGGCATCCAAAAGACTTTATTCCCCCTTGTTGTATTTCAAACCAAGGATGAAATAAAATCACCAAACCTCCCCAACTGACTGGTAAGGGAGGTAAAAAATCCTCTAAGGTTTCCAAATGAAGCTCCTCTCATGGAATGTGAGAGGTTTGAATGGGCTAACCAAGTAGAGGGTGGTTAATTCATTAAGAAAAAAATAAATCCTACTATTTTAATCCTTCAAGAAATAAAACTTGATCCAAATAACTCTACTTCAGTTGCTCTCAAAATTTGGAGTAGAGGAAAACTTGTTTTTAATCCTGCCAAGGGTGCTTCAGGTGGACTCATTTGTTTGTGGGACCCAAGGAAGGTGGATGGAGAGTTGATTCAGTCTAGTGAAAGGATTATCAGTGTCAGGTTTCAAGAATGAGATTCTAATATTTCTTGGATCCTATCAAACATCTATGCTCCAAATTCTATTTTTGAGAGGGCCTCCTTCTAGGATATGCTCAGTGGTCTCAAGGATTCCTTCAATAATACTCCCTGGATTGTTTCTAGAGATTTCAATACACCTCTCTACCCCTCAGATAAATTTGGGGGGTCGAGGTGTTCTAAAAAGAGTATGGAGGATTTCTTGGACTTCATCAACACTAACAATCTGATGGATGTTAAGCTCAAAAATGCAAAATTTACATGGAGCAATAGAAGATCAGGAAATCAACTCATCCAAGTAAAACTAGATAGAATTTTCCTATCCCATGAAGTTGTCCAAATATTTGGGGATGCCAACCTTCTTGCTCTCCCAAAAGTTGGATCTGATCACAGTCCACTCCTTTTGGATATTATCAAGGATAACCCTTTTAGAAGACCTTTTAGATTTGAATCAATGTGGATTCAACATCCTGAGTTGAGACTTAGGATCTCCCAATGGTGGCAATAGGTTGGCCAAGGTTGTCCTTCCTTTTGCCTAGCATAAAAATTAAAGCATGTAAAAGAAAATCTCAAAATTTGGAACAAAGAGGTGTTTGGAAATTTGTTTGAGTTCAAACAATCTCTTCAAGATAGACTTCTTTCCATTGAAAGCAAAATTCAAGCAGGCCTTTGTGATGATCAAACCCATGCTAAAGAAAGGGAGGTCCTAGCTGATTATCACAATATTCTTGCTCGTGAAGAAATTTTTTGGAAACAAAAATCTAGAGCTTTGTGGCTTAAATAAGGAGATTTAAACACAAGGTTTTTTCATGCTTCCACCATGAGAAATAGAAGTCATAATAGAATCAAAGAGTTAATAAAGACATATGGATCTACTACTTCTGACATTTAGGAAATCAGGAATGAGGTTGTCTCTTATTTCATAAATCTCCTTGGGGAAAGCATATTACCCTCTAATATTGCTCTTGATTCTATGCTTTATCATATTCCTAAGTTGGTTTTAGCTGATGCTAACTCCACACTGTTAGCCCCATTTTCTAATGAGGAGATCCATTCTGCCCTATTTTCAATGCATCCTGACAAATCCCCAGGCCCTGATGGATTTCCTCCTCATTTTTTCTAGACCTTTTGGGATATAGTGGGCAATGATATTTTTTCTACCATTAGAGAGTTTCAATCTGCAAAAACTATTCCTCATGGATTTAACTCAACCTTTATTGCCCTCATTCCAAAGAATTCAAATGCTAAATCTATGACTGATTTTAGACCTATTAGTTTGTGTAATGTGGTCTACAAAATCCTCACAAAGGCCATTGCTAATAGAATGAGAGACATCCTTCCTTCCATTATTGACCCTTGCCAGGGAAGCTCTGTTCATGGTAGATCCATCCTTGATGGAGTCATAACTATCCATGAAGCTCTTCATTTTATTCAAATGTCAAAAACACCAGCCTTTGTTCTGAAATTGGATATGAATAAAGCCTATGATAGACTAAATTAGGATTTCCTTGTATCAATCCTCTTGAAATTTGGTTTTCACTCTGACTGGGTTGATTTAATCAAAGGGTGTATTTCCACCCTGTGGTTCTCAGTTCTTATCAATGGTTCCACTACTGGTTATTTTTCAAGCAATAGAGGCATCCGTCAAGGTGATCCCATATCTCCCCTGTTGTTTATAATTGTCGTTGAAGCTTTGGGAAGAACAATAAAAGTAGCTTGTAATCTCAAACTCATCTCAGGTATAAAATTTACTTCTCAGACTAGGCCTATTTCTCATCAACAGTTTGTGGATGACACCATCATTTCATCTAAAGTGTCTGTCCTTGAAGCTAAAGTTATCAAGCATATCTTATTGTTATATGAAGAAGCAGTTGGGCAAAAAATCAATTTTTGCAAGAGCAAAATCTATTTCCTAAATACACCCATCCAGAGACAACACAAAAAATTTTCCATCCTTGAATGCCAAAGTGCTCCTTTACCTGCTATGTACCTAGGACTTCCTTTTTTCTTGGGACAACCTGACGCTTCAATGTGGAGTCGTGTAATTGAAATATTACAAAATAAATTAGTAGCATGGAAATGCAATCTCTTATCTCAAGATGGTAAAATTACCCTGACTTAGGCTTTGCTTCAAAATATTCCCATCTACTTCATGTCTATCTTTAAAGTTCTAGCAGGGGTATGTCATAAAATTGAACAGATTCAGAAAAAAATTCTATGGTCAGGATCTAAAAATAAAAATTGGTTTCACCTTGTTGCTTGGGATAAAGTGTGCAGGCCAAAGCATTCAGGCGGGGTTGGACTAAGAAGAATTCACCTTTTTAATCTAGCCCTTCTTTCCAAACAGGCTTGGAGGTTAATTTCAAAGGATGGCCTTGATTGGATCACAATTATCCATAGGAAATACTTACAAGGTTCTGACTTCTTCAGTGTTGGTTTATCCCCAAGAGGGTCTTGCTTCTGGAAATCCATTTTGCAAGCTAGAACCCTTGTTAAATAGGGCCTTCATTGGATATTAGGTGATGGGCATCAAATTGACTTTTGGAAGGATAAATGGCTCCTCAATGAACCACTCATAAACATTCCTAGATTGGCTATCCTCAAAAATTATACTGATGCTATATGTGGATCAAGAGTCTCTGATTTCATCTACTCCTAGGACGACAGGAAATTTTGGAAGGCTTTTTTCATACCTTCTCATCCTGAGGAAGTCAAAGAATTGCAGTTTCTCCTAAAAAACTCTATCATCCCATTTGGGAATCCCAATGATCATTTGTTGTGGGAGCTTACTGATTCTGGGGAATTTTCTATTAAATATGCTTACTAGCTCCTCTTACTGCCTGTGGAATCCTTAATTCCCTTTAATATTATGCAGACCAAGCTACGATGATTCTCATGCCAGCGTGTCTTAATTTTCCCACCAAGTGCTCCCTTACATTTTTGGATTGTGGGTTTCACGTGACTTATTGTCTTGTCAACTTGGGATGTCGATTTTACATTTTTTAAAGAAATATTTTTGGTGTCCTTCCTCATCTCAAAAATGAATTCCGGTTATCCATCTCCCAAGGCTTTGTCTTTTTATCTTATCTTGATTCAATTGTCACCAATCCATTGGTGTTACCACCACCCATCCTCCTATCTTGTCCATCCATGTCATCATCCATCCATGTGTATTTCCTTGTGGTTTGAAGTACATATTTGGTTTTACCTATTTGTGGTATTTTATTTATGATTATCACACGATCTTCTATTGCAAACAAAATTTTAGCACCTACCAAGAGGGCTTTAGAGTGTGTAGTTTTTCTATTCATCACCCTTGGCAGCACTTGTGTCAAGCTTTTCGTAGGCCTGTTGTTAGTTTTTCTATCGAAGGTGTTTCTTTTTATACTGCACAAGTCTCAAAGGTCCTTCATTGCTCTATTATTTTATTGATTAGTCAAAATAATTCCTATTTATGCATGGCTACCATGGCTTTTGTTGAACCTTCTAAGCTCTTTCTGGACGTCATTATCGAGGGTATCCTTGCTGGTAAAGGGTTCCTCCCTTTTTTCCAAAAATTTGAAGGTGAAGACCTTGAATTTATGCTAGCATTTATGGAGACATGGGATAATGGTAAGGTCACCATTCACAACAAGACCTATGTCCTTGATATCAAAATACTAGTTGAATTGACTAGACAACAACCAAAAGGAAGATCAATTAAGAGAGAAAAGCATAATTGGGATGTTGAATTAAAGGACCTCAAGGATAAAGACCTTTGTAGAAGAGCTCATCTTAGCATGCGGCGTGATGAGTTACCTTTTTCATGGGGAGCGTCCTCAAGCCCATCATGGAGTATGTGATTTTTGATGATCCTAACAAGCCTCTATGCAGTTTTCACTTCTCCTTTTACAACCATTTTTAGGATGTAAGTTTTGTCAACATACCTCAATTTATGTTTAACGTTGTTAATTACACCATATAAAATTGTAGGGAGCAAGATGGGTTTGAACTTCCAACCCACTATGGTCTTTTCAATGTCTTATTCAAACACTAGTTAATCTATTGTCCTGAGGGTATTTTGGTGAATCCTCCTCCCATGCCAAAACAGAGTCCCTTGAAATCGAGTTCATCCCAAACCATGCCTCAATATTCTTGTACTCCAAGGCTATCTGCAAAAAAATAGAAAAATTGTGATAATGTCCAAGAATTAAGAAAGAGACCAAGAAGTGCTTCTCCTGAAGCTAAGAGTGAACCTGAACAAAAACCCCTACGCTCCTTTTCATGACTGAAGAACAAAGCCATGCAAAAAGAGTCACTGGTCATGGAGTCTAAAGATGAAGATAAGGATAATTATTATCATTGCATGCAGGCATTCATCATCCAATCTATTACAAATTGCATTACCTAGCTGATCGATTTGTGCAATGCCCTAAATTTATGGTTTTTCAAGAAATATATTATTGAAAGCATGGAATAGGTCCCTACTGAGAATCTGAAGAAGGTGGTTGTTAAAACTGAAGACATCCCTGCCAAGGACAACACTGCTGATATGGACACCCTTAATTTTGGAATCCAAGATGTTGATGTCAATACTGATCTTGAAGGTTAAGTGCACCCACTCTAGTTTGAGGGGCTGTTGTCCAAAGTTTGATGAATTTTATTCTTTGTATCAGTTTTGCATGACTATTCTATTTCTAGCATTGGCTGAGGATAACCTTAATATTTGTTCTATTTTGGTTATCCCTTTTTGTTCTTCTTTGTCTTTCTTACCGAGGATGGTATTTTGTATTCAGGTTTTGGGGCCCTGTCAAAACCCACCTAATATATAAATTTTTATATCTTTAACTGATCAAAAACAAATGTTGTCAACATTAGAAATTTTCCTTAGTCTATCATTCAAAGCTGGGAGATAAAGAACTAAAAACTTGAGATTACTTCAAATACTTATTTGATAAATTAAACTAGGGAGTCATAAGGTATACTACTTCAAAGAATCTATCAAGATTATTCTCAATCCTAAAGAATCAAAAGGAATTATATTGATTAATCATATACTACAAGATTTGAAGAATTAAAAGAATTCAACTCATGATCTAGAAGTTGAAAATCTTTTAAGGAAGACAATATATATATATTTGGGATATATAGGACTTAAGTATCTGAAAGATCAAAAATTAGAAATTATCCTTATTCTATCATTCAAAAATTCAATAAAGATAAAAAATAGATAATTTGAGATTGCATCAAATAATTGCTTGATAAACAAAACTAGGGAGTTATAAGGTAGTCAACTACAAAGGTCTAGAGACTTGAAATATTTACTATTCACAGCTAGATGGATGAAATAATTAGAAATGCATTTAATGAAGATAATGAAGGACTGCTTCATGAAATTAGATTTTATTCACAAAATCTAATAGATGACTTTGATGGATTCAAATACTTACCTATATATTTGAAAGAAAGATTCTCATTATTTTTGAAGGAAGCTAAGGAGGATAACTTTATGACATTAATCAGATATCTTCATGAATAATTATTTAATACTTGGTGGAATACTCAAAATATGATTATTCTTTCATCAGAAGAGTGTTTAATGGTTTATTTATCATTAATCACTTTTGAGTTCTTTTTAGGAATGAAATAGAAGAAAGTAAAGAATGCTAGCAATGAATTTTTGAATCCAAGTGATTTTTATTATGATGATTTACTAACTCATTGCATTGAATATATATCACTAGTAAAAGTACAAAAATGGAGGAGAAAGAGAAACAGGAAAAGACATCAGTTCAAGCAAGACAAGATGAAGACCAAATCAAAAGCTAAGGAAGACATCTATACAATAGAACCAATTTTTAATATACATGAGGTATATTGAAGACAAGAAGATGAAGATCCATATTGAATATTAAAGTCTTAAATAACCAAATAATGTAATACAAGGGGGTGTTGGAATATATTACATCATTTGGTACATGCTAATGTACCACCTTGGGTACATATTTAGATTAGGAAAGTGTCTTAGATTAGAATGAAAGTATTTACTTTATGCAATGTAATAAATGCACAAGTGTGCAAAGTATTTTGGTAATGTAAATATGCATAGTTATCCATATGCACATGTGTCATAGAATAGGAAGATGAAGAGTCACAGGAAGATTGAAGGCCAAGAAATATCCATATGAAGAGTTACATTCCTTTGTATATATGTGTATATTAGGGTTTGAAAGAAAGAGAAAGAAATAGAAATATATAGAGTGATTTGTCATATATAGTCATAATGGAGAGTGATGAAGTATGATGTATTTGAGGTTTTTATTCAATAAAGATCATATTTTTGTGAGCATTTATTAGTGGCATTTATATGATTCATTTTTTAAGTTATTTATGAGTTTTATATGGTTAATAGATTGCCATTATCATATATTTCATATTGAAACTTTATTTTAGATCTTGTGGTTACTTTATTCTATGTATCTAGCTTCAAAAGCTAACATATAAAAGTGCCTATTTCAAAAAGTAAAATATAATTGGGACTAATGCTTTAATTATGATGTTTTTTATAATTGATTAGTTTTGAATTATTTATACTTGTCTCCATTCAAATTTTTTTGTATTGCTATTCCATACCCCACACCCATATAGAACCACTAGAAGAACCAATAACCCAAGAAGGACCCTAACAATTTTCTAATCCCATAGCTTTTCTTTGTTACAAATATTTTACAATAATAAAATTCCCTCCATATTGTCTATATCTACTTCATCTCTGATGTTTCCTAATTTTGTTTACTTTACAAATCTAACACAAGGGATTTGTATTCTATTACTACATCTAGTGTATTTCCTTGAAATAAAATACATAGTTTCTTCTGCTCTCTATGAGTAGAGAATACCATAATCTTAGTCTTTCTATTTTTCCCATGGATCACAACTTTTTTACAAAAATTCTCTACATACTTTATATATTCTTGTAAACTTTCAAGTGTTTTTCCAATAAATATGAGGTCATCAATATAGAGAGGTTTCATTACATAACTAACCAATTATATTCCCTCTTCTCTAATCTTTTCTATCTATTCCTACAATTTATCAATATAAAGGTCAAATAAATTAGGTGATAATGAACAACTCTATTTCACCTTGATATCACTTCCAAAACAATCTACTAGTTCTTCTAGGGTTTTGATTTTGGCTACCACCTACTCATAAAGTCTATATGCAATTGCTTTTTACTTGGTTGGTATGCCAAGTTCTTCCATTTTTTTCCATGATATAAACAATAATAAAACCTATCCTTTTTCATTACATATCCTCTCTATCAAGTTCCTTAAAGTAATGCAACGATCTATTGCTGAGTACTTTGGCCTAGACTCTACTTGCCATATTTCTCTCTTTCCTTGATTTTTTTTATTGGTAAGAAGGGTTTTGAAAGGTTACCGTAACATTTTACAAAAAAAAAATAGTTAGGAAAAATTCTCCCAACCATCTGAAACAAAAAGGAAGCACCTTCTTAAAAATAGCCAAGAAGAAAGATAAAAACAGATAAAGAAACCTTCCTAGGGATAAAAGAGGAAGCCTCAATGGGAAATAAAAGAGGTATGAGTGAAATATAAGTTCCAAGTAAGACATCGTAAGTCCAACCATTGACCAATCTTGAGAAAAATTTGTATTCAAGGTGTGAAAAAATTTTGGTAACACTTATAATAAGGTCGTAAATATCGTTGGCAGAAAAAATGATGTTTCAATCCTTTCCAATTTTGGTGTTGCACCTCTCGTGATGGATAGTAACCATTTCACCACCGACTTCCTGCAAGCTCACATGCAAACAGAAAGTTGAATTGGGAACTCATAGTCATCCCTCATCTAGCAAAAGAGACCAGTAACAATGATTCTCGAATTTTATTTGGATTAAATCCTACTCACGTGCCAGGCTAATACAATAGATGGATTATTTTTGTCATTTGTCACGCAACAAAAAAACTTCCATGCATGAGAGTGTATGTTGAAAATAAATCCTATAAACTTAGAAACTTTCCACGGATTGATGAAACCTCCAATGATGTATCTTTAAAATGTTATCCAATTTGAGGTAGATTCCCATAACATGGAGAATATGTAGCTACTCAAGAAACCTAAATCCTAAGAAAACTCACAAAAGAGATACAAGTATGGGATTTTCATCGACTAGGGGGGAGGAGAAAATTCATTTCAAATGGTGACGTTAGACAAATAAAACATAGGGTTAGCTAGAAAGTCAATAGCTTGGTTTCCTTCCCTAAATAAATTTTGAACTATGACATTTGGGAAGAGCTCAAAAAAAAATTGGCTTAGAGATTTAACTGGAGATGTTCCAGGAAGCTGATTGGGTGCATACAATGCTAATAATATTCATAGAGTCACCTTTGATAATAAGGTTAGGGTAGTTTAATCTGGATAGGAGAGACAAACCTTGGAAGAGGGCTTGAGCTTTAGAAAAATGGTTGGTTTGGATGCTGAGATTGTTTTCAAAGGTCAGCAATATCTTCCCTGTATGATCTCGAAATATACCTCCTACTCCAGTCGGCCCTAGGTTACCCTTGGCAACACCATCAAAATTATACTTGATCCATCCCAAATATGGAGGAGACCACTTGATAATTGAGTGATCAACCACAAAAGAGGGAGAGGAAATATTATAGGAAGGGATCTTGAGGGACTTGGTTAACCAAGCTTCACTTGGGGATTTCGACCACTCAGTGTCCTAAATAACAAAGAGTCTATTAGCTACCACATGGATCACTTTGGAAAGAACATGGTTGGAATCATGGATGGAGTTATTGAAGGCTCTGGTATTTTGTTCATGCCAAACTTCCCACAATAAATGGGGGAGATATAAGGTCCAAAAGGTTTTGACATAGAAAATTTTAAAGGGATTATGCCACTATAAGTAGAGGTCATTCATAGAAAAGAGAGGAGCCCAAGAAATACCCATAGAGGAAAATAATGATAAAAGAGCTTTGAGGGAGAAAGGATAGAAGATGAAAATATGTTAGGTGGATTCACACTCCTGCTCGCAAATGTAACAATAGTTAGGAATGGGGAGCCCTCGAATTTGGATATTTGGAATGGAGATGATTTTGTCCTGAATAGCAAGCCAAAAGAAGAAACAAACTTTGGGAATGAGGTGCTTGTGTAACATCCCAAATTCCACCAATCTTGAAAGAGAATTTTTTTTAAAACAATCATTATGAGTACACCTTATCCTCACCTTACGTAAGTCCAACTACGTGGGTTAATAAAATTGCATAAAGGTCTTTTATATTTCTCTATTCTTTCTTATAATTAATACCCATGAACTTAACCATTAAGATACACAAATATTAAACATATAAAAACAATTTACATGCTTTACATTATGAATTACAATTAATATAACCATATTCTTTTTCCACAAAATGGAGCAATACATTTATAGAAATCTATCTTAATAAACCATGATATAAAGACATGAATGAGTAATAATCATCACACATGAGACGCAAGATATATATTGGGAACCCTCATGGGGAATAAACCCAGTCTTCCAAAAGTATCTATTTCTTTCCATTATCTTTAAATGCCTCAGGTATATTTGTATGAAGGGAATCCATAATCCCCTATGACACATCCATCATCATACAAGCATAGGAACCCATGTTTTCCTATGTTCTCCAATTACATGAATAGGTTCATTAATTCATATCACATAGTATTGAGAAAACCTCTTAAATTCCTTGGATGAACTCTACATTCATCCTTCGAAGGATGTCATATTCCCTTGCTCCAAGCTTAAAGGAAATGTTTTTCCCTTAATCTAATGTAGTGGCTCTTTGATGTAATAGTGCACAAGACAACTCATTCAATAGGACCTCATAATCCTCCCTATGAATTACCTTTGTAAGCATATTATAAAGGAGAGAACCTAATCTCCCTCAAGTGAGTACTAGTCATTATGCTATCAGCAATAATTAATCATCATACATTATACCATCCACTAATACATTTCTATTTCCAATATATGCATTCTCTTACTAATGAATTATTCCAAACAATATATAGCATATTTCATTCCATCCAATCAAACAAAGTGAACCACTAATGCTTATTCTTTTACCCATTCTAGCATAGATAAGTTCTTACTCTAGCCTCTATCAAATTATGGTATTTCATCTATCCTTATTCTTAATCCAAGCATATATGAACCATTTAATCTATCCTTTATCGAATCATAAATAACTCTTTAAATTTATCTTTCTCAAATCGTAGATGCGTATTTTGATTGACCCCTTCCAAAATGTAGTTTAATCATTTAAACTACTCTATTAAGTATCATACATTATTCATTCTATCTATTCCTTCTAGGTTAATTAATTTATCTTTTACAAATCATAGGCATAGCATTAATTTCATTCTCTCAATGCATAGCTTAATCATTTAAACTACTATGTTAGATCCTCTACAAGATAGGACTCCAAAATCATCCTACATCCTCATGTTTTATTCTTTTTTTAAAGATCCTCCTCCTCTTTTGTCATAACAACCTCTTTTTTGTTGGTCACCAAAGAAAAACTGTTGGGGATTAATTAAAGTGTGTGTTCATCAGCACTACACATGATCTTCCAAAATTTGAGCAGTTAGCAGCAATAATAGCCAACTATTCACAATAATTATGGTGGTATATGTCCTTTCCAAAATAAATTATAAAAAGGAGTTATTATTATTCATTTTCAATTGCTAATTCAACAATCATATCCTTCTTATGATAGTAGGAATAATCAATTGACCTATCAAGATTATTAACCCCTTGCTTTAGTAGATTGTTCCTGCTCTTGAAGGGTAAATAAATTTTAGTGCAAAAGGAAAATAAAAATAATTGGGACCATTATGGATATTCATCCATCTTTAAATTTTCCTCGTCCTTAGTGGCGACTTCGTTGTCCACTACATCCGAACAAATACCTACTCCTGCAATCAAGTAAGTTAAAATAAACTATCAATTTTACCATATTCATCAATATCACAAATAAATCGACACAATACCATTTTAGTATTTTCTCAAAACAACATAACACTTCACAAGTCCATCATATGAAAGAGTTTGTCAAGGGAGGGTCATGACATACTACCCCCTTTAGAATAAACATAGTCCTTTGTGTTTACCTGCAAAACAAAGTATAAATGTACATAGGTCCTCATAACCCCTTTTTTATTTAAATGGTGCATTGGTCATTATTATTTCACTTTATATTCTTATAGATGATATGAAGTCACTTTTCCATAAAGGTTTAGACACAAAAAGTCTAATTACAACTAGTTTCAACAAATAAACTCTCCCAAAGTAGTTCCAACCTAAAATTTGATGATCTTTATCATGAGTTTACCTCATAGAGATAGGTATAATCAAGGATAAAATCATAATGTCATACATCTCTCTTCAATATTTCCAAATATGTTGAAGTTATCTTTGGTAAATATATTTGTCACCACTATTGCATAATCACCTTTTCTCAATAATGCCAGTGATTCACTCACTCCATCTGAAGTGTCACAAAAAAAGTGTTGTCAACTTCCACTGCTTACATAATTCCTTCTATGCAATAGTACTAGGCGACACACCAATCTCTACTACTTACATAATTTCTTTCTTGCAAGAGTACTAGGTGTCACACCCTCTTAAGTTATTGATCTCATTGGCCATTGATTTAGCTTATCTATATTTTTAGTCATTCAAAAAGGAGCGAGATAATTTCCACTCCTCACATATGTCCTTCTACGTAAGTGCGCTTAGCATATTTTGGTGTTGACTATTTATATCTTTTTTTTTTAAATACCAAATGACTTAGCCACACTTACTCCACATAAGGAGTCTTTCCAAACACTATCATCATTCATAGATGATATATATATATATGGCCTTACTTACTTCATGTAAGAGTGTCATTCTATGGTATTATCATCTGCTGACAATTCCAATAGTTACACCCACTCCATGTAGGGTGTTCATTTTTACGATTACTATCATCATTTTATAATCAGATAAGGGTCATTTCACACATTTATCAACAAAAAATAAACCATATCCTTTCTAGAAGAGGGTCCTATGATCCACTCCTAAGTTTTTTTTTTTTATTTAGTTACTATCAATTGTTTACTACTCTCATGATTTGGCACATGTTTTAACAATCTAGAGAGAATATTCCACACTCCTTTTAGGAATAGAACCCTCATCTATTCTTTCCACTAGGATTTGCTCCAACCTATATATAGAATTTTTGTTTTTATTATTTTCTCATTATGCATGATCAAAATGTAATCAATATTAGACTTCAATTTATAATCCTTCTCATTAAATGATCATAACCTAATTAGGAGTAGAATTCCATTACTACTCTTGTCTCTTCTATGTATAATTTTCTTCCTAGTTATAATCCTCAAGAATAGATCCTATTAGAAAACCAGAAGAATTATATAAAATGTGAGAAGTTTATCCATCTTGATGTTCTTATGACTTGATTCACTTATCATTTTCTTTGATTCACGCATCTCTACAACTTACAAAAGTCATTCTTGTAAGTGTACTAGGTGACCCCAAGTTGTTTTTCTCATTCACCCATCTCTACAACTTACATATGTCATTCTTGTAAGTGTACTAGGTGATTCCAATCTTTCTACATGCCCTCTTTTTAGTCCATCAAAAAGAGTGTATTCAGCCCACATTTTCACAAGTCCTTATGTGTATATATGTCTAGCATATAGAATATTGGACTATCTTTCTCATATTTCATTATGAGTTAGCCCACTGCTATAATTAATCTTGTCTCATTCAATTGAGACAATGGAACACTAAACCTGTCTCAATCAATCGAGACATTGGGCCACTAATCCTGTCTAAATCAATCGAGATAGTAATACATACGTTTCTTCACTAAGCTTAGTCCTTTGAGCTAGTATTTGGGTATAATAACCTCTCTTATCCAATATGAATGAACTTCAATTATCCATCTCATCCTCAATATTGATCTAACCTAAGCTACATGTCTCATCTTCATGATGATTTAAATGATCTATTTTATTAGTCCCCTTTTTGAATACCCCTATTCATATATCATGTATATATCAGTCTATACATGAGTATTAATTGCTACCTATTTCTTTAAGCTAAACCCTTGAGAGTTGATAACCCCTTGTTCTTCTCCTTACACAACTCAATTTGTGTAATTACTTTGAGATCAAGAGTTTATTTTTATTCCAAAGGTAGTTAAACCTTCTTAGGAGTTAATCTTCATCACTAAGGGTCATTACCACTTTGTATTCTCTCAAGGTATCTTCTTAATTGTAACCCTTTATGACCTCCTAGTTACGATATAAGTCATGCTTGCCTTGCCACAAGATACCATTATTTATCCTACCTAATATTAGTCCATGTGTCCTTTCGAACTCTCTAATTTCATTATCATTCATTCAATAATGGTTATAGTCATTCTTGTTCTACGCAAGATCTTATTCCTAGGCTTGCTTACTCATTAATATCCTCTTGATGATGATGAACAAACTTGCTCTATGCAAGGCATCATCTCAATGTAAGCCATCTCTCCTAGGATCAATTCTAAAGCACCTTCGAGCTTACACAAGGAATCCTACATCCCTATGAACCATGCTCTGATACCAAATGTAACATCCCAAATTCCACCAATCTTGAAAGAAAAATTATTTTTAAAACAATCATCATAAGTACACCTTATCCTCACCTTACATAAGTCCAACTACGTAGGTTGAGGAAATTGTAGAAAGGCCTTTTCTCTTCTTCTATTATTTCTTATAATTAATACCCATGAACTTAGCCATTAAGATATACAAATATTAAACATATAAAAACCATTTACATGCTTTACATTATGAATTACAATCAATATAACCATATTCTTCTTCCACAAAATGGAGCAATACATTCATAGAAAGCTATATTAAAAAACCATGATATAAATATATGAATGAGCAATAATCATCACACATGAGACACAAGATATATACTGGGAACCCTCACAAGGAATAAACCCAGTCTCCAAAAGTATCAATTTCTTTCCATTATCTTTAATTGCCTCAAGTACAGTTGTATGAAGGGAATCCATAATCCCTTATGATACATTCATCATCATACAAGCATAAGAACCCATGTTTTCATATGCTCTCCAATTACATGAATAGGTCCATTAATTGATGTCACATAGTTTTGATAGAACCTCATAAATTCCTAAGATGAACTCTACGTTCATCCTCCGAAGGATGTCATATTTTCTTGGTCCAAGCCTAAAGGAAATATTTTCTCTTAATCTAATGTATCTACTCTTTGATGTAACTGTAGATTAAAAATACAACGCCAAACAAAAATAAAACCACAATAATGGAATACAGGAAAGTTGCACAAAACAAACGATTTTTATTAATCAGTGGAGTTTAAAAACTCCTTTTGAGTACAACAGGGCCTGTAACCCTTTTTTTGTGATACACAAATTACAGTTTGTGCTAGGGTTCTCCGAAACCCTAGCTGGCATAAAGTGGTGGCATTTTCCGAAGACGTATCCTTAATCCCAACAGAGTGAGTGGGTTTTGTTGTATCCTTTTAGCTCGGACCACTCCAGCTTAAACAACTGCTATCAACACACCAGATCTGCCATTAAAATCCTGCACACATTAACACTATCAAGGAGTTAGAAATTAATAAGAGGGCTCCACTGTGTGAGCCCTCAAAAACAATCTAAAACCCTAGAAAAATGAAATGCAGGAATTCAATAACAGATTAATACATAAAATATGAGTACTTGCTTTAAAACTAATCTATACCTCTTTTTTTGTTTAACGCGGCTAGACCAGGGCGGCACCTGGAAGTAATGTGGTTGTCAGATCGGCTGCAGAAGGCACCCTGGTGCACTCGCTGAATGCCCGCGTGCTTCTGGATCAAGGTTTCAGACGCCGGTCTGAGTCTGTGGCTATGGGTAAACGCCCGTGGGCACTTGGTAAATGCCCGCGGGCACTTGGTAAACGCCCGCGGGCACTTGCAACAAGAATGGGGGATTCTGCAGAGTGCTGCAGAAGAGATGGCGGCGAAAGCGGCGACGAAAGCGGCGATGGATGCGGCGAAAGGGTAGCAGAAGAGAGATAGAGGAGATAGCAGTAGAAGAATTAGAATCAGAGATAGCGCATAGGAGATAGGGTTTGAGCCATCAAGGTGACTCAATTTATAATCTACTCTTAGGGCACACTTTAGGGTTTTAACGACACTTTGAACGTGTGGCTAAGATTAAAGTGGATCCAAGGGTAGAGAATAAATCTAGGTTGTGAAATGGATTAAGATGGATGGACGGATGAGATTAAATCACTTAAACTATTATTTAAATATATATATTAAAATATTAAAAAATATATATATAAATATTAATTTAAATAAATTTGGGGATGAAAAATGGCGGAAAAGGTGAAATTGGGCCAAATAATGGCGGGAAAGTGTGGATTTGGGGCCAAATAATGGCGGGAAGGTGGATGACCGACACGTGGCTGACAGGAAGGTATAGATGACTTGCAAGTGGCTGGATTTTGGTGTCTACAGATGCCCCTTTTTGAGCTGCTTTGTGTGAAGACACAATGCAGACACAAAAACTTAGGACACCTGAAAAGCTGGATCAGACGCAACTCTCTCTCAAGACTAAAGCACAACTTTGAAGACCAAAGAATAAAAGAATATTTAAAATTTATCAGCTTACCCCCTCAATTGGCGAGCGAGAATGGTTCTCACGAGCCAATTGGAAGAAATTCGGAAGAAAATGAACCGTTTTTGCCCCAACGGTGAAAAAAGGGGTTGGTGTATGAACCATCTGTTTATGTCCCAACAGAAAAGGGGTTGGTGTACAAACCAAAAAATAATATGATTGAAGACGATATGAGTGATGTGAAAGATGGACCGTTTTCTGCCCCAACGGTTATAAAGGGATTTTTGCCAAATTGTAAATTCCATGATCATGTAAGATGAATTCCACTATAGGAAAATTAGAAATTGATAACGGATGCCCCAACTCCCGTGTGTGAATCCATCATTGTTGATGAAATTGCCTTGTTGGCGCCATTGATATGCAGAGATGAAAGATGCATGAAAGAGTCCGGAACTCAGAGATGCTCCTAGTGACTGTATGGATAATTCCTCGGGTCGGAACCAATCAACCTAGGTAGCCTCAATCTCTAGCAAGACTCAAAATAATGATGATATTAAAGATTGTCCATGTTTAAGGCCCCATGAACTAGGCCATCAATGACAATTGTTGAGCAAATTAATCTTGGTATGAGGTCACTTGAAAAGTAGAATACCCAAAATTGATTTCCAATTTTCAAACAGTGAAATAATTGATGATGATAAATGGTAAGTGTCCTTATGGTGGTTTAATCCTCTTACCGAATTGCATGGATGCAAATCGCTGCAATCGCCAAGGTGATAGAATATACCACTAGATACGAGGTTTACTTTAATTTGATTTGGCAAAAATATGCATGATGAAAGAAGAATGAATGAAATTGACGATAGATCAGAAGAATTGATGAATGTGGTTAATTTTGTGAAGGTTTTGAATGTTTTTAACCCAATTTGTAAAACAATGATGAATGATGCGCTTTTTGAGTGAAATGACAAAATTTGTGTCCAAAACTGTTGTAACCTTCACAAAATGTTTTATTATGATAAGAAGAATGGATGAATGCAATTTGATGAAATTTGGAGGAGGTAAGCTTCAATTTTGCAAGTTTTGTTCCTTTATTCAATACTGACACCAAACGCCGGTGTGCATTTCGGGGTGGTAGAGACGCCCGCCGGTGTTTAGTCACTCTGCAAATGCAGCACTGCATCTGAATGCACCATGAAACACCCCATTGCATTTCAGGGCGCCAAAACCAGCTATTTAAACAATTTCAACGAGAATTTCGCTCATTTGTGCGTTCGAGCTTGAGAGAAGTGCGTCTGGGGGAATGGAGTGAAGTGGAGTGAGAAGTTGTGAAGCACGCGGGAGCTATGGCGGAGGTGGGAGCGGATGCGCCAGTGCAGCCAGCTGAGGTATTTGTTTATTTAAGCAAGTACTTTTATGTGTTTTTTTTTTTTTTTTTTTTTTTTTTTGGGAAAAATTTGTAACAAATTTTTGTTTTGTTGTTTTGCAGCTTAGGGTGTTAGAGGCACGACACCGATTCTCCCCTATCATTCCGGGGATGAGGAGGTCGTTGTCCCAGGAAGACTGGGAGATATTGGAGGCGATAGGGCTAGCGGAGGCAGCCGGTTGGAGGTAGTTCGGGCGGAGGGATGGCAACCCCAGGCCAGGGTCCTCTTTTGATGGTTAGCTTAGTGCTTAGATGCACTCTTTATGAGCCTTGGTGCTCTATTGTATATTGTAGCCTTTTGGCATTCCTCGTATAGTTTGTCCTTTATACATATATATATATACATGGCTTTTATTTATTTGGTGTTTTACTCTCTTTTGTGTGAATGCCTATGTTTTTGTGATGCATGTTTTTATATGTTTTAATGTTTTTGATGCATATGTGATGGAATGGAATGCAAACTTATAGATGATTAATGCGAGACTAAGTATATAACAACAAACAGGAGATAAGCAAAAGACTAAGTAAATGAAATATGCACTAAGAAGCACTCATACTTTTAGATAGTTAGATTTAGCCAACTGTTATCATAATTGTTTAATCAGGGGCACCGAACTTGGTGGCTTGTGAATGGATGACGTATGGAATGACATGAATATGGAAGAAGATATGGAGGAAGATATGGAGGAAGATATGGAGGGGAAGACTTTTTTACAAAGACTCAAACATGCTAGTGGTATCAAACAAACTTATTAAAACTACCTAATTCAACTAGGACCAAATGTGTGTGCATGCGAGTTCATTAACCAAATCGGAAGCATGGTAGTGACTCTAGGCAATCAAAAACCTATGTGTGTGCAAGTGTGTTCATTAACCTCATCTTGCATAAATTAGGTAACCTCTGTTATGGAGAAGACCCCGAAGCTAGTTTGTCCGTATGAGCATTCAGAGGTCTCTTTTTGAGGAGAGACATGTCGCCATGCAATGAGTATACTCCACTTCCAGTCAAGCGTCTATAGCCCCGGTGAAGGTTAACTCCATAGTCCATGTTGTTTTTGACCTTTGTAAGCCTTGGGGATGACTACCTATCCGTCCGATTGGACAAGTAGTACGATCCTTACAACTTATTTGGGATCAGTGGTGTGTGAAAAATGTTCATTTCCTTAGAGCTTTGGGGAATCGGATTCTCAACCGAAGTATGATGAGAATTTTACCCTATCCTTACTACTTTGTTTATATTTATATTTTGTGATTGCTTGTGATAGTGGTAAGAACCACTATTTTATGGACTATGTTTGCATGATAGGACAAACGAGGATTACCCTTTTCACTTCAAGGCACAACCCAAGGATGGTGTTATCTCTCTTTGACACAAGATGTTTTTAAGATGTGAAAATGTGATAGGTTCAAGACCGCTTTTGAAATCATTTCCCAATACTCAAGATTTTATTTAGTGTAATTTGTGATATGGCCCTAGAGAACTTTGACATGCATTTCGAAGTTTGCTTAAAACACTAGGAATGGCTGAGTGACTAAAAACATTTTGGCAATGTAAATATGTGCAAATGGAAAATGGGTGTACGAATGACAATTCGGTTTGATGGATTTTATGAAGGTGCCCCTGATTAAGGCAACATGACTTTTGCTTGACCAAATTTTATATCCAAAAGATAGAATGGTCTCTAACATGATATGCAACTATGGCTGAAAATGAAATGTTATGGTTTTCAATGAGATGTATGCACATGAAATGCAATGTTTTTGAATGAGATGTATGCAACTAACAATGAAATGCAAATTCTTTTTATTTTATTTGTTTTTTTTTTTTTTTTTTTGTACAAGCCATGTATATATGTACATATAAAATTCAAACTATGCGTAGAATGCCCTCAAGTGTATAACATTAAGTGGTTCGGGTTCTTCCTCTCCCTCTAAATCGGCAAGTCTATAAGTTCCATTACCCACTCTTTCAGGTGACCATATATGGACCTAACCAATTAGCCGCGAATTTATCTCAAAGATGCGGCAATGCATTGGTGTTTTGTTGATTCTCTTTAAGGATGAACTCTGAAATAGATGGAGGAGATGAAATCCGATCCATGTCAATCAGGCTTGGGTTGATCAGGATTGGCTTATCCGGATCATATGGATTATGGAGTGGTGTGAATAAGTCTTTGAAATTCATTGTCGACTTATGGAAGAAAGGATGGGCGGAATGGAAGGGAAAACCGGTGAAGACCTCGGAAGACCTGAGATGCAAAACAACATAGTTTTTCAGTTTTTTTTTTTTTTTTTAGTTTGAGTTTTTTTTTTTTTTGAATTTTTTTTTAATTTTTTTTTTTTTTGGTAGTGGTGAAAACCACTATTTTAGTATATACATATAATACAGGTTTGGATTATGGCTTATGGATGTGGCGGAGGGGGTGGTTCACCTCGTTCTTGTGGAAGAAGCAAGCGAAAGATGGCCTCTTGGAGAGGGAACAATTGGAGATAAAACTCGTCTTGTTTAGTGAGGGGAACAATGGGCGCCGACTCTTCTTCAGATTCATCACCATTTGACATGACGTCAAATTCTTCATAGGCTTCATCTTCGGATTCGTCGGGGTGGAGGATTTCTTCTTCTGAATTAAGATTAATGCTTTGAAAAGCTCGTTCAAAAGAAGAAAGGGATGGAAGTGGTTGGTAGCCCGGACCAAAACGCTCAATGGGTCTCTGATATGGCATATCGATGCGTTCAGTTACCCCTTGCTCGTATCGACCTAGGCCAAATTGCTCGCCAATTATGTCTGTGGAAATAGCGAGAGGGAAAACCCTCCATCCTTTCGATATTTGCGAGGAACTGGATGCTTGGGTTCTAGTATGGTGGTAGGACTAGAAGATGACTCTATTCCCCCATATACAAAATTAATGGAATTTGGCATAGAACCCATGTTATAAACCGATCCAATGGATAAATGTTGGTCATGTGGACGACCAAAATCTTTAACTGTTTGCACATTGAACGGTGTGATGTGGACATCTTGGATGGCATACTCACCAATACCTGCATCGGTGAGATGGACCTTGACTTGGGAGGGAGATGGACTAGATGATGGAATAGAAGAATGTGGGATAGAAGAATTGGAAGGATTTGGTTGGGTTGATGCTTCACTAACTTGTGAAACATCACCTGGTGATGGTTGGGAAGATGGAGGAATAATAGGTGATGTTGAAGAAGGTGTAGAAGAAGGGGGTAATGACGTGGAAAGAGATGATTGGTCATGGCCACATGTGCATGTGGTCACTGATGAAGAAGAAGGAAGATTAGTTGATGAAGAAAGTGGTGAATGAGATGGAATAGCGGAAGAGGAAGATGGTTGCGATATGATGGGTAGCTCCTCAGGAATGGGAGCTTTAGAAGAAGATGGTATAGAAGAAGTAGATGGGGTCAAGAAAAGATGAGTGGATGGCAACACAATCTCATAAGGATTTGAGACATAGTTGCAATGTTTGAAGGGTTCAATGTCAATAGGTACACAATGAACTTGTCCCTCATATACATACTTCAGACATTGATGCAATATAGAAGGGACACATCTCATCTCCCTAAGCCAAGGCCGTCCAAGCAATACATTGTATGCCATGGACCCTTCCAAGATGTGAAACAAGGTATGCAAAGTTCGGGCCCCTACCTCAATGGGCAAGATAATCGTGCCAACCGTGGAAGATAAAGCATCATTGAATGCTTTAAGAGTAAAAGTCGACTTTGTGATAAGGGATGGCGACAGCTTTAGATGACTCAACGCCGATGTTGTAATGATATTGATTGAGGAACCGATGTCAATTAAGACTCTCTTGAATGGCTTGTGATCGATCTTGGCCATGATATGCAGTGGAGGATCTATACTTTCTGTTGACATAGGTTTGATTTCAAAATCATAGAAAGTGATGGAGGGCTCCATGCATGTTTGAATACTCCCCACAAAGTTGTTGAAGGCATTAGTATCTTGAGTTTGAAGCTCGATTGACTTTAATATTTCCATTAATGCCTCTCTATGCGGGGGAGATTGTTGAATGAGGTCATAGATCGATAACTTGGCATAAGCCATTTTTAAACTGGTAGTTAACCGGCTACTCAATGACATGATTGGTCGTTGGCGTTGAGTAGAATGATTTAGCGGTTGTTGAGAAGTACTAGCACGTCGTTGGGTCACTGTTACCTGAGGTGGACTGGGGGTTTGTACAGGTGGCTGTGGTTCAGCCCGATTTGGTTGGTTCGCCCTTTGACCCCGGGTTACTACGTTAATAGTACCCACAAAACCTTGGTATTGTTGTACATGGTTGACTTGATTAGGAGGAGTTACCTGAGTTACTCCCCCTGAAGTTGTTGGAGCTTCCTCCCGATGTGGAAGGGGTGTTTGAAATATACCAAGATTTTGATTTTGTTGGGCTAAGGGGCTATCCAATTTAATGGCTCCAATCTCAATAAGATCTTGGATCACATGTTTGAAAGCTGTACAATTATTGATATCGTGCCCATTTTGCCTATGATAAGGACAAAATAGGTACTCCTTGTAATACTTCCCCCTTCTAGATGGGTCTAAAGGTTTAAACTCAGGTAAAGTTAACTGATTTGTGCTATATAACTTGTTGAATATGACCGCATATGGTTCATCTAAAGGTGTGAACTGTCGCTTGGGACGATTGTTTTGCCAAGGTCGAGTTTCCATGGTTGGCCCAGTATTGGGAGCTGGTTGAGTAGGGGCGGGTACCGCATGATAAGCAATTGGTTGCGGTTGACTTTGCATTACTTGTTGTTGTTGAGCCATTACGGGCTGGCTCGCCACCACTTGATTAACTTGGTTAACATTTGAGGCTGTACTAGCTCTGTGCTTGTTTGTTTTGGCCATAATTATTATTTCGTTGTTGGCCCTTTTGTTGCCATTCTTTTCTACGGGGTTTTAAAACACCCTCTTGGACTTTAATGTCTTCTATGATACTTGCTTGGGCCAAAGCCTCTTCAAAAGTCCTGTATTGTTGTAATTGGAGTAACCAAGAGATAGGTTTTAGACAACTCGGGTGAACATTTTGGTTAACTCCTCCATTGGTAGGGAGAATGGCAGTTTATTAATGATAGCCCTCCAACGGTTTCCAAAGTCATAAACAATCTCATCGTCATGTTGCTTGAGCTTGTATAAGTCGGACAATGAAACTTTCCTTTGTACATTTAGGGAGAATCGTTCTAAAAACAGATTAATCAATTGCTCGTAAGCATAAATGCTATGGTGAGCTAAATGATTGTACCATTGTACAACATCTCCTCCTAATGTCTGAGGAAAAGTTCTGAGCATAAGAGCGTCATTATTTTGGATTCTAAAGCAGGCATGCATGAATGAGCTCACATGTTCATGAGGATCCTCAGTTCCTCGAAATTTGTCAAACTTCGGTAATGTGAAATCAATCGGATATGGCGGTGAAGGTACCGAAGGATGAATTGGTTGATTGATCAACGACCTTAGCGTAGGTTTCTGACTAGATGAGCCAGGCATGTTGAGCATAAGGTTGTCAATCTGTTGTTGCATAGCATGGAGTCGAGAATCTTCATGAAAATTTTGATTCGTTTGATGATTATGAGGATGCAATGGAGGAGTGGAAAAATGATGAGATGGGATGAAATTGCCTGGATTAGGCGGTGTGGAATGGACAGGTTGTTGGTATGGATGATACCGAAAAGAAGGTGATTGGTTTGAATGATGAACTGGACTGGGTTGGGAGAAAGGTGGGGTAGGAATGGACACCACCAAATATTGGGGTACCCAGGTGGGGCCTGAGCTAAGAAAAGTTGGCTGGGTAGAAATTGGTTGGGGTGTAGGATTTACTACGATAGGTGGTTGAGCATTTTGTTGCTGTTGTTGCAGAAGCAACTTGTCGAGGTACTCCCTAACCTTATTAATCTCTAACCCAAGGGAGGTGGGATGATTGGATGAAGGTGGAGGGCAGGCTGCCATGGTAGTCACAGGGGACTGCATAGCATGGGCAATGAAGGTGGTCGAAGTAGGCAGTACCTGGGAAGAAATAGTAGATTGTGCCCCAGGTAGGGTGAAACCATAAATGGTTTGGGAAGAAGAGGGTTGAAATTGGTCATGGCTAGAGGAGGTTCCACCAGCCTCATAGAGAGAATTGGTGTACACCCGGGTAAATGGAGGAGAAAGTGGTCGGGAAGACACTACATTTGTCTCCAAAGGAGGACAATTGAGCATCTGGGAAGATGTTGGAGATGAAGCCGGCTGAGCGGATACAACATTAGCCTCAAAAAAAGGGTTAGTGTAGACCTGAGTGAAACCAGCGGGTATGGTTGATGCAATATCCTGCTGAAAAATAGAATCTTGCATAGGGGAATCTTGGATTGGCTCAAGGACATAACCAATGCCATCTCTTAAGTGAGTTTGCACTTGGGCCATATCAATGTGGGTAATATGAGAGGAATTGTCTTCCTCCATGGGCATGGCCATGTGATAGATGGTAGAAGGACGTGAAAGACCTGCAGGTGAACCTGCCTGAAATTCACTAGGATAAGTGGCCATGTTGGTGGTGGGGATGTTCTGTGAATTACCCATTTGATTATTTAGATTTAACATTTTAGATTGATTCCTTGTTAAGACCATAGAGCAATAAATCTAAACAAATTCGGAAAAGAAGAATGCAAAACTAAAATGATAAATTTACACTAAAAAAATTATCAGAAACGAATCACAACCTAGGTTTCCACCAATGTGTCTTACCTTGCGGTTAATTAATTATTTTTTGATCTTAATCTGTAGTAAATTTTAAGTGTCCGGTTTATGAGTTTTGCATGTGATCTAATCTTGAATTATTCACAAAAAAAGGTAAAAACTATGGCTAGGAAAGGACAACGAGATTCTTATCGGTGATGAAATCCAACAAGTTTGCTCGGGGGTGACCTATGGTGTCTAAGGCAGAAGTTTAATGGATGGAGATGAATTCCACCGTCACTAAACTTCAAGCAATACCTGGTGATGAAATCCGGATATCATGCTGTTTTAAATGCAATATGAAAATGCAATGAATTTTTTTTTAAGTGTTTTAGTTATCTAATGTATACATACAAAGCTATAAATCAAAATTTCTAATGATCTAAGCAAGAGGCTACCGAAAACATGCCATTTCCTCTCGAAGAAGTGAAGTACACCGTTTAAAACCCCCTACCTACCAATGATATCAGATATCAAAGGAGCAACCGGAAGGTTCGTCCACTTCTCTCACTGGAATCACCCAATGGCAGGAGTACTATTGACATCCAATCAATAGTCCTACTTAGATAATTAAAACAAATAATTCGTAGCTATTCTAATATGCAGCTAGGTATGCAAAAAATTTTTTTTTTTTTAATGCAAGCAACAATCAATAATGCAATGCAAAAAAAAATGTAATTAAAAATAACTGTTCTTTTCTATATTACTTAGTTTTTGTTCATTTTAAAGCAATGATCTGAAAAAGAAACAAAATACAGCAGAAAAACCAAAAACGTAAAAAGTACAGCACTTACTTGGAAGCCTACGCTTTTCTATGAAACTAACTTCAAACGCCCACGGGAGTCTGCACAGGCTGAAACGCACCTCTCGCGTTTCGTATTGGACTTCCAGACGCCCCTCTGCGTCTGCTGCGTTTTCTGCAAACTCAGAAACCCTAGTTCGCTGGAACAGTGAATTTCACGATTTCTGGAACCTGCAAAATAAAACAGAAAACAGGAATAGATTAGTAAAGCAAGTATTAAAAATATGAAACCCTAGGGGGTCCCACCGTGATCGCCATTTGTAGATTAAAAATACAACGCCAAACAAAAGATAAAACCACAATAATGGAATACAGGAAAGTTGCACAAAACAAACGATTTTTATTAATCGATGGAGTTTAAAAACTCCTTTTTGAATACAACTGGGCCTGTAACCTTTTTTTGTGATACACAAATTACAGTTTGTGCTAGGGTTCTCCGAAACCCTAGCTGGCATAAAGTGGTGGCATTTCCGAAGACGTATCCTTAATCCCAACAAAGTGAGTGGGTTTTGTTGTATCCTTTTAGCTCGGACCACTCCAGCTTAAACAGCTACTATCAACACACCAGATCTGCCATTAAAATCCTGCACACATTAACACTATCAAGGAGTTAGAAATTAATAAGAGGGCTCCACTGTGTGAGCCCTCAAAAACAATCTAAAACCCTAGAAAAACGAAATGCAGGAATTCAGTAACAGATTAATACATAAAATATGAGTACTTGCTTTAAAACTAATCTATACCTCTTTTTCTGTTTAACGCGGCTAGACCAGGCGGTACCTAGAAGTAATGTTGCTGTCAGATCGACTGCAGAATGCGCCCTGGTGCACTCGCTGAACGCCCGCGTGCTTCTGGATCTGGGTTACAGACGTCGGTCTGAGTCTGTGGCTATGGGTAAACGCCCGTGGGCACTTGGTAAACGCCCGCGGGCACTTGGTAAACGCCCGCGGGCACTTGCAACAAGAATGGGGGATTCTACAGAGTGTTGCAGAAGAGATGGCGACGAAAGCGATGACGGAAGCGGCGATGGATGCGGCGAAAGGGTAGCAGAAGAGAGATAGAGGAGATAGCAGTAGAAGAATTAGAATCAGAGATAGCGCATAGGAGATAGGGTTTGAGCCATCAAGGTGACTCAATTTATAATCTACTCTTAGGGCACACTTTAGGGTTTTAACGACACTTTGAACGTGTGGCTAAGATTAAAGTGGATCCAAGGGTAGAGAATAAATCTAGGTTGTGAAATGGATTAAGATGGATGGACGGATGAGATTAAATGAAGGATGGACGGCTTAGATTAAATCACTTAAACTATTATTTAAATATATATATTAAAATATTAAAATATTAAAAAATATATATATAAATATTAATTTAAATAAATTTGGGGATGAAAAATGGCGGGAAAGGTGAAATTGGGCCAAATAATGGCGGGAAAGTGTGGATTTGGGCCAAATAATGGCGGGAAGGTGGATGACCGACACGTGGCTGACAGGAAGGTATAGATGACTTGCAAGTGGCTGGATTTTGGTGTCTACAGTAACATTGCACAAGACAACTCATTCAAGAGGACTCCATAATCCTCCCATTGAACTACCTGTGTAAGCATAGTATAAAGGAGAGAACCTACTCCCTCTCAAGCGAGTACTAGTCATTATGCTATCAACAATAATTAATCACCATGCATTATACCATCCAATAATATATTTCTATTTCCAATATATCATTCTCTTACTAATGAATTCTTCCAAATAATATATAGCATATTTCATTCCATTCAATCAAAGAAAGCTGGCCACTAATGCTTATTCTTTTACCCATTCTAGCATAGATAAGTTCTTACTCTAGCCTCTATCAAATGAGGGTATTTCATCTATCCTTATTCTTAATCTAAGCATAGATGAACCAGTTAATCTATCCTTTATCCAATCATAAATAACTCTTTAAATCTATCTTTCTCAAATTGTAGATGCATATTTTGATCTACCCCTTCCAAAATGTAGTTTAATCATTTAAACTACTCTATTAATGATCATAGATTATTCATTCTATCTATTCCTTCTAGGTTAATTAATTTATATTTTATAAATCATAGACATAGCATTAATTTCATCCTCTCAATGCATAGCTTAATTATTTAAACTACTCTATTAGAGCCTCTACAAGATTGGACTCCAAAATCATCCTGCCTCCACATGTTTTCTTCTTTTTTTAAAGAGCATCCCCCTCTTTTGTCATTCTAACCTCTAGTTTTTTGGTCACCAAATAAAAACCATTTGGAATTAATTACAGTGTGTTTTCATCAGCACTACGCATGATCTTCCAAAATTCGAGTAGTTAGCAACAATAATAACCAACCATTCACAATAATTATGGTGGCATATGTCCTTTCCAAAATCAATTATAAAAAGGAGTCATTATTATTCATTTTCAATTTCTAATTCAGCAATCATATCCTTCTTATGATAGTAGGAATAATCAATTGACCTATCAAGATTATTAACCCCTTGCTTTAGTAGATAGCTCCTGCTCTTGAAGGGTAAATAAATTTTAGTGCAAAATAAAAATAAACATAATTGGTACCATTATGGATCTTCATTCATATTTAATTTTTCCTCGTCCTTAGTGGTGGCTTCCTTGTCCACTATATCTGAATAAATACCTACTTCTGCAACCAAGTAAGCTAAATCAAACTATCAATAGTACCATATTCATCAATATCACAAATAGATCGATATAATGTCATATTAGTCTTTCCTCAAAACAACATAACACTTCATAAGTCTATCATATGAAAGAGTTTATCAAGGGAGGATCATGACAACTTTTTCTAAATGATCTTAGAGGGAAACCATGGTTGACCAAGGTTTTCATTAAGGAAATAGGTATATTTGACAAAGAAAAGCTTATTTTCACTAGGAGCCCACATGAGCTTATCTTCAACTAAACATCTAGGAATAACTCAACGATACAACATGTTAGACAAAACAAGATTAGTTCTTTTTTTATCTTCATTCATATTATCATGAGGAATGGTTTTCCAGTGATTCCTATCAGCATCAATGATATTGTACACCTGTATACCAAATAGCATGTCAGTTATAGGTTTGAGATAGATCATATCAAGACGGTTCTAAAGAGGGTTGTTGCCCAACCATTTGTCCTCCCAAAAGCGTATCTTTTGGCCATCACCAAGTTTCCAATGGATTCCTTTGTTGATGATCTCCCTCATACACAAGATGAAATTCTAGGCGGTATAACCTTGAATAGGCAAAGGATCATCCAAAAACTTTGGTTGATGCTAGAGGTATTTAACCTTAATGGTATCAACCCACAGTGACTTTTCATTTTGAAGGATCCACCATCCTTGCTTGGCAATGAGGGCTAGGTTCATCTGTCTAACCTTCCTGAGCCCAATACCACCATATTATTTCTTAGAGTAAACCTGGTCCCATGCAACTAAATGGAATATTTGTTTATGTTCTAATCCTAAACAAAGAAAATTCCTTTAGAGTTGTTCAATATTGTTATAAACTTCAATCAAAATGTGGAAGATATAAAAATAGAAAATAAGGATGCTCTATAGAGTGGCTTTAATTAAGGTGGCCTTTCCTGCCTGACTAAGGAGCCCTCCTTTCCATCCTATCATTTTTTTGTGGATTCTCTCAATGAGTAGAAACCAAAGAGAGTTTTTGGTAGAACCAACAAAAAGTGGAAAACCAAGGTAGGTAACAAGAAGGTCAACAATGGTACAACCAAGGATATTAGCTATGTTGGTTTGTCGTTTGGGGGGTGTATTAAGAAAATACAGTTTACTTCTGGAGAAGTTGACTTTTTGGCCAACAACAGACTCAAAGGAGAGAATAATGGACTTGATGATTTTGGATTGGGGAAAAACGGTATGAGTGTCCAAAATAGTGTCATACACAAACTATTGGTGGGATATGGGCATAAAATATGAGGCTAGTTTAATTCTAGATATTTCTCCTTTAGAACTTTCCTTGATTTTTTTTCCCATTGATTAATTCTACTTTCTATTATACATTCCTAATAATTTTATAAAAAGAAGATTAATCATAATGGTGTGGTAATTGAAAGTATCATTGATGTCTCTAATTTTATGCATTGGTTTGACTAGATTGGTTGTACACTATAATGAAAAACCTCCCTTAATGATGCCATTAAAAATATTTTGGATATGTGATGTTAATATATTGACCCCACACTTGAGATGTTTAGCTTTACTTAGTGCTAGTTTCTTAATATCATCCTTCACATATTTCACAAAAAAAGGTTCCTAATTTGTGTTAATTAGGAGGGGTATATTTTCCATTATTTCTCTCATATAGTTTCTTAGCATAATGCAACCATTGTTCATTTGTTATAGTATTTTTTTGTGTCTTTTGTTGGCTTTTAAGCCTTACTATCTCAAAATATCATAGGTCCCAATATAAATAAGCCATAATATTATAGGTCAAAATATAAATAATCAAGAGTAGAATTATATATATGAGCAATCAAATATATATCCAAGCCAATATAATAATGAAATAAAATTCACTTATAATATCAAATATGAATATAAATGGCCAAAATCATTCATGTACATGCATGAAGAATACTTACAATAAAATTTCTCAAAATATGTATACAAGCTTTATTATCAATGCTTGTTATGTGGTGATCACTATAGACCATTTTCCCTTACATTTTATGGAGCTTTCTCTCCATAATATAGACATAGTAATGTGACTCTTCAATACTTGTATATTCACTCCTCACATATCCAAGAGATGCAACCTTTTCTATTCTTTACCTTTGGCTTCTCATCTTGCCACTTGTATACTAGACTCTTCACTCTCTTCTTACATGCATAATTTAAATCTATGACACTTGCACATTTATACATGACTCTTACTCTCCTACATGCACTCCTAATATAAGACACTTGTGCACATCCTTACATTACATATTGCACACTTACATACATAAGACTTGTGCATATCCTACACTCTTAGATGACACTTGTGCATATCCTACACTCTTAGATGACACTTGTGCATATCCTTCACAACGACACTTACATAAAATAGAAATATAAATAACTTATCTAAACTATAGACACAAACCCCAATCTATTACATATTTACATTTGTACCATAAGGTACCATGGGGGTACATTAGCATATACTAAATGATGTAATATTTTCCAACATCTTTTGCTTCGTTGTAGAAATTTCCATAATTATCTTGGTTTATGCTTTGCAAGATATATCAACTCTTTTTATCTTGATCATATGAGCATTTATATCTTCTTAGATTAATCTCCACACAACCACCCCAAATGGTGTGCATGACAATACATGTCCCCACATAAGAAAAAATATTGACCAATGGTACTTAGATTGTACAACCTATATAGGATAACTAGATTATAATGATTGACCATTCAAGAAAATTGTTATGATCATTATTTAATTTTTCAATTGAAATTTCAAGAATTGAGACTATTCTAAACTTTCTCAAGACAATAAAGGTTTCAATATTAGTTAATACTATTAGTTTTTTGTGGAGAGGGAATGAAATATTTCTATAACAATTCAATAAAAAAATCTATAACATGCAACATGGTATATCATTTATGTTATTTCCAAGTGTAGAAATTAATATTTGTTAACAATTTGTGTTGATATTATTAGAAACCATAACTACAATCCATTTAATCATGCTTATATTACAATTATTGAGGTTATATTAAATTTTCAATGTTTAACAATATTTCTATTTATAAAGATCCCATTAAACAACTTTATGACATATGTGTTTACCTTTTAAATTAGGATGATATCTAATGGGATGTTTTCTCTCATTAGCATGCAACTCCATGATGTATTATATGTGGAAAAACTTGGATGATGGTGGAAAATATCTACCTTCCAAATTTAATTAGCTCTAATTTCTAACCAAGATTTATCATTCCATTGAATAGGTTTAAAGGTTTTAATTTTGAAGTAGAAAGAGTTAAGAATAATATCTACAAGGGAGCATTTTTCGATAATGTTCACTTAAAATGTTGTGAATATTTTTATTAACTTGTTTTGAGGCTTATTATTTATCATGGATTAGGCTATTCACATGGTTAAGAGGCATCTTCCTAAGGTCAAAGGGTTAATGATGCATAAGACCCCTTTTTAATAGGTTGAATACAATTTTGTAAAGATATAAATGTCATCCCTTTATTTCCATCCCACTTTATCCATGTAAAGTCTTTAATTTGTTTAACCAACTCTAACTAAAAGAATAATACATACTAAAATCAACAAAGACTTTATTAATAAATTGTTTAACCTATAATGAATGTGTTTTTTTATATTTAAATGTTAGTTTTTTAGAGAACTAGAATATAATTTCTATAATAAAAACATTAATTCCAAAGTATATATAAATACATTCCCCCATATTTGATTTTCTTATGAGTGTAGGATTCATTGTGGTCTATTCATCTTGAATCATCAATAACTTGATCTTGTCTTTAAATATTTTAGAACTAAAATGTCACAAAAGATTTAAAGAATATTTATACAATCTTTCATCTAGATATAACCTATTTGAAAAACTAGAATAAAGTCATTAGTGATATAGGATTCAATAACAAAAAAAATCTAGGATAAATATCCCTTTGATGCATCCTTTATTTTTTGTATATATCTATTATATAATTGGAAATAAATACAAAAAAAGAAGGAAAAAGGGGATGGCCTTTCTTGATAGGCTATTAGAGGTTGCAAGGTTTAGTAAGGTTTGTTATCTATATTTGACTATTAAAGAGCTAAAGATGGAATATAGATCTTTTTAAAACATCAAGGTTCATCCTTGTTATAATACAAATAAAAAATATGTAAGAACTCATTATTAAACTTTGGTACTTGATAACTAAAATAAATAATGTTATGTTGTTAGGTGTACATGTAATTTTATACATGTGCATGTGATAAATGGATCTAGTCTTGTATTATATTTAAATGATATGTGCAACTGGTTTGCATAAGTTTATGTACATGGGACATGCATGTATATCATCTAGTTGATATTGAAAATTCACGTGCAAAGACTTAATTGATTAAGTATATAAAATTTTATTTAGAATAATTATATTATCTTATTCAAATGCTCTATTGAAAATATCCAAAATCAAAATAGTAAATAATTACAATGAATCCTAATATATGAATATAGAGGGAAAAGGTAGTTGATTTGATTCAAATACTCAATTCAAAATATCCAAATTTAAAATTGTAAATAATCGTAACAAACCCTAAGACATGAATATAAAGGAAAAAATGTAGTTGAGCCTCGCATGAAAGTTTGAGAGTGTTTTTTCTTCTTCTTAAGAGTATAAATATCCTTTAAATGAAAAAATATTTAGTTTTATTAGTAAATTTATATCCCTCAAGCTATTGATGTAGCATGGATCCTCTTCAACTTATATGTATATCTAATTTTCTTATGCACAAAATATTTTATTATAATTGAGTATTATTGTTAATGGATTGAGTCCAAACTTCATAGATACATCTCTTCATGGCATGATTCAAAAATACTTAAACCTTTTAAAGAAGAAAAATCAATAAGTATTCAAGATTATATTGGGTAGAGTTGAATGCATTGGGATGGTGGGAGCATGGGATGTTTGTTAGCATTAACTAATAGAGAGGAATTATTATTTTATAATTTACTCTTGGCACATTATATATTATTTGGGTGCACTTGAGTAGTGAAGTATTTATATGAAATCATTTTTCATTGGTGTTCTTGCAAATCTGATATTAATAAAATGAGTATTAAATTTAATTATTTGTGGTTGTTTTAATTTCTATTACCACTAATAGAGTTTATTTTATTTGAAAAAACATTTTATTAGTGGATATATCATATGATATGTAACAATGAAGAAAATATACTATGATCAAAGATAAGTGAAACTTGTAGATAAAGATATAGGGTAGAACCATCATGGTTAAGCAACAAGCTGCTTATGTTACTCCAACCTAATGACTTCAACAATAGCAATCATTCTCTTGATATAAATTGTTGTGGCATGAATTATATTACTTAGAGTAAGATCATTAGTGGCTCAAAAGAGAATTACCTTTATTGTGAGAAATTTGATATTTTCTTAGGCATATTTATCCAATTATGAACCTATTAAAGAAATATTTTGGATTTCTAAGCTACTCTTTGTAGGCATTGTTAAAAAATATATTGAATTGAATCTAGTTATACTAAGTAGTTTTCTTTACATACGCAATATCATTCCATATACTATAGTTATTTTTGTAAGCTTGTTATGTCAAATATTTCATCTTAACTTTTGTATTTAAACATACTTCCAATTAGATTGAGCATGGTAACATATTATTTTTCTTGCCAACGAGTCCTTGGTTCAGGGGTTGTAACAAATAGTTGATGTAGCCCACACCAAGGTTCAAATCTCAATGGAACCAAATAGATCGGTGTGACTACATAGATGTAAAATGGAAAGGGTAACCCTTTCAAAACCCTACTTTAAAATATAAACTAAAAAAAAAGCCATATTATTTTTCTCATGTTGTTAATTGTCTTTATTGTGTATCAAAATGTCATGTTAGAATTTGCAAAATACTAATACATATGTAATCATTCTCCTTGTGCATTTATTCGATTTAGATTATGCATGCAATATAAATTGAACTTCATTATCCATATTGTTACTCAATAATACAAGCCCCTCTTTTTCCCATTTACAAGGAGGATTTTGTTAATAATTAAACAATCAGTTTGAATTAAATTGCTTATTTTTTTATTGGAGCACATGTATTAAAGGATTTTTTATTTCTAAGTTAGACTAACCTTATATATTTTATCTAAGGTTGAAATCCACTTTTTTATAACCAAAAGAATAGTAACATGGCTAATTTTATTATAATAACAATATGTATTAAATGTGAAGGATACTTGTATGTATGTATTTTTGTTTGCTTACAATATTTAATAGACATATATTACAACCAAATTGAGTAGATAATAATCACTATTAGAGATCAATTTATTTTTTCTATTAAAATGATTGAATTCATCAATTTTGTTATAGCAAGAAACCTTGTATAATGCAAATTTGATATGCATAGGTATAGGAACTCTGTAGAAATATGAAACCCAATTATGATCTAATAACCAATTATTGATTCCATTATTTATGTGAATATATTCATGTAGAAGTAGTTTTAGTTATTAATGGATATGAAGTAGAATCTTGATCTGGAATAGATTTGATGAATTTTAATTATGGTGAATCTAGATGTGTTTCAAAAGTAGAGAAAGACATTGTTATCTTGTAAAGATTACTTTTGAGTCAGATGATGGATGATTAGAAATTCTATGGAGGATTCGATATAACGACTATATTAATTATGAATATTGATCATAATAAATAGGTAATGTATATCATAGAATGTAATAGTGGGTTAATTTGAATATGCTTGAAACATAGGACTTAATTACATAGAATTTTTTTAACATGAGGATGACTACATAGGAACAAAACATGAAGACTAGAAAATGGGTGAGGCTAATATGTATCATAAGAAATGATAATCCTAGGTTGAGACTTTTAAATGCATTATTAATATAAATGTATAGTTTACTATTAGGTATTCATGATGCAAATACATGAGGTAGGTTAGCATAATCACAAGCATGATCCTTTAAAGCTAACAACTTAAAAATATAAAGGGTAAAGTACTAAGGGACGAATGATTAAATGTAACATTGAAGGGGATCATGTAGAGGGGGAAATGTATAAGGGTAAATAGTAATTGAATACAGGTTGCTCTGTTTATATTACTTAGATCCAATTTACAATGATTTGCAATCTAGCAATTATTTGGTGCTAATAAAACTAGTTTTACTTCTATTTTGTATCTTTATCATCAACAATATAAATTTTATTATTTTTTCTATCCTATTTCTATATTGTTTTGCATTGATTAAAATAGATATAAGAGAAGATACCTTTGGTATTTTGAAGCACTACCTCCAACCATGATGATGACACTTTGAGGCCTTAAATCATATACACCATGCCTCTTCAACATGAATGGTTGGCCCAAAATCACATTATAAATTTCCAAGGGAACATCACACAAAAACAATTTTGAAGGGTTTGATCATATAAGAGAATATTTATTATTAATGAAATGAATGTCTCTCCCTCATTGTAACCATCCATCATTTTATGGTTATGGGTGTGGTATGATAGACATATCTAAATCCTTTATAATCTGAGTATAAATCATGTTCTTGTGACTCTCGTTGTTAATAATAAAATATAATGGATTACCTTTGACACACATTTATGAATGAAACAAATGTTCTTCCTCCTATGAATCTACTAGTGTATCATATGTGGTGGTAATGGTCACATTTGGTTCAACTTCCATAATTTTATTCCCTCTATCCTCAACCTATGGATGTGAAGATAGTGGTATAGTGGATGTCGAAAGTTGAAACTCAACAAACAATGAATAAATTCCTTGAATGTCAATTCCTCTTGTGATAACTACACCATTTGCTAGTCTTGATATTCAAGGATTCTTTTCTTAGGAGTCTTTCTTATGATTTTATTTTTGATTTTGGGGATAACCTCCTTTGTATTAATTCTTTGGAACATCACCCTTGCCTCTCTTTGGTTGGTACTTTGTATTTTGGTTTTTTTTATTTGCTTCTCCTTATTTTTTAATTTTTTTTTGTGCTTCTACTCAAAGTTAGTCCAACAAGTTTGTATGCCTCTCCCAATGTCTTTAATTTGAAGAGGTCCATGTATTCTAAAATATACCATGGCATCTCATTGTGATAATTGAGGAATAAATAACTTGTGGTATCTTGAATACCTAGTTTTATTGCCATGGAATGGAAAGCATTAGTATAATCTTGAGTAGACATGTCTTGATGCAATTGTTGTCATTATATGTATTTCTATTTATAGGCTTCCATGAGATAACATTCTTCCTTGGTGACCTCCATGAAATAATCACATGTGAACACTACTTTTTTATGTTAATTATCCTCCTTAACCATATTGCAATATGTTTCCTAACAATTTAAAATAGACAATGAAGCTTTCAATAGTACAAAAAAAATCTCACTTTCAATAAATTTATTTATAGAGAAGTTAGAAGATAACTTATCCAACTAATTTTCTAGGACATCAACATTATTTTTCTTTCAAAAGTAGGAAGATCAAAATGCATATGCTTTGTAAAGGGTGTTGAAGCACTAAATTATTCTAGGGTAGTGATAGGTTATACATGGGAAGTTGCAAAATTTATATTGAGGAGTCATTGAATAATATGAGAAAATTGATCCTTAAACTCATTCTTCTATTTGATAAGGGTTTTGTTCAATATATCCTTGAAAGGATCAATTTTATCTATTCTAGTTCCTATCTAGTAGTATTTGGAATGAAAAGGAAGGTTATCAAAGGGATATTGTGTTTGATACCCAAACTTTTGATATCCTAATCTCATGTTCATGGGAATACATTCAAAATAAAGACTACTTTGTTACCACTAATACAAAACTTAGAATATTGAGCTAATGAATAAATTCAATCCATTAAAAAAGTATAACAAATTAGAACACAAAAATATAAGTCAATATAATAGAATATTTTATTGATAAAAAAATGTAATACATTGCAAACAATATTTGAGAAGAGATGTGAGTCTACAACATTGCATCTATTATTCATGTATTTTATAGTCAAGGATGCATCACTCTTGATATAATATTTGGTATGTTGGAAATACACCATATTGAATATGGGATGTCACCCATATGGAAATATTTTGGTTCATCTTCCATGAGTTACAAAGTGCATATTAAAAAAAAATCACATACATATGACTTTTCCTTTTGTGTTTTTATCTTGTACTAATGTGTCAACATGGCTAGAGATGCATTTTAGGAAAGTATGAGTTTTAGTAAATATTTTATTTTGCATTTCTAAGGGCCTTTAGAGCATTTTTCTTGGCATGGATTTTTGCTTTATTTTTTTAGCTCTTCCTCTTGTTAGATTTTATAGAAATTTCCATAAATGAATGTAATCAACACATACCAAGTATTACAAAAAATAAATACATAGAAAGCAAAAACACACAATATAAGAGGTCTATGTGGACATCAAATAATCCCAATATAGAATACACTCTAATTAATAATAAAAATATTGGTATTATGGGGAATTTATACCCAAATACAAGTTACCTTTAGATCAAGGTTAAGTAATTGACCTTTAGGTTTAAAATAATAAAATATTACAAAATACCTTGCTCAAGGTCTATAAGGGCCCAAAGGGATTATACATACAATCCAATACAAAGTTGGTTGTGGCCTCAAGTAAATCTTAATCACCATTCATTTCAACATATCCCATTAAGCTAAATAGGGAACATAGAGAAAGATATTTATTTATCATTTTCCCTTAAGGTACACTCTCCCACACCAAGTAGCTTTTACATGCGTACAAAAGGAACCTCAAGAATAACATTGGTCAAGATATATAATAACACTTTGTTAATGGCACAAAATAGAAACAATAATCCTAAAATCCTAAAGTCATATCACATAATGCATTTAAATCTCAATGTCCTTGGTCTGGTAATAAAATATTGGATTGCAAAAAAAATGGATGGTGCTTTGATTGTCATGTTGAAGAGTGGTCAAATATGATTAAGGAATGCCCACTTGCTCTAGAATTTTGAGCATTCATAAAATGTGCTTAGCTTCCTCATAATATTTAGCTTGCATAGAAGACTGAGATAAAGTAGACTATCATCTAGAGTGCCATAAAATATAGTTGATACCCAAATAAAACACAAAGCCTATAGTGGAGAGCCAATCATCTAAATCACTAGCCCAATCAACATCTAAAATTCCTTTCAAAATATAAGGTTAATAACAAAGACCCATTTAATAAGTACCTTTAATATATCTAAGAATTCTCTTGACCATGGCCTAAAAACTCTCTCAAGGTATTTGCATGCACCTAGAGCAATAGCTAATAACAAAGGCTATATTGGGTCATGTATGAGTAAAGTAAAGGAAACATCCTATAAGAGATTGATATAATATGATTTCAACAAAGGAGTCATATAATCAGCTTGAATATTTAGGACTAAAGCAAAAGGAGTCTGAGTGGACTTATAATCTTCTATCCTAAAGTACTAAAGAACCAACATATACTTAGGATGTGAAATAGTGATCTTAGAAATTGTCTAATCAATCTAAATTTTCAAGTAGTGTAGAAGCCTTATATCTATCATCTCAAAGGAAGCATGAAGTCATAATTTTATGTCTAGAATCAAGGTAGTATAGTTTCCCATAATGGATAGTTTCTCATAATGAGAAGATCACCCACATAGAGAAAAATCACCAAGTTCTTCTCATTCTAATATTTTATGTAAACATCATGTTTGACCTCATATTGTTGAAACCCACAATTGAGGAATAAAGAGTGGATCTTATCATACTAGACGTAAGGTTCCTACTTAAGTCCATATAAGGACCTACTCAACCAACAAACCAAGGGTGTAGGATCCTTAAGCTCAAAACCAAGTAGATGGTTGTTTCATATAAATCTCCTCGTAAAAATCTCCCTATGTAGGAAATCACTCTTCACATCAATTTGATGTACCATCCAACCAAAGGAGGTAGTTATAGAAATAATCAACCTAACAAAATCCATCCTCGCAATTGGAGCAAATATCACTAAATATTCAACTCCCTCTTACTGGGAGAATCCCTTAGTAACTTTGACATGACCATCCAAAGTATAATTGTCTTATAAACCCATTTACATCCAACTACATTCATTCTTTCCAAAATATAAACCAACTCTCATATTTTGTTCTTCATCAAGGACTCATACTCTACTAGTATAGCATCTTCCCACTCTAACCGACCCTTAACCTAAGAATGTGAATCTCTATAATTATCGCCCTTTAAGAGAAATGCTTGAGAAGAAGTCTTCTAATGTCATTCTATAGATAGAATAGACTGAGCATCTTGTAGAAATATTAAAATCTACTTGGGTATTGGATAAACTAAATAATAACTAGTCAAACTTTATGGAAAAGCAAAATTAGAAGCCAAACTTGAAGAATGCAAATCAAACTTACCACTCACCTCATCATGCAAAGTTGAAGCACAAGAAACTAGTATGTCAAGATCAACATAACCTGAACCTAAAACTGAAAGTGCTATAGATGGTGTTTCCCTTAAAGGTGTCAAATTTGTAGGTATAGAATAATCACTAGAGGATGAATAAGGTGCTCTACTAAGAGTAGACCTTGCAATAATATCCAGATAATCTATTAAATCAATCAAAGAAATAGAAGGATATTCTACTAAAATATTATGTAGTGCACCAGATGAAACCCATGGAAGAACCTCATAAAAATGATAACTTGCCAAATAATAATCTCATGCCTCTAAGGATCATAGAGATGATATGCCTTAGAGGTATCTAAATACCCCACAAAGATGCATTTGTGATTATTTAGTGCCTATTTTTTCTAAAGATAATTTATGTGAACCCATGTTGAATATCCAAATATACAAAATCAAGACACATCAATCTTATCATCTATCAACCTCTCAAGAGGTATTATACCCTAGATAGCTCTATTGAAAACCATGTTGATGATAAATATTAAACAAGTGATGGACTTATCCTAGAATTTATTCTCCATCAACTTTTCATGAAAAATACAAAGTCGTTCCCATAATTACCCTGTTCTTCCTCTCAACTACTCCATTCTTCTTATGGGTATAATGAATAGTTCTCTAATATGTTATTTCATGAAGTGTCAAAAAATTATGAAAGGGATTGCTCATGTATTTATATTTCCAATATTATCTGAGATACATGATTTTCCTATCTAGATGATTTTTTACAAGAGCTTTGGATGCTTTGAATATCTCAAAGGCATCATCCTTTATGCAAATAGTATACTACCATATATATAGAGAGAAGTCATCAATAAAAATAAGTACATTTTTCTATAAATGAAGAGTGCATACATAAGTCTATATTGTTTCTATGTATGATCTTCAAGGGCTAAGTAGCTTTTCTTGTTGTCCCTTTGGAAATGTCTCCTTATAATTTTTCCCAAGCATACATCCCTTGCATGCGCCACTTAGAGGGAAAAAGTGATGAATTCAAGTGGATATCTAATAGAGACTCATTTATCTCAAGGATCCATAACCAAAATGCCCAAATTCTAAATTCCATCATTAAATATCATCATCTACATCAGCCACCATATAAACAAAATATTTTTTCCAAGAGGAAGAAATAGGAGTATACCTTTCTCCTAACTTATACATTTAGCTGACTTATCACAATAACTAGAAGCAACTATCTTAAATCCATTGTCTATATCCTTAATTACCCAATGATCCAGCAAGAACTCTACATTTTTATTTATATGATTAATGTGGTAAATAGACAATATATTGGGGCCAACACTAAGAATATGAAGTACTTCATCAAAAGAAAAATATTCAATAGTAGTCTCTCTATATCGTGCTACCTATAAATAAGAGTCATCTCCAATCATAATTGTTGGAAATATTGAGTTGTCATTGATGTCAAAGGTGAATGATAGGCAAGGCAAAAATATTCTCCAAGGGTGATGAGGCAAAGCAAGGTATATCTCAAGGCAAGCATATATTTTAGTTGAAACAAAGCAAGGAAAATATTTTTAAGACAAGGATTATAGTATTTAAATATTAAATTTAAATATTATAAAGAGATGGACAGTTGCTTGGGACAAAAAGGATTTAAATATTGCACAAGGTGGACAAGGGTTTAAAAGTTGCTTGACAAAGGTTTAAAATTTGCTTGGACAAAATATTTTAAGACCACAAGAGAAGGGCAAAGGTTTAAAAATAATATTATAATATTTTTAAATCAAAAGATTTAAAATATTATAATTAAGAGAAGGTGCCAACGTTTGAGAATTATGAAACCAAAATAAATTGTGTGTCGACCTCCCAAAGCATAAGAAAAGGCATATATATATATATATATATATATATATATATATATATATATATATATATATATATATATATATATATATATATATATATATATATATATATATATATATATGTGAAGGCAAAAGATTTAATTTCTCCTCTAATGTTGCGATCATTGAATATCTCTATGCAAGTGAACTTTGGAAAAATCTCCAACGCGAGTGTGTCAAATCAAAAAATCATAAGCGGGAAGGGAACAACGAATAAGAAAAGGTTTTCAGAGCAGCACATAAGGAAGAAAGGATTACTCCACTGGTTCCAACCATCGGGGTATCCCAAGCGATCGTCTAGCCCTTGTTAGGGCACTACAAAATAGTGAGTGTAGAGTTCAAATCCGGTCGAGCAAATTTTTGTTGTGTGAAGGAACTATGGAAGTTTGAGGTGTTATATGATGGTTGTATCTCCTTCATTCTTGAGCTGGTGTGCAGCCCATTCGGTTGGCTAGGCCGTGCGAAGTCCCTATCATGGGAGAGGTTCGAGGTTCGAAACTCATTGGGTGTGTTTTGCTTGTTGTTGATGGCATTTTAATGATATTTGGCAGGGCATGAGGGTTTTTATAAATTAGGAGCCATTTTGTTGCTACCCACTGGGCTAGCCTAGCTGGTTGAGGAGCGTGTGGAGTGTGTTGTGTTGTGAAAGGTTCAGGGGTCAAACCCCCTCCGCGACAGTGAAGTCTTTTGGTGAAAGGTAAGGAAAATATTTTTTATTTTAATTTAAGTTTGGAGTTATAAGGTGCTACAATTGATTTTTATAATCTTGAATTTTGGGGAGTTTTGTTTGTCATAAGAATTATGAATTGAATGCTATGATATTGGACTTATAAGGTTACTTTATGATTATTATATTTTGTATGTGTTAAAAGTGAAATACAAGGTAAATGTCAGAAGTTGGAGTTATAAGGTGTACTTTATGATTATTATATTTTGTATGTGTTAAAAGTGAAATATAAGGTGACCATCAGAAGTTGGAGTTATAAGGTGTACTTTATGATTATTATATTTTGTATGTTTTAAAGTTGAAATATAAGGTGTATCTTTTGATTATTGAATATTATAAGTTGGAGTTATAAGGTGTGACATTGGCAATTTAAATGTGTATTTTGTATATGATTAATGAAAGAAATAAGAGGGTATTTTGATAGTATTAAAGCTTTATATTAAGTTTTAATAAGGGAGAAATAAGGAATTATTTCTAGAACTTTATTGTTTATATTTTGATAAGGGTTGTTGAGTGGATGTTTTGATATTTGCTTAAAAGAAGAAAAAGAGATTTGCTAACCTATTTTGAAGTGGCAAAAAGAAAAGAAAATTATTTTTGGCAAGACAGGTTTAGAAAGAACATGCAAAAGAGGATCATCTTCATTGTGGTAGTTTTAGAGGTATGGTGATTTAATTCCTTCCTTAAGGTGTTTTGGTTGAGAAAAATATTTTTGATGTCATAAAGTTGGAGGTATAAGGAATTATTGGATGTGCATTGGTTTAGAGTGATATTGGAAATGAAAGTGCAAGGGTTATAGACCAGATTTGTGAAGCAAATTTGTGCAATAGTTTTGATTGATATTGAGAATAAATTTGCAAGGGTTATAGATCAGAGTTGTGAAGCAAATATGTGCATTGTTCATGATTTTTTTTGGGATTAGATAAGAAGGTCAATTATCAAGTGCTAGACTAGAGCTATCTTTGAATAAATGTGAGACATGTGAAAGTGACAAACTTAATGAATGTGAAATAACATATTGGGTATTTGTTATTGCATATCATTTTCTATATGTTCTTGAAGATAAAAGAATTTTGGGTAGAATATGTCTAAATTACTTTAGTTGAAGAAAGCACTTTTGGGAGAGTTATGAGCATTGTTTGTATGTGAGATTTGGGAAATATTTAAGCAATTTTTATGAGCATATTTGAGTATGTTTTGTGAGTAAATTTGAGAAGGATTGTGAGCTAAGTTGAGCAAGTTTTGGAGTAGCTTTGAGAAAGACCTTTGATCAGGCTTTGGAGAAGATTTAAGTAGGACTTTTGAGCAGGCTTGTGAGTAGATTTGAGCAAGATTTTTTAATAGGCTTGTGAGCAGAGTTGCGAGAAGACTTTGGAGTGAACCAATGTAGAGTATATTGAGGTCTCTTGTGGATAAAGGTCCATGAACCAGAGTAGAGGGGATTGAGGTCTCCTGTGGATAGAGGTCCATGAACCAGAGCAGAGGGGATTGAGGTCTCCTATGGATAGAGGTCCACAAACCAGAGTAGAGGGGATTGAGGTCTCATGTGGATAGAGGTCCATGAACCAGAGCATAGGGGATTGAGGTCTCTTGTGGATTGGGATCCACGAACTTGTGAGAGGGGATAGGTGTCTCCTGTGGATAGAGTTCCACAAACATTGTAATAGGGAATGAGTTCCCAAGAATTTTTTTGAGAAATTTATAATAAATATTTCTCCATGGATGTAGCCCACATTGGGTGTAAATATGTGTCTCTTATGTGTGTGATGATTTGTGCATTATTTTATTATTTCAATTGATAATATTGGATGATATTGCTTTGGAAAGAAAAGTAAAAGTTTGATCTTGAACTATTCACCCCTCCCCTCTCAGTATAAGCTTGTGTTCTTCAATAACATGATACCTTGAATATAATTTGTTGTACTCTTGGAGGATATATTTGTCCTTGTGTCTTGTTGACCCTAAATTTGCAATCCAATTATTAAAAGAAGTGGATTCCCAATATGTTAAATGAATAACAACATGTGCCTATGAGGTTTCTCCTTCAAAACTATCCTCATTCTATGCATAGAAGAAAGCAACATCAATACCTCCCTTTTCATTGCTTACTCAAGATTTTTTTATGTGAATATAGTAAAACTCTACTTTGTGTCCATCCTTCTTACAATACTCACATATTGAATTTTCTAAGGGCTTCTTAGGATTCTTTTCATTTTGCTTTGGCTTTTTATAATTTTGAGCATTGACAACCACTTCTTTTAGATAGACCTAATTTTTGAAACAATTACCCTTATGTCTTTGTCGTCTACCCTAATTATGAAGAATGTATTTGAATAGCTTATCAATTGGTGGTGTAGGAGAATCAAGAAGTTAAACATAAATTATTTCAAATACAATCACAACTATCTCATTTTCTCAAAATACTTTTGAAGATAATACTGAGCAATTCAATATTCTTCTCTTTTTTTATAGTTTCTTAAACTTCTTCTATTACCTTTGGAGTTACCCTACTAATCCTAATATCATCTTGCAATTTATTTAATTGACTAATGTAATCATCAATACTATGAAAATATTTTATAGTCAAAGTGGCATGATCATCCTCCAACTTACTAATTTGTGTAGAAACAATACAATCACACAATCCCTAAATTTTACCAAGCATTCCTTGGGGTCTATGGTGCTACTAACATGTGTCCTGGATCTTGTCAACATGAAGAGATACCACACCAAGAGCCTCATCCTTCTTGTCCCTATAGATATGCTTCCTCTCTTCGTAATCAGTAGTAGGAGTTTTCTTATTTACATATTTGAGTAACCCCTTACTTTGGAGCAAAGATTCAATCTTAATTTTCCAAGTAGCATAGTTTGGACCATTCAACAAGGATACATGCTAATTTGTAACTATCCTACCACAATACAAATACCTTCTTGTATTTGTGACTAGAAACAACACCACCAATGTAAAGATATTTAAAAGCTTTATGATTTGAAAAAAGAAAAAGGAAGCTCAAAATACATTTGTATGTAAAATTTATTGCTCTAGGAAGTTTGACCCATAAATTATACAAAATACCTCCAAAAAATTTGAAATTTTTAAAAACTTTTCAGTACTTATAGTGAATGGAGAGGTCACTACATGAGTGGTTGAGTGGATTCCAATTATGCATTGACTAGACAACATATCAATGGATGAGAGATGATGCCACTTGTCACGATTTAAAATAGAAAACTACCAATTGTGTGTTGACTATGTTGTTCATTGAGCAGAGTGCCAACAAACTAGATTGTGCTATTTATCATGCTTTAATTTGCTCTATAATATGTAAATCATGTTGTGATTTATCACATTCTAATTTGATTTAAAATATATGATTTACTGAGTCTATTATTAACTATACAACTATATAGCTACTAGGTTCCATAATATGGTAGAATGTGATTAGTCAAACCTATATTTATACCTACCATGTAGTGATCTACTTTCTACATTAGATAGCATGTCTTCCATGGACTAACACATTATCAACCATATCATCCACCATGTTGTCTTCCACATTAGTTGTATTGATTGCCACATAACCCATCCTATTAGCCACCACATAATATCCACACATTTTCATGTTAGTTATATGGAATGCCATATCATCAGGTATTGCATTAACATCATCAAACAAACATTTTATGATATCATCACATGCCATGTCAACAAATTTACTTCATTTATCAAGGTATACATTGATATCATGTATTTTTATAAAAAAATGGCAAGGGAGGTTAGAACCATTGATCTCCATGGCTCCACACCTTATAATAGCCTCCAATAGCCATAAGGCCAAAGGTGCCTCTAATATTATAAGGTACTTGTCTTTATTTTAAATTTTCCCAACTATATAAATGATACTCCACCACAATATGCATGTGATGTCAGTGCTCATCATGACAATGCATGCATGCTACTATTTTATCACTTATTCTAGGTAATATTCCTCCATTTAAATTTAAATTTTTTTATTTTTAGAGGAAAATACAAATGTTTCAATGCAAAAAATAGTACTTACAAGCAAAATGAGAAAAAGTGTTGAACTAGGAACCCTTTGTATTTTACAAAGAATCTAGAAACATTGATGATTTGTTCATATATTTCATGGTTTTCCCTACACAGCCAATTAGAACATCCTCTCATGCATGTGCAAAAAAAAAGTTGGATCATTTTAACAACTTTATCAAGTTACTCGAAGGTCTTTGCCATGCATAAATTTATCATTGAATTCTCTAGAACTAGATATTTATCAAAATGTTTAGCCTCTTTGATAGGGATTAGGTGTGTTAGGTGTGGTATTTTCCATGTAATAAACCATTATCTTTTAACGGTCATGTGTTTTTAATTGTGGTTGTTGCAACGGATAAGGTGCACCTTATCTGTTATAACAACCACAATTAAAAACGCATGACCATTAAAAGATAATGGTTTATTACATGTAAAATACCACACCTAATTCCTATCACTCTTCTTCTCTTATTTCACATTAGTCAAGTAGTCCATCCTCCCACCTATGTTGCTACTAGACACAAAATATCAAAAGAGAAAAGAAAATAATTTTTTTGAAAAAATATGTAGATGACAAATGAATTATTTTTAAAACCTTGAGAAGCTCAATCTAGAAACTAGGGAATCCATTTGGTCAAATATAATAAAAAAATCAAATGAAAAGATTGAGTTCCAAGAGAGGAACAAAGGAACTTATGGGTGAATGTTTTTCCTAGAGTAAATTTAGTGATCTAAATGAGATCCTCATAGTTCATCTACCTATGCTTTTATTAGAAAACCCCTTTTCAAATTATCTTTAGCTTAGAAAATATATTTTGTTGCTTTAGATACTATTTCTCTCAAGATACACCAAAGAAGTTGATTTTCTAAGGACAAGCAATCAAGTAAAGGAGATTCACTTCCATTTTGATACCATGTTGGACTTCTCAACAGAATCTAGAAATGAATGGAATCAACATATTACCTAGTATAGCTAAAAAAATATACACAAAAATCAAATACACATGATATAAGAGGGTGTTTGTGGACACCAAATAATTTCACTATAGCAATAGAATATACTCCACTAATAATAAAATATTGGTATTATGTGGTATTTATTCACAAATACAAGTTACCTTTAGATCAAGGTTATGTAGCCAACCTTTAGGTTTAAAATAATAAAATAGCATAAATTATATTTTCCAAGGTTTACAAGGGCCTAAAGGGCTTCTACATATGATACAATACAAAGTTGGTAGTGGTCTCAAGTGAAGCTTAATCACCATATAATTTTACACCTCTAATATTTTCAAGGTATTTTGAATGGATCAAAATAGAGTTTGAGCATCAAGTTATGCCCCTAATTGTGTGAACATGATAAATAAATATGGATATTTTTGGGCATAAAGCTATGCCAAAAAGGGTCACATCCTTGGATTATCATACTCTACCATTTGATAGATATGGTGATGATAAATTTCAATATATATATATATAGAGATGGATAGATAGATAGATAGATAGATATTTTTGGCATGATAAACTAGACTCTTCATCAACTTGAACACACGTTGATTATCACAATCAAGTGGTGTTGATGTTATATGATCTATCTAATATCAAGCAATAAGAATTATAACCAGATAATTTCACAACCTACACTACATGTTGCCTTATATTTTGCTTTAGTTGATGATAAAGCAATTATATGTTGACATTTGCACTAGAAGGATACCCTAATCCAAGAGCAAACATATAGCTAGTAGTATATTTTTAGTAATCAATTGATCATTTCCCAATTTGAATTGATGTATCTAATCAACTGAAAAGCATTAAATTGTTGGTATAATATACCAAAATCAAGGGTACCTTTTATATATCTAAGAATATTTTTTGTAGTTTGTAAATGCTCTCTTTAGGGATTTGAAAAGAAATTAGATAACTCACTATAAAACATAAATATAGTCTAATGGTCGTAAGATAAATCAAGTTGCCCACCAATTTTCAATATACTACTTCATTAAATCAAAATAGAATAGAAAGTATAGCCAATCTCTCATAGGTGTAGATATCATATTACAATCTATCATCCAAAATATTTCCAAAATTGTTTTGGCATAGTAGTTTTCTGATATAAAAATAATATAATCAAGTTACAAAAATTCTATACCTAGTTAGTAATGAAAGAGCCCTAAATCTATCATATCAAGAACTAAACATAAATCATATCTTCACTAAGTCAATTGGGCTTCACAACCAGTAATAACAATGTCATCAATATACACAATGATAATGACAAGTCATTCCTTGTATTTTTGATATAGATATTAGGACTAAAAAAGCTTTGGTTTAATCTTGAATTTATAAGATATTGATCAATTTCAAATATTAGGCTTGAGGAGCTTGCTTAAGTTTGTAAAGGAAATTAATCAATTTGTAAACTAGATGTTCTTTTTCTAGTACCTAAAACCCTTTTGGTTACACCATGTAGACATCCTCTTTTAATTCTCCATTCAAGAAAGCACTTTTAGCATCCATTTGATATACCTACCACCCAAATTATGATGTAATAGAAAGAACTAATAGAAATACTACCATATTTATAGTTGGAGCAAATGTCTCTCCATAATCTATACCTTCCTAATGCACTCCCTTTAGCAACAAAATAGGCTTTGAATTTGTCAATTGATCTTGTTGATTTATAACCTTGTAAATTTATTTATAACCAATGGGTTTCTTTCCATGGGATAATTCACATAGTTTCTATGTTTTATTCTTTATCAAAGATAAATATTATGCCTTCATAGTAGCTTTCCAATCTAGTTTACCTCTAACCTCATTATCTCTACTAGGTTCAAAAATATGTAAAACTAAAGTAAAATTTACCTACTTGTTCGTTTTTCTAGGATTTTTTCTAACTTTTCTATATTTCCTAACTATTGCTTTCTCACCCTCCATGACATATTTCATTGTCTATGTATACCATTTTGGTTATTGACATGCATTTTTTTGTTGGGGAACTTCACTTAGGTGTACCTCTATAAAGGTCTATTCTACAAGGGCATCCCAAAGTGGATTTTCAATACATGAATGTGTTTGAGTTTTCACATCTTTCTTTTAATAACCAATCTCTGATGCATCTAAAACCAAGTAAAATTCACTACCTATTGTAGTACTATCAACAATTCTATAATATGCAAAACTCTTAAAGGTTTACCATATTCTAGGAAGAAAGGATTCTTCTCATAACTAGTAATTTCTCTACTAGTTATAATCTTGTTAATAGACTTATCAAGAAATTTGTATGCCTTGGATTCTTCACTATAGCAAAAAAAACATTATTCTTTTGCATTTTGCATCTAAGTCTTTAGGAATTAATACAAAAGCAACAAAAATAAAAATATGAAAATAACTAATGGAAGGTTTTCTTCCACACCATGCTTCTTTAGGAGTAACTTTTTGTAGAGCTTCACATAGACACTTATTGAGACTGAAGACTATAATTTTTATTTTTGTCCAATAACGATATAATACATTTCAGTTATGCAACATGCATCTGGTAATCTTCATGATTGTTTGTTTCTCCTATCTACCCCATTTTATTGTGAAGTGTAAGGAGTTGTATGTTTCCTATGTATACCCTGATACTTAGAAATCTTAAAATTATTTTGAGGTAAACTCACCTACATTATATGACCTCAAGACCTTAATTATCTTTTCATATAATTTCTCTTCAAGGACTTTAAAATTTTTAAAGTATGAAATATATTCATAATTAAATTTGAGGTAGCATAACCACATATTTCTCAAATAATCATCAATAATGAGCCATATTCATTGGACCTCATAAATCAATATGTGCTAAATCTAAACACCTTGTGCATACTAAGACTTACTAGTCTCAAACAATTGATGATTATTTTTCAAGTTGGCATATTTTGTTACTCCTAAATGGATAGCAATGTATAAACCATGTTAGTGAGAACTATCAAATACTTATAATTTAGGTGACCAAACCTCTCATGCCAAAGAATAAAACTATTGTCTTTAAATATCAAGGAAAATAAATTGGAATACTTGGAATCAACTAACTTGTATAGTCCCTTCTCACATATCTTGAGAGTAATAAACGTGTTTTCATCCGCATGCATTACCTTATATTTGTTTTTATGAAAGTGTAAAAGTAGTTGAGAGCTCCTAGTGATTTCACTAAAGGACAAAAGGTTTTTGTTCATCATAAAAATATACCAAATAATATTGAAGGTATATGTAACATTGTCATTCAATGTTACATTAACATCACCACACATTTTAAGAAAGTATGATCTACCATTATCAAATAAAATAGACTCGTTCTTACTTGGATCTTTAATGAAATTAACATATCAATATTTACAAGATGTATAATATATGAATTCTCTAGAGTCAAATTACCAATTAGTAGATTGACAAATGTAATTTAAGATTTTATAGAATCAAACTTCTCTTAATGATCTTCTATTTTGATAGCATTTTCTTAGTTTATCCTTCATTGATTTTTTTTATTCTTCTACTTACTATGATCATGTCTGAAATGACTAGGTTTCCTTTAGTAAAAACAAATGACTTGGGATTTCTTTATATTAGAATTTTTACCTTGCTTGTGATCAAATGATGAGGGCTCAGTATTTTGACTTCCTCTGTATTTGGTTTTAGTATTAAATACACTATATTTACTCCCAAAGGTTGATACTCCCATATGTGATTGTCTCCTCTCTTTCTATATAAGTGAAGAAGATATTTTTTTTCAAAATCAAGAGTTTGAGTTTCAATAAGCAAATGCAAAGACTAAACAAAAGACTAATAAGATAGAGGTAAACCTTACAAAATAATTCTAACCATGTCCTCATCTTTGACTATCTTTTGAATAACAGTTAATCAATCTTGTAGATATTTTAGATACATGAGGTACATAGAAACAAAACCTCTTTTCAACAATTATGAAGAATAAATAATATTATTTAAAAATAAAGCATGCCTTGCTTCAAACATTTGATACTTGCTTTGGAGATTTGTTTATAATGTTGTAAAATCGTTTTCATTATGAAATGTATGATTCAATCATCTAGAATACATAATTTGAGAAGCATCAAAGCTTATCTGTGTCACTTGTTTAAGCCACAACTCCATGTTTTGGTCTAATTTCTTGCTTAAGAACTATATTTTCTAAATATTAATACTCTCAAATTATAAGTATCTTATGGTTCCACACACTATAATTTCTTCCTATTAGTTTCTATGAATTTAGAAGAATTAGAGTCTAAATATTTATCATTCTTCCATTAATGACAACCCCAAATAGGAAACATAGAATATAGAATTCCAAACAAGCATTAAAAACTAGACTCAAAGAGATGAATATCAAACATTGCAATCAGCTCCACCCAAGCTTAAAACTTGTGCTTTGCCCAAGTTGAAAATGTGAGCAATCTTTAGCTAGTGCTTTGCCCAAGCTAGAAACATGGGCAAACATCAAGCTACACTTTACAATAGCCTAGTCAAACTATGACTATCATAGGTGCTAACTTTATCAAGTGAGGATAAAATCATCAAATACCAAATATCAAAACAACACATGCAATTTGTTAAATCTAATATATCTAAATATAATGTAGTAGAAAACCTTCATTGACAATGCAACAACATCGAAACTAACTATAGAGCAACAATCTACAAAGGCATTGCTTGCAAAAGAAAAAAAATATGGCTTGGTTGAACTGAATGATATGAGATAAACTTCTCATTTTTATCTTCTATTGTGTTGATAGCATAAAAAATGTAACACATATCACTCTATTTACAATTTTGAGCTCTAATTTTTAAAGATTTACAATTTGATATCGGTTGGTGCTTATAAAACTAAATCTTATAAATCTTAATGAGTTATCACTACAAATCCTAATAAATTATCTCTAAAAACCTAATAAATTGTCTCTAATACCACAAGATGATGCATAAGATACATATATCATATGCACCCACACACCCACCTCATACCTACCCTGTGATTTGAACTTAGGTCTCCTCAATAAAAAAATCCAAAACCATACCATGAACTATCCCAAACATAAATTAATATTTTTAATGTGCATTTTTTCTTTTCTTTTTTTACCCTTATACCCTGCATATACCTATGCAACTTTTAAAAAAACAAACACACTATAAAATAGGCTTTCAAGGTTTGTTGCTATGAAGCAAACTTCATAATATCAAAGTTATGATAAAAAAAAATTGTTGTTACATAAGGGAGTAGTAACTTCCCATAATTTTCTACTACTAGACTTGGGTTTAAATATTGGAGTTGCCACTATGAGCCTTACCTCACCTCATTAGTAACGACCTAGAGTGAGAGAGACCAATGAATTGGTAACTTTCCATCATTTTCTATTACTAGACTTGGGTTTAAATCCTAGAGCTGCCACTCTAACCTTTACCTCACCCGTTATTAACGACCTGACATGAAGGAGACCACTAGTGGATCAATATTGGAACCGTTGTTGTCAGGTTGACACACACTCAGTGGAGTTGGGACAGTCAACTACCTTTGCCCCAAACAAACTTACCTTCAAGCTTTGAACCTGAATAAACTTACCAATCCACCAACCTTAAAACTATTACGGCAAAATTTTTAAAAAATTCTTTTAATCATTTTCTAATACAATCATCCCTAAATAAATCATCCTCTTCATGTTATTTTTAATATTTTTAATATGCATTTTTTCTTTTTCTTTTTACCCTTATACCGTCCAATATACCTATGCAACTTTTTTTAAAACACAATATAAAAAAAGGCTTTCAAGGTTTGTTGCTATGAAACAAACTCCATAATTATAAAGTTATGGTAAAAAAAAAAAAATTGCTACATAAAGGAATCGGTAATTTCTATATTTTTAATTATTAGACCTAGGTTACTTCCATCATTTTTTACTATTATACCCTGGTTAAAATTTAGATCTGCCACTATAATCCCTACCTCATCTTTTTATTAGCAACTCGGGCATGAAGGAGACCATAAATGGCTTGGGATTAAAATCGTCGTTGTCGAGTTGACGTCACTCCGGAGTCAGAACAGTTTATTACCTTTGCCCAAATAAACTTGCTTCTAAAATTTGAACCTAAATCTCCTCCTATTAAATACAAAAACTTACCAAATTACCCAAAGTGACAAAGTGACAAAAACTTTAAAAGATTCTCTTAATCAATTTCGAATACAATCTATCTCCTAAATAAATCATCCTCTTCATGTTATTATAATTTAAACACCCCAAAATATCTCAAGCAAAACCATACATGTCAAGCTTAACATGTTAAGCAACCAACATAATGATAATGACTCATCTAATTCAATATTAGAACATTGATTATTTATTGCCGTCAACCACATTTGTCCAACTTAAGTGATGTTAGCACACCCCTAAATCTTTCTGTTATCCTCGTCGGTGGTGTTGTATGCTGTCAAGCTTCCATTGTCTCTTTCCATGAAGACCATGGTTTGAAAGTTCAGGTATGAAAGAAAGTTCCTTAGTCTCTTTCCATACATATCCTCCGAATAAAAACCAGACACCACCTTCCCAAATTAGTATAAATTTGGCATAGAAATAAGGGAGGAGAAGACAAATGTTAGGAAGCCATTGCTACAATCTAAGGATAGAAACATGCACTAACAGTAAAATAAGCACCGCCCTATTTAAAATTCTTCCATAGTTCTCAACCTTGACCTTAATGCAAATTTTTAATCCTTATTCCATCTCCATCTCTGCACATGAAATATAACTGCCTTCTTTCCGCGTACCGGGCACTACAGACAGGTATTAACTGCTCACACGTCCGTCGAAGAAAATTATAAAAGCTATCTTCCGCGTACAGCACACTGTAACCGACAGCACAGGCTTACACGTACCATGTATTGACTTAGTAACGTTTTGATTTATTATGGCTACTATGGAAAAGGAAGGCCAAATGTCTAGAACCAATTTTAGAAACTAGAGTGGTATGATCCAATCCAAATTTTTGAAATGGTACGTTTTTGAAGAGATCCAAATTTTTGAAATGGTATGTTTTTTTAAGATCCAAATTTAAATTACAAAAACATGTGATCTCAAAAAACATCAAAATAAGTTCAATTTGTCTAATCCAGATTTTTATGTGTTGTTGTGACAATTATATAAATTGTATAAAATCAAATGCATGTGATGACTTCAACTATAAGAATTTTATTTAATTTTTTAATTTTTAATTTTTTAAGTAAGTTTGGACCTTTTGTTCTCTTCCCCATTTAAATTCCAAGGGTAGATAATTCTAAAGTAACATTTTTATTAATATTAAATTGCTTTTTTTAAATTTACTGTAAGGATGACACGTGCCTATGAAGCAACTTCCTCTCATTTGCCTTTTAACGAAGATAATCCACTTAATAAATATAAATAAATAAATAGCCTTCCAGAGATTATGCCCTGCCAAGCCCCCAATCATTTTCTAGCAAACCCTTGCACAACACCCAATCACGTTTCCCTACTTATCCATAAAAAAAATTCAATCTATAAAAAAAAATAGATATGTTGGTAGCGTAAAAATGTTTATTGGTAGATAATTAAGTCTTATCTAGGTTTATAAAGATTCTTTTAAAAAAATAATAGTAAAAATTAGAATTAACTCTGGTTGAGGTAGAATATCTTCTCCCAATGCCAATGATTGATGAGATGCAAGGCCAGGAATAGTTTGTGCTGGTTCACATGTTCTCTATGGTCTTGGTGCCTCCTTGTGAATGTCCTTTTCGAACAATAGTGACATTGTTTAAACAGCTGAAACAAACATTCCTAGAGTTGCCAGGTATCTTTTATGTGGTATAGGGTTTCTAAATGTGGGGGTGAGCATAGTCCATCAAGGAGTATTTCTTGTCTTAATTTTTTTGGGAGTATTTCTTGTCATGTTTAATTTTTTTTTTACATAAGTAAATTTAAAGTTTTACATAATTAAGTAAACTTAAAGTTTAAATTAGAGGTTGTTTTTAACAAGTTTATTTTACTCGCGTCCGATCAATGATCATACTCAAAGGATTTGGAGCAGACTACTACCTTTATAAATTGACACCCCAAAGTTTGAACCAAGTCTCTTCTTGGTAAGTAACTGGACTGACAAACAATTACCAATCCACCTAACCTTTGAGGGGCTTAAATTTGGTAAGGTGGGTGAAATGTAAGGAGAGTTGAGCATTAAGTTATGTTTGCTGTGAAGTTTAACTTTAGTAAGTTAGATGCATTATTAAGTCTAAATTTGGTAGAATTATTTTTTTTAATAATAAATACATTTAGGGCCAAGGTAGTAAGTCTAGTCTTGGTAAGTACTTGGTCTGAAAAACAATTACCAATCCACTAACTTTTGAGGGTTTTGTTCGGTAAGTTATGTTTGCTGTGAAGTTTAAATTTAGCAAGTTAGATGCATTATTAAGTCTAAATTTGGTAGATTATTTTTTAATAATAAATACATTTAGGGAGAAGGTAGTAAGTCTCTTCTTGGTAAGCACCAGGCCGACAAACAATTACCAATCCACCTAACCTTTGAGGGTTTTGTTAGGGTTAAATTTGGTAAGGTGGGTGAACTGTAAGGAGAGTTGAGCATTTGTTGTCCGGTTTAAATTCCGTAAGTTATGTTTGCTGTGAAGTTTAACTTTAGTAAGTTAGATGCATTATTAAGTCTAAATTTGGTAGAATTGTTTTTTTAATAATAAATACATTTAGGGCCAAGGTAGTAAGTCTAGTCTTGGCAAGTACTCGGCCTGGCAAACAATTACCAATCCACTAACTTTTGAGGGTTTTGTCGAGTTTAAATTTGGTAAGGTGGGTGAAATGTAAGAAGAGTTGAGCATTTGTTGTCCGGTAAGTTATGTTTGCTGTGAAGTTTAAATTTAGCAAGTTAGATGCATTATTAAGTCTAAATTTGGTAGATTATTTGTTTAATAATAAATACATTTAGGGCAAAGGTAGTAAGTCTCTTCTTAGTAAGTACCTGGCCGACAAACAATTACCAATCCACCTAACCTTTGAGGGTTTTGTCAAGGGTTAAATTTGGTAAGGTGGGTGAAATGTAAGGAGAGTTGAGCATTTGTTGTCCGGTTTAAATTCGGTGAGTTATGTTTGTTGTAAAGTTTAAATTTAGTAAGTTAGATGCATTGTTAAATCTAGATTTGATAGATTATAAAATTATGGAGATGCGACCAAATTTTTTTTTATTCTAATATTAATTATTATTATTATTATTATTATTTTTAATCTCTAATTTAAAATTTTAAAATTTTATTTTATTATTTTATTAATATTATTACATAAATTAATTAAAATGATTAAAATAAAGTTATACTTAAAATAAGTTTTTTTTTTTTTAAATAATATTATTTATAATAAAATTAAAGATACAATCGCAACCTATTAAGTTTAAGTTAAGATCATAAAAACATGTTAATTTTTTTTTATGTTTTCAAACAAACAATTGGTAATATTAGACCAATAAACTATAACAAGGACATAAAAAATAGCATTGACCATAATTTAATAATATCAATACAAACTTTAGAAGTTGTACTGAAATTTTGAAACAATAAATTGAAACATTAATTTATGAAAAATAGTATAGAATCAATATGAATAATAACTATAATTTTTTGTACAATTTAAATCGATCTTATATAAGATTTTGGAATTCTAAATAAAAGGTTTAAAGTTTAAATCTAATAAAAGTAAAAATAAAATTATATACCTTTAATTAATTGAATAAATATATATTAAGTAATATGGCCTATGCTGGTGTGAACATTTAAGACCTACAAATTACATAAACTCACAAGGGCGAGAGACTCTTTCAAAAAAAACCATACTTTATCCTAATTTTTTTTTTTTTTTAAACCATACTTTATCCTAATTTGTTTTTTCAAAAACCACACGTTATCCTTTTTTTTTTTTTTTTACTTGAAAGGACTGGTTGGTAGTGACCTTCTTGCCAATAGACTACTTCAATTTGATTCTCTAATGGATAATGGATAAGGGTTTCATTGACTTCATTTTTTAAAAATTAAGGTTTATGAAGGTTATATTAACTCCATTTTTTACCTAAAAATTAAGGTTTATGAAGGTTACATAATTTTTTTGGATCAACTAAAATACTAAAAAAATCATAATAACATTAGATCATTATACCGTTCACTTCTAATTTTGCCATATATTTCATTAAATTTTTATATGTAATATTTGGACCTAAAATAGATGGAAAATATAACCTTAAGTAATGCAAATTTATAATTGCTGCTGCTTCGGATTTAATTGCCATTAAACTAATGATCACCTTTCCCACCTGGTTGACATTTTCGCCAAGGTTCAACCCTCCCTAGCCATGGGATATCTAAAACAATTTGACCCCTTATAAAAATAATAAAAATAAATGCAAAAGTAAACAAACATTCCAAGTATCTCTCCGCCACATACTCTAAAGTTGTTGTTGGTATGTGTGCATGGCGACCAATCATGGCATGTATATAAAAATTATATATGATGGCCATCAGCTTAAGGAGCAAGCCATGCACATGACCAGCAGTGCTATGCAAGTCAATGACATGTTGATGCACATGCCCTACATGACGTGGCACATGGGTCCTGAATGGGTCCTCCGGTAATAGTCCCGCCCAACGTGCATTGCATTCCAAATACATGCATGTGTCTCATTACATTAATGAAGCAGGGTAAAAAGTAAGGTGAGATTAATGTCGAATGTTGGTTGTGTTGATACGATTTCTCGGAGGTCAAGATCTCGTTAATTTGTTTAAGTGCGGTATATTTTATATATTTGTTCATAAATTTTTTTTTTTTAAACTGAGGTCAAAATTGGTTTTTTATTAGCATGAATTGAGGAATGGAATATGAATAAGAGACTAGAATTCCGGCTTATTATTAGAGCCCCTGATTAGGTGACTAGTGTAAAATTTAGAGAGTTACCGGGTGCCATGTGAGGTAAAGGGGATTGGGATCAGATTGATATGGTGCTTGTGTAAAATTTAGAGAGTTACCGGGTGCCATGTGAGGTAAAGGGGATTGGGATCAGATTGATATGGTGCTTGTCAATTTATTTGTTGTTGTCGGTTGTCATGTCTGAGGAGAGGAGAAACAGGATACGTAAGCTTAGAAGGCATCAAGTTTTTCAATGCCTGTTGACTGTACTTTTACCAAGGTAGTGTTGTCAATTGTAAAAGTAGAAAGTGGTTTGTTGGGAATTTTTTTTTTATTTGGGGCTTTGGATTGATTTATCCTAAAGCAATCTGGTTCAAACATTGTTATAAGGATCAGGGGAGTGGGGTTTAAAGTCGGAGCTCATATTCTTGCATGAATGCCATTCACATAGCTTGTAGCATTTGAGCACTGCCAAGAGTTCTTTTTTTTCTGTACAAGAGATTTTGATCTGTGGACTCAGGAGGTTATGAGGGCTTGTACTACTTGTGGAGGAGATTAAGATCTAGTGTGGGTTTTGTGTGAGAAGTAGATTGGTATAGATAGAACTATAGAGTTTTGGGTGTTGATTAAGGTTTGAGTTGGGTGCTGTGAGAAAGATTAGGTTGCTGTGGGGATCAAGATTCAATTTGGGTGATGATGAAATCTGCTCCAATGATGACAACACATGATGAAATGAATTCGTCTGATGTTGAGGAGGAATTGGAGCTTGCAGGTGTGGAGGAGAGCATGTCCATGCTGTGTTTCTCAAACGAAGGAAGCAAGGGAGATGATGGTGATGACGATAGTAATTCTGTGGACTTGGCTGGTTTCTTCTCTGATGGGGACGATGAGAATTCTGAGGAGGAAACCTATGAGACTGTAACAGACACTGAGGATATTGTGGGTGATGAATCAGATCATTATTTCGAAAGTGGGTCTGATTCCTTGAAAAGCACTCATGGTGGCCATGCAGGGAAAGCCTGGAAAAGGAGGCTATGTCCCAATGCATTGCATAAGAAACCATCCAATGCCTGTGCCACTGGGGCATCTGTTGCGTCAGGCCTATCATCCCCACCATCTGGCAACAAGTCTCCTAGCCAGCCAATAGATATCGTCTATGGATGCACAGAATGCAGAGATAAAGATTTCAAAAAGAGTACCTATGCATCTAGGGCCAAAGCCAGGAGGAACCTCTTCAGAGATAGAGAAGACTGGCGTGAGAAGGCTTGGCAGAGAAAGAGAAACCAAGTCCTGTCAGAAGAGATGGGTTATTCTGATAACTACAGTGATTCTCAGTCCTCTAAGACAGCTCATGACTCATGTGGTGAAGAGGCCAGGAATTCTCCTTCTGCCATGAAACATGGCACTAGAACTAAAAACTTCACAAATGTAGACTTGGATGAGTTGAAGGGCTGCCTGGACCTGGGATTCGGCTTCAATTATGAAGAAATGCCAGAGCTCTCTAATACTCTGCCAGCTTTGGAGTTGTGCTATGTAATGGGTCAGAAGTTCCAAGATGATAACCATCATAAGTCCTCTCCTGTCTCCACTCTGGATAATGCCGATTCAACCAGCAGTGATGGCTATGCACAATCTCCTATCGCCCAGTGGAGAATCTCTAGCCCAGGTCAGTAATTGTCATTAAATGGTTGTAGTAAATACAAGATCTATACCTGCATGAACCCACAAATGCTATATGGTTGGTTTTGGCCATTGTTTTCTCCCTATCGTCCTGTAGTTATTGCTTTGAGTGTGTTACTTAAGGTTTCTGTGCATATACTTACTATTTCATGAAAGGAAATGTAAAAATGATGGTGTTGTATTGTCTGTTTGAAAATAAACCTCCAATAGTGTGCAATTCTTGTGAGATGGTGTCAGATCAACATGGTTAGGTTAAAGTGGATTTGCATTGAATGGGCATGAATTAGTCACAAAAGAAAGTGTGAATGAACAATTATTTTTTGACATGGCTGTTGGCAGTCCATGAAATCTTTGGTTCTATGTTCCATCAGTTCTTATCTAGCTAATATAAAAACTAATGGAGTGTAAGATGGAGGGTTTCGACGGACATGTAGGCAATACTAACCTATTTAAGGTGTGTCCAATCATGTATGAGGATATATATATGGTTAGGATGGAGTTTCTAGGAGTGCTAGGTTTTATACCAGTTCTAATAAAGCATGTGCTATTGTTTTCTTCAGGAGACCACCCACAACAGGTGAAAGAAAGGCTGAAAGTTTGGGCCCAAGCAGTGGCCTGTACTGTCCGTTTATGCAGTACCTAAATAAAAATGTATCTCAGTGGGTCGATCTGTGGGAGATTATATCAGTTTGTCATGTTAAAGTTGTCTCTGCAGGAGGAGGTGATGAAGTCTCTTAAGTGTGTCTTCATATTTTTGTGGTTTTTGTAGTTACAGGCTACCGGCATGGTTCTGCTAGAGCATTTTTAAGAAAGAAATGGCACTGATAAAAAAGAGGTATATGATAGATATTACAGGCATTCTGAGGAAATATCTTGCGGATTGACACAAGGATCCTGGCTCAACCTTTCTGTCTGAGCTTTGAGAAGCAGTATGGGCAGTTTGGAAAGTCAGGTTTGAGATTAACCACCACAACACTCTACTGTAATTAACTAGTACTAATCATCATTATTTCATGGTTTTGTATGAGTAATAATTGTACATACAGCTGCAAACTTGTATTTTATAATACTAAACAACCTTTGGATTGCTATCTTGAAATTTCTAATGGTTGTTTGTGTCCTTCCAGCTCAAATTCAATATTGGGTGTGCCATCCTTGCACACCACTCACTCAATGGAGATTGAATATCCCAACCTTAAATTTGATAACTGCTATTGGTATGTTGTGAATGCATTGCTTAATAGGTCATATATCCAAATACCACCAACCTTCAATTTTCACAAGTAATATCTGCACACTAACCTTTTTTCTTTTTGTTTCATTATATTATTCTTCTTATCCTTCAGGCATCATAATCTAACTTAACACTGTTTTCAGGCACGGTGCCATTAAGGAGCTTTTCTTCTAATTTTATGAAAGATTAATGGGCAGCATCTGACTCACAATAATCTAACACCTGACGGTTGTCTATGACAGGTGGTTGAAAAATTACAATTCTTGGTTTCCTTCTGTGTAAACAGGATGTGGAACATTGTTTTAAATGATTAAAAAAACCTTACACATATTCTAAGTATCTAATTGAAGATTACCCAACTCTGGTAAACTTACCAATAACAAACAAAGAATCCCTTCTTCCTCTGAATAACAAATCTTCAATACAGATACCATGGACCACACATATATAAATTGTTTAATGTCTATCCTAACAAGGCCACACATATATAAATTGTTTAATGTCTATCCTAACAAGGCATGTGTTAGATTTTTGTGGAGGAGATTCCTCAGGTACTAACTGGGGAAGAAAAGTTTAATAGGGACACTTCAATGAATGCTAAAGTTCAATTATTGAATCCAAAGCAAAAGTTTGTTGGAGGGAGAATATCCTACAGCAAACAATGGCATATGCTTTTAACCTACTTTTTGTTCTTCAATATGATTAGCCATGCTGATTATTAGATATGAAGATTCAGAGGAATGTTGTTTGAAAGTTGTGTGCATGACAATATATTCTTCATTGGATAGGACCACCTATCAACTTGCAGAAAGCAAATATTCTCCACCACATGCATATGATTGCATATGCACGTGACTTAAGTAGAGGACAAGTTTGCTCACAAAAAAAAATAGTATTGTGGTTAATTGGAACATTTCAAGAGGCTTAAATGCATAACCTGATCTTTCAATTAAATGTTATTCCTTACCATTAAAAAGTAATATTGTATTTTATTGCAAAAGCTTATCTTTTAGATTGGAATGGTTGGGTCAGAATTGTATAATTGTATTAAATATATACAAATATGACCGTAAGTTCTATTCATTAAATGGTATTAATTTAAATAGTTAGAACTATGGTTTTTTAATAAAATAAAAATTAAAAAATATATAATTATAATTGAAAATAATTATATATAAAATTAGTATGATTATTATTTTGGAAATGTTTTTCGATTTATATATTAAAAAAAAAAATTGCTATAAATATGATAAGATTAAATGAGTGAGTGCAAGTTGGAAGTGAGTCTCAACTTTCTTGTTTTAGATCTTTGAGGAAGTGAAGGTGGAGAGTGCAAACAAGAAGCAAGTTGAGGAAGCCAACCTCTCCTTTTTCTAGCTCCATATCTTTTAAAATTTTAAAAAATAAAGGAATATGAGGAAAAGCTAGCTAGATAACACCGGAAAAAACCATATTTGAAAGCCTTAACTAGAAGTAAGGATGCCCTAGTGGGAAATATAGATATCCAATAGGGAGCCTCTCCTTTTTGTGCTCCATTTCTTTTAGAAATTTAAAAATAAAGGATTCATATGAGGAAAAGCTAGATAACATGGAAAAAAACTATATTTGAAAGCCCTGACTAGAAGTACGAATGTCCTAGTTGGAAGTACAGATGCCCAAGTTAGAAACAAGAGGAAGAATGAATATATGGCAAGTCTAATCGAGGGAGATGCATAGAAAGTGATAATGAAGGATAAGATGATCAAGCATAATATAATGGTTCTTAAAAGTAGAGGGTTATGTAAATTCTATTGACCAAGGTTTTTGGATATTCAAAATTCAATCAAGTGGAAGTGGGGATTAAATTCAAGTTACTCCATAACTTTTCTTTAGTGGCTTTTTCCTCACCATCCTAGTGAGTTCAAAAATTATGGATAAAAGTAATGGGTGATGACCCGTGGTTTAGGGAGAGAGAGACCCAAAATTAAAGATGTTGGAGTGAGAATTTCTTTTTTGAAACAAAAACTATCAAGAAGCTTCGAGTGTGGGTTAGGATTTTTGGATTTCCATACGAGCTTATCAATAAGATGTTTTGGAGAATAATTGCAATACCCTAAGGGATTTCATCCAAGAAGGACCAACTACTAAGGAGCGAAAGTCTGTTGTATATAATCAGATATTCTTTGTTATGAATACTAAAAAACCTTTTCCACAATCCACTAAGATTAGATTTAAATCAAGAGAATAGGATCAACAAGTAGAATATGAAAACATTATATGCCTATACTACAAATTTTGTGGGATTGGACACATAGCAAGAAATTGTGAAGTGATTTGCTCATGAGACAAACTTCAAGATGAAGCAAAGGCAATGATAGTATAGTAAAAAATGAATTAAATAAAGGATATTCCACTCCCACAAAAGAGGCAAAGAAAGCCTATTTTATAGCATCATTTGATAAAAGCTATCATAGTTCACTAAGATCAACCATTAGAAGAAACAAAGAAAGATACAAGAGACGAGGAAGTACAATATTCAAGTTCAAACTCAAAAGAAATTAAAGTTAAGAAAGAATATGTGGAGGAAAATTTTCAAAAAAAAAGGAGGCAAGAGTGTTGGAAACAATCCATTCATTCAATTCTTAAAAAAAAAACATAGTAAAAATGAAAGAGAAAGCAAAATATATAAAATTTGCAAGTACCTTTGAGCACCATAAGTAATCACTATATTATCCATGGATACGAATCACAATATTACAATATAATGTATATGTATGGAGTGTATAGGGGTATTTATACTAATACCAAAACCCCATTTACATAACTATCTTAACCTAAGCAAACATTACAAATGGGATTTAAGTTAATTACAAGTTACAAGTTAGGTTTAACCATAACAAGGCTAACCATGGTCCATAAGACTTACATAAATAAATGCTAATTAAATATACTACATAATGGTTGTTCATAGGCCTATACAAAATTATATAAATTATATAATACAATGTTGGCTTTGGCCATAAATAAATACTAATTAAATATATTGTATAATGGTTGCTCGTATGCTTATACAATATTATATAAGTCAATGTTGGCCTTGACCATAAGTCAGATTATACTTTCAACACCCCTTATAATATGAATTAAGAGGCCAAAGAGAGAAGACATTAGTGACAATAACATCTTCTCCCATAATGGATACTCAAATGGGCCTCCACATTTGAGAAAGACTCACCTAAATCCTCTTCATTATTTGGAAGATAACCACCCATATTAAGAAATTTAGCTTCAATCCTTTGTAGCTTCAACATTTAGTTTTTGGTTGGATGTTCTTCCTTCATAGAATATCCACAAATGGTTTTTGTTTTCTTTGAAGACTCAGCCTGGTCATTAGCTCCCTAGGTCTTTGTCTCCTTAAGTTTAAATCGCTTTGCATGAGTCTATATTTGGGGAGAACCACCACAATTCCTCATTGCTACCTAAAAGTCAATTAGAGGAGAGAAAAGATGATCAAGAGTCAAGAGTTTTTTATGTTTCCAAATACATAGAAACCATAGGAACCATAAGGTCAAGCATCTAAAATGAAGGAGAGAGATTGAAAGGGGTTGTTTTAACACATTTTATATCATCTTTATTTTTGCCTCCAGAAGATACAATATATGTTCTTAATACTTGAAGCTCACAATATACTCCTCAAAGTTATTAAACTCATTTAGTTTGAGGAAAGCAAGCTCTAGTTCCAAGAAATTGACTTAGTTGTATTCACTTTTCCAAATAATTCATGTAGCTTTGACCATACCTTGATAGGTTTGTGCTCATATTTAATATCAAAATCAATTATAGTTTAATCAACAAGGATACTAGGCCAAGAATTTCTTCTTGCTCATGCTGGTGAGTTTCATTATCAAGAGTTGTTGTTTTCTTTGCTTGAAAGATGCCCCATAGGTACTTACTATGCAATAAATTTGTTATATGAGTTGATCATATGTTATAATATTGCCCGTTGAGGTAAAACACATATGCTTATGAATCCATATTACATAATATATCTCTCAACACTATAATAGATTCTTGAACTAATGTCACCAATGTGAAGAGCTCAATTTTTGGGGGGATTTTAAAAAGGGCTCAAAAATCATCTACCTGCAAAAGTTATGGCCTCTAAAGGTTTTGTCCTAAAGACCTCAAAAATAAAAAAAATCATCTCTTCAAACCTTAGCAATGTTGTATCCAACCATAATTTTCCACTTGGATTCACTAATTCACTTATGAATTCCATTGATCACATGCCACCTATTTGCCATTGAAATATTGAAACCAATGTGAATTCAATACATGTTAAAATATGTTTGGTTGTAGGGGTATAAATAGGAAAAATATGGTGTCTAGTGGTGCAAAATATGACCACATCTGCTACCATGTCAGCCAATTATCCATAACATCCATCCAATAGTACCACGAGACTCAAAGAGGTTTGGACCTAGGTCAACTAGGAGATAAGTCCTTCATGCAAGCCAAGCCACCAATGCTTGTGTTAAGGCTCAAAAAGGGGTTCACTATAGTAAAATAAAGGGATTCCTCAATTCGTAGATCAAAGTAGCACCAAAGTCCTTCCATCTGTAATATTTGAATGCTAGATCTGCTACTCCTAATGTATTCTCGTTTATCGTAATGACCACAACCATTATCACTTGAGATCTTCGATGCCTCCTTAAATAAATTTATCCAAACCACCTAAGAAGGACCCTCCTTGCCAAAATGTGAAGATGTGGGTTTAAAAAATATGACCTCCTTTCTCATACACAAGGTAATGTCCTCTTGACTAGGTTACTGATTTTTCATGTTGGTCACAAAAGGACATCAACTTATCAATTTCACATTCATTCTATAGAGAAGCAATAGAGACGAATATCTTTAGTTCAAATACATGATCCAACTACAACACTCTTACACATGCCCATCTATCTTCCTTGGTACCTTTTGCTAATGTAAAAAATGTACATCCTCTTCTTGAAGAAGAGCATCACAGTCTCCCTGCAAAAGAGTGTCAAAAATTAAAAAAAGACATGCAAACAAAATTTAAACTTGTGTAGCCTTATTGAACCTTTCTCTCTCTTATTTGACTTTGGAGTCTTAAAGCTTCTAATTGAGAGGACACACCACTCATTCTTCAATAACTCTAGAAGGAAATATGGTGAAAGATAGAATATAATCTCCTATTTTCCCATTATGCAAACATTGCTTATGAAGCTTTGAGAAGTAATTCATTGTAGAATTCGGAATAAGGATCAAAGACTTCAGATGAACCTTTTGTGTGACCAAGTGATGCTGCTCCACACTCACTTTGATACTATATTGAATTTCACATATATTTCCAATAACAAATAAAAGTAATCCATTCACTCAAATCTTATACAAAACGTATAAAAGGATGAAAGAGAAAATGAAAGATACAAAATTAGTGGATGCCATTGAACACCATAATTAATCAATATATAAGGGGAACTTATTTGGGATAGATGAGAGAGTGATGGCGAGTGAAGAGCAGGAAGCAGAAAGGCACCAACAAGGCACCAGGGAGCGGACCGGGAGCATGCACAAGCGACACCAACGATGGAGCGGCCATCCAAGAGATCAAAAATGGAACAACAACGAATTCAGATTTGGTGGCCCCAAAATATGGGAAAGGTGCATGGGGGAGGAAGGACCCATCGGACAAAGCGTATGTGGGAAGTAGGAGATCTCACACAGTTTCATTCGTAGAAGCGCTTAGGGAAAGCCCAAACCCTTACCAGTAGCACCCCATAAATTTATCACTCATGGTTGCGATGTCATTTTATCGGATGAAGTCATGGAAGGGTACTTTACCCTCGACTCCTTCTCCCTAGTTGGGAAATTTGTAGGCGGAAGACCCGATATGGATGCTATCCACCGCCCTGGAGACCCAGAATATCAACTCCGCACCCATCTAGATCTAGCTTCCAAACTTGCCTCCTCACTTCTAGCATGAGGATGTGCTCCAAGGGATTTCCTGAGTGATTGGGGAGCTCGTCACTATCGACCCAACAACGTGCACCCGATCACGACTGACGTAGGCCCGTATCTGCGTTAACGTAAACTTGGAGACCCAACTCCTAGACCATGTAAATTTAATCTATGGGTCCTACCATCATTGCCAACTAGTGGAGTATGAGAATAAACCCTCATTCTGCACTGAATGCCACTCCCAAGGGCACCTCCAAACCCAGTATTTGACTCTGAAGCCCATGTAGAATGACTTCTAGAAGCCACTTTGCCCACCCATCGAAGAAGCCCAGAAGTTGAAAGCTAATCCAGGCCCGCACCAAGACCCCAAAGGCAAGTAACATGTTCCATCCTCCTCAGTCGATGACACAAGCAAGGCAAGTTCTCTATTCGCATTATCCAATAGGTTCAATTTACTCAATAATACCAGTATCATTGCAAATAATAATGATGAGGAATATCCTCACGAGAAATTCCCTGGATCAAACCACCCAGACCAACCTCCTTCGAAGGCATGCCTTCCCCAAAAAACCCAATCTTCATCCCCAACTCTGTGCCCTAATCCCCCATCGGCCAGTGTCCCCATGCCCTTGAGCCCTCCAACCAAATCCCCCTTGTCGCCCAACCCTCCGCCTAGTTCACCACCACCCATTAGGTCTAGATCACCCCACTCCACTTTTAAAACCCATAATGATGAGACGGTTAGTAATGAGTCATCCCATGATTCCTCAGAGGCCTAGAGCCCCAAGCAGACCAGGAGTTTTAAAAAATCCTAGATAGATGTTGGAGGTGACAAAAAGAAAGGTAGACCCTCTAGTGTAGACCTGAGGAGTAGAGATGCAGTAGAATACATAGCCAATGGCACCCAATGAACTCTCTTCCAGGAACTCGGAATGTCCAACAGAGAAGAACCAAAGAAATCCAAACCTCTTGTACAACAAGGCAAAGGAGGCAAAAAACCCTCCAAATGTTCCAAATGAGAATCCTCTCCTGGAATGTGAGAGGGTTAAATGGGGCAGCAAAACAAAGACTGGATGCTTCCATGCGAAAGGATTCAAATCCCATAATTTTTCTTATTCAAGAAACCAAATTAGGCATGCAATGTTCAGCTAAAGTTACCAAGATTATTTGGAGAAAATGTGAGTTTTCTTTTACCCCAGCCTCTGGAACATCTGGCGGCCTCCTCTATCTGTGGGACCCTACCAAGGTGGAAGGAAGAGTAGTTTTAGGTGAAGGTCGAATCTCCAACATTTTCTTTCATGACTCTATTACCCAGCACTCCTGGGTTCTGATGAATATTTATGCCCCAAATAGCTCATAGGATAGATTGGCATTGTGGAACAATCTCACTCAGATGAGAGAAGCATTCAGTAATATCCCCTGGATCCTTGCTGGGGACTTCAATGCCCCATTACACCCCTCAAAAAAGAGAGGTGGGAAAGAGATCACTCCTAAAATCATAGGGGACTTTAGTCACTTCGTGGATACAAATGAGTTAATGGATGTTCAGTTGAGGGGGGCTCAGTTCACTTGGAGTAATAGAAGGGTGGGGGGTGACCTCATTCAAGAAAGGCTTGACCATTTCCTTCTATCTCAGGATGCTCTTCCCCTATTTGGAGATGCCAGTTTACAGGCTATGCCTAAAATTGGGTCTGACCATAGCCCCCTAATATTTGAGACAGTCAACAAACCCCAGTTCAAAATGCCTTTTCACTTCGAAGCAATGTGGACTCAACACCCTGACCTTAAAGACCGTATAGCTGAATGGTGGGGGGAAAGTTTCCCTGGAACTATCACAAACCAGGTCACTCAAAAATTGTGGTCTATTAAAGCCAAATTGAAGGTGTGGAACAAAGAAACCTTTGGAAACATCTTCAAAAATAAGCAGAACATTAAAGATAGGCTCCAAAGGATTGAAAACCAGTTTCAGTAGGGACAGGGAGATGACAACTTGAGAGCGGAAGAAAAACTTTTGTTGTCAGAATATCACAACATTTTGCGGAAGGAAGAGATGTTCTGGCACCAAAAATCGAGGCACCTATGGCTCAAAGAAGGAGATTCCAATTCCAAGTTTTTCCACATTTCCACTCTCAAGCACAGAGGAGCAAACAGGATCAAGGGCCTAATCAGGCAAGATGGCACTTTCACGTCAGATATCCATGAGATCCGTGATGAAGCGGTTAGTCACTTTCAGACCCTCCTTGGTTCCTGCCCCCCTCTATTCAAGCCATGGACTCCCTTCTTGAGCACATCCCCAAGACCATATCTGACAACATGAATGCCCTCTTGCTCAGCCCTTTAAGCCCTGATGAGATTCACCAAGCTCTATTTTCCATGCAGCCGAACAAAGCCCCAGGCCCTGACGGCTTCTCCCCAAGGTTCTTCCAAGATTTCTGGGACATCATTGGTCCCGATCTCTACCAAGCCATCTCAAAAATGTAGAATACCAAAGTCATTCCAAGGGATGTGAACTCCACCTTCCTGGCCCTCATACCTAAAGGCCCCAACTCCAAATCCCTGTCTGACTATCGGCCCATTAGCTTGTGTAATGTCATTTATAAAATTCTGTCCAAAGCCATGGCCAATAGACTTAAAGGTATTCTCCCCTCCCTGATTGACCCCTACCAAGGAAGTTCTATTAAGGGTCAAAACATAGTGGATGGGGTCATTACCATTCACGAGCTCATTCATTCTACCCTTAATTCTAACAAATCAACTTTCTTCCTCAAGCTCGACATGAACAAAGCTTTTGATAGAGTTGATAGGGAGTTCCTGGCCAAGGTCCTTCAGAAGTTTGGTTTTCATGATAGTTGGGTTCATCTGATTTCGCAATGCATCTCTTCATCTTGGATTTCTGTGTTGGTTAATGGTTCAATGGTAGGTTACTTCCCCAGCACTAGAGGGTTGAGGCAAGGGGACCCCCTCTCCCCCATTATTTTCATCATTCTAGCTGAGAGCCTTGGTAGAGCTATCAAAGCCGCTTGCTCCAGAGGGCTAATCTCTAGAATTAAAGCAGCATCCAACCTCCAACCCTCGACTCACCAACAATTTGTGGATGACACCCTGTTGGCTACTGCTACCTCTGTAGCTGAAGCTAGAGTCATAAAATCCATTCTCAACCTCTACGAGGAAGCTGCAGGGCAAAATATCAATTTCACCAAAAGTAAGATTTACTTTACCAACACTTCGCTGACCCAACAAGTCAAAATTATGAATATCCTGGGATGTTCCATTGCAACATTCCCAACCACCTACCTTGGCCTTCCAATGTTTCAAGGGAGACCAACCAAGACAATGTGGAATAATGTCACCGAGAGATTCCAAAAGAAGTTGGCTGGGTGGAAAGGGGCCCTTCTGTCCCAGGCAGGTAAGGCCACCTTAGTCATGTCTGTTCTCCAAAGCATCCCTGTCTATTTTCTATCAGTTTTCAAAATCCCTGCAGTAGTAGGGGCAGCTATTGAACAAATTCAAAAATGATTTTTATGGGCTGGAGCTGACAACTAAAAAAAGTTCCATTTAGTCGCCTGGGATAAAGTCTGCACTCCAAAAGACAAGGGTGGGCTTGGATTTCGTAGGATCAATAAGTTGAATCAGGCCCTTCTCGCAAAACAGGCCTAGAAGGTGTTCACTAGTGAAAACCTAGAGTGGGTCTCCATTATCAAAAGAAAATACTTGCAACACCATTCCTTCAGGGATGAAGGGATTCCTCAGGTAGGATCCCATTTCTGGCGATCTATAATCCAAACCAGACAACTGCTCCAGCAAGGTACCAGGTGGCAGCTTGGATATGGGAAAGACATCAATTTTTGGCATGATCCATGGGCAAGGGATGAGCCCCTCATCAGGGATCCTGACATCGCTGCTCTCAAACACCTCACTGATAGCAGGTTTGGGCCCAAAGTCGCAGATTTCATCATGCAAAATCAAGATGATCATAAATGGAAGAAGCTTCACTTTAGAATGAGCAATGCAGTGCTCAACAGGGCCATCTCATCCTTGCAGATAGTTCTTAGGGTAAATTTTATTCCTAAGACTCAGAAGAAAGACAAACCCTTCTGGAAATGCACCAATGATGGTTACTTTTTGGTTAAGACTACGTTTCTTTTGATGGACACTTCGCAGAAGATGCACAACATCAAGGGTACCCCTACTGTAGTTAAAAGAGTTTGGCTCAAGCATCTCATCCCGAAGGTGGCCCATTTTTGTTGGTTGGCTTCCCAAAATAGGATTCTCACCACTGACAACCTGATTAAGAGGGGTATCATAGTCCCCAATAGGTGCTATTTGTGCCTTCAAGCATGGGAGTCCAATCAACATCTCTTTGTAGAGTGCCCCTTCACCTACAATGTTTTTTCAACGCTGGTAAGTCTTTTCCAGGTCAAATGGGTGTGGCCCCAGTCAACCACTGACATGTTTACTCAGTGGCCCAAAGTTTTTTGGAATCCCAGGCTCAAGTTCTTGTGGGAAGCTCTACTGCATCATTCGATGTGGAAAATATGGCTTGAGCATAACAACAAAATCTTCAACGATCGCTCAAGGGACCCTAAAGTAGTGGCTAACAAAGCCCTGAGCTTTGCAATTGAAAATTCAAGTTTGGTCCCCTATTTGGACATGCCTACGACTAGATTGGAATCTTCCTTGGTTAAGTCCTTGGGCATTTCCATCGATTGCTCTAAATCCCAGACCCCTATCAACTACAGATCCAATGCCAAATGGAACCCCCCTAGGTTGGTTCAAGGTGAACTTCGATGGGTCATCTAAAGGAAATCCTGGGGTTGTTGGGGCTGGAGGTGTCATCAGGGACCACAAAGGTAAAATAATCAAAGCCTTCACCAAAAATCTGGGAGTCCAGTCAAACAATTATGTCGAAGCCCGAGCTCTATGGAGAAGCATTGAAGTCAACAAATATTTGACTAAACCCATGATTTTTGAAGGGGACTCTCTAAACGTGGTCAACCACATTAAAAACAATACAACTAGAGGATGGAATATTCAAAACATCATCCAAGAGTGTCAACTTACTCTCAAATAATGCCCTCTCAGCAAAATCCAACATGTGTTTAGAGAGGCAAATATAGTAGCTGACCTTTTGGCTAACAGAGTAGCCAATCAAAACAACCTTACCATTTGGGAAGAGTCTTTCCCTCAGGACGTCATCGATGCTGCCAAAAATGATGTGGAGCATTTATCCAACTAACAACAAGTGGCTCTCCAAAGGTGTTTTTATCAACACCAAGGGTGTTCATTTCAACACCAAGGATTTTTGTTCCCCTACCCAAATCATCATTGCTCCCTATAAAGTCGGTTGTACCCCTAACCATCCGAGTCATTCTGATCGTGACAAAGCTCTAAGCCTTCTTCGCATCCATTTTTTCACCCCGTGCCACCGCCTCACCATCCTCATTTTCCTTCACTCCTCTTTGTCTGCCTGCTCACCCTTCCATTTCCACGTCCATCCCACTTTCGGTGCCCTAGGCTTCACTCTGATGGTTAGTCCCTTCCATTCTGGCATCCATTCAACCCCCTTGCATGTCCGAGTTGCCTCCCTATCTTGCCCAGGTGACAAGGTTGGTCTGTGCCTTTACCATTTTTCAAATTGCTTCGAAAAGGGCCCATCGGATATTTTTCCCCCATGCCTGAGTCCTAAGGCCCTTATATCGATCTCCCTCCATCTTGTGCATCCCCACTTGTGGTTCGACCTTCAGGTTGGTGGTCTTCGATTTTGCTGCATGATCTCCTATAGGTTTTTTGGCAAGATGGCCATCCTCGAACCATCAAAGCTCCAGCTCGAACCCATTGTCGAAGCTCTACTTGGAGCCAAAGGGTTCATCCCTTTCTTCAATCTCTTCAATGGTGTGGACGAGCGAGTCACCAGTGACTTCGTCAGCTCATGGGACAATGGGGTGGTTCAGATCCGTAGGCTTCAAATTGAGGTAAATGTTCATCTGCTTGCTAAAATTTTTGGTTTGGCTCCTAAGGGGAGGGCTATTAGAAGGGATAAACACAATTTCAAAGAGGAAACAAAGCACTTCCCTGATAAAGGTAAGGAGCTAGTGTGGGAGAAGGGGGGAGTAGCCCGATCCTCTCTCCCTCATCCCTGGGACTCTACCATTGTACCCATCATCCAGTTCATCACTATTGATAGTCTCAATAGCCCCCTCCACTCCTATCACCTTGCCTTCATCAACCACCTCCATGACATCAGGCCCATGAATATCCCTGATTTTCTCCTTAGGTCCATCAACATCACCATTGAGAACTTCAGGGACAAGAAATCATCCAAATTCCCACTGCACCAGGGTCTGTTCCTAGTTATCTACAAGCATGCCCTCATGGCTCAGCCTAGAGATGACCCACCCCTCTTCCCTCCGATCCTCGAGCCCTCCACTGAGCCTACCCATAAGACTGAGGCGTGTGACCCTGACCCCCTAGTGGATTCCCAAGGTCCCTCGATCGATACCCCATCGCAGTCGGCCCCCCTTCTGGCGATACTCTGAGTTTCGCCCACCCTTCTCAGCCCAACGATAATGGAGAGGAGAGCCCTACCCCCATCCCCAAGGATGCAGCCCCTTCGGAGTCCCGCCCTACTGGTCCAAGCTTGAGGAGCAAAAGGAAAGTTGTTCGCCCCCTCAGAAAAGCAAAAAATCATGTCGGTTGGAGAAGAAAAGCAAGAACGAGCCTCGCCCCTCACCCGAGATCATTTTGGATGATGAGGAAGAGGCCATCAATAGTGCAGAAGATTTGCTACGCACCATGACTATCAACCATGCCACTAGAGCAGTGGAGCATCTCAATGTTGCTGCTAGTATGATCAAGGAGTTGGGTGCCATCCTCTCCAACATTACCAAAGAAGTCCAGGAGCTCCCGACGGTGATCAACGTCCTGCTTGCAAAGGACCAAAAAAATGATGTTAAGCAGGAGAATGGGGAGGAGTCCCAGTAGGTGGGAGGTGATGGGTGCTGGCGGTTGGAATACCCGTGTTTGTTTGGTTGTTTGCTTGATCTTTTGTACTCCCTCTTTAGGGGTTCTGCCTTCGGATTTGGGTTACGTTTCCTTGTCTATTTGTCCAGTTTTCTGTTGCAGGGGTATCCAGTCTGTAAATATCTTGTCGTCTAGCCCTGATGTAATGGGTTGTGCCAAATTTTGTATGGATGGCATAACAAATGCCTATTGTAATAGGGATTGGGCCCTTCAACCCGTTAAGTAAATAATTTTTTTTACCTACCAAAAAAAAAAAATTAATCAATATATTATCCCTAGATATTGATCACAATACTTTGATACAATAGATGGAGTGTTTAGGGGTATTTATACTAATACCAAAATCCTAATTACATAATGATGTTAACCTAAGCCAACATAACAAGTGGGCTTTAGGTTGATTATACAAGTTACTAGTTGGGTTGAACCATAACGAGGTTAAATGTGGTCCATAGGGCTTATATAAATAAATAATAATTAAGTATATTATATAATAAATTTTTAATGGGTTATATGGGATTGAAACGGGTCCCACCCATATTACATCATCACCACATAGTGGTATTACAACAAATCTTGGATATTATCCATGTATTGTTTGGCAAGATTCGAACCTAGGTCTCCTTGAAATGTTGAATAATATAATCGGTTGAGCTAATACCACTTGATTATATATTATACAATGAATTTCCAAACTCAATTTGAGAAATTGGCCAACAAAACTAGAGGGTTGAATGAAGGGTTTTTTATGAGTTGTTTTATTAGTGGCTTGAAGGATGATATCCAAGTCGAGGTTAATATGTTTAAACCACAAATAATGATGCAGGCCATAAGCCTAGCACGGTTGGCTGAATACAAATTTTTATCTCAAAGGAGGATGCCTAAATTTCAACCGATCAAACCCTCTTTTCCTTCCAAGTTCATAAGAAATCAGGAACATAAATCTATCCCCTCCAAATTATTGACCACTAAGGAAATGGATGCTCGACGAGCCCAAGGGTTGTGTTATAATTGTGATGAAAAATATGTTAGGGGGTATTGGTGTGCCCAAAATAAGTTGTTCCTAATATATGTAGAGGAACCTACAAGAAGTAACCACAATGATGATGAAGTAGACACAACCAAAGAAAACCCTCAAAATGAAGAGGAGATACAAGAAGGACCTAAGGCAAAAATTTAGGTCCATGCTCTTGCAGGGATTACTATGCCATAAACCATCAAATTTGTGGGTTTCTTCAAATACAAACACCTTACAATCCTTATTGATTTAGGTAGCACACACAACTTTATTGATCCTTGAATTATCGAGTAGACCAATTATTACATACACACATGCAATTCCTTTGAGATTATGGTGGCAAATAGAGGGACCTTACCTTGTAAAGGTAAATGTCGTAATGTCAAGTTGAAAATTTGGGATTATGATCTCAAACAAGATATATTTACCCTTCAATTAGTGGGATGTGATGTTGTGTTAGGTTCTCAGTGGTTGGGTACCATGGGCACCATTTCATGGAATTTTGTAAAATTATGGATGCAGTTTTCATAGAATGGGCAATTGTACACTCTTTATGGTTCCAAAGCAGGGCCTCCTTAGATTATCAATTCAAATCGTATGGAAAAGTTGTTGAAAAAATCATATCATGGGATCATTGTGCAAATATTTGTAATCCAACCATCTACTATAGCAGTGGATCATATTCCACAAGATTTTCAACTTGTGTTGTCAAACCACAATGCAATTTTTGCCGAATCAACCAATTTGCCATCACATCGATCACATGATCATGTCATTCCATTGGTCCCTAGTAGTGTACAACCTAACATTAGGCCATACTGATATCCTCATGCCCTTAAGTTAGAGATAGAAAAGTTAGTACAAGAATTGTTAAAATATGGAGTCATTCACCCCAGTATCAACCCATACTCTTCGTCAATATTATTAGTAAGAAAGAAATATGGTTAATGGCGATTATGTATTTATTTTCATGAGCTCAATAAGCTCACAATTAAGGATAAGCTTCCTATACCAGTAGTGGATGAATTATTGGGCGATCTACATGGGACTATGTTTTTATCTAAATTAGATCTTCACTCTAGGTACCATCAGATCTGACTCAAGGAAGAAGATATTCCCAAAATTGCATTCCATACTCATGAGGGCCATTATGAGTTCATAATAATGCCATTTGGCTTGACCAATGCACCTTCCATTTTTAAAGTCTCATGAACAACATTTTTTGTCCATTTCTTTGTAAATTCATTCTAGTTTTCTTTGATGGCATTTTTTTATAGTTTCTCTTGGGAAGAGCACCTCATCCATGTGGATCAGACCCTACAACTTTTGGTACACTATCAAATTTATACTAAGCGATCCAAGTGTTATTTTGGGTTGATAGAAGTGAAATATTTGGGACACATTATCACCAAATATGGCATTAAAGTTGATCCTAGAAAGATTCAGGTAGTTCAAGAGTGGCCAAAACATTGCACTCTCAAGGGCCTTCATGGATTTTTGGGGCTTACTGGCTATTACTACAAATTTATTTGTAATTATGGAAAAATTATCGATCCTTTAACATCCATGTTAAAAAAGGATTCTTTTACTTGGATGAGTCTAGCTGAATAGGCTTTCCTATATTTGAAGCACACTATGATAACAAATCTGGTCTTAGCCATGCTTAATTTTTCTAAGCCTTTTGTAATTGAAAGTGATGCTTCCTATAATGGTATTGGTGTGGTGTTGATGCAAGAGGACGACCCTCGGATTTCACTAGTAAGGTACTTTCTAGTTGTAATCTAGGAAAATCCACTTATGCCAAGTTAATTCTTGTCATTTTGTATGTGGTCACTCATTGGTGACCTTATCTCATTGGGCATCATTTTTCCATTAAAACAGATCATCAAAGTCTCAAATATTTCTTAGAGCAACGGGTTGCCACCCCGAATAATAAAAGTGGATCTCTAAGCTTATGGGATATGATTACAATATTATTAATAAAAAATGCAAGGAGAAAATTATGGCAGATGCTCTCTCTCATCAATTTGAGACTCATAGTATGTTATTTGCCTTTCTTCTCCCATTTCCCAATGGATAAATTCTCTTCATGAGGAAGTGCTTAAGGATACGAGTTTACAAACTTTGGTTACATCCCTTCAAACAGATTCTATCTCCTATCCTAGATACAATTGGTATGGACAAGATTTACGCTACCATAAGTTCCTTTTTGTGCCTCACACATCTCCACTTCGAGAACTCCTCATGAAGGAAATGCATGCTTCTTCCACTATGGGTCATTCATGGTTCCTTAAAACATATGAATGGATTAAGCATACTTTTTCTTGGAAAGGTATGAAGAAGGACATACATAATTTTGTGGTAGCATGTGACACCTATCAATGAATGAAAAGCAAAATAGTGCATTCTCTAGGCACTCTACAATCCTTAATGATTATCAAACATGTTTGGGTAGATATTTCAATGGATTTTATTAAAGGTTTACCTAAGTTCAAAGGCAAATCAATTATTTTCATGGTAGTGGATTGTCTTTCAAAGTATGTTCATTTTTTTCCCTCTCCCATCCTTACACAACCTCCACTGTTACCCAAATTTTTCTTGATTCTATCTTTTGCCTTCATGGCATACCTATCTCCATTGTGCCTGATCACGATCCCACATTCACTAGTAATGTTTAGAAAAAATATTTAGGTTACAGGGAAATCATCTCAAGATGAGTTTATATTATCATCCGTAAATAGATGGCCAAACTATTATTGTCAATAAATGTTTGGAGACCTACCTTAATTGCTTTACCTTAAATCATCCTACCCAATGGGCAAAGTCACTTCCCTTGGCCAAATGGTGGTATAATACTTCTTATTACATGGTGATAAAGGTCACCCCTTTTGAGGTTGTTTATGGTTGGCCTCCATGCACAGCCTCCTCCTACATTCCAAGTAGCTCTAAGGTCCATGTAGTCGAAACTACACTCAACCAACATGCTGAAGTCCTCTATCAACCAAATATGAAATTGAAAGTGGTCCAGAATCGGATGCACCAATAAGCTGATCAACATCATTTTGAGCATAGTTTTAATGTTCGTGATATGGTCTTCCTTCACCTATAGCCATACAAACAATCATCCCTCTAGCTTTGTAGGTGCTAGAAACTCATAACCAAGTACTATAGGCCCTAACAGGTTTTGCAGTGGATTGGTACCATAGCATACAAATTGACCCTACCCTCAACATCCAAGCTCCACCCTATTTTCCATGTATCCTCTCTTAATAAGATTATGGGCACTTAGGTATAGGTTCAATATGCTCTCCCATAATTGGATGACTAATATTCTATATTGATTGAGCTATAATTATTATTGGATTTTAATATGCGTATGCTTTGCAACCAAACCATTACTGAGGTCCTTATTTAGTGGCATGGTCTACAATCGGATTATGCTGCAAGGGAGTCTCTCCACCAACTCCAACACCAGTTTCCTCATCTACACCTTTGAGGAAAAAAAATTTTGAAGGGGAAGGACATGTTAGGACCCCATCCTAACATTATTGTTATAATTCTCGTTTGCTTATGTAATGAGCCACGTCCAAAGTGGGAATCCACTTATATTTTTATTTTATAATACTTTTATAATGTTATGTGGCAATTAAGGTACCTAGACAAGTGGTGTTATTTTATGTAACCATAATCAAGAATGTAACCAATGTTTGGTAGAAGATTCTAGCTCAAGTGACATTTTGCATGTAAGCCAAATATTGAGCTTAGGATGAAGAACACAAGCTTATACCGAGAGGGGGGGTGAACAATATAAGACCACTTTTTACTTTTCTTTCCCAAATAGTATTAATCAATATAATCAATGGCAATATCAATAGCAATAACCAAAGCAATGCACAAATCATCACACACAATAGAGACACCACAATTTACGTGGTTCACCCAATGCGGGCTACTCCATGGAGAAAATATTTTACTAAAACTTTCTCAATCAATCTCTTGGGAATCCTTCCCAATTACAATGTTTATGGACCTCTATCCAAAGGAGATGCTGATCCCCTAAATCTCAAGTTCGTGGATCTCTTCCATAGGAGAACTCTTTCCCCTTCTGCTTTGGCTAGTGATCTTCTAGAAGACTCTGTCTCTCTACTGCACTGACTTGTGGATCTCTCTCCACTTGAAGACTCCTCACTCAGATCTATCTTCAATTGTCCTAGCTGCTGGATCTCTATCCACTGAGACTCTGTCCTCTATACTCTGTCACCTCCAAAGCTCTGTCAATAGGCTCACTCAGAACCTTCTCAAATCTGCTCAATAGGTCCACTTAGAACCTGCTCAAATCTGCTCAATAGGCTCACTCAGAACCTGCTCAAATCTGCTCAATAGGCTCACTTCAGAACCTGCTCAACAAGCTCACTCAGAACTTGTCCAAATCTGCTCAACAAGCTCACTCAAAACTTGTCCAAATCTGCTCAACAAGCTCACTCAGAACTTGTCCAAATCTGCTCAACAAGCTCACTCAAAACTTACCAAATATGCTCAATAATCCTCTCTAGACTTGCTCAAATATTCTCAACAAGCTCACTCAGAACTTATCCAAATATGCTCAACAAGCTCACTTAGAACTTGTCCAAATATGCTCAATAAGTCCTCTCTAGGACTTGCTCAAATCTGCATAGCAAGCTTTCACAAAAGCTTACTCAAAATCAGTCCACAAGCCTTCTCAAAGACTTACCTCAAATCAAGCTCAACAAAATCTCAACTCAATCTCATAGAAGCATAAAGAGAATTGTTAGAGACTCAATATGTTCTATACTCAAATCCCAATCTCAACTCAAATCAATCTCAACACAACAATCTCATAGAAGCATAAAGAGAATTGTTAGAGACTCAATATGTTCTATACTCAAATCCCAATCTCAACTCAGCAATCTCATAGAAGCATAAAGAGAATTGTTAGAGACTCAATATGTTCTATACTCAAATCCCAATCTCAACTCAATTTAGAATATATAATAGTTTGTTTTATGGAACTTGAACAACCACTTCACAAAATCACTTGACTAGGCTCAATCAACTCAACTCAACCAATCACCTCAAGGAGCAACTCTTTCTCACAAACCCTAGTCCAAGCATGTATCAACCAACTCAAAATGTTTCCAACAATGCTCAATCACAAGTCTCACATAACAATGATACTCATGTTCTTCTCTAACTCAAGTTCAAGTTCATTTCACAATCAATGGGCTTCAACAACAATGCTTATAAAACAAGGTTTAATCACAACTCTCAAACCAGAAAACCTTGAAGCATTCAACCAACCACTTTCGAAAAGGAAACCACAATCAATCCTTTTCTCTCCAATGATATTTCAGAAATCAACCACCATAAAAAATCAATAGGAGAATGTGCCCATACCTTTTATGAAGATGAAAAAACCTCTTTGGAATCTGCCACAATCACAATATTCTTTTGCCAATCTTCATGAGGGTTAGGAGAAATTACAAAACAATTATCATAACCTTTTACACCTTATTTCTCCTAGTCAAAAATCACATCCACCACTAGAAAATAATTAAAGATAATTATTTCCTTATCTAATTAAGCATAGCATGAATATCACCACAACCATTTACCATTCCCTTATTTCTCCTAAAAACACTTTGCACTAATGCACAACTCACTAAGCTCCTTAATGCAAAAATCCCACATCAACTAGTGCAAAATATAAGCCACAACTCATAAACTATACCACCATGGCAAACCCTCAATAATGATGCATTAACCTTAGCTTAGGAAAATTAAAACATTTATATCTCAATCTCCAAAAATTGCGGCGATGACATACCTTGGAAAAAATTGTTTTCTGCTCCGAAAATTGCGGTGACAACACACAAGCGAAAAATGAATTTCGGGTGACTCGAACCCGAGACCTGCAGCAGTGAGTGCGCCTTTGCACTCCTTCCACCCACCAAGTGGGCTAAGCTTCCCACGTGGAAGCTATTCCACTTCATGCTTGAAGTACTTCCTCTTGGCACCCACGAACTTACAAACTGCGCTTCTCCCAAACCTTCGCCGTCAATAGTGCACGATTTCGGAGGAGGATAACTTTTGCAAAAGAGGATTTATCATTCGAATTTCGGAGGACATAAACCATTGCTTAACAAGGCACCTTTTATACATGATGCGGATGGGGAAGAATAAAAGTCGACATCGACAAAAAATGGAGGGAAAACTTTTGATTAATTTTAAAAATTAAAATTTTAAATAATTAAAATTTAAACTAAATCTTTAAAATTAAATATCTCCATCACCAGGGCACCTTTTTTGATGAAACGAAAAGCCAACTTGGGTTTTAAGAAAAACCCATTTCAAATATGCCATCCATGGTTTTAAATAAAACCTTTTATTTTGCCTGCCTTGGTTTTCACAAAAACCCTTCCTTGCACTTTCACAAAACATAGTGCATGCCATCATAGATCCTTTTGACATCAATGACAACATTTTAGCTTAGGGACTCAAAATGTCCAACAATCTCCCCCTTTGTCATTGATGGCAACCCATATCCTTTTACTAAAATTTGACCTTCTTTTTGCTCCCCCTGGGACTTTGCTCCCCCTGGCTCAATGCTCTCTCAATTATCAAATCTCTCCCCATATCAAAAACTCTCCCCAATATACAAATCTCTCCCCCTTTGTCATCAATGGCAAAGGGTCACCTTTGGGGCTCGAGGCTAAGAATGAGCCTCTTAGCTTAGCCCCTCCCCCACCTCCACATGAGGTGGTTAATTCTAGGGTGGGAGTATTTCTACTCCCCGAAAGCATAGATCTATGCTTTTATCTTTCTCTCTTCTTTTGTTAGTTTTTTGAATCCTCTCACTATTTCTTTCCAAGATATCATCCTTGTTCCTGTCATCATTTTTGTTCCTATTTGTGCTCATGTTCCCAGCTCTCTCGTTCATATTTTCTAGTCTCCTGTTCACATTCCATGTTCATGTTCCTGTTCATGCTTGATTCTGGAATATTTTTTCTACACCATCTTGTTATGTGACCATCATTATTGCACTTATAACACTTAATGTTATTATTCCTTGGAGGTGCAACTGTCTTAGGACTTCTCCTAGTGAAGCCATATCCTCTTCTATCATGAACCCTGCAATTCATTGCCTTGTGACCAAACTCATTACATGAGTAGCAATACCCATGGAAAAGTTGTCCTCTTCCATATTCCTGTCTTTCATGAGTCCTGCATTGTGAAGCCATGTGTCCAAACCTGTGACATGAAAAGCATCTTCCATTGAAGAAACCTTGCCTAGACCCCATTGGTCTCTTAGTCTCTTCTACCTATTTCATGTTCCATATGTTCCTTACTTGTGCATTGTTCCTTTCCTTGTTGAAATTTCTATTGTCCAACTTATCCTTAGAAGTCTCACTCTCTCTTTTACTTACTTCTTTTGACTCTTCTTATTTTCTAGTGTTTGAGCTTGACTCTCCTTTTTTCGCTTCCTATTTCCCTTGTTCTTCTTTAGAACTAAGTCCTGTTATGGTGACTGATGACTTTTGTGCATTGATAGTCCTTTCCAAAGTCTTTGAATTTTCCTCAAACTTGTGTAGCTTTTCCTTAGAACCTTTTACTTCCATCCTTAGTGAAACTATCTCATGCTCTAATATTTCACACTCTAGATCTTTTATCTTTAATTTTTTCAGCCATACCTTCTTCAATCCTTCTTGCCTCTTCAACCTTGATTTTGAAGTTGGTGAGTTCTTGTAGAAACCTTGCTTTTTCTTTCTCATCTTCTTGAGCTTGAACCCTTAATCCTGAGTTCTCCCTTTTTAATTCTTCAAGAGTAATCATAAGCCTTTCACATTCTATCTCTTTTACCTTTGAATGTTCAATCATACCTTCTTCAACTCTTCTTGATTTTTCAACCTTATCTCTCAAGTCAGAGATATCCTATAGAAGCTTTGTCTTACATTTCTCATCTTCTTGTATTTGAGCCTTCAATTCTAAATTCTCTCTTTTCAATTCACCAAGTTCCTTAAGAGTGGCTTCCTCCTTTTCTTTTTCTGAATATTCCTCTTCTTCAATTTCTTCTATTGTCCAAAGTGGAGTTTCTTCTTGATACCTGCTTTGACTATTCATGTTACCTTTTTTTGACTCATTCTTTAGAACTTCAAATCTGAGAGAATCATCTTCATCTTCACTACTATCAAACCCATTGCAATATCTTGCATCATGGCCAAGTTGACCACAAACAAAACATTCTTGTGGACAATAAGCTGCATGGTGACCTGTGTTCCCACATCTGGTACAAAAATTTATCAATCTGGATATTTCTCCATTACTTGATTCATCTCTTGAATCTATTTCCATTTTTCCTCCCAACACAACAATATTAAACTCATCTTCCTTTTCTTTCATGACCATAGGTGTTCTTTTCTTCTTGTGTCTCATGCTTCTACTCTTGCCTTTCTTTGCCATTTGTGTTCTTGTAGGATCTTCCTTCAAGCTGTTAAACTTCTTCCGAAGGAACCGACTATGATACCAATTGAAGAACACAAGCTTATACTGAGAGGGGGGTGAACAATATAAGATCACTTTTTACTTTTCTTTCCCAAATAGTATTAATCAATATAATCAATGGCAATATCAATAGCAATAACCAAAGCAATGCACAAATCATCACACACAATAGAGACACCACAATTTACGTGGTTCACCCAATGCGGGCTACTCCATGGAGAAAATATTTTACTAAAACTTTCTCAATCAATCTCTTGGGAATCCTTCCCAATTACAATGTTTATGGACCTCTATCCAAAGGAGATGTTGATCCCCTAAATCTCAAGTTCATGGATCTCTTCCATAGGAGAACTCTTTCCCCTTCTGCTTTGGCTAGTGATCTTCTAGAAGACTTTGTCTCTTTGTTGCACTGACTTATGGATCTCTCTCCACTTGAAGACTCCTCACTCAGATCTATCTTCAATTGTCTTGGCTACTGGATCTCTATCCACTGAGACTCTATCCTCTATACTCTGTCACCTCCAAAGCTCTGTCAATAGGCTCACTCAAAACCTTCTCAAATATTCTCAATAGGTCCACTCAAAACCTGCTCAAATCTTCTCAATAGGCTCACTCAGAACCTGCTCAAATATGCTCAATAGGCTCACTCAGAACCTGCTCAAATATGCTCAACAAGCTCACTCAGAACTTGTCCAAATATGCTCAACAAGCTCACTCAGAACTTGTCCAAATCTGCTCAACAAGCTCACTCAGAACTTGTCCAAATCTGCTCAATAAGTCCTCTCTTAGGACTTGCTCAAATCTACTCAACAAGCTCACTCAAAACTTGTCCAAATCTGCTCAACAAGCTCACTCAAAACTTGTCCAAATATGCTCAATAAGTCCTCTCTAGGACTTGCTCAAATCTGCATAGCAAGCTTTCACAAAAGCTTACTCAAAATCAGTCCACAAGCCTTCTCAAAGACTTACCTCAAATCAGCTCAACAAAATCTCAACTCAATCTCATAGAAGCATAAAGAGAATTGTTAGAGACTCAATATGTTCTATACTCAAATCCCAATCTCAACTCAAATCAATCTCAACACAATAATCTCATAGAAGCATAAAGAGAATTTTTAGAGACTCAATATGTTCTATACTCAAATCCCAATCTCAACCTCAACTCATCAATCTCATAGAAGCATAAAGAGAATTGTTAGAGACTCAATATGTTCTATACTCAAATATCAATCTCAACTCAAATTAGAATATAGAATATTTTGTTTTATGGAACTTGAACAACCACTTCACACAATCACTTGACTAGGCTCAATCAACTCTACTCAACCAATCACCTCAAGGAGCAACTCTTTCTCACAAACCCTAGTCCAAACATGTATCAACCAACTCAAAATATTTCCAACAATGCTCAATCACAAGTCTCACATAACAATGATACTCATGTTCTTCTCTAACTCAAGTTCAAGTTCATTTCACAATCAATGGGCTTCAACAACAATGCTTATAAAACAAGGTTTAATCACAACTCTCAAACCAGAAAACCTTGAAGCATTCAACCAACCACTTTCGAAAAGGAAACCACAATCAATCATTTTCTCTCCAATGATATTTCAGAAATCAACCACCATAAAAAATCAATAGGAGAATGTGCCCATACCTTTTATGAAGATGAAAAAACCTCTTTGGAAATCTACCACAATCACAATATTCTTTTGCCAATCTTCATGAGGGTTAGGAGAAATTACAAAACAATTATCATAACCTTTTACACCTTATTTCTCCTAGTCAAAAATCACATCCACCACTAGAAAATAATTAAAGATAATTATTTCCTTATCTAATTAAGCATAGCATGAATATCACCACAACCATTTACCATTCCCTTATTTCTCCTAAAAACACTTTGCACTAATGCACAACTCACTAAGCTCCTTAATGCAAAAATCCCACATCAACTAGTGCAAAATATAAGCCACAACTCATAAACTATACCACCATGGCAAACCCTCAATAATGATGCATTAACCTTAGCTTAGGAAAATTAAAACATTTATATCTCAATCTCCAAAAATTGTGGCGATGACATACCTTGGAAAAAATTGTTTTGCTCCAAAAATTGTGGCGACAACACACAAGCGAAAAACGAATTTTGGGTGACTCGAACCCGAGACCTGCAGCAACGAGTGCGCCTTTGCACTCCTTCCACCCACCAAGTGGGCTAAGCTTCCCACGTGGAAGCTATTCCACTTCGTGCTTGAAGTACTTCCTCTTGGCGCCCACGAACTTACAAACTACGCTTCTCCCAAACCTTCGTCGTCAATAGTGCACGATTTTGGAGGAGGATAACTTTTGCAAAAGAGGATTTATCATTCGAATTTCGGAGGACATAAACCATTGCTTAACAAGGTACCTTTTATACATGATGCGGATGGGGAAGAATAAAATTCAACGTCGACAGAAAATGGAGGGAAAACTTTTGATTAATTTTAAAATTTAAATTTAAATTTTAAATAATTAAAATTTAAACTAAATCTTTAAAATTAAATATCTCCATCACCAGGGCACCTTTTTCGATGAAACAAAAAGCCAACTTGGGTTTTAAGAAAAACCCATTTCAAATATGCCATCCATGGTTTTAAATAAAACCTTTTATTTTTCCTGCCTTGGTTTTCACAAAAACCCTTCCTTGCACTTTCACAAAACATAGTGCATGCCATCATAGATCCTTTTGACATCAAATAACCTTTTGACATCAATGACAACATTTTAGCTTAGGGACTCAAAATGTCCAACATAGGATTAGGGGCACATAGTAGCAATGACCCAAAGCGATATAGATTTGATGGATAGGGTTAAAAAAACACAACTACAAGACTTGTATTGTATGGAAATCCTAAATAAACCCAAGGGAAATCATTAGGAGAGTAAGGATTTTAATATTAAGTATGGGATTTTATGCTTTTAAATATAGGGTAGTTATACCCAAAACTGGTGATCTAAGGAGATTGATTATGCAAGAGTGTAACGATCTCGAAACTAGCTACAAGAAAACACATAGAAAAGAAAGGAATGTTTTTTTATATATAAGGAGAGAGATTCACTAATCCCTAACCTACCTTAGGTTAGTATAATATTTAAAATAAAACCCCTAAGTTTTCAAAGAGTTACATCTCATGAAATACCCTCACACAAGTCCATCTATGTAGGCGTATTATGTGTTATTGTAAATAATCTTATCCATCTCATCATTCTTGATGAGCTAAAATTATCATCTTTAGTCAATCAAAGGTATACACCCATCACCATACCATACACAAGTTAATATGTGTAGGTATGCTATACGTATTATGAGTTAAGCTATCCATATCGTCTTCATGATGAGCTATCTTAACTCATATGTAGTCTTACCATAAACTTAGTTTCCATTCTCCCTAAGGGATCTTCAATTCCTTAGGTTTCCCTATGCTCACTCTAAGGGAGTCTCAATCCCTTAGGTCACCCTCTAAGTTCACCCTAGAACTTATTACTTAGGTTTATTTTATTATTAAAAATAATGAAGAACAATTATATCTACTAAATCTAACGAAAAACATAATTCATAAAGCACACAAAAGATACTAGGAAGGAAACAACATTTAAAAAAAATAAACATTAACTGAAAGATAAATTAATATAAAACATAGATAACTCATGGAAGTAATTTAAATATACATCCTTTAAATTATTAATCAATTATTATTATTATTATTTTTTTGAATTTACATGGTGGAATGCGTAGCCGCCATGAATACGGGAAGACTTTCGAGCTTTTATGCCTGCCATAGTATTTTGTGTTGTCCATACCAAAAGCCGCCACATAGATATTTGTATAGTCCACCCCTATAACAACCATGCCACAATCATTTTAAACCTTTTACGCCACTGAAAAAACCAGGAAAGGGACAAGCGTTCAGTATGACGAGGCCCTATATTTGAACCTTGGACCTCCGCCCCCTTATGGGGTTTGGATGAACCAATTGGTCTACACCTCGGACCAATCAATTATTACTTATAAGCAAGTATGGTAAATCCTCCATACTATTAAAGAATAACATCTCACATCAATTTCATCAGGGAAATCTCCCCATAATTCTAGTCTACTTTAGCCTAAGTAAATCATTGAAAGTAGAATCAAATTGATGCATTGGTTCTAACTATCTCTGTGGTCATCCTTTGCTTTCCATCAATCATTTGAGGATAGTAGGGGATCAGGGCACTCATGGTTCCATGATAGACATGCTTCTAAATGCATTTACTTATTTCTTTGCCAAATTGCAACTATACAAATTAAATGAAGCATAACTCCTTTATCTTCAATAATTAAAATCTCATATCTTTAATCAGATAAAATGATTCATACTTCCTTTACTTTCACTAAATAGAGTCCCATACCTCTAAATAATAAAAATAATCCACAAAATCATTTATTTTCACTAAATAGAGTCTCATACCTCTAAATAATAAAAATAAACCACAAATCATTTACTTTCATTAAATAGAGTCTTATACCTAAAAAATAATAAAAATAATCCACAAATCATTTAATTTTACTAAATAGAGTCCCATACCTCTAAATAATAAAAATAATCCACAAATCATTTACTTTCACTAAATAGAGTTCCATACCTCTACTTAATAAAAATAATCCTCAATTCTTTTACTTTCACTAAATAGAGTCCCATACCTCTAAATAATAAAAATAATCCACAATTCTTTTACTTTCACTAAATAGAGTCCCATACCTCTAAATAATAAAAATAATCCTCAATTCTTTTACTTTCACTAAATAGAGTCCCATACCTATAAATAATAAAAATGAACCACACATCATTTACTTTCACTAAATAAAGTCCCATGCCTCTAAATAATAAAAATAATCTTCAATTCTTTTACTTTCACTAAATAGAGTCCCATACATCTAAATAATAAAAATAAACCACAAATCATTTACTTTCAATAAATAGAGTCCCATGCCTCTAAATAATAAAAATAATCCTCAATTCTTTTACTTTCACTAAATAGAGTCCCATACCTCTAAATAATAAAAATAAACCACAAATTATAGCAATTTATTCAAATAAAACATAAATCCTTATTTAATACAACCAAGGTCTTTCTTTTAAATTCATAAGTAAGCTACCCTTACAAATAATTTAGATCTTGTTATTTAAATTAAATCGAATAACATATAAACCATAAATTAGATTGACTTAAAGTTTCCATTACTAAATTAATCAATACATTTATCAACTATAAATACTCAAAGGTTCAATATGTCATCCATTTTTTGGATAAATGTTCTCCCCACCCTAACCTAGGATGAAGGGATGCTAGACTATGCATCTCTCCTTTTTTCAATAGGAGTTGATCGGAGCATGAATCAAGCAACCTGAATAACAATCCCAAAGGCTAGAGATAGAATGATTCAAAAATCCAAAAGGACCTGCAACTCTATTTTTGGTAATAATGGAAGCGACACAAGGAATTCTAGCTCTCTATTAACCATGTCTTCAAAGTAGGGAGGCAAAGTGAGGGTTCAAACATTTTTCCAAAGCAACAATGGGATATTCAACAACGACCAACTATGGACTCATGAATTAGTAATCCTTTCAGTGGGGTGGATGCTGACTCAGGACAGGGTAATGCAAAGGTATATCCAATAGCTGAGTTTGAACAGAAGCTACACATATACCCTAGCATAAGGTTTCTATTTAAGGATAAATACCATGAAAGATATGTTTACATGGTGGTTTCCTATAGGTTTGTGATCCTAGAATGAATCTACCAGTAATCCATGAGCACGACAAAAAAAAAATATGGCTATAGGGAAATCACTTGAAGTTGAACGAGCTTCACCAATAATGTAATGACCAGGGGGATCCAACAGACTACACAATCGATAGGGCATCACAAGAATGAAGCAAATATACAACCAAGAGTAAAATAGATCTAGCTAGATCAAACATAGGGAATCATCTACCTATCATCTGGTTTTTACTTTGCTTAAGCTCAACTCTCCTCCATCTGGTTTTTACTCCGCACACTCCACAACCTCCCCTCTTCTCACTATTGCCCAAACAATAGATATCCTATTATTTTTATTCCTTCCTACTTGAAGACTACGTCCTGAGACCATGTCCTACAACTTCCCATTCCCAGGTCTTGTCCACATTCAATTTTCCATCTACCTGGCATCCTTACTCCCCTCCAACATGTATCCCATCATTACTTCTCCCTCTACTCTCTAGCGGTAGTCATATCTTATCTCTGTCAACATCTTACCTTCCATGCTATCATGAAGAAGCTCCTCCCTTATCTATAACAACGTCTTGTATTCCATGTTGTCATAAAGAAGCTTTCATCTATTTGAACGCGTCACTTGCACATTCTCCATAATGACAAGATTTTTCTCTCTTTAAAGTATTAAGTTATAGAAAATTCTAATTACTTTCCTTTAAAAGAGTGACTTTTATTATTTAATATGGATGTCCATATATTTTAAAAATGAATTATTTTCTTGTTTCCAATGAAGTTCTATTGTCATTTAAAATAAATCATATATTCTTTTCAAATGAAGTTCTATTGTCATTTAAAATAAATCATATATTCTTTTCAAATGAAGCTCTATTGTCATTTAAAAAAATCATATATTCTTTTCAAATGAAGCTCTATTATCATTTAAAATAAATCATATATTCTTTTAAAATTAAGTTCTATTGCTATTTTAAAATAATAACTTTCTATCCACATTTGTACACCTTTATGTGAATGTATAAAAAGGAGTTCTTTATCGAATACAACACCAAGCTATTTTTTATTTAAACAACACAAGAGTTTTAAAGGCAACCACTTATGCACATTTTCTCAAAACCAGTTATGCAACAAAGTGATGAAGTAAAATATAACCAAATATATACAACAGATAAAGAGGGAGTCTTTCTGTCAACTCAGTCACCTATCTCAATCTGAGAATTTACGATAGCTACCAGACTATCAACTTGAGGCTCAAGGTATCTATCTAATTGATGATTATCCCTATATGATTATGCATACCTATATGAGGATATCTATCCATGTTACCCCCAAGTTATCATAATCATCACTTCCCCTATATTAAATACCTCATTTTTGGTGGATGATTCTACCTCTTCCACCCACGAGTGTACTTGATTTTGCACATTAAAAATATGTCAATAGTATCATGTTCTTTCAAAATATTAAACTAGCATTGCATAGTTGTTCAATTGCACAAACTAAGTATTAAAGCATCAATAATTAATACATTATTTATTTATACCAAAAATCCTACCAAGGAGGGTCATGACATCCTACCCCTTGGGACTAAACATCGTCCTGGGTGTTTCCAGTTCAAATTACATCATGTATTTTCAAACAATAAGGGAGAATGTTTTTACATATCATCCACTTTTGCAAGTGGTATTTATTTCAGAAAACTAGTCCCATTGGACCTTACATTGTTCAAGAGTCTGATTTCACATAGACTTAGAATGAAACTCAAGAATCTTTACCAACATCACTTCAATAGCCTTTGGACTTTCCATATGCAATTTAAAAACATCTCACACATGTTCAGGGTCAGCAACATATTTCCTAAGCAAGGATATGTGGAATGTGTCATGGATTTTTGATAGGTTAGGAGGTAAAGCAAGTCAGTAAGCAACCAAACTAGTCTTTTTAGTGATCTCAAAGGGTCCCAAAAACTGAGGATCCAAATTCATGGATTTGATAACACTCTTCTTTGGTTTAAATCTTAAGAACACTTTATTGCGAACTAAGTACTCTCTTGGAGTTCTCTTTAGATCAACATAATTTTTTTTTCTATCAAGATCTTCTTTAAGTCTTTGCCTAATTACCTGTAATTGGTCTTCCATTTCTATAACCATATTTGTCCCAATCACAACCTGATATTCTAGGTTGTTCCAAGATAATGGCATTCTACACTTATACCAATACAAGGTATCAAAAGGAGCCATTCCTAGTGAGGAGTGATATCCATTATTGTGGGTGAACTCTACAAGATGTAGAGAGTCTTCCCAACAAGATTTATGATCCATGCAGTACATGTGAATCATATCTTCTAGTACTTGGTTTAACCATTTAGTTTGACCATCTATTTTAGGGTGGTATATTGAGCTCATATTCAATTTTGTACCTACTACACTATGAAGGGCTTTCTACAATTTAGAAGTGAATTTGGAATCCCTATATGAAATAATTACCTCAGGAAATCCATGCAAATGGAATATCTCTTTGGAAAATCTGTTAGCCACCACCTGAGCATCATCCTTGATGTTCCTTGGTATTAAATATGCAACCTTAGTCAATCTATTGACTACTACCAGGATTACATCATGTTGATACTTGATCTTGGGTAATCCTATTATAAAATACATAGATATAACCTACCATTTCTACGTAGGTACATCATGTGGATATAATTATCCTGTAGGATGCTTGTGTTCTACCTTAAATTTTTGATATTCAAGGCATCGAGTGACAAAATTGATGATATCTTTATTCATTCCCACCTATAAGAAGGTTCTTTTCATGTTTTCCTGCATCTTGGCCCCTCCAAGATGAGCAGAATAACGAGATCTATGGAATTCTTGCATTACTGATTTCCTTAAATCACCCATTTTTGGTATGATGACTCTACCTTTGTAGCATAAAAGATCATCTACCATGCCAAATTACTTATTACTCTTAGGGTCTATGTCCATTCTAGCTTGAATTTCCTAGAAATACTCATCCTATGATTGGTCCTGTCTTACTTGATCCATTAGATCTATGTGACTTTAAGCTATGGTTGCTATGTGTTTCCTTCTACTCAAGGCATCAATAACCTTTTTCTATTTCCATTTTATGTATCCAATTTCAGATTCATACTTTGTAAGAAACTTGATCTATCTTCTTTGTCTTACATTGAGTATCGGTTGAGTGAATATATACCTCAAAATTTGATGGTTAGATTTCAATTCAAAAGGTCTTCCCACCAAGTAGTAGCACCAAACCTTTAGAGTGTGCACCATAGGAGCTAGCTCTAAATTATGTATAGCATAGTTAACTTTATGCTTCTTAAGCTTTCTTCAGCTATATGCTAATACTGACTCTTCTTGAGAGAGTAATATTCCTAACCCTTCTAGTGATGCATCTGTGCATACTAAAAAGATCCCTTGAGGGTCAAGAATTTTAGTATTGGTGTAGTAGTGAGTTGATGTTTCAACAATGCAAAAGCAGCTTCACACTTCTTTGACAAATTGAATTCCTTTCTCTTTTTCTAAAGGTTAGTTATTGTTGTAGAATTATTGGAGTAATATTTTATGTAATATCTATAGTAGCCCATTAACCCCATGAAGCTTTGCACTTCAGTCACATTAGTAGGGGTTGGTCAGTTTAGAATGACCTCATTTTATTTGGATCTACAACAATTCCTTATGCTGATATGATATACCCAAGATATCGTACCTTTGAAACATAGAAATCACTTTTGGTTAGATTTCCATAGAATTTGTTCTCCCTTAACAACTCTAACACAATCTTGAGATGTTTATCATGCTCTTCCTTGTTTCAAGAATATATTAAGATATCATCTAGAAATACATGGAAAAATTGGTCGAGGTGTCTTCTAAACACGCTATTCATTATATTCATGAATATCACTAGGGTGTTAGTCAGTCCAAAGGGTTGAACGATGAACTCATAATACCTGTAACTAGTCTTAAATGTCATTTTGTGAGTATCCTCCTCATGTATTCTTAATTGATGATACCCTAATCGTAGGTCAATCTTGGTGAATATTGTGGCATCTCTCAGTTGATCGAATAAATCTTCGATCCTAGGTAGGGGATATCAATTCTTGATTGTAGCCTTATTAAGATTTCTGTAATCAATACATAATCTTAAGGAACTGTATTTATTTTTTACAAATAATATCGGTGCACCCCAAGGTGATACACTTGGTTATATAAATCATTTTCCTAATAGCTCTTGCAATTGAACCTTTAGTTTCTGCATCTCGATGGGATTCATCCTATATGGATATCTATGAATAGGTTCTACTCCTAGCATAAAGTCAATTATGAAATAAAATTCCCACATAGGAGGGAGTCCAAGTAAATCCTCAGGAAACACATCCTTAAAATCTTATAAAATTGGGTGCTTTCCTAGCACATCTCTCTTTTGATCATCTCCCACTTCATTGAGTTTTACAATATAAAATATTCCTCATTTCTTGAGGGCTTTCTTCAACTATATAAATGACAACATCTAGGGTTTATATGCCCATTGTTTGCTATGAATTATAAGTCTTTCCTTACCTTTCTCCAAATACTCAATCCATATATCTTGGAAATTGATCAAGGCTTTATGGACCTAAAACCAATCCATTCTTAATATCACATCAACGGCATGAAGTGGAGCTACATACAAACAACCTTCGATGGTACCACTAGCTAAAGCAATCTCTACCATCGGGTAAAACTGGTTCACTAAGTAGGTTTACCCAGAATCATACTCTACCTTCCAACGATGGGCTAACTATTTTGGCCTTTTTGACATATCCCTTGCTAAAATAGAAGAAAGGAAGCTGAGAAAATGATTCTCACTAGATTTAAAACATATCTTAGAGGGGAGAAGAGTTTTTACATTTCTAGGTTGATGGCATGGGTGCTTGTTTCTAGTTCTGCTTTCTTGCTACCACCTGCATTCTAGGGTTTTTTCCATTGGCCTAAATGCTTGGTATTGCTTTCATTGGGTAGTAAATCTTGTAATGAGGACCTCCACACCGGTAGCACCCTCCCTTGGGGTGTTGTTTTTCCCCAATTTCCTTTTCCAATTACCTTATTTTGGGTTGTTGGCAATTTTGGGTATCTTGAGTACATTGCCTTTGCCTAAGTTTAATTGTTGTCATTGATGTTAAGGAGCTATTGGTAGTTGTTGTTTTTCATGTCAAGGAGTTATTGGAGCAATTTTTTTTTATGTCTAAGGATGTGTTTTGATGAAGGTTTCACCTAGTCAGTAAGTCTCCAAGAAAATCAGAGTAGCCCAGTTGCCAAAAATCCAAAAAAATATAAGTTAGAAAAAGTTTGCAGGCTGCTGGAAAAACTATCGCGATTTCGTGACATGTTTGAGGAGAGAGAAATTTTGGCCAAAGTGTCACGATTTCATGACATGCAGGAAGGCAGAGGCAGAACGGGCAAAACTGTCACGATTTCGTGACAAGTTTCGAAGAAGTTGTACGGATGCAAAAACTATCACAATTTCGTGACAAGTTGAGTTGGCAGTGTTGAGTTGCAGGAAGTGTCGCGATTTTGCGACAAGTTTTGAAGAAGTTGTACGGATGCAAAAACTATCATGATTTTGCGACAAGTTGAGTTGGCAGTGTTGAGTTGCAGGAAGTGTCACGATTTCGCGACAAGTTTCGAAGAAGTTGTACGGATGCAGAAAGTGTTACGATTTCACGACAGGTTGAGTTGGCAGCTTGCAGTTGGCAAAAGCGTCACGATTTCGTGACATGTTCCAATTTCACGAGCAGTTGGCAAGAAAGAACTTAAGGCAACGAAAGCGTCATTATTTCATGACATGTTTCATTTTCGCTAGTGCAGACCAAGAAAAGGATGAAGAAGCAAGAGGTGTCATGATTTCATGACAGAATTGCTGATGATGTCAGCAAAAGGCAAAGGTGTCATGATTTCGTGACAGTAGCGGAGAAGAAGACTTTGAAGTCCAGAGCATCGTGATTTCACGACAAGAATCATGATGAAGTCAGCAAGAGGCAAAGGTGTCACGATTTCGTGATAGTAGCGAAGAAGAAGGCTTTGAAGTCCAGAGCGTCACAATTTCATGACAAGAATCATGATGATGTCAGCAAGAGGCAAAGGTGTCATGATTTCACGATAGTAGCGGAGAAGAAGGCTTTGAAGTCTAGAGCATCATGATTTTGCGACAAGAATTATGATGACATCAGCAAAGGCTGTAGTGTCGCGATTTCATGATAACAAACCAAAGAAGATGTACGACAGTCAAAGGCATAGTGATATCATGACATGTTTGAGTTTCGCGTGAGAACAACTATAGAATAGCATAGGCGGTTAAAGCTGACAAAGTTAACTATTGTCGATGAAGTGTAAGGTTTTACAGTCGACGTGTTTGAAGATTGAACAGCCGACTAAAGAACAAGATTTCATCTTGAAATTGTGAGTATTAAAGGAAATACTGTTTGAGCAATTTTGGTGTATCGATCTAAGCGTGCATTCAAAGTGAGGCGTTCACAAAGTTAGTGCGACTAGTGAGGTTTGATCATCGAAAAAGCAGAGAGCGAAGTTCGACTACAACATTAGAGTGGATTTCGTTGAATCTTCTAAGTATCAAAGGCTGTGCTGCTATTCATAAGAAGACTGTGTAAAAAGTATGATGTTGTGGTTGCACATAGGCGCATAAGTTGCTATGCATTCGAATGCTGTAGTGTTTGCAAAGATTATGAAAAGGGTGGAATTTGATCTAAGGACAGCTGTGATTGCGCCTGTGTTCATGCAGTCTGTGTAAAAGAAAGCAAAGTGTGTGAAGTAGATGCTGCTGTAATTGCAAACAGTTGTGAAGGACAAATGATGATCAAGTGCTGCTATAATTTGAGAAGATAGTGTTGCTGTAATTTGAGAAGACTATGCTGTTGTAGTTGCGTAGGCAGTGAAAAGTTGTTTTCAACCAAGTGCAGAAAGGAATAGAGGAAGAGGACAATTGTGCTAGACCGAAGGACTGTGTTTGGTATAGAAAAGAGGATCAGCTTTGCAGTAACAGAGTTGAGGATAGAGATCTCCAGCCAAAGTAGGGAAGACAGGTGTCTTCTGTGGACAGAATTCCACTTGCTAAAGGTAGAGGAGGTAGAGGTATTCTAGAGGATCACTAGCAAAGCAGAATTAGGGGAAGGTGTCTCCTTTGAGCTGAGGCTCATAAACTTTGTAATCGAGAAGGATTCCCAGAGGTTTTGATATAACTTTTAGAGGAAATTTTTATCCGTGGAGTAGCCCACCTTGGGTGAACCACGTAAAGTGTTGTGTCTCTTTGTGGATTGCTTTTTGTGCACTATTTTACTGTTGTTGTTACTAATATTTTATTCTACATGTTAATGGTTTGAAATCTGTATTGATAGATAAAATAGAAAGAAGTCTTATACTGTTCACCTCCCCCCTCTCAGTATAAGCTTGTGTTCTTCAATTGGTATCAGAGCCAGTGCCTTCGAAAAGTTTAACAGCTTGAAGGAAAAGGTTGCAAAGAACATAATGGACTACTCAAGTGGGAATGCAGCACCTATTCTGGATGGATCAGATTTTGGTCTATGGAGTGCAAGAATGAAGGTCTATCTTATGGCTCTTGGTAATGAGGTATGGGAAGTTATTGAAGATGGGTACACCATTCCTAAAAATGGTCCTTACACTAAAGAGGACAGGCTTCTACATCACAGCAACTCAAAAGCCATGAATGCAATCTTAAAAGGTTTATAGAAGGCTGATCTTACCAAAGTTATTCACTACAAGACAGCTAGTGAGATGTGGAAACAATTGCAGGTTGTTCATACAGGTGATGCAAATGTTCGAAAGGCCAAATTGAGACATTTTAAAGGTATGTTTGAACAACTCAAGATGAATGATGATGAAAATATTAGTGACTACATGCTTCGGATGGATGAGATTGTGAACTCCATGAAAGACTTAGGTCTTGAACTTGCTGAAAATGATGTGTGTGATAAGATTTTAAGATCTCTTCCTAATAGATTTAGTGAAAAGATTTTTGCTATTGAGGAAGCCAAAGATTTAGATAAATTGAAAAAGGATGAGCTCCATAGTATTCTTGCAGCATTTGAGCTGAGAACTCAAGTAAAAGTTGATGTAAAGAAAGAGGCAGCTTTAAAAGCTATCAAGAAATCGAAGGGCAAACAGATTCAAGAAAGTGATGAGTCTTCTAGTGAGGAAGAGGCATATTACAGCAGGAAAGGCAAGTTTTCCAGAAAGCACAAAAGCAAGAAAAATATAAGATGTTTTAACTATGGGAAATTTGGTCATTATGCTACTGACTGTACTATTTCTAAAAATGAAAGTGATGAAGATATACAGGATGTTAAAAGCAAGGACTCTGAAAAGCACAGGTATTACAGAAAAAGCAAAGATGAGTACAACAATCATGGAAAGAGACATTCTCATAAGAATAAGAAGAGCTTCTACTTAGACAAAGCAAGTAAGTGTTCTAGCAGTGATAGTGATAGTTCTTCTAGTGATGATGAAAATGAGATGCTGTTCACTTTAGAAAAAGAGGAAGAACCAAAACATAAATTCATTATCATGAAATGTTTTAGATGTGAAAATTTTGGGCACCTCGAGGATGATTGCAGAAATAATGATTTGGCTGCTAGTATGTATGAGGATGCTTCATAAAACTACAATGAAGATGCATGTATGGTTTTTGAAAAAGGTAGCACCTCTAGTGATAAGAAATCTGAAAAAGGTTGTGATAATTCAAAGTGCCATCAAATAGAGGATCTTGAATATGAACTCAATAATGCTCTTAGTGTTTTGAAAAAGGAAAGAAAGAATAATGATAGACTCAAGATTAAGTTAGATGAATGTTGTATGGAGATAGATGAACTTGTAGAAAATATTGAAGCATCTATGGCTAAGTCACAAGAACTCAAGAATGAGTTAGATTCTAAAATTCTGGAGTATAGAGAGTTAGAACAGGAAATGGCTTCTTTGAAAGAAGAAAATAAAGAGTACAAGGATAAGCTCTACATATTTCAGGATAGCTCCAAGAAGGTTTAATTTATTATCAAAGGACAAAGAAGGCCAATAGATAAAATAGGTCTCAATTTTGTTGAGCCGCACAAGGAACAGGTTTGGGAATCTAGCAAGAGATTTCAAAAGGAAGAGAGTCCTATTGAAGAAAGTACTTCAGGTCATGAGTCAGTAAGTGATGAATACGTAGAAATAGAAAATGATATTCAGACTGAGAAGAAGAAGTTTTCGGGACCCATGAAGTCGAATAAAAGAAAATTTCATGGCAGATGTTTTGCGTGTCACAGATTTGGTCACATGGCTGTACATTGCATGACTCAAATGAAGAGAGTAAATGATAGTTTTAGGATACGTAATTTCTTTCAAGGGTATTGTTACTCTTGTCAACAATTTGGGCACAAGGCAATTTTTTGCAAGGCAAATAATAGGAACTGGGTTAGTCAGAACAGGCGGATTCAAAGAACAGTCATGCCTAATATTGTTACTTGCTATAAATGCAACAATGAAGGTCACCTAGCTAGACAGTGTAGAGCTGATCTTCTGAGATACAAGAACAGAAACAACAGCATGAAAAAATCCAAGGATCAAGGCATGGATAAGAATAGGAATGATAACAAAAATAGGAAAAGTGATATGAACAGGTCCAAGGATCAAGGTATGGATAAGAACAAAAAATATAAAAGAAACAGGAACAGTAGTATTAACAGGTCTAGGATCAAAACAGTGACAGGAACAAAAACACAAAAAAATAATTCAAGAGAAGGCCCGACAAAGAAATATTAGACACTAATGATGATGAGTGTCTAATGGGAGTATCACTCCCAACCCTGTTTTAAATCACCTCATCAGGAGGTGGGGGAGGGACTAAGCTAAGAGGCTCATTCTTAGTCCCAAGCCCCAAAGGTGACCCTTTGCCATTGATGACAAAGGGGGAGAGATTTAAGTAAGGGGGAGTGTTTTCAAGTGAAGAGGAAAGCTTCAAGTCAGGGGGAGCAAAACTTGAAAAGATTGATTTCAATTTTGGCTCTTGAAAGATGTGTTTTTAATTAAGGGTTTCCATCAATGACAAAGGGGGAGATTGTTGGCAATTTTGGGTATCTTGAGTACATTGCCTTTGCCTAAGTTTAATTGTTGTCATTGATGTCAAGGAGCTATTGGTAGTTGTTGTTTTTGATGTCAAGGAGTTCTTGGAGCAATTTTTATGTCTAAGGATGTGTTTTGATGAAGGTTTCACCTGGTCAGTAAGTCTCCAAGAAAATCAGAGTAGCCCAGTTGCCAAAAATCCAGAAAAAGATAAGTTAGAAAAATTTTACAGGCTGTTGGAAAAACTGTCACGATTTCGTGACATGTTTGAGGAGAGAGAAATTTTGGCAAAAGTGTCACGATTTCACGACATGCAGGAAGGCAGAGGCAGAACGGGAAAAACTGTCACGATTTCGTGACAAGTTTTGAAGAAGTTGTACGGATGCAAAAACTATCGTGATTTTGTGAGAAGTTGAGTTGGCAGTGTTGAGTTGCAGGAAGTGTCACGATTTTGTGACAAGTTTTGAAGAAGTTGTATGGATGCAAAAACTGTCACGATTTCACAATAAGTTGAGTTGGTAGTGTTGAGTTACAGGAAGTGTCACGATTTTGCGACAAGTTTCAAATAAGTTGTACGAATGCAAAAAGTGTCACGATTTCGCGATAGGTTGAGTTGGCAGCTTGCAGTTGGCAAAAGCGTCGCGATTTCGTGACATGTTCTAGTTTCGTGAGCAGTTGGCAAGAAAGAACTTAAGGCAGCGAAAGCATCATGATTTCGCGACATGTTTAATTTTTGCTAGTGTAGACCAAGAAAAGGATGAAGAAGCAAGAGGTGTCGTGATTTCATGACAGAATTGTTGATGACATCAGCAAAAGGCAAAGGTGTCACGATTTCATGACAGTAGCGAAGAAGAAGACCTTGAAGTCTAGAGCATCACGATTTCGTGACAAGAATCATGATGACGTCAGCAAGAGGCAAAGGTGTCATGATTTCATGATAGTAGTGGAGAAGAAGGCTTTGAAGTCCAGAGCATCACAATTTTGCGACAAGAATCATGATGATGTCAGCAAGAGGCAAAGGTGTCACGATTTTGTGACAGTAGCGGAGAAGAAGGCTTTGAAGTCCAGAGCATCACCATTTCATGACAAGAATTACGATGACGTCAACAAAGGCCGTAGTGTCGCGATTTTGTGACAACAAACCAAAGAAGGTGTACGACAGTCAAAGGCATAGTGATATCATGACATGTTTGAGTTTCATGTGAGAATAGCTACAAAACAGTAGAGGCGGTTAAAGCCGATGAAGTTAACCGTTGTCGACGAAGTGTAAGGTTTTATAGCCGACGTGTTTGAAGATTGAACAGCCGACTAAAGAACAAGATTTCATCTTGAGATTGTGAGTATTAAAGGAAGACTGTTTGAGAAATTTTGGTGTATCGATCGAAGTGTGCATTCAAAGTGAGGCGTTCACAAAGTTAGTGCGACTAGTGAGGTTTTATCATCGAAAAAGCAGAGAGCGAAGTTCGACTACAGCATTAGAGTGGATTTCGTTGAATCTTCTAAGTATCAAAGGTTGTGCTGCTGTTCATAAGAAGACTGTGCAAAAAGTATGATGTTGTGGTTGCACATAGGTGCATAAGTTGTTGTGCATTCGAATGTTGCAGTGTTTGCAAAGATTATGAAAAGGGTGGAATTTGATCTCAGGACAGCTATGATTGCGACTGTGTTCATGCAGTCTTTGTAAAATAAAGCAAAGTGCATGAAGTAGATGCTGCTATAATTGCGAACAGTTGTGAAGGACAAACGGTGATCAAGTGCTACTGTAATTTGAGAAGATAGTGCTGCTATAATTTGAGAAGATTGTGCTACTGTAGTTGCACAAGCAGTGAAAAGTTGTTTTCAACCAAGTGTAGAAAGGAATAGAGGAAGAGGACAATTGTGCTAGATCGAAGGACTGTGTTTGGTACAGAAAAGAGGATCAGCTTTGCAGTAATAGAGTTGAGGACAGAGATCTCCAGCCAGAGCAGGGAAGACATGTGTCTTCTATGGACAAAATTCCACTTGCTAAAGGCAGAGGAGGTAGAGGTCTTCTAGAGGATCACTAGCAAAGAAGAATTAGGGGAAGGTGTCTCCTTTGAGCTGAGGCTCATAAAATTTGTAATCGGGAAGGATTCCCAAAGGTTTTGATATAACTTTTAGAGGAAAGTTTTATCCGTGGAGTAGCCCACCTTGGGTGAACCACGTAAAGTGCTATGTCTCTTTGTGGATTGCTTTTTGTGCACTATTTTACTACTGTTGTTACTGCTATTTTATTCTGCATGTTAATGGTTTGAAAGTTGTATTGATAGATAAAATAGAAAGAAGTCTTATACTATTCACCCCCCCCCCTCTCAGTATAAGTTTGTGTTCTTCATGGGTGACTCTATTTATTCCTCTTTCCCTAAGGTCCCTAAGGTTGAGTGAGCTTTGTATATTGGCCCATTCATCAAATTAATCAATCCTATTTTATTAGGATATTTTATTGCATAATGTGGCCCTCCACATATATGAAAACCTTCATTGGGACCTTCATTTTGCAACTCGTTCTACTTGGGATACCTTTAGTTATCTTTGAATTTTCCCATAGCCTGGTTTGGCTATACTTTTCTTTAGTTGGGCAGGTTTGAGTTGGCTTATCCACCCTTTCTATTGACCTCTCCACTCTAAATAACCAATATTTTTATTTAGGGTTCTAGGTCCTTCTTTGTCAGCTCTACAAAGTAGGAATCATTCAACTACTTTTGTTGTGTTATCTATTCTTGTTGTTGATCTATTAGTTACCCTTATTGCTCTATTTGCTCTTGTAACATTGTAGTAATGATGATGAGATTTTCCACCTCTTTGCTTAAGTCTCTCAAATACTTTTCTTGGGTCCTTCCTTTAGCATTATCTTTACGATGTTTCTTGCTAGGGGAAGTAGTCTTTCCTCCTCTCATATTGGGTGCCATCTATCCTAATGACAACCAATAAGATAGGGTTAGGTTATAGTTCTACCTAGAACTGAACTACTAACTCAAGCCATAATACAGAGTTCTATTCCTACAAGCATCAATAATCGGGTTAGGATTGTATTATAAGTTTAAGATATGACTTAATTATCAAGTCCATACTTCTCATACGTAAGGTATCATAACATCCCATTCATCCTTGGGATTAATTCCCATTAGATTCTAGCAAGCAGGAGATTCTAGGTCATCCCAAATTTAGCTTAAACTTTAAGCAAGCCTTTATTGGAGATATTTAAATCCCTTTAGCACATAAGAAGCTCTATACCATCGTACCTAGAGCTCTAATACCAAATATAATAACCTCAAAACTATCTATAAGAAAACACACAGAAAAGAAAATATTTTTTTATATGAAGAGGGATTCACCAATCCCTAACCTACCTTAGGTTAATCTAATGTTAAAAAAAACCCTAAGTTTTATTAAGAGTTACATCTCACGAAATACCCCCACACAAGTCCATTTGTGCAGGTTTATTATGTGTTACCATAAATAAGCTTATCCATATCATCATTCTTGATGAGCTAAACTTATCACCTAAAGTAAATCGAAGGTATATGCCATCACCATACCATACACAAGTAAATTTGTGTAGGTATGCTACATGTATTGCAAGTTAAGCTATCCATATTATCTTCACAATGAGCTATCTTAACTCAAATGTAGTTTTACCATAAAATTAGTTTTCATTCTCCCTAAGGGGTCCTTAATCCCTTAGGTCTCCCTATGTTCACCCTAAGGGGGTCTCAATACCTTAGGTCACCCTCTAAGTTCACCCTAGAACTTATTACTTAGGTTTATTTTATGATTAACATGAAGCAAGAACAATTCTATCTACTAAATCTAACAAAATGCATAATTCATAAAGCATACAAAAGATACTAGGAAGGAAACAACATTTAAAATAAATAAACATTAATTTAAAGAGAAATTAATACAAAATATAGATAACTCATGGTAGTAATTTAAAGATACATCCTCCAAAAAATTAAACAATTATTACATATAAGCAAGTATGGTAAATAATAACATCTCACATCAATTTCATCAGAGAAATCTCCCCATAATTCTAGTCAAATTGAGCATAAGTAAATCATTGGAAGTAGAATCAAATTGATGCATTGGTTCCAACTACCTCTATGGTCTGACTATGCTTTCCATCGATCATTTGAGGATAGTAGGGGATTAGGACACTCATGATTCCATGATTGACATGCTTCTAAATGCATTTACTTATTTCTTTGCCAAATTGCAACTATACAAATTAAATGAAGCATAACTCCTTTATCTTCAATAATTAAAGTCTCATATCTTTAATCAGATAAAATGATTCATACTTCCTTTACTTTCACTAAATAGAGTCTCATACCTCTAAATAATAAAAATAATCCACAAATCATTTACTTTCACTAAATAGAGTCCCATACCTCTAAATAATAAAAATAATCCACAAATCATTTACTTTCACTAAATAGAGTCTCATACCTCTAAATAATAAAAATAATCCACAAATCATTTACTTTCACTAAATAGAGTCCCATACCTCTAAATAATAAAAATAATTCACAAATTATTTACTTTCACTAAATAGAGTCCCATACCTCTGGCTCTAAATAATAAAAATAATACTTAATTCTTTTAATTTCACTAAATAGAGTCCCATACCTCTAAATAATAAAAATAATCCTCAATTATTTACTTTCACTAAATAGAGTCCCATACCTCTAATTAATAAAAATAATCCATAAATCATTTACTTTCACTAAATAGAGTCTCATACCTCTAATTAATAAAAATAATCCTCAATTATTTTACTTTCACTAAATAGAGTCCCATACCTCTAAATAATAAAAATGAACCACAAATCATTTACTTTCACTAAATAGAGTTCCATGCCTCTAAATAATAAAAATAATCCTCAATTATTTTACTTTCACCAAATAGAGTCCCATACCTCTAAATAATAAAAGTAAACCACACATAATTTACTTTCACTAAATAGAGTCCCATGCTTCTAAATAATAAAAATAATCCTCAATTATTTTACTTTCACTAAATAGAGTCCCATACCTCTAAATAATAAAAGTAAACCACAAATCATTTCAATTTATTCAAATAAAAAATAAAATATTATTTAATATAACCAAGGTCTTTATTTTAAATTCATAAGTAAGCCACCCTTACAAATAATTTAGACCTTGTTATTTAAATTAAATCGAATAACATATAAACCATAAATCAGATTGACTTAAAGTCTCCATTACTAAATCAATCAATACATTTATCAACTATAATCCATTAATAGTCAATGGTTTAATATGTCATCCATATTTTGGATAAATGTTCTCCCCACCCTAACCTAGGATGAAGGGATGCTAGACTACACGCCCTTCCTTTTGTCAATAGGAGTTGATCGGAGTGTGAATTAGGAAATTCGACCAACAATCCCAAAGGCTAGAGATAGAATTATTCAAACATCCAAAAGGATGCACAAATCTATTTTTGGTAACAATGGAAGTGACATAGGGAAGTCTAGCTCTCGATTAACCATGGCTTCAAATCAGGGAGGTGGAGTGAGGGTTCAAGTATTTTTCCAAAGCAATGATGGGATATTCAACAATGACTAGCTATGGACTTATGACTCAGTAATCCTTCTAGTGGGTTGGATGCCAACTCAGGAGAGGATAATGGAAAGGTATATCCAATAGTTGAGTTCAAACAAAATCCACACACATACCCCAACACAAGGGTTCCATTTAATGATGACTATCATGAAAAATATGCTTACACGATGGTTTCCTATAGGTTTACGATCCCATATCAAACCTAGTGGTCATCCATGAGCACGATGATAATAATAGCTAGCTATAGGGGAATATCTTGAAGCTTAATGAGCTTTACCAATAACATAATGACCAGGGGAATCCAATAGACTACATAGTTGACATAGTAGAAGAGTTTCAGTTAAGGGAAAACAACCCATGGCATCACAAGAATGAAGTAAACATACAACCAAGAGTAAGATAGATCCAACCAAGTCAAACATAGGGAATAATCTATCCATCATTTAAAGGGTAAGTTTTCTTTCATAAAACAATGGATTGAAAACTAATTCCCTACAAACTAACCTATAGCTTTGATTGAACTCAACTCTCCTCTATCTAGTTTTTACTTCTCTTAAGCTCAACTCTTCTCCGTATGGTTTTTACTTTGTGCACTCCACAACCTCCCAAAATACATCCTATTATTTTTCTTTCTTCCTACTTGGACATCGCATCTTGCAGCTTCCCATTCCTAGGTCTTGTTCACATTTAATTTTTTGTTTGCCTAGCATCCTTACTCCCTTCCAATCTATCGCCCATCATTACTTCTCCCTCTACTCTCTGTGGTAGTCAGATTTGATCCTTACCAACGTCATACCTTCAATGTTGTCATGAAGAAGCTCCTCACTTATCTTTGAAAATATATTGTCTTCCATGCTATCATAAAGAAGCTTCATCTATTTGAATGCATCACTGACACGTTCTCCATAATGACAAGATTTTTATCTCTTTAAAGTCTTAAGTTATAGAAAATTCTAATTACTTTCCTTTATATGATTTTTATTATTTAATATGGATGTCCATATATTGTAAAAAGGAATTATTTTCTTGTTTCCAATGAAGTTCTATTATCATTTAAAACAAATCATATATTCATTTAAAATTAAGTTCTATTGTCATTTAAAATAAATCATATATTATTTTCAAATGAAGTTCTATTGTCATTTAAAATAAATCATATATTCTTTTCAAATGAAGTTCTATTGTCATTTAAAATAAATCATATATGAAGTTCTATTGCTATTTTAAAATAACAACTTCCTATCCACATTTGTACACCTTTATGTGAATGTATAAGGAGTTATTTATTGAATACAACACCAAGCTATTTTTTATTTAAATAACACAGGAGTTTTAAAGGCAACCACTTATGCACATTTTCTTAAAACTAGTGATGCAAAAATGTGATGAAGTAAAAGATAATCAAAAATATACAACATACAAAGAGGGAGTCTTTCCATCAACTCAGTCACCTATATTAGCCTGAGAATTTATGATAGCTAGCAGGCTATCAACTTGAGGCTCAAGGTGTCTATCTAATTTATGATTATCCCTATCTGATTATGCATACCTATATGAGGATACCTATCCATATTACCCTCAAGTTGTCATAATAATCACTTCCCCTATCTTAGATACCCCATTTATGGTGGACGATTATACCTCTTCCACCCACGAGTGTACATGATTATGAACATTAACAATATGTTAGTAGTATCATGTTTTTTCAAAATATTAAACTAGCATTGAATAGTTGTTAAACTACCAAACTAAGTATTAAAGAATTAATAATTAATACATTGTTTCTTTGTGCCAAAAATCCTACCAGGGAGGGTCATGAAAAAAGGCACATAATTCTTCCTATTCTACTCATCCAGGAGGGTCAAAAACAAGGAAACAATTGAAAAAAATATTTTTATTGGGTTGGAATGAAGTAAGATATCACTAGTTTTATTGCAAGATGTTTATAGTGCCAGAAGATGAAAGCAAAACATCAACATCCAGCAGGGAAATTGTACCCACATGAGGTGCCTATGTAAAAATGGCAAGTAATCTCTATGGATTTCATTGTAGGTTTACCTAAGACTAGATACCAGTATGATGCAATCTTTGTAGTAGTTGATAATTGACCAAGGTTGCATACTTTATACTAGAAAAAATCAAGGATGATGGATCGATGATGGCAAATAAGTTTGTCAAAAAAATATTTAGGCTACATGGGTTGCTTGAAGTGATCATATCAGACAAATATTCTAGATTTACAATAGAGTTTTGGTAGGTTCTACATCGTGTAGTAGGTACTAATATAAATATTAGTTCTACATATCATCTCAATATAGATGGTCAGATTGAGAGGGTTAACAAAATTTTGTAAGACATGCTATGCATGTACTGCATGGACCAAAAGTCTAATTGGGAAGAATTTTGCATCTTGTTGAATTTGCATATAATAATGGGTATCGTACATCATTGGGAATATCCCTATTTGAATCCTTGTATGGTAGAAGATGTAGAACACCTCTATTATGGGATAATTTAGAGGACTGGGTGAAAATCAGATTGGACATTGTCTAAGATATAGAGGAATATCTCAAAGGAATGTGGCTTAGGCTCAAGGAAGTGGTCAATTGCCAAAATATCTATGCTGATATAAAAATATCACCAAGAAAATTCTCTATGGAAGATAGAGTTTTCTTAAGGGTAAGACCCATGAAAAGTGCCATCAAGTCAACCAAATTGGATCCTCGCTATGTTGGGCCTTTTAAAATCATTTATAATATTAGCCCAATGGCGTATAGGTTTTCTTTACCACTCAACCTATCAAAGATCCATCATATTTTCCACATATCCCCACAAGGAAATATGTTGTTGATTCTTCTCATGTGTGGAATATTTCTAAATTGTATATGGAAAATTCCTTAGCCATTGAGATGAGGCAAGTTAATATTTTAGGGTTTCATTCCAAGATGTTGATAAAATGGACCCTAGATCAATGTAAGGTCCAGTGGGACCAATTTTATAAGAACAATGCTACATGGAAAAATGATTAAGAAATTTGAATAGAATTATTTGATGTAATATTTTGCTGGAAAACACAAAGAACTTTGTTTAGTACAAGGGGGGAGTATGTAATATCCCTTCTTGGTATAAATTTTATAGACAATGAATTATGTATTATTGTGAATGTTTAGTGGTATATTTCTTTAATTATGGTATGAGAGCATTCTTTTGATCTTGGAATATTTGTGGATGCAAGACCATGTGATCTCTCTATCTCACTGGTGGAATCATAAGGTTGAACCACCTACAAAGAGAGACATTTCAGGAAATGATGACGATGACTTGCTCATCAACAACTCAAGGTAACAAGGAAAATTACCCTTAATGTAGATGCATTGCATTTTATTTGTTTCTATGTTCACACCATTGGGTCAATATGTTACTTACGCAGTAAGTCTCCTCAATAGGTTGGTGATAGCTTAGAATATCATAAAAGAGACCACCTACTTAGGGATAACATGATGGTGTAGGACATTATTGATGCAAATCCATATTTGTCTAATTTGTGCATAGTTTGATAAAGTTGATAAGTATTGATTTATAATACTTTTGAATTTGCTTAAAATATAGCTTAAATACTTTAGTTAAATAAAGTATTAAAAGGATATTTGATATTTAAATTTTTTAAGTAAAGTAATTAATCTCAAAGTAATAATAAATGCCACTTATTTGGTGGATCAAAGTAAGCTTTGATTTCAATAAAGATTAGGGTAATGTATCTTTATTTTAGATGTCACATAAGGTTACGAGTAACACTATCTCAGATATTTCATTCATGTTTACCATGCAAGGCTATGCCCCTTGCTTAAATTATGTGGAAGGTGAGTGAGAAGGGGATTGGCTTTGGAGGAAACAATGAGAGGAAATTAGAGCTCAGACTAGATGACTTGTAACTAGGATTCAACACAATGTTAGAGTAGAAGGGACATAAGATGAACTTAAACTAGGTTGCCTCCTTATTGTTTCAATACAATTGCTTTGCTTAACTTCTATGGTTATTTCTAGATATTCACTAGGTATTGCTTTGTTTGTTATGTTTTACCCAAACCAATGGATCGTGTGAGTTTATATCTTCACCTCTATCTTGCACTCTTGTGTAATAGTCTATCTCTTGGTTTGGAGTTCTTTGTGTTCTTGGTAGTTGCACTTCATTATAGATGTTTTCTAGCTAAGGCCATGGTTTTCTTTCCACCTACAACATAAACCAATCATGTTCACTATGTATTTGTACCTCGTTGTCCATGGAGGTCATCATGATTTTAGTGTTGAGCAAGGTGCAGCAATAGTATTGTCATTGTTGTCAACACAGCGAGATAGATCTGTTGATGCAGTGGACAAGAAGTTCAAAAGCTATTCAGATGCAGAAGACAGGAGTTCAAAGGTTATTCAGAGTATGTACAATGATTTTCCAAGAAGACCAAAGTGGCCCATATGCAAAAGATCAAAGAAAAAGACAAGTAAGAAAAGTGTCGCGATATCGCGACATATACAGCAGGCAAGAAAAATTGTCACGATTTCGCGACATGTTGGAAGAGAGAAAAAATAGGAAAAACTGTCACGATTTCGTGACATGTTGGAAGAGAGAGAAGAAGCAGGAAAAACTGTCGCGATTTCGTGACATGTTGGAAGAGAAAAAGGCAAGTGGAAAAACTGTCACGATTTCGTGACATATTGGAAGAGAGAGAAAGAGCAGGAAAAACTGTCGCGATTTCGCGACATGTTGGAAGAGAAAAAGGCAAGTGGAAAAACTGTCACGATTTCGCGACATGTTGGAAGAGCAAGGAAAAAGTGTCACGATTTCGTGACAAATTTGAAGAAAGAGAACAAGTAAGAAAAGTGTCACGATTTCGTGACATGTCGCATTTTCACGACTAAAATAGGAGAGAGAAAGTAAGTTGGAAAAGTGTTGCGATTTCGTGACATGTTGCATTTTCGTGGCCAGAAGAGAAGAGAAAATGCAAGGAGAAAAAGTGTCGCGATATCGCGACATGTTGCATTTTCGCGGCCAGAAGAGAAGAGAAAATGCAAGGAGAAAAAGTGTCGCGATATCGCGACATGTTGTATTTTCGTGGCTAGAAGCAAAGAGAAAGTGCAAGGAGAAAAAGTGTCACGATATCATGACATGTTGTATTTTTGGGGGCCGAAGCAAAGAGAAAGCGTAAGGAGAAAAAGTGTCGCGATATCGTGACATGTATTTTCGGGGGCTGAAGCAAAGAAAAAGCGTAAGGAGAAAAAGTGTCGCGATATCGTGACATGTTGTATTTTTGGGGGCCGAAGCAAAGAGAAAGCGTAAGGAGAAAAAGTGTCACGATATCGCGACATGTAGCATTTTCATGGTCCGATGCAAAGAGAAAGAGAGAGAAAGAAAAAGTGTCGCGATATCGTGACATGTTGTATTTTCGGGGGCCAAAGCAAGGAAAAAGAGAGAGAAAGAAAAAGTGTCGCGATATCATGACATGTTGCATTTTCATGGTTAAGTTGAAGCCGATGAAGTCTGATGACAGTCGACTAAAATTAGGGTTTACAGTTGTTATGAAAGCCGACTAAGATTAGGGTTTACAACCGACTAAGATTAGGGTTTTCATCATGAAAATGTTGTTATAAAAGGAGGGTTGTTTGGAGAATTGGTGTATGTGGAATGTGTGCGGAATGCGGTCGTTGTGCGTAGAGAGCAAGTTGTGTCGAATCATGCTAAGTGCAAAATTCATAGAGAAAGCAGAGTGCGAAGAAGGGAGAAGACGGTCGTGAAGTTCGACTATAACGAAGCAGAGTGTGCGAAGTGATTGCACAGAGAGTGCAGAGTGCGCAGAGAGTGAAAGAGGTTGAAGCTCGACCAGGTGCTACTGTGATTGCGTAGAGAAAGCAGAGTGCTCAGAGAATGCAAAGGTGAAAAATACCAGTCAGGGTCTTACAAAAGCAAAGGTATCTTACTGTCAAACTTATAGATTCAGAATTGAAGTCCAAGTTGATGCTTGGCATCAGGGGTTGGTGCTCCTTCCAACAGGGTGCTGGTAAATTGATTGTAAAGTTGGTGCTTTGAAAAGGCTAGATTTGGATGGTAGTCCAAGCAGTCAATTTTTGAGGAGTAGCCACATTGGTGAACCTCGTTAAATCTTGTGTTGTGTGATGCTCTTGTGTTATACTAGCTGTATCTAGTAATAAGTTTTAATTACTACGATTTTAAGAGCTATAAATTCAAGTTTAAAGAGCTACACTGATTCACCCCCCTCTCAGTGTCATTGTAAGACTAACAATTGGTATCAAAGCTAAGTTCCTGTACAAGCTTAACTGGCTAGGGTGATCTTGGAAGTAACACAATGGCAGGTGGTGAAGGCTTCTCATCAAACAAAGCACCATTGTTTGATGGATCTAATTATGCATTCTAGAGAATCAGGATGCAGACATATCTCTGTGCTTTGGGATACGACATCTGGGATTTAGTAGTTAGTGGATACACAATACCCATCAATCCTCCAAAAGAGGCTGACGAAAAGAAACTGTTTGAAAATAACTCAAAAGCAAAGAATGCTCTCATGTGCGGATTAGCAGACAGTGAACTGGTAAAGATCATGAGCTGTAAAATGGCAAAAGAAATATGGGACAAACTAAGGAATATTCATGAAGGAGATGATAAGATCAAAGAGGCCAAGCTACAGACACATCGAGCTCAGTTCGAAGCTTTAAAGATGAATGACGATGAAAACATTGAGGCATATATGCTGAGAGTTAATGGAATCATTAATGCGATCAGAGGACTCGGCGAGGATATTGAAGACTCTGTCATCGTGAAAAAGGTATTAAGATCTCTTCCTCAAAGGTTTGATTCTAAAGTCTCAATGATAGAAGAAGCTAAAAATCTAAATTATTTTAGTATAGATGAGATGTATGGTTCTTTGACTGCATATGAGATGAGGATAGGAAGATCTAAACCCACAGACAAAGAAGCGGCTTTTAAAGCCCTTAAAAATAAAAATGCAAAACAAGAGTCCGAGGAAGAAGAGACATCAGATGAAACGAAAGTAAACTTTGTTAAAAAACTAAAAATGGGAAACGGAAAATATAGAGGAAAGCTACCGTTTAAATGTTTCAACTGTGGAGACGTTGGGCATTTTGCGTCTAAATGTCCACTTAATAAGAAGAACAAAAATGATGAAGGATCGCACCAAGAAAGAAGTGACTGGAAGAAGAAAATGAATTTCAGAAAAAGCAACTTCAAGAAGAGAAGTTTCATCTCCAAGAATGCCAGTTCATCAGAAGACAGATCCGGTGAGGATTCTGAAGAGGAAACAGGTGAAGCTCTTTTCATGGCTTTTGAAGAAGTAAAATCAGAAAAGGAAGAAGGAGTGAATTCTGAAGTATGTGGTGAAAAACCTGAGGCTGAAGTAGATCTAGAAGGTGAGTTGATCTCTGCACTTGAAGAGTTGAAAATAGAGAGGAAAAAGAATAAGAAAATTTCAAAAAGGCTTGAGGATGCAGACGAAATCATAACCAGTCTGAAAGTACAGACAGAAGAATACAAGAAAATATCTGAAGATCTCGAAGTACAAATTACCATGAAAATAGATTATTGCTGCAAACTAGAAGAAGAGAATGTTGGTTTACGAACGTAGATAGAAGGGATGAATCACAAAATTAGTTGCTATCACAAACGCGAAGAAAGTTCTATGAAGCTGGATAAGATTATAAATGACCAAAGGCCTGCAGGCATCAAATTTGGTCTGGGTTTCATCAAAGGAGAATCATCAAATGGATCAAAGGCCAGAAATGTAGAATCCATAAAGAATGAAGATAAGAAACAGGTTGATCAAGGAAAAATGTCTCATACAAAAGAAAGCAATAATGTCAGGCACGAAAGGAGAATTGACAATGATGGATTCACCAATGTCACACATCAAAGGAGAAGAAGACCTATGGCTCCTACGGCAACATGGCAAAGACCATCACCCAGGTTCAATTATCCCTTTTCTGGTTTCTATTTTAAATGCAATGGCTATGGACATAAAATCTCGGACTACAAATATAATGTAAGACCAAGGAATTTCACCAGTAGAAATGCTTTTTCTCCTCTGATGAATTATACAGTAGAATGCTATATCTCGTCATAATTTTGGGCACATTGCAAGAAACTGTAGAAGTACATTTGCATCAAATCAGTTTCAGGGAAGAAAATTTCAACCAATTAGGATGAGACAAAATATAAAACTTCCTGGAAAACATGCACAAGCTATTGATAAGGGAAAGGCAAAACAAGAGCCCAAAACTACTATCAAAATGGAGTTGAAAGAAAAAGAGTGACTTAAGGAAGAAAAGGAATCCTTAATCGTACAAACAACATTTAAAGCACAGAATAAATGTGTACCATGGATACTTGATAGTGGATGCTCCAGTCATATGACAGGTGACAAACAAAAATTTGAGAAGTTACAGAAATATGAAGGTGGTTCAGTAAAGTTTGGAAATAATGATGGAGCTAAGATAGTTGGCAAAGGTTCAGTTAAACTTAGTAACGGAAAAATTAAGTCAGAAGAAGTTTTGTTTGTGGATGGTTTGAAACATAACTTGTTGAGCGTAAGTCAGATTTGTGATAAAGGTCATGAAGTAGTTTTTAAGAAGCAGGGTTGTGAAGTCAGAAAAACAAACAGTGGAAAATTGATAGCAACTGGATCAAGGACATCTGGCAACCTGTACACGCTCTCAGAGACTTCAGAAGGAGCTTGTTTTATTGGACAGGAAGAAGAAAATTGGTTGTGGCACAAGAGACTCGGTCATATCAGTTTTGATAATCTAGTAAAAATCATCTCAAAAAGGGCAGTGAGAGATATTCCCACCATAAGCAAACCTGCAAACAACATTTGTGCTTCATGCCAAAAGGGGAAGCAAACTAGAGTCACATTCAAAACAAAAGAGTACTACACAAGCAAACCTTTGGAACTAATACACACCGATTTATGTGGACCCATGAGAACACAAAGCATAAATGGTGACAAATATTTTATGTTGTGCATTGATGACTATTCTAGAATGACATGGATATTTTTCTTGAAGCATAAATCGAAGCTTTTCAAATGTTCAAGATTTTCAAAAACCAAGTTGAGAATGAAACAGGAAAAAGGATCAAATGTTTAAGATCAAATAGAGGAGGAGAATTCATTTCAAAGGAGTTTACAAAGTACTGTGAAAAATACGGTATTAGGAGACAGTTTTTAGTAGCTAGGACACCTCAGCAGAATGGAGTGGTAGAAAGAAAGAACAGGACAGTGCAGGAAATGGCACAGACTATGTTGGCTGAAAGTAGAGTAGCAGACAGATTTTGGAAAGAAGCAGTCCATACTATGGTATATATCCAAAATAGGTACATGCTGAGAACACATGAAAGCAAAACTCCTTATGAGTTGTGGTTCGGTAAAAGGGCAACAACAAAATACCTCAAAATTTTTGGCAGCAAGTGCTACATCAAAAGAACTGAAGATAATCTTGGTAAGTTTGAAGATAGAGCAGATGAAGGTATTTTTGTTGGTTATTCGTCAAAAAGCAAAGCTTACAAATGCTACAACAAGAGGCTAAAGAAAATTGTGGACAATGTCGATGTTAAATTTGATGAAGGTAGAGAACGAGTAATTAGCTATGAAATGAACTACCCAATTTATGAAGAGGTCATTGAAGGAGATGAGGAAAATGAAACGAAAAAGATACAAAAAATTGACTCAGATGATTTAAGTTGTGATTCAAAAGTGGAAGAAAATAAGAAATTCAAAACAGGCAGCTGGCAGAAAAATCATCCTAGAGAGCAAATAATTGGAGACCCCAATGTTGGTGTTCAGACAAGAAGAAGAGTAGTAAGTAACTACTCTCTATTATCCAGCATTGAGCCCAAAAATGTTGTTGACGCAAGTAAATATGAAAGTTGGATGAAGGCAATAAATGAAGAATTAGATCAGATCGAGAAAAACGAAACTTGGGAGTTAGTACCTAGACCTGCAAATAAAAATATAATCGGGACTAAATGGATTTTTTGAAACAAATTGAATGAAGACGGACAAGTAGTCAGAAATAAAGCAAGATTGGTATGTAAGGGTTATGCACAAGTTGAAGGCATTGACTTTGAGGAAACTTTTGCACCAGTAGCTAGACTAGAGGCAATTAGAATGTTTCTGGCTTTAGCAGTCTACAAGAACTTCAAAGTTTATCAAATGGATGTGAAATCAGCATTTTTGAATGGGAAACTTGAAGAAGAGGTTTATATTGAGCAACCAGATGGTTTCAAACTTGGTGATGATCCCAACTTGGTTTGCAAGTTGAAGAAGGCATTATATGGCTTAAAACAGGCACCTCGAGCATGGTATGCAAGGCTAGACAACTATCTCACTCAACAAGGGTTTAAGAAAGGCATGGTGGATAGTAATTTGTATGTCAAAATAGAAAATGGGCAGCTTATTGTTCTTGTTGTATACGTAGATGATATCATATTTGGCAGCAGCAAAGATGAGTCATGTAAAGATTTAGCAAATAAGATGCAGAAAGAATTTGAAATGTCAATGATTGGTGAACTTTCGTATTTCCTCGAGTTGCAAGTTAATCAAAATAAGAAGGGCATATTTATTTCTCAAGTTAAATATGTGAAAGAGATGTTAAAAAGGTTCACCATGGAGGATTGTAAGCCAGTTAGTACTCCCATGATGACGAGTACGCAAGTTGAGCAAGGATGACAAATCTCCACCTATTGATCAAACCATGTATGAGATCTATGATTGGGAGCTTACTATACCTGACAGCTACTGGACCAGATATTTTGCAGGCAGTATGCATGGTAGCATGATTTTAGGCTAATCCCAAGGAGACTCATGTGACAACAGTGAAGAGGATTCTTCGGTACCTCAAGGGTACTATGGAGTATGGGTTATGGTATCCGAAAGGAAAAGACTTCACCCTTATTTCGTATTCAGATGCAGATTGGGCAGGATGTGTCGATGACAGAAAGAGTACCAGTGGAGGTGCATTCTATCTTGGAGACATATTGGTCACGTGGCACAGTAAGAAACAAGAGTCAGTTTCTTTATCGACAATAGAGGCAGAATATATTGCAGCGACAACATGTTGTACATAGGTATTGTGGATGAAACAAACCTTGAAAGATCTTGGTATTAGCTTCAGTGAGCCAATATCAGTTAAGTGTGATAACACCAAGGCCATTAACATCTCCAAGAATTCGGTTATGCATTCACGTACAAAACACATTGCTATCAAGTATCACTTTTTGAAGGAGAAAGTTGTGGAAGGTGAGGTTAAGTTGGATTTTGTTCCAACTACAGAGAAAGTAGCAGATATCTTCACAAAACCATTGCCCAAGGAAGTTTTTGAGTACCTTCGCAACAAATTGGGAGTGGTCACACTTCCCAAGAATTGACTAGCTATAGGGATCACATTCTCGGGGGGAGCATTTAAGTATTTGATTATCTTTTTGCTCATGTTCATGATTTTTGCTAAGTGTAATAAATTTTGCTTGAGAATGTTGTGCATGGACTCAGGGGGAGTCTACGGTAGCCCTTTGGTATTATTGTCAAAGGGGGAGAAGAGTTATAGAAAATTGCACATGTGTTGCCAACAATTCCAAAGGGGGAGATTGTTGAGCAAGGTGCAACAATAGTATTGTCATTGTTGTCAACACAATCAGATAGATCTGTTGATGCAATGGACAGGAAGTTCAAAAGCTATTCGGATGCAGAAGATAGGAGTTCAAAGGTTATTCAGAGTATGTACAGTGATTTTCCAAGAAGACCGAAGTGGCCCATATGCAAAAGATCAAAGAAAAAGACAAGTAAGAAAAGTGTCACGATATCGCGACATATACAACAGGCAAGAAAAACTGTCGTGATTTCGTGACATGTTGGAAGAGAGAGAAAAAGCAGGAAAAACTATCATGATTTCGTGACATGTTGGAAGAGAGAGAAGAAGCAGGAAAAACTATCGCGATTTCGTGACATGTTGGAAGAGAAAAAGGCAAGTGGAAAAACTATCGTGATTTCGTGACATATTGGAAGAGAGAGAAAGAGCAGGAAAAACTGTCATGATTTCGCGACATGTTGGAAGAGAAAAAGGCAAGTGGAAAAACTATCACGATTTCGTGACATGTTGGAAGAGCAAGGAAAAAGTGTCACGATTTCGTGACAAATTCGAAGAAAGAGAACAAGTAAGAAAAGTGTCACGATTTCGTGACATGTCGCATTTTCGCGACTAAAATAGGAGAGAGAAAGTAAGTTGGAAAAGTGTCGCGATTTCACGACATGTTGCATTTTTGCAGCCAGAAGAGAAGAGAAAATGCAAGGAGAAAAAGTGTCGCGATATCGCGACATGTTGCATTTTCGCGGCCAGAAGAGAAGAGAAAATGCAAGGAGAAAAAGTGTCGCGATATCGCGACATGTGTATTTTCGTGGCCAGAAGCAAAGAGAAAGCGCAAGGAGAAAAAGTGTCACGATATCGCGACATGTTGTATTTTCGGGGGCCGAAGCAAAGAGAAAGCGTAAGGAGAAAAAGTGTCGCGATATCGCGACATGTATTTTCGGGGGCCGAAGCAAAGAAAAAGCGTAAGGAGAAAAAGTGTCGCGATATCGCGACATGTTGTATTTTCGGGGGCCGAAGCAAAGAGAAAGCGTAAGGAGAAAAAGTGTCGCGATATCGCGACATGTAGCATTTTCGCGGTCCGATGCAAAGAGAAAGAGAGAGAAAGAAAAAGTGTCACGATATCGCGACATGTTGTATTTTCGGGGCCAAAGCAAGGAAAAAGAGAGAGAAAGTGATGCAGGAGCATCCGAGGGTAGCAAAGCAATCGAGCATCAACCAATTTTTTTTTGTGTGTGTTATTTTGTTTTCTAAGTGTTGCAAAGAAAAATATGTGTCGCGATATCGCGACCAAAACAGAAGATAGGGGAGCAGCGGACAGAATGTCATGATTTTGCGACATGTCACGATTTCGTGACATGTCGCGAAATCGTGACCCAAGGTAGGGAAGCAAGGCCGAAAGACACAAGGTCAGGAAATCACAACATGTCACGATTTCATGACCGAAGTAGCGAAGGCAAGGCACGGAAGACACAAGATTGTGAAATCACGACATGTCGTGATTTCGCGTCCAAAGCAGCGAAGGCAAGGCGCGGAAGACACAAGGTCATGAAATCATGACATGTCACAATTTCATGACCAAAGCAGTGAAGGCAAGGCATGGAAGACACAAGGTCATGAAATTGTGACATGTCGTGATTTTGCGATCGAAGCAGGGAAGGCAAGGCACGGAAGACACAAGGTCGCAAAATCGTGACATGTCGCAATTTCGTGAACAAAGCAGGGAAGGCAAGGTGCAGAGGACACAAGGTCGCAAAATCACGACATGTCACGATTTCATGACCGAAGCAAGGAAGGCAAGGCACGAAAGACGAAAGGTCATGAAATTGTGACATGTCACGATTTCGCGATCGAAACTGAAGAACGATGGCATAATAGAAAAACGTCATGATATCATGACATGTCGTGATATCACGACCGAAGCGGAGGTAAGAAGGCAAGAAGGAAGGAATTTCACGATATCATGACCAAACAGAAAAACATGCACTCCAAGCTTTCATAAAGGCGTCCCTTCGTGCACGGCAAGTTAGCGGCAGTAAAGCAACAGTTTCAAAGGAGGATTTCAATAGGCATGTTGGCCACTCATGCAGGATATCTAGAGATGCGTTTATAGCAACTAACAGCAAGCAGCAGATCGAGAAGAATATTTTGTTGGGTATGGCAGCCAGTCGTGCACCTCACCTAGAGTCTCATCAATGCAACTTTCGAGTATTGTTCCATGTGGCAATTGTAGATCGTGGGAAGTTTGAAAACATAGAGGATGGGGACCTCGATAAAAACCCATGGATTCTAATGAGAGGGGGTTGGCTAATGTCAGATGGCTGGATATTCTTTGTAAAATTATTTTGAAGTATTGAATAAGAAATTTTGGGCTCTTGTTATTCTGGTTTCCTGTCTTGTGTTAGAGCTGTTCTCCACCACACCTCATGTGGGTACAATTTCCCTACTGGATGTCAATGTTCTGTCTTCACCTTCTAGAACTCTAAACATCTTGCAATGAAACTAGTGATATCTAGCTTCATTATGGCCCAATAAAAGGTCTTTTTCATATTTCCCTTCATTTTTTACCCTCTTAGATAAGCAGAATAGGGAAAATTATGTGCCTCTTGCATAATAAATCTTCTTAGATCACCAATTATGGGTATAACTACCCTATATTTAAAGCATAAAAGCCCACATTTTATGTTTAAATCATTACTCTCCTCAGAATTTCCCTTGGTTTTATTCTAGATATCTATGCAATATAAGTCTTGTAGTTGCATTTCCTTGACCCTATCCATCAAATCTATATGGGTTCGGGTCAATGTTTCTATGTGCCTTCTACTCAATGCATCTACAACTTTATTCTCCTTCCCTTTGATATATTCAATACCAAAGTGTTTTTCTAAGAATTCTAACCATATTCTCTTCCTTGCATTCAACATAGGTTAGGTTAATATATACTTCAAACTTTGATGGTCTGTCCTTAGCTCAAATGGTGTATCCAACAAATAATCTCTAGATATTTAAGGCATTTACCACTATTTGGTTTGCACAAAAAATAATATCTCTAGACCTTTAAGACATTTACCACTATTGCCAATTATAAATCATGCATAGCATAGTTTACCTCATGCTTGAGTTTTCTAGACTCTTATGATATTGTAGCTTCTTCTTATGAGGTATATCCCAAACCAAACCTTCCAAGGAAGTAAAGGTACACACGATAAAATTTCCAAGAGGATCTGATATCTTGAGAATCGATGCTATTGTTAACTTATTCTTTAGATCCTTAAATGCAACCTCATATTTATCCATCCATTTGAAATATTTTTCCTTTTTCTAGATATTGGTGATAAAATAGGTAACCTTAGATTAATTTATCATAAAATACCTATACTATCCAATGATTCCCATGAAACTCCTAACTTATGTCACATTCACTGGTGGAAGCTAATTTAATATAGTCTCAATTTTCTTTTGGTCCACAACAATCCCTTCTATCGATATGTTGTATCCCAAATACTACACCTGTGAGGTATAAAACTCACACTTGGATAGCTTTCCATATAATTGGTTCTTCCTAAAAAATACCAAATATGGTGATCATGTTCCTCTTTAGAACGAGAATAGTTTAGAGTATCATCTAAAAATACCAATTCAAATCGATCTAGATAGTTTTTGAACACATTGTTCATCAAGTTCATAAAGGTTGCTAGTGCATTTATCAACCCAAATGGAAACACATTGAACTCATAGTGACCATATCTAGTCTTAAAGGTTATCTTAGAGGTATCCTCTTTCCAAATCCTTAGACGGTGATACCCTAATATTAGATCTATCTTTGAGAATATGGTAGCATCATTTAGATGATCAAAGAGGTCATCAATTTGTGGTAAAGGATACTTTTTCTTAATCGTTATCTTATTTAGAATTCTTTAATCTATGCAAAGCCTCAAATAACCATCCTTATTTTTCATAAACAATACTGGTGCAGCTTTAAATGATCATTATTCTCATACTATAGAACATAATTCAAGAGTTTCACATATCTTTGAATACACTTTTGTTGATAGTGATCCTTGTTGAAGCATAAATAATTCCTCAATTTTTTCTATATAAAACTACTAAAAAATAAACCTTTTCTTAAAATCCTCAATGAAATCATCCCACTCGACTTCCATGGCTTGGATCATTTTTCCTAAATTGAATGTGTCCAACCATTCTAGGGCTACATCCAGAATATGAAGGGTAGCCCGCACAGTGTTAGTCTTAGATGAGTAATATTTCATGGAAAAGAAAGTTTCTAACTCTTTCAGCCATGAATCTACCACATCTCCTCTTTATTTCCAATTATATTTAGTTACTTTAACATTATTGAGATATCTTGCTAACTCAGCCTCTATCCAAGCTCTACCTTCAAGGATTATTCTAACAGGGTTCTCTTCTTGTCTACCCTCTACATTTCTAGTATTGACTTCTTTATTGATCAAGGTTTCTATCAAATTTTGTTGCTACTCTAGTCACTCTTGAAGCAAATTTACTATAAAGGAGATATTTTCCATTCTCTCATAAGATCTTATTGTTCCCTGAATGTTCATGTTAGGATTTATTGTTGTCTCATACCTCTTTCTAGAAGTTTTTTTCTAACTAGAGTCCCTAGTTTGTCCAAAAAAATTTCTACACCACCTTCTTGTGCAATAGTTTTGGTTTTCTTTGATGAAATTACTTTTTGAATAGGTGTCATACCTATCCATAAAAATAAAGCTAGGTAATTTATAATTATTCCTCAATTGTACTTATAAGCCATTAGCTTCATTCTCTTTATGAGCTAACAAAAATATTATCAATCCATCGATAATATTTAGGCTGACACTTGTCTAGTCACAAGGTACCTAACCCAGAGTTGCACATCTAGTCAAGGCTTAACCTAGTCACACACCATGAAATATTCCAACCCTATGAACCTAGAGCTATGATATCAACTATAACAATCCAAAACTACCAACTCAATTTTTTAAAAAAGAATGATTACATGAAAATGTTATCAAAGGGGACACCCTTATCATATTTATCTCACTGTACAAGGCTTTACAATATTTTAGTTCTAATTCATTGTAGATGGCACTTAGTGGACATGAGTGGCCAACTTCTATATTTTTTGGGATTCACCTTACTAAACTTACATGTTTAGAAGGATGCCAAAAGTGGTCTCCCCACCTTTTCCATATCCTCATTGGCATAGGACCATGTGACCATGGTGTAGGGATTACCCTTTAAGGCCCATAACACTTAAAGGGGGATGCCTATTCCCTAACCTAACTCTAAGTCCATCTAGGTAGGTTAATCAAGCGTAGAGCCTTGATGCTTAGTTACCACACATCCATGGGCTAACTAAGGTTATTTCCACTTCGATGATAACTAACATGATCACCTAATCCTACATGATCAAGGGATCACCACTACTGACTTGTGAATGGTTCCCAAACTCTTAGTTGGAATACACTTGATCTTACTCATTCAAGATATAAATATTTACAAAATACCTAACTATTGTATTCATACAACTCATAGGTTTATGAGATCTTAGCTATTGCAATCTTGCAACTTCTAAATCTTATATTTAATTGGTTATTCATCCATGGAACTCCTCCCAATATCAGGTTTTATTATGTTTCAATTTACAAGAGTAATTCTAACCACCCCAATCCGAGATAATCAAACTTGCATCGAAACATAATTCTCTAATTAAATATTACACATTACACTATATGAAAATAATTTACTAAAAAACTACTTGATCCAACATGTTGCAATTAATAATAAATATTCAACATACATCAAAGACAAATTGCACATATTATAAATATTTAACATATACTTCAAATATCCTTTATGCTATCATACATACTTTAACACAATAGATCCAATTATCATAGTGATGTATTCTAGCAATTGAAAGAACTCATTTCTATCTATCCATGGCAAATATTGTTGAACACATCTTAGAGTGCAAAAATCAAAACATCATTTAACAATATAACCTTTAACTTTGTACAATAATCAAGTTTACAAAGCTATTAAACAAAGTATTCCTTACAAAGCCTTTGATTCATTTTCATCAACTAAACATTTCTAGAGCCTATGAATACACTCCACAAAGATCTATCTCCAAGCCTTCTAAGATCTACAACATGTTCTTGGTAAAAACTCCACCCACAACTTAAGAGAGATACTTAGGGATCAGGACAACCCTAGATGCAATGCAATTTTAAAAATATGTCATTTCCTAGTATGCAAGAAACCATGCATAAATATCATAATGAGAAACAAGCCAACACAAAGAGAATCCCATACTTCTCTTTATAATGATCCCTTAATCTACATAGATCTCCTAAATGATTATAATAGTTTCTTTTTTAAAACCAAGATACAATAAATCATTTTACTAAAGAGAATCCCATAATTCTCTTTATAATGATACCTTAATCCACATAGATCTCAAGAATCATTATAATAGTTTCTATTTCAAAACCAACATACCATAAATCATTTTATTAAAGAGAATCCCATACTTCTCTTTATAATGGACCCATCTACATAGATCTTAGGAGTTCATTATAAGTTTTCAACTTATCCCAAATTATACTTAACCAAATCCATAACTACGAAGGATCTATCTTCCTTTAACAATAATAAGCTTAAACATATATTAAGTAATAAATAAAATCTAATACTACAAAGGGTCTATGTTTCTTTACATTAATAAACTTAAGCATCTATTAAGCAATAAAACAAATCCAATACTACAAAGAATCTATTATTCTTTACATTAATATGCTTAACATCTATTAAGCAATAAAAAACCCAATATTACAAAGAATATATTATTCTTTACAGTAATATGCTTAACATATATTAAGCAATAAACCTAATCCAATGAAGCATCAAACTATAATTAAAATTAAACCATAAATAAAAGTCTTCCAAGGTTCAACCAAAACCTAGAAAGAAATCCCAAAAAGGTAATCAATACCACCAGAGAAGCACTACATATGTTGACATAGGCAAAAGAGCAATAACATAGACCATAAGCAAGGGATATTGCATACTATTCAAGATGATTATCCCCTTCAAATCATACGATAATCCAAGCAACTAAACCAAAATAAAACCTAAATGTTAGTCTTACAATGACACTGAAAGAGGGGGGTGAATTAGTGTAGCTATTTAAACTTGAATTTACAGCTCTTAAAACTGTAGTAATTAAAACTTATTACTAGATACAACTAGTATAACACAAGAGCATCACAAAACACAAGATTTAATGAGGTTCACCAATGTGGCTACTCAAAAATTGACTAATTGGACTACCATCCAAATCCAACCTTTTCAAAGCACCAACTTTACAATCAATTTACCAGCACCCTACTGGAAGGAGCACCAACCCCTGATGCCAAGCATCAACTTGGACTTCAATTCTAAATCTATAAGTTTGATAGTAAGATACCTTTGCTTTTGTAAGACCCTGACTGGTCTTTTTCACCTTTGCGTTCTCTAAGCACTCTGCTTTCTCTATGCAATCACAACAGCACCTGGTCGAGCTTCAACCTCTTTCACTCTCTACGCACTCTACACTCTCTGTGCAATCACTTCGCACACTCTACTTCGTTACAGTCAAAATTCACGACCGTCTTCTCCCTTCTTTGCACTCTGCTTTCTCTACAAATTTCGCACTTAGCACGATTTGACACAACTTGCTCTCTACGCACAACGACCGCATTCTGCACACATTCCATATGCACCAATTCTCCAAACAGCCCTCCTTTTATAACAACATTTTTATGATGAAAACCCTAATCTTAGTCGGCTATAAACCCTAATATTAGTCGGCTTTCATAACAACTGTAAACCCTAATTTTAGTCAACTGTCATCGAACTTCGTCGGCTTCAACTTAACCACAAAAATACAACATGTCACGATATCGCAACACTTTTTCTTTCTGGTGGAGAACAGCTCTAACACAAGACAGGAAACCAGAATAACAAGAGCCCAAAATTTCTTATTCAATACTTCAAAAGAATTTTACAAAGAATATCCAACCATCTGTCGTTGGCCAACACCCTCTCATTACAATCCATGGGTTTTTATCGAGGTCCCCATCCTCTGTGTTTTCAAACTTCCCACGATCTACAATTGCCACTTGGAACAATACTCAAAAGTTGCATTGATGAGACTCTAGGTGAGGTGTGCGACTGGCTACCATACCCAACGAAATCTTCTTCTCGATCTGTTGCTTGCTGTTAGATGCTATAAACGCGTCTCTAGATATCCTGTGTGAGTGGCCAACATGCCTGTTGAAATCCTCCTTTGAAACTGCTGCTTCACTGCCGCTAACTTGCCGCACACGAAGGGACACCTTTATGAAAGCTTGGAGTGCATGTTTTTTTGTTTGGTCATGATATCGTGACATGTCATGATATCATGACATTCCTTCCTTCTTGCCTTCTTGCCTCCGCTTCAGTCGTGATATCGCGACGTTTTTCTATTGCGTCGTCGTTCTTCAGTTTCGGTCGCAAAATCGTGACATGTCACAATTTTGTGACCTTCCGTCTTTCGTGCCTTGCCTTCCCTGCTTCGGTCATGAAATTGTGACATGTCATGATTTCATGACCTTGTCTTTTGCACCTTGCCTTCCCTGCTTCGGTCATGAAATCGCGACATGTCACGATTTTGCGACCTTTTGTCTTTCGCGCCTTGCCTTCCCTACTTCGGTCATGAAATCACGACATGTCACGATTTCATGACCTTGTGTCTTCCATGCCTTGCCTTCGCTGCTTCGGTCATGAAATCGTGACATGTCACGATTTCGTGACCTTGTGTCTTTGCGCCTTGCCTTCGCTGCTTTGGTCACAAAATCGTGACATGTCGCGATTTCACGACCTTGTGTCTTCCACACCTTGCCTTCACTGCTTCGGTCATGAAATCGCGACATGTCGTGATTTCATGACCTTGTGTCTTTCGGCCTTGCTTCCCTGCCTTGGGTCACGATTTTGCATCATGTCGTGAAATCGCGACATTCTGTCCGCTGCTCCCCTATATTCTATTTTGGTCGCGATATCGTGACACTTTTTGTGTCATGATATCGCGACACATATTTTTCTTTGCAACACTTAGAAAACAAAATAACACACACAAAAAAAATTGGTTGATGCTCGATTGCTTTGCTGCCCTCGGATGCTCCTGCATCAGACACCCGGGGTGGATCAAGAAGTGATCCTCACTTTTGATCTTTGGGAGGAAGACCCAGGCGGTAAACCTCTTTTTTCGACACCCAAGTTGCATCTTCAACCGATCTACCCTTCCACTTGATCAAATATTCAGAATATTGTTTGTGCCTTGTGCTTCTGCCTTCACAAGTATCTAATATTTCCTCAATCTCGTCTGTGGTTGGGTTAGACGCTGGAATGCTCCACAATTCTGTGCTTGGTGCCTCTGTACTATCTCCTTCATGGTATTCCACTAAATCTGATATGTTAAAAATAGGTGAAATGTCAAGCCCCCTTGGCAATTCCACTTCATATGCATTGCTTGAGTCCCGTTTTTCTAGTATTCTGCTTGGCCCAAACTTCTTCATCTTCAACTTGTTATAAGTTTTGGTTGGAAATATTTCTTTTTTGAGATGGACCATGACTTCATCTCCCACTTTGAACTCTTTGAACTGCTACTTTTGGTCTGCTCTTTCTTTATACTAAGTATTCATTTTTGTAATTTGTTTCTTCACTTCATGCAGGCTTTTCATCTGTTTCACAAATTCCTCAGCCTCTGCACTGCACTTTTCTCCTTTATCTAATTTCCTCAGCTCAAAAACGTTTCTTGGACTGTTTCCATATATTATTTGGAATGGATATTTGTTTGTACTCTTGTTGACATAATTATTGTATGCAAATTTTGCCTGCGACAAAACCAAATCCCATCCCTTGGGTTTATCTGCTATCAAGCATATTAATAAATTACCCAGACTTATATTTACCACCTCTGTCTGTCCATGGTATGCAGAACTAAACTTCAGATCTATCTTCAGCTTCTTCCACAATGTTCTCCAAAAATACCCAACAAACTTTGTATCTCTGTCAGAAACTATGCTTCTTGGTAGACCGTGAAGTGGTACCACTTCTTTGAAAAATAAGCCTGCAATGTGAACCGCATCACTTGTTTTCTGGAAGGGAATAAAATGTGCCATCTTGGAGAATCTGTCAACCACCACAAATACGAATTCATTTCCCCTATGTGTTCTTGGCAACCCAAGAATAAAATCCATGCTGATGTCCTCCCATGGCATCTCAGGTACAGGTAACGGCTGGTATAATCCTCGTGTTCTGCCTCACGCCTTTTGCCATCTGGCATATTCTGCAACTTTGCACAAACCTTTTCACATCTTGCTGAAGTTGTGGCCAGTAGTAATTTTCATTCACCAGGGCAATGGTCTTATCCCAACAAAAATGTCTAGCCAGTCCCCCGCTGTGCTTTTCCTTGATTAAGTTCTCTCGCATGGAACTCCTTGGAATGCATAATTTACTTCCCTTGAACAACATTCCATCTTGGATTAGAAAATCCAACCATTTTATCCTATCCATAGTAACAGGTACCAAGCAAGCCATCCAGGCTTCTACAAAATCAGGATCTTCAGGATAAAGACAATTCAGTTCTTCGAATCCTACCACTTCCACTATCATTTCAATCAGCAGATTTTGCCTTCTACTTAAGGCATCTGCAACTCGTTTGATTTTCTCGCTTCGTGCTTCAACACAAAGGTATAGCTTTGGAGGAACTCAACCCACTTCAAGTGCCTTTGATTCAGTTTTGTTTGGCTGTTAATGTATTGTAATGCCTGATGATCAGTGAATAGAACAAACTCTTTTGGCAACAAATAATGCCTCCACTTATTTAGAGCCTGAACTATAGCATAAATTCCTAGTCATAAACTGAATACTTTTTTCGAGCATCATTGAGCTTTTCACTAAAATAAGCAATAGGTCTGCCTTCTTGACTCAGTATAGCCCCTATTGCACTACCACTGGCATCACAGTCTACCTGAAATACTTTGTTAAAGTCTGGAAGTGCCAAAACAGGCTATTCTGTGACCTTTTTCTTTAATGCATCAAAGCTCCTTTCAGCCTCTAAGGTCCACTTGAATTATTTCTTATCCCCTCTCATTGTTTCTGTGAGGGGTGCACAAATGCTGTTGAAATTTCTAATGAATTTTCTGGTAAAAGTCGGCTAGACCATGAAATGATCTTACCTCTGTTGTGCTTCTCAAGGTAGGCCATTCGATGATAGCTCTCACCTTTTTTGGGTCCATTTTTAGACCCTCTACTGAGATGAGAAATCCCAGGTACACTAACTCCTTTACAAAATTACATTTTTTTAGATTAATTAATAGTTGTTCTTTTCGTAGCTTCTCAAAAACCCTTCTGATGTGTATCAGGTGCTCCTCCAGGGTTCTGTTGAATATTAATATATCATCTAAATAAACAATGACAAATTTTCCTAAAAACTATTTCAGTACCTCATTCATCAGTTGCATGAAGGTACTTGGTGCATTGGACAGCCCAAATGGTATGACCAGCCATTCATACAAACCTTCTCTAGTCTTGAAGGTTGTCTTCCACTCATCCCCTTCTCTGACATGGATCTGATGGTAACCACTCTTGAGATCAATCTTTGTGAAGTACTTGGCTCCACTCAAACAGTACATTATGTCATCCATTCTTGGCAATGGAAATCTGTATTTTATTGTGATCTTGTTGATGGCTCGAGAGTCTGTACACATTCTCCACTCTCCATATTTCTTTGGCACTAGCACTACAGGTACTGTGCATGGACTTAAGATTTCCTGAATCAGTCCCTTCTCCAACAACTCCTGAACCTGCCTGTTTAGCTCTTTAGTTTCTACGAGCGTCATTCTATGTGCGACTTTATTGGGCGAGCTTGATCCCGGCACCAAATCGATATGGTGATCGATCTTCCTTATCGGGGGTAAACCCTCAGGCACATTATCAGATATAATATCTGGAAATTCCTCCAACAGATCTAGGACCTCTGTTGGGGTATTTTTGCATTTTGTATCCCTGACTCTAGGAATCAATGCATAACACATATGTTCATGTTTTAAATCATCTAAAAAATTTCTCCCGTCAACCAAGAAAATTTTGGCACTGCCACATACCTTTTCTTCCACCTCCTTCAGGGGTTTCAGCTTATGACGCGTTCCATTCTTTGTTACAAAATAGGTGTTGGCACGGCCATCATGAAACACACACCTATAAAACTACCATGGCCTTCCCAACAGCAAATGGCACGCATCCATGGGCAGAATGTCGCACAGGACCTCATCACGGTAATTCCCAATATTGAATTTTACTAGGCATTTTTCATTGACCAAAACCTTATGGTCTTTTTGCAACCATGCGATCCGATATGGATGTGGGTGTCTCTTCCTCTCCAGTTGTAGCTTTGTAACCATTCCCTCTAAAACTAGGTTATCCGTGCTACCGTTGTCAATAATAATATTGCAAATCTTACCCGCGCATTTACACCTTGTGCGAAATAAGCTTTTCCTTTGATCAGTGGCCCCCTCTTCATTTAGCAGGACTCTCCTTGCAATCATTACTTCTCCTCTCTCAGCTTCTTTAGAATGCTCAGATCCAGCATCTTCATCAGCGACTGTGACTCTGGCATTTCCTTCTGGCCTCCTATTATTCCTTTCTCGTTGTTGTGGACACTCATATTGGTGTTGTCCTTCTTCTCCACATTGGAAACAAGTTCCACGAAATATTCCTCTTCCTTGGCCATGTCTAGCTCTGCCCCTTCCCCCTCGGTAATCATTATTCTGATTACGAGGACGATAGGTATTTTCTCTCCTTTGTTCCTGATTGTTGCTTCCTTCTCCATTCTTCTGAGAATCTTCATTCCTCCTTCCACTGGTCCTTCCGTCGGTCACGATTTCACGACCTTGTGTCTTCCACGCCTTGCCTTCGCTGCTTCGATCGCGAAATCACGAAATGTCACGATTTCGCGACCTTATGTCTTCCGCACCTTGCCTTCGCTGCTTCGGTCGTGAAATCATGACATGTCACTATTTCATAACCTTGTGTCTTTCGACCTTGCTTCCCTGCCTTGGGTCACGATTTTGCGACATGTCATGAAATCGTGACATGTCATGAAATTACGACATTCTGTCCGCTGCTCCCCTATATTCTATTTTGGTCGCGATATCGCGACACTTTTTGTTTCACGATATCGTGACACATATTTTTCTTTGCAACACTTAGAAAACAAAATAACACACACAAAAAAAAATTTGGTTGATGCTCGATTGCTTTGCTGCCCTCGGATGCTCCTGGCATCAAGGTGCCTATGCAAAAATGGAAAGTAATCTCTATGGATTTCATTATGGGTTTACTTGAGACTAGGTACTAATATGATGCAATATTGGTAATGGTTGATAGTTGACCAAGGCTGCATACTTTATACCAAGAAACATCAAGGATGATGCACCAATGGTGGCAAATAAGTTTGTAAAAGAAATATTTAGGCTACATGGATTTCCTGAAGAGATCATATTAGACACAGATTCTAAATTTACATCAAATTTTTGGTAGGATTTAATCATGCAGTAGGCACTAAGATAAATATATATATGTATATATATTTGAATTTACATGGTGGAATCAGTAGCCATCACAAATTCGGGTAGGCTATCCGACTTTTATGGCCGCCATAGTATTCTGTGTTGTCTACCCCAAAAGCTGCCACATAGATCTTCGTGTAGTTCATCCCTATAGCCACCATGCCAAAATAATTTTAAACCTTTTATGCCATTGAAAGCACCAAGAAAGGGATAAGCGTTCAATCCAATGAGGCCTGATATTTGAACCTTGGACCTCTGCCTCCCTTACGGGATTTGGTCGAACCAATTGGTCTACACCTCGAACCCAACACTAAGATAAATATTAGTTATACATATCATACCAAAAAATATGGTCATATTGAGAGGGTCAACCAAATTTTGGAAGATATGCTATGCATGTACTGCATGGACCAAAATTCTAAGTGGAAAGACTTTTTGCATCTTGTTGGATTTGCATATAATAATATATACCATGCATCATTGGGGATGTTTCCATTTGAAGCCTTGTATGGTAGAAGATGCAAAACATCTCTGTTGTGAGACAATCTAGAGGATTAGGTGATGATTAGACCAAACAATATCTAATATATGGAGGAACATCTCATAGCAATATAGTTTAGGCTCAAGGAAGTGATTGATCACCAAAAGAGATATGTCGATCTAAAAGGATCATCAAGAAAATTCTTTGTGGGAGATAGAGTTTTATTAAGGGTAAGACCCATGAAAAGTGCCATCAAGTCAACCAAATTGGATCCTCACTGTGTTGAGCCTTTTGAAATTATAGATAAGATTATCCCATTAGCCTATAGGCTCATTTTACCCTCCAACCTATTAAATATCCATGATACTTTCCACATATCCCTTCTTATGAAATATGTTGTTCATCCTATTCACATCTAAAATATTTCTAAATTACAGGTGGGAAATTCATCAACCATTGAGGTGAGACCAGTTAATATTCTAGGGTTTTATTCCAAGATGTTGAGGAAACAAATCCTAGATCAATGTAAGGTCCATTGGGGCCAATTTTTTGAGAATAGTGCTACATGGGAAATGTTGAAGAATTGAGATAAATTTTTCATACTTATTTGAATAAAATTATTCGATTTACTCTTTTGCAGGAAAATACAAAGGATTGTGTTTAGTCCATGGGAAAGAGTATGTAACAACCCTCCTTGGAAGAAATTTTATGGATAATGAACTATGTATTATTGTGAATGTTTAATGGTAAAGTTTCTTTAATGATGTCTTTATGATGGCATGAGTGCATTATTTTGAGCTTGGAATGTGGTACTATTGACATATTTGTGGATGCAATACCAGGTGCTTTAATTTTAATTATAGTTTGATGCTTCATTGGATTTGTTTTATGCTTGATAGATGTTAAGAATATTAATGTAAATAATAATAGATTTTTTGTAGTATTGGATTTGCTTTATTTCTTGATAGATGTTAAGAATATTAATGTAAAGAATAATAGATTCTTTGTAGTATTGGATTTATTTTATTGCTTAATAAATGTTTTATTGTATTAATGTAAATAAAGATAGATCCTTTGTAGTATTGGATTTGATTTATTGCTTAATATATGTTTAAGCTTATTATTGTTAAATAAAGATAGATTCTTCGTAGGTATGGATTTGGTTTAAGTATGATTTGGGATAAGTTGAAAAATTATAATGAACTCCTAAGATCTATGTAGATAAATGGGTCCATTATAAAGAGAAATATGGGATTCTCTTTAGTAAAATTATTTATGGTATGTTGGTTTTGAAATAGAAACTATTATAATGATTCCTGAGAACTATGTGGATTAAGGGATCATTATAAATATAAGTATGGTATTCTCTTTAGCAAAATTATTTATTATATGTTGGTTTTGAAGGAGAAACTATTATAATGATTCCCAAAGATCTATGTGGATTAAGGTATCATTATAAAGAGAAGTATGGGATTCTCTTTGTGTTGTCTTGTTTCTAATTATGATACTTTTGCATGGTTGCTTTAATACTAGGAAATGACATATTTTTAAAATTGCATTGCATATAGGGTTGTCTTGATCCCTAAGTATCTCTCATAAGTTGTGGGTGGATTTTCTACCAAGAAGATGTTGCAGAGCTTAGAAGGCTTGGATATCTTTTTGGAGTGGATTCATACGTACTATAAATCTTAGTTGATGAAAATGAATCAAAGGCTTTGTAAGGAATATTTTGTTTAATAGATTTGTAAAGTGGATTATTATACAAATTTAAAGGTTATATTGTTAAATGATGTTTTAAGATTTTAACTCTAAGATGTGTTCAATAATATTTGCCATGGATAGATGGAAATTAGTTCTTTCAATTGCTAGAATCACTATGATAATTGGATATCTTGTCTTAAAGTATGTATGTTAGCATAAAGGATCTTTGGAGAATATGTTAAGTATTTGTAATATGTACAATTTGTATTTGATGCATGTTGAATATTTATAATAAATTGCAACATGTTGGATCAAGTAGTTATTTAATAAATGATTTTCATATAGTGTAATTTGTAATGTTTTATCATAGAATTATATTTTAATGTAAGTTTGATTACCTTGGGTTGGGGTGGTTAGAATACTCTTGTAAATCAAAACATAATAAAATCCAATCCTAGGAGGAGTTGTGTGGATGTAATAACTAGGTAAATATGAGATTTAGAAGGAGTTGCAAGGATGCAATAACTAAGATCTCATAAACTTGGAAGGAGTTGTGTGAATACAATAGCTAGGTATATTGTGAATCTTTATACCTTGAATGAGTAGGATTAGGTGTATTTCAACTAAGAGTTTGGGAACCATTCACAAGTCAGCAGTGGTGATCCCTTGATTGTGTAGAATCAGGTGATCATGTTAGTTGTCATCGAAGTGTCAATAACCTTAGTTAGCCCATGAAGGTGTGGTAACTAAGCATCAAGGATCTATGCTTGATTAACCTATCTAGATGGACTTAGAGTTAGGTTAGAGAATAGGCATCCCCCTTTAAGTTTTATGGGTCTTAAAGGATAATCCCTACACCATGGTCACATGGTGCTATATCGATGAGGATATGGGAAAGGTGGGAGGACCACTTTTGGCATCCTTTTAAACATGTAGGTTTAGTAAGGTGAACCCCAAAAAATATGGAAGTTGGTAACTCCTATCCACTGAGTGTCATATGCAATAACTTAGAACTCAAATGTGGTGAAGCCTTGTACATTGATATAAATAAAATAAGGGTATCCCCCTTGAGAACCTTTTCATGTAATCGTTATTTTAAAAAAATTGGATTGGTAGTTTTGGTTTTTTATAGTTGGCATTAGAGCTCTAGGTTCTTAGGGTATGAAGCTTCCATGGTGTGTGACTAGGTTGAGCCTTGAATTGATGTGCAACTTTGGGTTAGGCACCTTGTGAGTAGACAAGTGTGACCCTAAATATTATTAATGGATTGATAATATTTGTATTCGCTAATAAGGAGAATGAAGCTAATGGCTTATAAGTACAATTGAGGAAGAATTGTAACTTACCTAACTTCCTTTTTATGGATAGGGATGACACCTATTCAAAAAGGAAGTTCATCAAAGAAAACCAAAATAATTGCACAAGAAGGTGGTGCAACTGATCTATAAAGTTCCACACTGTGGATTCACCTCTACATATATATCTATGGATCTTGCTTAATCCTTATGCTTAATTTGTGGTTGAGGATCTCTAAAACTTGAACCAAAAACTACTTCATAAATTCACAGTATGAATACAAGCATTGGTGTGTTGTTTGGTTATTTTCAAAGAGATAAACTCTTTCTATGTGTTAGTATTAATTTTGTGATTCCCACAATTAATGTAAATAATAAAAATAATCTCAGATTAAAAAAACATACACATAGTTTAAATAGAAACACCAAATTTATGTGGAAATACCAAAATGGGTAAAACCATGATCAAAGAAATTTCTACAAATTTTTATTGGAAATAATAATTCGATTACAATTCTTACATGGTATCAGATTGCAATCTTCTATTCTCCAATTTTTCTCCCCCTACTATGATGTATTTTCTTCTCCTTATGTTCTTCCACAGTAAATCTGGCAATCAAGTCATCACCATGTGTTCTGTAAGAATTTTCCACAATCTGTTCTAAAAACTCTACCACGCTGTGCTGTGTAAAAAATAAACTACCACCCAGTGTTGTGCAACCATTTTCTACTAAGATTTTATGCAACTCCCACCAATTGTTGTGCAAAAGAAAGTTATTTTTATTAAATGCTTAGAGCCTCATTTTCTTAAATGGGTGTTGGTAATTAAATCCACCCATTTTATTAAATGGGTGTTGGTTATTTAAAACCAACCCATTTTATTAAATGGGTGTTGGTTATTTAAAACCAACCCATTTTATTAAATGGGTGTTGTTTATTTAAAACCAACCCATTTTATTAAATGGGTGTTCGTTATTTAATACCAACCCATTTTATTAAATGAGTGTTGGTTATTTAAAACCAACCCATTTTATTAAATAGGTGTTGGTTATTTAATACCAACCCATTTTATTAAATGTGTTGGTTATTTAATACCAACCCATTTTATTAAATGGGTGTTGGTTATTTAAAACCAACCCATTTTATTAAATGGGTGTTGGTTATTTAAAACCAACCCATTTTATTAAATGAGCATTAACCACTCATTGAATGATGGAAGTTAAGTCAATTTTCCTCCATGCTCCGTTCCGACAAGTGTTGATTGCTCCAAAGTAAGGATTTTATCTGGAGCTCCTTCCACACTTCTTGCAGATGATTTTTTAATTGATCTCCTGATAAAGACCTTGTTCATTGGAGGATTTTTTTCCCTCAAAATCATCTTTATTTAGATGGAAATATTTTTTCTCTACTTGCTTATTGGAGATCCATTTTGCCTTGCTTATAATTTTACTTTTGCAATTGCTAGGTTTGCTTGCGCTGCAATTTTCACATCCATAGATAAAATTAGACACAACATTCTGCATATAGGGCCAATAGACATATCTTTGGAGGTTAGCTACTATTTTATGCACACCAAAATTACCAAAAACTAGTGATGTGTGAGCTTCCCTTATCAGCTGTAAGCGTTTATCTCCCTTGGGCACACAAAGCTTTCTCTCTTCCAATAACAAGTCATTTTCCAAATGAAAAACCTCATTGGATTTGCCTTGCACTTCATATTATTCATACTTCCCCTTGTACTCTTAGAAAGAAAAAGGATCTAATTCCTTATTTTATTGGGGAGTACATTTGGTTTCTTCCACCTCCTTATTAAACTGCACATTACTATTTGCATCTCTTATCATCAATAACATGAATATCTTGCTTACATTTACCAAATGCTTGTCCTGCTACACTGTCACAAGCTAAAATTTATTTTCCAACATGCTGGGAGTAATCACATATGTGATTCCACATTTCTTGAATTCCCAAACATTGCACCTTTGCTTAAATAAAGCATCTCTCTCTCATAAATATGGGCTACCAAAAATTATTTGGCAATTATCAAGAGGTACTACATCACAAATAATTACATCATGAATTTTTTTTAACAAAAAACTATAAAGTACATTGCTTGGTTACCTGTAGCTCCACGTGCTTCCGCACCCATCCCAATGGATATGGTTGTGGATGATCTATAATATTCAATCTCAACTACTTCACTAGATCCTCAGAAATTAAATTCCATTGGGATCCACTGTCAAACAATGCTATAACTTTCATCCTCTGCACTTGTATGTAGACTCAAAATAATTCCTCTTTCTTGGTCTTTGAAACTTTTTCCTCCTTCTTAGAGGTCTAATCCTACCTTAAAGGTTTAATTTTAGTAGCACACACTACCTCTCATTCATCCTCTTCCTCAAAACACCCTTCTTCCTCCTACTCAACCTTTTTAGCAGAATTGGTAGATTTATTCTTTCCCTTGTTCCACCATTTTGGCCTGTTTTTAGGGTGTAGCTTCCAAAATTCCTCACTTGAATGAGTATCAAAATTACACTCCTTGCACTATTTTTCATCCTTTTGTGATTTGGTGGTGGTAGCCCTTGATTTCTTCTTGTCTTTACTGTTGGAACCCATGGTTTTCTTTGTGGTATTAAAGGATTTAGTTGAAGTTAATGCCTTATTATCTTTTATTGGCTTTCTGACCCTCATTTCTAGGTATGTAGATTTAATGCATACATCATCAATGTCCTTGGCATAAAATAATGCTAGTTCTTTCCTGATCTAATAAGACAAACCACACTTATATTTCTTAAATATTTTAGGATTGTAAAGATTAACACCCATTAACATAACTTGTTTTCTAAATTATGTGTGTATTCTTGGACTTTTTGGCCTTGCCTCTGTCTCATAAATAGCCATATCTCCTCCATATTCTCTTGATAGCCAATAGGATAAAACTGAGCTCTTATAGCCTTCATAAATTCTACCCATGTTTCCACAGCTGGCTATTGATTTCTTGCCAATCCAACTGAGTATGCTTCCCACCATGTGAGAGCATGACCACCCAATTTTTGTCTAGCAAAGTTGATATGTTGTACCTCTGTATAATACTTAGTACTAAAGTAAACCTCCAATTATTTAGCCATACATCTAATGTTTTAGGATCTAATTCTCCTTCATATGCTAGAATATCAATTTTGACCTCCAAATGGAATGGATCTGCAATCAAGGATTGTGATGACATATTCTTAGGTTGTTTGCAGTGGGATTCTTCAACCTCCATTTTATCATAATTGGAAGCACCAGACCCAATCTCATATTTTGAGTCTATTTTCTTCTTTTCCTTCCTTGATTTCCTTTCTTCTTGAGAAAATACCAACTCCATCAAGCTTTGGAGAGTGTTTTCCATTTCAAGAAATATTCTTTGAAACTCCTTAGTGGACATTGTTTGAGAGTTAGGTTCTGATTGATCTTCCTTTTTCATAGATTCAATCCTTTTTCTCCCAATATCTAGATTGTATGGGACTAAGTCCTTTCATTGAGATCTTCTACCTTGCATACACAGTTCTTCAAGAAAATTGGCTCTGATACCAAAATTGATCTGTAAAGTGCCACACTATGAATTCACCTCTACATAAATATATATGGATATTGCTTAATACTTATGCTTAATTTATGGTTGAGGATCTCTAAAACTTGAACCAAAAACTACGTTGTAAATTCACAGCATGAATACCAGCATTAGTATGTTTTCTGGTTATTTTCAAAGAGATCAACTCTTTCTATGTGTTAGTATTAATTTGGTAATTCCCACAATTAAGGTAAATAATAAAAAAACATACATAGTTTAAATAAAAACACCAAATTTATGTGGAAACCCCAAAATGGGTAAAAACCACGATCAAAGAGATTTCTGCAGATTTTTTTTGGAAATAATAATTTGATTACAATCCTTACTATGGTATTAGATTACAATATTCCATTCTCCAGCTTTTTTTCCCCTACTCTAATGTCTTTTCTTCTCCTTCTGTTCTTCCACTGCAAATCTGGCAATGAAGTCATCACCATGTGTTCTGTAAGAATTTTCCACAATCTATTCTAAAAACTCTACCACACTATGCTATGTAAGACCTAAATTGCCACCTAGTGTTGTGCAACCATTTTCCACTAAGTTTTGTGCAACTACCACCAAGTGTTGTGCAAAAGAAAGCCATTTTTATTAAATGCTTAGAGCCTCCTTTTCTTAAATGGGTGTTGGTAATTAAATCCACCTATTTTATTAAATGGGTGTTGGTTATTTAAAACCAAACCATTTTATTAATCGGGTGTTGATTATATAATACCAACAATGGGTGTTGGTAATTTAAAATTAACCAATTTTATTAAATGGGTTTTGGTTATTTAATACCAACCCATTTTATTAAATGGGTGTTGGTTATTTAATACCAACCCATTTTATTAAATGGGTGTTGGTTATTTAAAACCAATCCATTTTATTAAATGGGTGTTGGTTATTTAAAACCAACCCATTTTATTAAATGGGTGTTGGTTATTTAAAACCAACCCATTTTATTAAATGAGTGTTAACCACTCATTGAATGATGGAAGTTAAGTCAATTTTCCTCCATACCCCATTTCGACAAGTGTTGATTGCTTCAAAGTAAGGATTTTATTCGTAGATCTTTATACATTTCTTGTAGATGATTTTTTTAAATTGATCTCCTGATCAACAACACAAAAGTCCAGATAAACTAGGGAATCTAGTAAGAGAACTAAAAGAACATAAAATCCTAGAAAGAGGCCTGAGACAATATAAGATCCTAATAGAAACATTTAGGAAATAATAAGATCTTATAAGAGAATGTAATATCTCTCCTCAATTTACTTCAAAAGTGACTAGAGTAGCAAAAACAGTTGATAGAATCCTTGATCATTAAAGAAGCTAGTACTAGAAATATGGAGGGTAGACAAGAAGAGAACCTTGTCAGAAGAAGCCTTGAAGGTAGAGCTTGGATAGAGGCCGAGTTAGCAAGAGATCTCAAGAATGTTAAAGTAACTAAATTTAATGGGAAAGAAGGAGGAGATGTAACTTAGTCATGGCTAAAAGAGTTAGAAACTTTCTTTTCCATGAAATGTTACTCATTTGAGACTAATACTATGTGGGCTACCCTTCATCTTTTAGATTTAGCCCTAGAATGATGGGATACATTCAATTTAGGAAAAAATATCCAAGCCATAGAACTCATGTGGGATGATATCATTGAGGATTTTAAGAAAATATTTATTTCTTAGTAGTTTTATACATATAAATTTGAGGAATTTTCTACACTTAAACAAGGATCACTATCAATAAAAGTGTATTTCCATATATACATAGAACTCTTGAATTATGTTGCAGAGTATGATTACAATGAATGTCTAAAGGTGCACAAGTTCATTCCTAGGATAGACCCTAAAATAAAGAGGGTGATCAATCTGCTCAAACCTAAAATTTTGCAAGAGGCCTACGAATTAGCTAGACAAGAAGAAATTAATATTCAAACTAAAAATTATTTCCTCAATTATTCAGGCTTAAAAAAGCAAGAGAGACTTGAACTCAAGAAAAGGAAGAGTGTTGGAATTGTGAAGTGGGATAAAAAGCAAAACAAAAGAAACAAGGGCAATCCAAAGTTCAATAATAAGAACAACAGAGGTCAAGGAAAAAATAAGAAGAAATTCTAAAATATGGATAATTCAAATCTAGATGGACAAGAGGAGCAGTCACACCGAATATATGTCGCTATTGGGAGTCAGAATCTAGATGGATAAGCTACACTGATATTACTAGATGGTAAGTTGTATGATAAAGATGTAAAAGTTTTAAGAGATAGTGGAGATATTGGTAGTTTTATTTCCACTGGTATTATTAGGGATATGTCAAAAAGACCTATATTTTTTGGTGCAAGGGTGGAAAGTCAAGTATGGTTTTGGTCAAACTTACTCAATGGATCTAGAGGTCCTCAATATGTTAAGAAATATTTCCAAATATCAAATTTGAGTTATGGGGTAGAGGATTAGTCACACCGAATATATGTTGCTACTGGGAGTCAAAATATAGATGGACAACCTACATCGATAGATAGTGGAGCTACTGATAGTTTCATTTCCACTAGTATTATTGGGGATATATAAAAAATACCTATATTTTTGGTACAAGGGTAGAAATTTGAGTATGGTTCTGATTAAACTTACACATTGGATCAATGTTTTCCTACAATCGAGATAATTATATCCAATGGAACTGCTATATGGCATTTTTATGTGGCACCCCTTCATGCTTTTGATATTATCCTAGGGATGAATTGGTTGAAGGCTCATGGAGCCTTAATAAACTTCCAAGATAGGTGGATGGATTAAACCGATAATGATAAGAGGAGATTAAGGGTTCAATATGGTCAAGGTTATTTTCAACCTCACTTGATTTTAGCTATGCAGTTAAAGAAAACCATTATAAGAGGAGGTATGTTATATTTTGTAAAGATCAAAGGGAAGATTGAAGAAAATGAAGATGAAGAAATATTCAAAAAATATCCAATTCTCCTTGAGTTTCAAGATGTATTTCTCAAATATATTCTAGTTCTACCCCCTCAATGAGAATTTGACTTCACTATTGATTTAATTCTAGGGCATGAACCCATTTCAAGGAAACCTTACATGATAATCCCAATTGAGTTACAAGAGTTGAACGTGCAACTGCAAGACTTGTTAGAAAAGAGTTTGATCAAACCTAGTGTGTCACCTTGGGGTGCTCCAATGATATTTGTGAAAAATAAATATGGTTATTTGAGGCTTTGCATATATTATAGAATGTTGAATAAAGTAACCATTAAGAATATGTATCATTTACCATGAATTGATGATATTTTGATCAGCCAAAGGATGCTACAATATTCTCAAATATAGATCTAATATCAAAGTCTCACCAACTAAGGATTTGAGAAGATAATACCTCTAAGACATCCTTTAAGACTAGTTATGAGCACTATGAGTTCACAGTGCTACCATTTGGATTGATAAATGTGCTAGCAGTTTTTATGAACCTGATGAATAGTGTGTTCAAAAACTATTTAGATCAGTTTATCTTGGTATTTTTAGATGATATTATGATCTATTATCATTCTAAATAGGAACATGATCACCATATTTAGTTAGTGCTATAATTTTTGAGAAAAAACTATTTATATATAAGGCTATCCAAGTGTGAGTTGTATACCCCACAGGTGTAGTATTTGGGGCACATCATATCAGTAGAAGGAATTATTGTGGATCCAAAGAAAATTGAGGCTATATTAAATTGGCCTCCACCAATGAATGTGATATAATTTAGGAGTTTCATGGGACTCACTGGCTATTATAGACATTTTGTGAGAAATTACTCTAAGGTTATCTATTCAATCACCAATATTAAAAAAAGAGAAAAAAGTTCAAATGAACTAATAAATGTGAGATTGCATTTTATGCTCTCAAGAATAAGTTAACAATGGCAGTGATTATCAAGATATCAGATCCTCTTAGAAATTTTATAGTGTGTACTAATCCTTCCTTCAAAGATTTGGGTGGGGTATTATCACAAGAAGAGGCTATAATAGCATATGAGTCTTGAAAAATCAATAAGCATGATGTAAACTGTAATACACATTATTTGGAATTGGTAGTAATGATGCATGACTTAAAAGTTTGGAGATATTATTTGTTGGGTAGACTATTTGAGCTAAGGATAGACCATCAATAAGGTAGATATTCAAAGTCAGATAAGAGAAAAATACATAGGGCCTGGCCATACTTGTGCAAGAAGAGAAAATTGGGTGTTTCACTAACACATTGTGTTACACAAAGTTATTTGAGGGGAAGATTTGAACCCGAGACATTGAGAAACCCTCAGGCAAGTAATCAAACTCCATTGTTGTGTTAGATCTATGGATATTTGGGTTATATTTTATAATTTGGAAGATAGCCAATTTGAGTTTCCTTTGAAGGCAAATATTTGAAGTTAGAAAAGAGGAAAATCCATTCGAGTGCAAATCTAAACTTTGAAGTTGAAATTTGGGCCATTTTGTCATGTGGTATATGTTTCAAGGTGATTAATTTGACTAGGTCTTGAATGCTCAGAGTCACTTTCCAGGTGTTTGTTTTATAAAGAATCTAAACATTTAGAAGCTTCTCCAACATTGATAAATGGTGTGAAGTTTCACTGGAATATCCTAGGGGTATCAGTGGGGGACAAGTTTAGTTGGTATTGCAAAATAACTATAGTTATAGATAATAAGGAGTAGGTCACTACCATAAACCCTAACAATCCCATGATGTGCACATATGATTTGGATATGATTACTTGCATTTTTCTTTGGAGTAAAAAATGAGCTATGGCGAGATGGAGATGGTGGATAGGAAGTTGTAGGTGAGTAGGAAGGATATAATTGGATAGGAGTAGAAAATTGAGAAGGAACAGACAATCGAGAAGGAGCAATTCTGGAGGGCATTCTAGTATAGGGAGCTATTTAGGCTCAAAGAGTAGAGAGTCATGAGATGGGTTCTACAAATTTTTGGTTGTTGTATACTCCCATGGAATTGAAACAAGTGATAATGATGTAGTTCCATTGGTGGTACTCAATTTGGGTGGCAAATCAAGTGGGTCCCATTGGATGGGACATCCTTTTAACCTAGGAGAATATTTTTCCAAGGTGAATGCAAAAGGTTTTAAACCTAGCAGGGCAAAAGTATTATTTAATCTCACCCCTAAAGGTGATGAGATTCATATTCCTGATGAGCTCACAAATATTGCTATGGAAGAGGGTTCTTGGAATATGGTAGGCAAATTCCAAGGAAGTAGACCCGATATAGATTCCATTAGATGTTGGGCTTTGGTGAAATGGAAGTCATTGGGGTCCCTAGAGATAGTTTTTGTACAAAAATGTTTTTTCATCATCAATTTTAACTATGAATAGGACTAAAAATAAATCCTAGGTGGGAGCCCTTGGTTCTACATGAAAAGAGACTTGTTTCTTCACAAATGGGGTCATGATTTCAACCTGGACACCTAAAAGGTGAATCTTATTCCTCTTTAGGTCAGGCTTCTAGGTCTCCCCTTTCACCATTGTTAGGAAGACATCTTCAGAGGGATATCTAAAAGTATTGGTGAACTCATTCAAATGACCCAATGATTAGAGTGAAATCCAGGATGGTATTTGCAAGGTTGTACATTATGGAATATCTAGAGGTTGATCTTCCATCCTATATTAAACTTATTTTGAAGGTAGGCACATGGAATCAGCCTATTTATTATGAAAATAGATCCTTATGATGTTTTTGTTACGATAAAATTGGTCATTTATCTTCATAGTGCTTTAAGATCATTAACAAGAAGGATAAATTTCGGTAGGAGAAAGCTATTGAAGGTTGGCCTGAGTGGACTAAAGCCTAAAGGTTTGGGCCTTAAGGAGGTGGTGCATGACTCCACAAAATACTAGATTCATATGATGCCTAGTAAATAAGTGGTGTCTAAAACTCCAAATACTAAAATTATTTCACTAAAGGACATAGAAACAATAGGTTTGGCCCAAAGCAAACCCACCTTGAGGGAGATTATGGCAATGGGTGGAAGTTTTTCTTAGACTTTGGAGGCAAATGAACATCTTTAGGTTAGTTTTTCTAGACCCATTTTAGGACCCTCTGGTCTGGTTGTTATGTTAAAAAAATTGTATGATTGATTGGATTGTGACTTTGGCTTACCAGAATATGTAACCCTGAAAGATCAAATTCCTCAACCTCTTTCCTCGATTGAGGATCTAGCCCAATCTCTAACTCTCAGGTCCCATCCAAAGACTATAAGCCACAAAAAAGATATTGATGTTGGAGTGGATTGCAAGGGGGGTTGACCTTACAAAATAGCACATCAGTCCAAAGAGATGAAGATGGATGTAGCAAATGGATCTCAAACCCTATTAAAAGTTGATAATATCAAAGAAAAAAGGGGAAAAAAATTAGTATTTAAATATTTTGTCATAACTCCCAGGGTAATGGGCATAAAAAATTTCACAAAATCCATAAATGAGGTTCCTATCATGGAACATTAGAGGTCTAAATGGGACCTCAAAACAAAGGGTTTTATCTTCTTTGAGAAAGGAGGTTGGTCTAGATATAATTCTTCTACAAGAGACAAATATGGATAGAAGCAAGGTAGATGAGGTAAGAAAGGTGGTTTGGAAGGAGGTTGAATTTGTGGTCAATTTGGCACAAGGGGCCTTGAGGGGTCTCCTGTGTCTATGGAACCCTAATAAAGTCATTGGCTCGACTCTTTTGGTAGTAGATAGAATTATTAACATGTTGTTTCATTGCAAGTCTTCAAGTAGAAAATGGATTTTGACCAATATTTATGCTCCCAACTCTAGAACAAAAAAAATATATCTTTGGTCCATGCTTAGTTCAATGAAAGAAGCTTTCAAGAATGAAGCTTAGATTTTGGTAGGAGCCTTCAACTCTCCTTTGTACCAGTTGAACAAGGAAGGGATACAACAACCTCAAGAAGTATGGAAAAATTTTCTTGGGGGCCTATCACATACAAATTATATTGCACAGAGTAATTATTTCCAAAGAGGTCATTCCTCTCTTTAGGGACTCTTCTCTCAACTCTCTACCCAATATTGGGTTCAATCATAACCCCCTTCTCTTTGATAATGATTCTAATACTATTTTCTTCCTAAGACCCTTAAAATTTGAAGCCATGTGGCTCTCTCATTTGAATATAGAGGTAAGAATTAGAGAATGGTGGAACACCAGATTCTTTGGCCCACATATTAATCAAGTGGTTTCTAAGCTAAGATTGATAAAAAAATCTAAAATATTAGAACAAATCAGTCTTTGGGGACATCCAAATTAAGAAAAAGGATCTCAAATCCTAGTTACAGGCTATTCAATATTCCTTGGAAGTGGATATCCTCTCACATAACAATATATTGGAGGAGAGAAGAATTTTGGTTGAGCTTCATAATATCTTGAGCAGTGAGGAGGTTTTTGGTGATAAAATTCTAGAGCTTTTTGGCTCAGAGACGAAGATATAAACACAAAAAAATTGCATTCCTCAACTCTTTGCCATAGAAGCCATAACCATATTAGGGATATTAATAAAGTGGATGGTTTTAAAATAGTTGATATCCAAGAAATTGGAGCATAGGTTGTCTCCTTCTTCTAATATCTCCTCTGCAAGGCAAGTGCGAGAAGTGTTTTTGCAGAAGAAAAACTCCTTTAGAACATTCCTCACTAGGTGATAGAAGAAATGAATGATAATATCAATATTATACTTAATTATGATGAAATTAAGAGAGCACTCTTTTCTATGGAAGAACTGAAGGCCTCTAGCCTAGATGGCTTCTCCCTAATATTTTCTAGAGGTTATGGCATATCTTTGGCAAGAATACTGATGAAGCTCTACATAAAATTCAAATCATTAGTCTTCCCTAAGGCTTTAAACACCACTTTCTTGGCTCTAATTCCAAAATCAATAGGTGCTATTGAGTTCAAAGACTTTCACCCAATTAGCCTCTACAATACTATCTTCAAAATTTTCACTAAAGCTTTGGCTAACAGGGTTAAACCTCTCTTGTCTTGTCTGATTGATTCTTCTCAAAGTGGTTTCATTTTGGGTCATCAAATCCTAGATGGAGTTATTTTGGTTCATGAAATCATACATTTAGTGGATAAAAGTGGTCAAGCAGGAGCTTTTCTAAAACTAGACATGAACAAGGCCTATGATAGGGTCTCGTGGGACTTTCTCCTTAGGGTCCTCCAGAAGTTTAGCTTTGATAGGAGATGGATATTTGTTATTAAAACTTGCATTTCATCGGCTAAATTTTTATTGTTTGTCAATGGATCCCCTGTTGAGTACTTTGTAGTTATTATGGAATTCATCAAGGATACCCACTCTCCCCTTATCTATTTATCCTCATGGTAAAAGCCTTGGGTAGGTCCCTTAAGGCCTCCTCCTCTATGGTTGGTATTAAATCAGCCCTGAGCATGGAACCGATATCCCATCATCAATTCATAAATGATACTCTTCTCTCAGTCCTCACCTAAATTCCTTAGGCTTGGTCAATTAAAGAGATCCTCATTTGGTATGAAGAGGCACAGGGTAGAAGGTTAATTTTTTGAAGAGTAAAATATTCTTCTTGAATTTCTCGATTCTCAGGTAAAGAAGAATAGAAATGTATCTAGGCTATGAAATAATAGAGTTTCCATCAACTTACCTTGGGCTTCCTATTTTAAAATGGATGTGCAAGGATTATTTATGGGAGCTAGTGGTGGAAAGGGTACAATGCAAACTTACCAACTAAAAAGAAGCTCTATTAAGCCAGGTAGGTAAGGTTGTTTTGGTGAAATATACACTTCAAAGTATACCAGTTTACTTTATATCCTTGTTCAAGATTCTAGGTAAAATAGTGTAGAAGATTGAGCAAGCTCAAAATTCCTTCCTATGGTCTATGTTAGAGGATAAGAGATTCAACTTAGTATCATGAGACTAGATCTATAGTAAGAGGGAGTTTGGATGTCTAGGCCTAAGAAGGATGGACCAAATGAATAAGGCCTTGGTTGCTAAACAAGGTTGGTGCCTGATATATAATGAATAGGTTTATTAGGTTAACATTATAAAAGCAAAATATCTAAATAATTGGGAGGACTTCCTATCGGGTGATGTATTGTAGGTCAAAATGACTACATCAAGAGAAATAATATGATAAGCCTCTAAAATATGTTTGAAGTCTAAAGGTTAGTTGTAAAACTGTGACATGTCTGGATACCATGATCGAAGTAGCCTTAAAGGTCCCAAATCCAAAATTGAATGTGAAATCATGATTTGAGTATCCATCATGGTTTCCAAGGCTTGAAAAGGATTAAGGGCCAAAAAATATCACGAAATCACAATATGAGTCGGTATCGCGGCTACCAAGGTCCAAAAAGGCTTGAAGGTAAAAAAAAGTGTCATGATTTCATGACTTGTTTCCCATCATGATCGTGAAATATTAAGAAAGCTCAAGGTGAATAACTGACACAACAATCACAACATGTTACCATGTCTAGGTCATGAAGGTTAGAAAATACTCAAAGGTAGGAGAGTGTCACAAAATCATGAAATGAGTCAATGTCATAGCTACCAAGGCTTGAGAGGCTCTTTGGTTGAAAATCACCATGATTTCATGATGTGTTCCTATGCCACAACTGCAGTAACTATAGAAGTGTGTAAGGAGAACAATTGATGCGACATCGTGACTTATTATCATGTTGTAGTCATGAAGGTTAGAAAGTCTTTGAAGCAGGAAAATGGGTGCAATGTCATGACATATTTTCATATCACTATTGCAAAGGCTAGAGATGCCCAAAGAAAAAAAGAGGTGCAACATCGTGACATGTCTTTGTGTCACAGCCACCATAGGTTACAACAATAGAATATTCTACGAAGTTTTTATAGTCTGCTATGGCCGTTACAAGATCAAAGGTGATAAGCATTTCCAAGATGGACTAGATTTCAAGCTCATATCAACTACTTGTCCATGTGCATAAAGTATTTAACGGGAAGTTATAAGATGAGCACTCTATTCCATTTTTGGATCAATGGTGTTGCACGATGAATTTACCGACCTGGTCACTTGGAATATTGTTGTAACAACTTTGATAAAGCTATTTTTATATTTTGAATATTGAATCATAGAGGTATTATAAATAAGAGTGATGAATTCTTCTGTAAGGATCAACTTTTAGGCGTTTACAAGTTGCATGTATAAAGATTTTTTAAGAAGCAATACAAAGGAAATCTATGTTTGGCCTCTAGTTCAACATCTTGCAGAAAATGTATGTATGAATGGATGAATGTTTCTATTTAGCTAGATGAATGTGCATGACATCAATTCTATTTTCTATATTCTTGTGCATGTTTATTCTCTAGTTCTGGAACTTATAGTCTATTGAACTAAATATTGACTAAGATTGTTCTACATGAGATAAAAACTGGTTGGTTTGTTAGGAGGTTTTAATGGTTGTTTCACTTCATGATATTTATGCACTTCTTGTTGTTGTCTAATATGTACCATATTGAGTTCTAGCTTTAGCTATATTTATTCTCTTTCAATACTCTTTTCCTCTCCCATCATAGTTTTAGCTAGTTAGAACCTCAAAGGAGCCAACCTTCTCTGGAGATTGACCTGATTAAGCACTGCAGCTTACCCGATCATTCAATGTTGGCCAAGTCTTAGAATCAATAATCAATAATAGGTATATTTTAGACTAATAGTTTTTGGTGCACCCAGTGGAACCAAATCCCACTACTCACACAAGTTATAATTTGATGTTTTTCTTTGCTTTGTTTAAATCTAAATCACCTAGTGACTCCATTTAAAATATCAAACCTAGAAAATATTTATATCCACTTGTTGTTTAGATTTAAAATATATGATCACCAAATCAAAGTCTAAATATTTAGAAGAAGCCATCAAGTTTTTAGAGTTACATTTTGATAGCCTTAGAGTGCATCTTGTTTTATATTCTATATATACCTCATCGTCCACTATCACCACAGGATCAATTAGCACTACCAATCCTACTCCATCAACTTTCCTCATTATAGCCATTGGTGGATCTTCTAATATAGGTAATATTTCTCCTACAAGTTCTCTTAGCATAGTAGCAACAATGGCTATCAACCCAAACCATAATTTTTATCCCTATCCCACATAGAATCATTCAGGTCCCCTAAATTTGGTTGTTCAAAATATCATTCCCCTAATAGCTTTGAAGGCACTACCAACATATGATGGCACATGCAAGACCACTTATGAGCATTGTCAAGATGTGGCATCATTGGCAGCCATACATAACATCACAGAGAAAAATGTGATGATAAGGTTATTAGTTATATATTTAAGAGGGAAAATGTTGTATTGGTACAAAAATCTCCCTAACCAAACCATAACCACATGGGTAGGACTTGAAAGTAAACTTGTAGAAGATTTTAACAAGCAAGCAGATCCTTTCTCCCTCCTTACATAGTTTACTATCATACAAAAACATCCCCAAGAAGAGATAGTTGATTTTAATATTAGATTCAATCGTACATGGAAGAGAGTACCTGAAGGTTGCAAACCAACAAATAAGCAAGCAATGTATTATTATCTGAGAGCCTTCAACTTTGATTTAGGTATGGTAATAAGACAATCTCAGGTGTTCACCTTCCCAAAAATATTTTAGGAATACTTAAAGGTAGAGAAGGACCTCATTACTATTTGAAAGTTACCACCTAAGATGATAATACCTATATTTCTAGAATTCTCTCAAGTCCCTAGTGCAAATACATCATATCCTACTACTGCTCCCATGGTAGATCTTCCAAAATGACTTGGAATACCAACTATCCTATTAATACAAGTTCCCCCACACTTTTGGCTTTACCTCCAATACCTGCATTACCTACTTTACCAGCCCCTAATCCTCAACTTATAGTTCTCCTAGAAATATAGATGGCTATAAAAAACTTAACCAATGAAATCACTTCAATGAAGAGATAGGAAGCTGAGAGAAATTTCCAACCAAGGATATTCCCACAGGTGGTAAAAGATAAAGCTACTCCAACTAGAAAATATCAATAAAAATTATGTATAGTATATGTAAATTAGGATAATGAAGCCTCCACATCCTCAACTAAATATAATTATTGGTGTTCCACATGTAATGATCCACATGGTGAGAGCTCCTACATGATTCACCAACACCATGTACAAAAGGTAGCTATTGAAAAGGCATAAATAGCTCATAAGGGACATATTAATATGATTAGATAAATGGGTTATAATTTTGTGATGACCTCTATAGAACATGTCTTGTCCATGATACTACATCTAAAAATCCAACCAAAAAATAGGGAGAAAAAATAAGCAGGAATGACACTCCGTAGAAAGAAGCTGAGACCCAAGAACAAGCAAGGGATAAATTGAGATACCCCTCTTTAACCAAGCATAAAATAATAGAAGCAACCCAAGGGTATAGAAATAGATATGATCTACCTACAAAAGAGAAATACAAGCAACCTGATGCATCTTCCTTAAACATAGTGAAGGAATTAAAAATAACACCTTCAAAGGTAAGCATGTATGATGCATTGTCGCTTCCAAGGCAAATTGATTTACTGCAATAATCTCTCAATTCAATAAAAAATAAATTTAAACCTCATCCTTAGTTAAATCTAGATCAAGTCAGTTCAACACTAGCCATAGGAAATAATAGGCCTCCTCCTTTCTATTTGTCCCTACAAATGGAAGGATGGGTGGTACAAAATTGCATAATGGATTCAAGTGCCAACTATAGTGATGCCTAAAGTTGTATGTGATATTATGGGAACGGATACCAAAAGTATCTCAAGAGTGTTGTAGTTGGATGAAACTCAAGTCAATACCATAGGGATAATAAAAAATATTCCTATAGTATTGTGGATGCCCTAGATCATAGTTATACAAGTAGTTGTGGTAGACCTAGAGCCTTACTTTGGGATGTATCTTTCAAGGGAGTTCACAGCCAAGATAGGAGGATATTTATCTCTTGATTACTCACATATTGAGAAAATTGAGGAGGATAGCAATAAGGTAAATAATGTGAATATGGTTACTAAAGAGATTGAGGAGCTAGATTTAATGGAAGAAGTCCTAGAAGAGCTCCAAACTAAAGACCAATTATATTTGAAATATTTTAATATTATGATTGAGATAGATATTGGGACCTTTTCAATCACAAAATCTAAAAATTTTGAGCTCTCCTGTGTGATAAAATAAAACTCCCCCACAAGCCAGATCTGGAAACTCTTTTTTGATGGTGCTAGATGTAAAAATGAGGTTGAGGTAGGTATAGTAATTATTTCTCCAACTAGATATGAGAATTTTTTTTCATACAGATTGACATGGAGCTTCACAAACAATGGAACAAAATATGAGGCACTTTTCTTAGGTTTAAGGAAAACCAAAAATTTAGGGGTCAAATAGTTGCAGATATATGGAGACTCAGAGTTGATAGTAAATCAGGTCATAGAAAAATGTATCAACAAACAATATTATCTCAAGGTGTACCTAAACAAAGTGTGGGATTTATTTGAATTTTTTGAAGATCTTAATATCAAGGCTATCCTTAGGGAGCGTAATACTCATGTTGATCTATTAGCATCTGTGGGAGCCAACTATTTCCCAATAGCCAACGTCATATAAAAATAAAAAATAGTAAGGCTGATATGCAGGCCTTCAGTCCTAGATAAAGATACCTTCTGGTAGGTCTTTGAGAACGATGAATAGGTGTTGTATTTCATAATATATGAAATGAATTGTTCAAGTGATTGATCCTTAGAAGATGAAAAATATGAAGGGCTAATTCAACTCAAGAATAACCATATACTAAAAGGCCTAATAACTCTTGAGATCTTGTTTGACAATAGTGACCGACCATTGGGTCATAAGATAAAAGTTGATAAATAGAAATACAAGAAAATGTAGATGGAGCCTAGAAAAGTTCTCAAGGTTGGGGTTCAATATTCAAAAGAAAGGGTAAACCAAGTTCAAGAATTATGTAAATATTTCAATGATATTATAGTTTGGACATACGATGATCTCAAGGTGTAAAGAAATGAAACAATACAACACACCATTTAACTTGAGCTAGGTTCAAAGCCTTTTTGACAAAAGTAGAGGCTCATCAACCCAAATATAGAAGCCCTAATGAAGCAAGAGTTACTGAAGTTGCTTAATGCCAAAATAATTTACCCTATCAAACACTCCATGTGACTTGCTAACCTAGTGCCAGTCAGAAAAATAATGGGGATATCGTATTGTGTAGATTTCAAAAATTTGAACAAGGTCTTGTTAAAATATCACTATCCTCTAACTCATATAGATCAAATACTACATTATGTAGCAAGAGAAAAAATATTCTCATTATTGTATGGATTCTCTAGCTACAATTAGGTTTGGGTCAAATATGATGATCAACATAAGACTGCCTTCACTACCAAATAGGGAATTTTTGCATATCAACGAATGCCTTTTGTCTATATGCAAGGGTTACTTTCCAAAGGGTAGTGGATCTAGTTTTTGGAGAACTTGTAAATAAAGTGATAGTCATTTATATGGATGATATGACAGTGTTCTCTCACAAAAAATAAAAGTATATTGAGCATCTCAGGATGGTTTTTGAAAAGAGGAAGGAATTTGGTATTTCCCTGAACCCCAAAAATCTATCTTTACTATCGAAGAAGGAACTTTATTGGTACATGTTATGTTAAGGATAACTTAGGCTTATCCACTTAAGCCTAAGTTAATTATTATTATTATTTACTATTCCTATTTCATTGCACTTTGTATTCACGTGAGGCATAGTATGCCCATGTTAGAAATAGGTTGTTAGCATGTTGTTAGATGGTTGTTAATTGTTAGAGATCTCCTTTGTCCTCTAGCAGTAAATGGACATCCCTAGTTAGCATTTGGTTAACTAGTAGTTAAGTGGTTGGCCATGTTTGGCAGATTGTTGCAACCACTTAACCTACGTAACATCCATTGTAATTCTATATATACTTGCATTATGATGAATAATATAGCTTCATACTTTGATCCTACATCATTGGTAATCAGAGCCGACGAGGATATTTTTTGCAGGAGGGAAGGCAAACTACCACTTCACTGCTAGGTGCCTAGTGAGAGTGCTTGTGCATCAGATCCTAGGAAGGTGTTGACTGAGAGTTGACACTAGGTGAAGCTGAGGTAGCAGAGGGTAGCAATTATCCCTGCACCACTTATCTGCCTTGAAGAGAGGTTGAAGTTTTCCTTGAAGGAGAAGTTGAGTTAATCTCAACAGTTCAAGTGAAGTTCAAATTGCATTGGAAAAAGAAGTTGAGTTCATTACAACTTTACAAAAATTCTTTCCTTGTGCATGAAAAGATCTTCATTCTTTTTATAAAATATTAATATTTTTTAATATTTTATTTAAAAAAAAAAACAAGTGGAAGTGGAATTATTTTCTAGCCTATTGGAGGTAGGCTTTTGTGCCCAATATAGTGGACAACAGCTAATTTTGGGGGCCCCACCGACCACCCACCGATGGCCACCAGCCAGCCGATGCCCCGGCCCTCAGCAACAGCAACCGACGACGGCCAACCGACATTCGTCCTCGACAACACCAGCGTCGGTCGACACCGGACGCCGAACGCTGCCCCCGACGACATCTGACATAGCCGGCACTGACTAGCCACCGGTTGGCCATCCATCGGTGATCGACAGCACTTGGCACCACTGGCCACCATACCAGCTTTGCACAGCATCGGACAAGCACTATTGCAGCGCCCGAATGCTAGTTCGTAGACACCTATGCAGACAAATTCCGTAGATGCAACCAGAGCCAACACTCCCAAACACCTGGTGTAGACGCATCTGGTTTTCTCTTCATTTTCCGATGTGATTCGGACTTTCTAACGAGTTACTGGTTTCCCAGAAAACATAGAGAAACAGCAGAAATTCTGACCAATTTTTTTTTTTGGCACTCACAGGTCAAATTCCCCAGCTCGTCGAATCCTCGACGTACGTCGAAGAAATCTGGCAGGTTAATTGTTGTCGAGACAACAATTTTTGACGAGAAATCCGATGAGTCACTATATTTTTCGGTGATTATACCTTCGACGTGAGCCTTCTACAGACCCGACGACAGACAGCGAGTGGCGTTGACGCAAAGCAAGACCGATCGAATCCGGAGAGATCGACGTCATTGCAGACGTTTATGGAAAACGCAGAAGTTACGGCGGAAACAATTAAAAAAAAATTTCTAAAGTTTAAAAAAAAATTTAGCCACCGGAAAAAAAATTATCACCGACGACCGACGACAGGGAGGCGAATTATTTGGGGACCAAGTTTGTCCCACATTGAAGCCACGAAGGGCTTTCCGTGGTTTAAAAAACCACACACTCACCGTAAAGGGTAACCATAATACGGTGGTCACCCCCTAAGTTCAGTGTGGTTTTTTAAACTGCGTCACGCACGTGGCAGTTCCCAGTTGTGGTGCATGCTTCGGTTCCTGTTGGAGGCGCAGGCTGCCACGTGGCACCACATGGTTCACTGTTGACCCTTTAATGTACTTCAGCGCGGACAGTTGATCAGACCAGCCACCCAAGTTTACCGAGGAATATTCAAAAAAAATTTGGCGTTCGAAATTATTTTTTGCCAACCATACCACTTTTGGCGGGAAATTCGAATATTTGAAAATCATCTTTTGGCGGGAAAATCTAAGGAGGACTTCAAAACTTTCAAATTGGCACCCGACTTCAAGAGGTGATATCTTCCTCGTTATTGGTTCGTTTTTTACCAAAGTTTTTGCATTGTGTTGCAAATTTTAAGCAGATTGATAATTTTTGCTCCTAACCAAAATTTGGGATTGTAAAAGGGTTGATTTTTCATTGTTTTTAGTGCTAATTTGTAAATACAAAACTTGATTTATTTTTGTAAAGAGCACTAAAATAGCCCTAATTTTGAGATCAAAACTTGTAAAATATAGGCAATTTGGCTGCATAGGAAACTGAAATTGTTCTTAAGCCTAGATTAAGATTCTGTAAGACCATTTTGTAATCCTCCTAGTCTAGCATATACTAGGAAAAATATGGCTCAAGACCTCAGATCAAACATGGAAAACCTTACTTCTAGGTAGACATTTTAGCAAAGAAGGTAAGAGATATTGTTGTGCAATTCAATCCTGGTGAAATCAAAATCCACCATAATCATGCCAACAAAGCTAAATGTGAGGTTAAAATGTATGATGGATCTAGGGATCCCGATGTCTTATCTGCATGGATTTTGGATATGCAAACTTGGTTTGCTTATGCTGAAATTTCGGAGGATGAAAAAGCCATATTTGCTACACTAAAACTAGAAGGTTTAGCAAAAGTTCTCATTGTAGAAAGACAGAGCCATAATGCCACCATGACTTGGAAAGAATTAACTCAAATTCTAAAAAACACCTTCTTTCCACCAAACTACCAAAGTGACCTCACTACCAAGTGGTATAGATTGAGGCAAACCTATGGAATGTCAGTTTTTGATTTCATTTTCCAATTTAATAGGTTGAGTGTATTTCTTGGTGTGAAACATTTAGAAGATGATTTGATTAATAAATTCACTCGTGGCTTGCAAGATCAGATTTTCAGGGAGATCAAATTCAATGTCTTCCTCACCTTGGATGTGGCATTCAATCATGCCATTATTGCAGAGGAGAAAGTTGGTGCATATCAAAAGTATCGTTCATCATAGGAGGGCTCTTCCAAAGGTGGGAATCAGCATCAACAGAAGGTGAAGAACAATTCTCAATCTTTCCCTCATTCTTCTTCTCCTCCCACTTCTCCTAAAGCACATTCTTCTTCCTTTCATGCTAAAGATTATTATTCTTCATTGTATTGTGACTTTTGTAAAAAGCATGGACATGTAAAATCCAAATGCTATACTTTTGAAAAGTTTAAGAAGAAGAAATCCCTAATTGTACAACCTACACATGAGGAACCACAAGATGGTCCTATTTTGGCTACGAGGACGAGAAGAAGAATATCCTGCATTAAAGGGTAAACTGAACAAAGTTACCCTAATTTCCAATGTGTTTTCTCAAGGGGGCGTGATCATTTGTTTGTCACTAGAGCCCACTTGATGCATGATTTCTATGTTGATTGTATCAATGATAACGGATCACAAAAGAACCTCATTGCGAAGTCCTTTGTGGAGAAGTTGAAACTTCCCATCAAACCACATCACCAACCTTATGCACTTGGGTGGAAAGATGTAGACTCCACATCCAACATCACCCATACTTGCACCTTGAATTTTGCTTTTGGTGACAAGTTTGTGGATAAAGTTAGGTGTGATGTCATAGATATGGATTGTTGTGGAATCTTTCTAGGTAAACCCTATCAATTTGATAGGAATGTTATTCATCATGATAAAAAGAACACCTACACATTGAAGTTGCATGGTAAAAACTACTTGATACAAAGCACTACACCTACTTCCAATTTTATGTTAAGTTGTAGGCAAGTAAGGAAGCCATTGAGTCAAGCACTTATTTTAGCTCCTACTAGCATTTTTCCCACACAAAATGAAGAAAAAACACCACCTAAGGAACATGCAAAGGAAGAAGTTTCACTCCCACATGATGAACAGTCACAAGAGCAAGTGGTTAAGGAACCCACCATTCTCACTCATGATAAATATGCCATTGATTCCATTGGTATAATTTTGGGTACACCTACAACTATTGAACCACTTGTTCCATAGAAGTTACCTTTGGATTTTCCCACTCCCACCATTGCACACATGGAGGAGCAAGCTAAGGTTACTTCCCTTACTAAGCATCGACAGAGCCTTCTAGGCAAGATACCACAGGAATTGCAGGAGACTCCGCAAGGAGTGGTGCGAAAGCATCACAATCCTCACTCACCATAGGTTGGAGGCAGTGTTTGGGTTCCTTTGGATGAGCGCCACTTTCCAGAGACATCATTTTAGGACCTTCTTATGGTACCTGATCCTATTTTCAATCCTACAACAACAGTGGTACCTGATCGTCAGCTTTCGCTCATTTTAGATAGAGTTTTCGAGATGAAGACTCATCACACTAGACAGGGTTCTTCCACTACTTACCTTGTCACTCGTCACGATCACTTTCCACACATGGCTTGCTGGATTCCTCACCATGAGATGTCCCATGACTTTCCACATTTGTTGAGAGCATTGGGGTCCAATGCTTATATGGTTGGGAGGAGTGTTGAGGATAACTTAGGCTTATCCACTTAAGCCTAAGTTAATTATTATTATTATTATTTACTATTCCTATTTCATTGCACTTTGTATTCACGTGAGGCATAGTATGCCCATGTTAGAAATAGGTTGTTAGCATGTTGTTAGCATGTTGTTAGATGGTTGTTAACTGTTAGAGATCTCCTTTTTCCTCTAGCAGTAAATGGACATCTCTAGTTAGCATTTGGTTAACTAGTAGTTAAGTGGTTGGCCATGTTTGGCAGATTGTTGCAACCACTTAACCTACGTAACATCCATTGTAATTCTATAAATACTTACATTATGATGAATAATATAGCTTCATACTTTGATCCTACATCATGTTATTTCTAAAGTAGGATTGGCCATTGAGCTAGATAGAGTGAAATCCCTCTTAGATATTCCCTTGCCATTAAATCAAAAGGGTCTGTAGTCCTTTGGATAGATCAACTTTGTGCAAAAGTTTATTGTAAAATTTGCACAAATAGTGAAGCCTATGACCAAATTATTAAAGAAAAATGCAGACTTTAGGTGGATAGATTTGAGGAAAGAATCATTCAAGAAGATCAAAGAGGTAATATCTCAGGCACATGTATCAATCAATATATATTACTCAAGGGATTTCATTATGTACATTATCGATGAACAATAAAGTTATGTTGCAGTCCTTACTCAAAAAGGAGAAGACAATGAGGAGGGACCTATTGCCTTCCTAAGCTAGACTATGCAAGATCATGAGGAAAGGTATAATTTCATTGATAAATAGTTGTATGCAATCATGAAGTCCTTAAATAAATTAAAGTATTTTCTATCCCAAAGCAATACCTTGGTGTATGTGGTACATCCTAATGTTAAGAACTTATACAGGGGGATCTTGGTGAAAAAATAGCAGGATAGGTATAAAAAATATAGGAATATAGCATAGATATCCATCAAACTAAACTGGTAAGAGGTAGAGCTTTGCGTCATGAGTTGGAAAAAGGGTTTGAACAGAATATGTAGCATGTCAAGCACCAAAATCAATTTAGGAAGATAGATAATCCTCAAAAAACTCATATTGGGTTGATGAAATCAAACTATTTCCAAATAGGAGAATGCCCAATCAATTTGAATGCCTGAAAAATATGGAGGTATAGGTTGTAAGTCCTTAAATATTTTTTGTTAAATTAAGGCTTGTATAGAAAAAATATAGATGGTGTTCTTTTGATATGCATAAAAGATGATAAAAAATAAAAGATCTTGGAAGAGTTCCATGGGAGCTTATCAGGTGGTCACTATTTAGGTAGGACAACTGCATTGAAAATACTAAGCACAGGTTGTTACCAACCTACCATCTTCTTTGATGTTTTCAAAATTAAAAGGGCATGTGAAGAATGTCAAAGATATGTGGGGAGAAACAAAAACACTTTCTTACCTCTCAAGTCCATCCAAGTGCAAGAACCCTTTCAACAATGGGGTTTGTATTTCATGTTGGAAGTTAAAGCGGTAAAACATAAAAAAAATTGTTTGACAATGGTAAGCTTTGGAACTTACCCTTTTACCTCCTTGGATGGTAGCTGACTGGGTAGATTGGATGGCTTGGACGGTAGCTAACTGGGCATATTGGATGACATGGATGGTAGGGAGTTCGACTCCTATTTCCTTTCCTCCTTTCCTCCCTATTTTTATTCTTCCCTATCTATTCCCTAAGTTTTCTAAGGCAGTTAATTCTCCTATTATTTAAGCATTGTAAACACTACATTTTGGTGAATTAATAATACTTTACATTTTTTCTATTGCTCCACCTAACTACCGTGCCACATATGGTATCAGAGTGAGGTCGAAGAGGGCCTATGAATTGAGGTCAGAGGAGACCGAAAACACGTGAACCGATGCAAGGTCGAGAGGGACCAAAACATGTGAATCAAGGTGAGGTTGAGAGAGCCCACGAATCGTGAACCGAGGTGAGGTCAGAAGAAGTCCCACACAGAGAGCACGTGAGGAGGAGGAGCAAACTACAAGAGAAGCCAAGTGGACATCGACACATGGCAAGGAGAGAGCAAGGCCGATGCAGACCAGAGACCAGACAACTGGCGACGTGGTAGACCAGAAGACTGGCTATGTGGCAAGCAAAGGCGATAGGCGACGTGGCAAGGAGAGACAGACTCGAGAAGAAGGCAAAAGGGTGGTCACTAATTACTCAAAGGAAATCGAGTGACATTGTGCACGTTGAGGGTTTTAAACACCTCAAATGACATCTCACAGTGGATGTGGGACTAAAGTCCCTTTAATTTTTTTGTCTTGTGCATGACCATGACAAGATAAAGGAGGCAAGCCTCCTTTGCCTTCCCGTCGGGCCACGCAACTCGACTGGCTTGAGGATCCCGCCTTAAGGCACCCACCCCTGGTAGATCGCAGGTTCGAAACCCGATGATAACATTTTTTCATTATTTTTTTAAGAAAGAAAAAGTTGAAAGTCTTGAAATTGATGTTCTTTGCCTTTGGTTCTCATCGGCGGTGGTGGTCGAGTTGGTAAGCACGATTTGTTGAAGGAGATAGGTTGCGGGTTTGATTCCTGGAAGGGTTTTAAAAAAAAATTAAGTTTTTTTTAATTTTTATTTATATATTATTAAATTAATTATTTATATTATATTTAATAAATTAAATATAGTTTTTTTTTTTTAATTATTTTTTAAAGGGCAATTATTATTTTTATTAAATAGCAATATAGATTTTTTTAATACTATAAAATAAGGAGAATATTGCCTAAGAGGAAATTCATTGTAATAGGAGGGTTCATTTTCACTTGATTCGAGGAATCACAAATTGTAGAAATATTGTGTAATAAGCCTAAGAGGCTTAGTTTTTTTTGTAAAAGAGATAAAGGATAAAAATTGTAAAATTGTAAAGAGACATTGATGATAAGACCAAATGGTTGTTATCATGCCTTATGTGCAATTTTAGCAAGAGAAGGTGCAGAGAGATTCGATGAAAAAGTAAGAGGTTATGGGCTCAACATTGTGTTTAGCCAACTTTAGAATGCAGTAATTGCACATCAAAGGCATCCTGACTTAGGGTACGAGGCAGACTTTGAAGTTAACTCTTTCAGGATTCAATTTGAACAATCATAATCTGTACAAGCTGATGAGAGGTTATTTACTACTAATTTTTGTATGAAATTTATTCATTTTACTGGAATATTTAATATATTTTTACATGTTATCATTAGTTTAATATGAATTATTGATGAAAATGATTAAAAATGGTAATTTGATATTTATAGTTAACTTACGTCCAATTTGCCCGAGTTCTGAGTTAAATGCAGGTAATAAGTGAAGAAATTACAAGCTTGTACCTCAAATATGAAGAACAACCATTAGCAGTTGGAAGAATTCAATGGATGATCTCAGTTTACGAAAGACAGTTATTGGAAGTAATTACTGACAGTAATTACGTAAGGACAAAAGGTCACTTCTGAAGACTTACCTCCAAATTATTGACCATGGACAACAACATAATATGGATGGCATAACCAAGATGACAATTACAATATCTTCAAATATATCTTGTCTTTCCATTTTGGTTATGAGATTCTCTCCAGCTGATAAAAATTTATGAAAAGGATTTGTAATGTTATTATTTGTCAAATATCAAAGCTGTTAAGACTTCCTACATTAAAGAAAATGAAAAGTCTTATGCAGCCCTATTATGAGTCAGTTAGATAGAAAATATTCCATGTAATGCCACTTGGACCAATAGGAATATTTTTAGGTCCAAGTCAAATAAAATATATTTAGCTTTAGGATATCTTATGATGCACATACAGTCATCACTCCACATTTTCAGCAAGATACATACGTGGAAAAGATTGTACATTGTATTAGTCTTAGTATAAATATACATCAAAAAATAGAGGAACGTCTGTCTCTTTCGTTCCTTCTGCTGCATTATTGTTACATTTCAATCATGTTACAGAGCTTGTACATTTGAGCCTTCATCAATAAAATAACATTTCTTCAATTATGGTAACTTGTATCATTTCTAGCATTTGTTTCTTCTTTGTTTTGAATCTGTAAATACTGTAACCTGCATTCATGAATAATGAATAAAAATTAGTATAAATCATAATATTTAGTTACTGATAGAGTAGTTTAGGTGAAAAGAACTTACACTACCACTTAGGAGGCAGGGCCCACTCCTAATCGACAGTCCCTGAGCTCTTTTACCCCCTACATTAGACTAGAATTAGGTAGATCTGCATTATAAAATATATAAAATTTAGAAATTGCATAAGGATCCTAATAGTTAAAATTCGTAATAAATTGCATTTATTTACCATTTTCTGCATACTTCATACTACATATTTTTATATTTCTTTTTGTACATGTGTATGCATGATTTCTAAACTGGAAATTGAACTAGACTTAAGCATTAATTCCTACGATCATATCTATATTGGATTGCTACTTTTTAAATCTAACCTTGATTTCCATCGAATTGATAAAATTAAATGTAAGCTTCTATAGCCAATCATTTTGGCACCATTACCGGGGAAAGTAGCGTCGTAGTAGTTGATCAGAGAAGTCGTTGGCAGTGCAAAGCGAGAGGACTTACTTGTACACATGAGATCTTGTGGACACATGTGCCCCTGGTGTGCATATGATTCAGAGTAGTTATCGACATAGATGGGATGCAATAGCCCTCCTTATCGTGGGTAGCTAAAAACAAGCCCCGCCTTACGATATTGACAGGTTTTTTTTTTTCATAAAGATTTCATGTTTTAATTACTTTCCTAGATTAAAATTTGCTTTCCTGCAATTTTCTTCTTTGGGTAATTATTATTGTCTAGGTGATGTAGGGTCCTATGGGCAAGTTCAGGAAGTAGGCAAAGGTAGTAGCTGAAAATAACCCCCTATCTTGGGATTAGGAATTAGTCTACAACAAGTGACACGACTGTGATGAAAGCCCCCCTAGTCAAATAAACAATAAGAAGTTACCTGTTATTTCAGTATTGTTATTTCATTTCCATCGAACTATTACTAAATTGGTTACACGGATTACGTTTACCATGGATCGTACCCAATTATAGTAATACTAGGTTGTATACTTGTTTCTAATGATATTAAGTTTGGCTGTATGGATTACGTTTACCACGGATCGCACTTGAACTTAGTAGCATTAGGAATTTCCCTAATATTATTAAATTTAGGCTGTACGGATTATGTTTATCGTGGATCACATCCTAGTTTTAATAACATTAGGATTGTTAAAATTAAACATATTTCTTTTCTGTTAATTTTTTTTGAATTTTATGAATTTTAGATAGTAGATCAAAACAGAAAACAAAATCAAAACCTTAAAAAAAAAAACAAATGGTTGAAAGTAGTCAGATTGAATTCATAGATCTCAGGAATTTTCTGATTCAGCAAGAGGTTAATCTTCTAGTTGATCAAAAATTTATAACCAAGTCAGAATGGGAAGCACTGTGTGTAAGAATTGATTCTATCAATGAGATATCAGAAGAACTTAAAAAGATAAAAAGGATTAATATTGCAAAAACTTTAAGGGTAAATCATCCTACACCTTATGATAATCTGGGAGTAAGTTATGAAAATTGGCTTTGGGATAGACAAACTATAGTAAATCCATCAATTTATCCTTGTAACTAGTACCTTGAGGATTCCCTCATTGTTCACAATTTTCTTGCAAAAATAGAGAAAATAGAGTTAATCCTGCAATACAACAAAAGTTATTATAGAATTCCTAGAGCTGTACGTTTTAGAGAATTATGCGAAGGTTTATGTTTTGAGCTACAGTGTGGAATTCCTAATTCTATAGCAATTAAAGCTTATCTTTGTTAGCTGATTCAACTGTTGTTAGATCATTTTAATTTTGAGGAAGAACATTTTATGACACCAGATCAACTTGATCCAATCAACGATATACATAAGTTATTTATAGAAGACTAGGTGTTATATTCAAAATAAAAAATAAAAAATAATATATAAAATATATATAAAAATATAGATTTAGAATATACATGAAAATACTGAGAGACTCTAAAGGAAGATTTATAAAAATAGATAAAATAGAAAAATCCCCAAGAAACTTTAGATAGCCTGGTATTTTTAAAACAAAAAACACTAGAGCCACATCATAAAATCAAGCTGAAATCCTAGAACAAGATCCCAACACATACTTATTACCAAGTCTTGAGTTTGACGATCATATGGATTCTTCAATATTCACTGATCCTATACTTGATCCAATTCTTGAATTCCTATATTCAAGTATGGCAGATGTTGAAAGTGAAGTAGGAGAAGAAAATCATGGAAATAGGGAACAAAGACAAGAAATACCAAGGCAAGAAAGAGATCACGTAGAAAATAGACAAATAAAAACATTTGCTTTTCCAATTTTACATACATATGGAACTGCAAGAGATCCTAAATCAATCTCTCTTTCTGTATTACCTACCTTCCAAGGAAAACCACATGAAGATCCTGATCCATTTCTCTTTGAATTTGAAGTTGTATGTCAAGTTTATTTCTACACTACAAATGAGAAAAAGTTAAGATTATTTCCTTCTACTCTTAAAGATGTTGCTATAAGATGGTTTATGGGTTTAGGAGAAGGAGTTTGTAATTGTTGGGATGGTGAAAATGGATTAAAATAATTATTCCTTGAGAGATATCAAGACTATTGTAGAGTTAGGGACAAGAAAGCTGAACTTTTCCAAATGAATCAAAAGGAAGATGAATCTTTGGAAGATTATCTTGAAAGATTTATATTTGTAGGATCTAGAGTAAACATATAGCTTGAAGAAGAAATATTAAAAGAACTTTTTCTGAAATGATTAAAGGAAGATGTTCTTGAAATCCTAAATCTTATGACAAAAGGAGATATTCATTCTATATCTTTTGAAGGGATTGTAAATCTTTGTAGAAACTATTCAAGAAACAAACCCGTGAGAAGTAATAAATATACATCTATAGGAGCAGGAGTAACAAGAGCTGGTAGAGGGGGAATCCTCAAAAATCATAGAGGAGAAATAATTTTGGCCTTTGCCCAGAACCTGGTTCAATCCAACAATATGGCAGAGGCGCGGGCCCTATTCCAAAGTTTGATCCTCATGGAAGGGCTAACCATCAATAAAATTATCATCAAAGGAGACTCGTTGCACTGTATTAACTGGATAAATGGTACCGCTAAGCCTCCTTGGTCCCTTGCTTCGATTTTCCAAGATTGCAAGGCCCTAATTGGCAATTACCCAGAATTAACCATTAAGCATCAATACCGGGAAGGAAACAAAGCTGCGGACTAGCTTGCAAACAAGGGAGTCAGCAAATCTGACATTCAAGTGTGGAGAGACTCCTTCCCCATCGGCCTAAGGAATGATCCTACAAGTTTCCATGTTTGCATAATGTGAGTTGTTGTCAGGGGATTGGTTTGGTATGTTGTTGAAACTTGTCACGATATCACGACACCCTTTCCTTCTCCTCCTTCGGCAGCGAAAATGCAACATGTCGCGATATCACGACACTTTTCACCTTTGGCAACAAAAATGCAACATGTCGAGATATCGCGACACTTTTTTCTCCTGTGGTCTCAATGTTGCAACTTGTCATGATATCGCGACACTTTTTTCTCCTGTGGACGCAATGTTGCAACTTGTCGCAATATCACGACACTTTTTTCTCCTTTGGTCGTAGTGTTACATCATGTCGCGATATCGCGACACTTTTTCTCTTTTGGCCGAGATGTTGCAACATGTCGCGATATCGCGACACTTTTTTCTCCTTTGGTCGCGACGTTTCATCATGTCGCGATATCGTGACACTTTTTCTCATTCGACCATGGCGCTGCTACATGTCGCGATATCGCAATATCTTTTTTCTTTGGCCGCGATGTTGCAAAATGTCACGATATCGCGACATCTTTTCTATTTGACCATGATGTTGCAACATGTCGCGATATCGTGACACTTTTCTTTGGCCGCAATAATGCAACATGTCGCGATATCGCGACACTTTTCTCTGATCACGATAATGCAACATGTCGCAATATCGCGACACTTTTTCTCTTTGGCCGTGATAATGCAACATGTCACGATATCGCGACACTTTTTCTCTTTGGCCGCGATAATGCAACATGTCATGATATCGCGACACTTTTTCTCTTGGCCACAGTGCTGCTACATGTCACGATATCGTGACATTTTTTCTCTTTGGCCGCGATAATGCAACATGTCACGATATCGCGACACTTTTTCTCTTCGACCTCGATAATGCAACATGTCACGATATCACGACACTTTTTCTCTTCGACCACGATAATGCAACATGTCACAATATTGTGACACTTTTTCTCTTCAGCCACGGTGCTACTACATGTCGCGATATCGCGACACTTTTTCTCTTTCGATCGGGATGTTGCAACTTGTTGCGATATTGGGATACTTTTCTTTGGCCGCAATAATGCAACATGTCATGATATTGCAACACTTTTCTCTGACCGTGATAATGCAACATGTCACGATATCGTGACACTTTTTCTCTTTAGCCGCGATAATGCAACATGTCACGATATCGCAACACTTTTTCTCTTTGGCCGCGATAATGCAACATGTTGCGATATCGTGACACTTTTCCTCTTTGGTCGCGATAATGCAACATGTCGTGATATCATGACACTTTTTCCTCATTTGGCCGACAATCAACTTGTCGCGATATCGCAACACTTTTTCTCCTTCGGCCACAATGCTACTACATGTCGCGATATCGCGACATCTTTTCTCTTTGGTCGTGATTTTGCAACTTTTGGCCGCGATAATGCAACATGTCGCAATTTCGTGACACTTTTTCTCCTTGGTCATGATAATGCAACATGTCATGATATCACGACATTTTTTCCTCATCTGGCCGTGGCAATGCAACTTGTTGCGATATCGCGACACTTTTTCTCCTTCGACCATGATGTTGCAACATGTCGCGATATCGCGACATCTTTTCTCCTTGGCCGCGATGTTGCAACTTGTCGCGATATCATGACACTTTTTATCCTTTGGCGTGACATTGCAACATGTCACGATATCGCGACACCTTTCAACTTGTCGTGATATCGTGACACCTTTTCTCTTATGGCCGCGATGATGCAGCTTGTTGCGATATCGCGACACCTTTCCTCCTGTGGCCGCGACAATGCAACATGTCATGATATCACGACATATTTTCTTCTTGGGCCTTGACGATTCAACTTGTCATGATATTGCGACACCTTTCCTCCTCTTGCCGCGATGATGAAACTTGTCGCGATATCGCGACACTTTTCTATTCTGGCAGCGACGTTGCAACATGTCGCGATTTCGTGACACTTTCTCTCCTTCGGTCATGATGCTGCATCTTGTTGCGATATCACTACATATTTTCCTCCCTTGGTCATGACGGCACAACATGTCGTGATATCGTGACACCTTTTCCTCCTTGCTTTCCTATATGCTTGGAACCGCAAAAATGCAACATGTCATGATATCGTGACACCTTTCTTCTTGTGGTGTTTGAATTTTTCTCTGTTCTTTAGCTCTTGGGCCTCTTCGGTCGGTTTAATTAACATGTAAAATTATACTTGTACAAGGTTCAGGGACCTTTCAACACCCTTTCGACCAATCAAAAAAAAAAACAAGAGCTAAAATTGGAAATATATTGGAAGGTTTAAAAACTGATTTATTGAGTAATTTCACCTCATATTTGGATTTAATGGATAAAAAACAAAGGATAGTGAAGAAATTTACTGCCATAGATTTAGGAAGAAACACAATTCAAGAGAATTCCCTCTCAACATAACAAATATCTCCAATATCTCTGCTTGTTGCCAAATTTGTGATAAAGATCATAAAACTAAAAAATGTAAATATATCTCCACTGTTAAGGCTGCCATAAAAGAACCTGAAGTAGAAGAAGTAGAGGATGTTTATTTTGTTGCTCAAAGAAGAAATGGTCCATTTAATGGCCCATAAAATTGGTCAAACCCTAGTTATCCCAACCAAAAAAGACCTAACCAATGGTCCAATATACCAAACTGGACAAATTGGAATTCTTACAATCAAGATTGGAATATACCCCCATGGGCTCAATTTATGGCTAATACTTATGGAGGACAATTCCCATGGAATCAAGGGACACAAAATCAGAATATGCTTGGTTGGAAAATAATGCCAATATAATCAAGGTGGCACTAATTGGTCTCCAAATACAATGCAACAATAGAATTCTCAAAATCAATTTAGGGGACAAAATACTCAAAATCTACCTCAAAATAGACTTCTTCCACCTATAAACAATAATAATAATCCTCCTAAGCAGTTACCTCTTCCATCTCAACCAGTTCCTAACCCTAACAACAATAAAAATGTCCAACAAGTCTATGAAACAAATGAAGCATGTTCTATATTTATAGCACCTTGCCAACAAATACAATTAAGATCAGGAAAGGTGTTAGAAAATAATGTCAATATTTCTGATGATCCAATTGAAAACTTGGTTGAAAATGAAAATGACAACAAGAAGGAAACATAAAGTCAAGAGGAGAATATTCCAACCAAACAACAAGAAATTCAAACAAGGAAATAGAAGTACCATTTCCTCAAAGAATGGAAATACCAAAAGAACCATCCAAGCCAGCTTTTAATTTTCTTCAAGAAATAGAAGGTGTTACTATCAAAATTCCTTTATTAAAATTTATCAAGGATATACCCATCTATTCTAAACTTATCAAAAATATATGCTCAAAAAGTAAAAAGAAGAATGAATTTCAAACTATTCAAGTTATTGGATAATTATCTGAGATGATGATAGAAGATAAGATGGTACCTAAATATACGAGATCCTGGAATACCTATACTCACTGTGCATATTGGAAATATAACCTTACAAAATGTTTTGGTTGACTTAGGAGCTAGTATTAATTTTATGACCGAAACAACAAATTCCCTAGGAATACAAAAATTACAATTAACTTCTATTGTGCTTCAACTCGCTGATAGATCTACTATTAAGCCAAGAGGAAAATTAGAAGATATTATGGTCTCAGTAAGTTCATGGGAACAACCAATAGACTTTATAGTCTTAAAACCCAAAAATAAATTAGGGGGACATCCCTTAATTCTAGGAAGACCATGGCTTGCAAAAATTGATGCCTACATTAGTTGTAGATCAGGAAACATGACTATTTCTAATGGTAAAGATACAAAAGGTCTTAATTTATTTCCTGAATCACCAATAGAAGAAAAACAATTGTGGTATGATCTTCCTCATGAATATGATGATATTCAAAATTTATCAGTTAATGTTCTAATTGAAGAACTTGAACAAGAAGATGAGGGACCTTTACCATTGTTGTTAGAAAATCAACAAGAAAATCAAGACCAAGACAATAGTGATTCACCTCAATCTTCCAATAATGAAGCAAGCACAAGTCAATCTCAAATGGAAGCATATGGTTATGATTTGAATATTTTTGAACATGAAATAAATGGAATAGATGCAAATATAGAAAAATGTAAACAAATAGATATTATACCTGGAAGAACTCTTAACATAAGTAATGAACTCATAAGCATACAAGAGTCACAATTGGTAGACATGCTTAAAAAACATCAATCTACATTTGCATGGAACTATGAAGACATGAAGGGTATCCATCCAAGTGTTTGTACCCATCATATATTTATCCAAGAAGGTTGTAGTCCTATAAGACAACCATAAAGAAGATTAAATCCAGCTATGAAAGAAATAGTTAAAGAAGAAATCATTAAACTTTTAAATGTAGGTTTTATATACCCAATTTCAGATAGCCAATGGGTATCACCTTTGGTGATAGTCCCTAAAAAGAATGGTAAATGGAGAATTTGTGTTGATTATAGGGAATTAAATAAAGTAACTAAGAAAGAATATTTTCCCTTACCATTTATTGATCAAGTCTTGGATACATTTGCTGGAAAGAAATATTTTTGTTTTCTAGATGGTTTTAGTGGGTATAATCAAATTTCCATAGTTGAAGAAGATCAGGAAAAAAAAACTTTCACATGTCCTGTAGGAACCTATGCCTATAATGTTCTACCTTTTGGATTATGTAATGCACCTGCAACTTTTCAAAGAGTTGTATTGGCTATCTTTGCTGATTTAATAAATGAATGCGTAGAAGTTTATATGGATGACTTTACAATATATGGTACTACTTTTGAAGAAACTTTATCTGGATTGCAAAAAGTTTTAATAAGATGTCAAGAGAAAAATATCTCTCTTAGTCATGAAAAATATTTCATGATGATGAGGCGTGGTATTGTTCTAGGTCATTATATATCACAATATGGTGTTAAAGTAGACCCTGCAAAAATTCAAGTTATTCAAACTCTTCAACCCCCAAAAACACAAACTGAAGTAAGAATTTTTTTGGGACACACAGGATATTATCGTAGATTCATTAAAATTTTTAGTAAAGTTGCTACTCCTATGCTTAAGCTCTTAATGAAAGACAGTGAATTCAATTGGACAAATGCATGTCAAAAAGCCTTTGATGAAATACAAGAAAGATTAACCACTGCTCCAATATTAAGAGGACCAAATTGGGAATTAGCATTCCATATACATTGTGATGCTTCAAGTTATGCAATAGGAGCAGTATTACAAAAAATAGAAAACAAAATAGCCTATGCTATTAATTATATAAGCAAAAAATTTCATGGAGCTGAACTCAATTACACTGTTACAGAAAATGAATTTTTAGCTGTAGTTCATGCTCTTAATAAATTTAAACATTACATTACAGGGTATGAAGTTTTTGTTCACACTGATCATTCCGCCATTAGATACTTAACAAATAAAGCAATAGTTGGTGGTAGAGTGATTAGATGGCTTCTTTTATTAAAAGAATTCAATGTTAAAATTATAGATAAATCAGGTAAAGATAATGTTATTGCTGATCATTTGTCTCGAATACAAATTTTTGATGACAATGAATTGATACAGGATAATTTTCCAGATGAACATTTATTTGCCCTTTCTATTTTTACTCCTTGGTATGTCGATATTGCAAATTATTTAGTAACAGGAAAAATACCTCAACATTTTACACCTTATGAAAAGAATAAAATAATACATCAAAGTATTTCTTTTACTTGGATTCATGGAATTTTATTCAAACGATGTCCATATCAAATAATTAGAAGATGTGTACAAGAAAATGATGTATATGATATTATTAGGGCAGCACATGAAGAACCTTGTGGAGGTCATTATGCAACCCAAATAACAATTAGAAAAATATATAAAACTGGATATTATTGGTCTACAATGAATAAAGATGCTCATAGATTTATTGATAGATGTGATGCTTGTCAAAGAGCTAGTAAGCCTACTCCTTCTATGGAAATGCCTTTGGTTCCACACATAGCATTTGAACCATTTGAAAAATGGGGAATTGATTTTGTAGGACCTATAGAACCTCTAAGTGATGGTAATCAACACATATTAGTATGTACAGATTACATTACCAAATGGGTAGAAGTTAAAGCACTTCCACGAGTTAAGGTTGAATTAGTAGCTGATTTTCTTTATGAAAATATAATGTAACACTTTGGTACACCTACATAATTGGTTTCTGATCATGGACCTCAATTTACCTCCAAAGTGATTGAACATTTTGTCCATATCTATCAAATAAAACATAAAAAAACTTCACCATACCACCCACAAGCTAATGGACAAGTAGAAGTTACAAATAGAGAACTTGAAAAAATTATCACAAAAACTGTAACTATCAATAGGGGTGATTGGAATGAAAGATTAAAAGAAGCCATTTGAAATGGTTTGTGGGAAACAAGCCATTTTTCCCATTGAATTTGAAATTGAAACATTATGCACATCAGTTCAACTTGACATGGATTTGGATAATGCACAAAAAGAAAGGTTGGAAAAACTAAATATTTTAGATGAAAAGAGATTAGAAGCCTTGCATAGAACATAAATAACTCAACAACAATGAAATAAATGGCATGATAAACATATTGTACCATGTACATTTCAATCAGGATATTGGGCCTTGTTATTTGACTCCCGTTACCAATATTTTCAAGGTAAATTAAGAACTAGATGGCTAGGACCCTATGAAATCGAGGAAATATTTGGAAATGGTATAGTTAAACTTAAGCCTATAGATGATTCAACAAGAAAACTATTAGTAAATGGCCATATACTTAAAATTTATAAGAATCCATTATCTAAAGAAGAATTCATACATCAGTTTAGAAAACAAAATGATTTACAATGTATTTCTGAACTACAATCAACTACTATTCAATAGACTTTCTTTTTGAAAAAGAAAAAAAAATATTATGTACATATTTATACATATACATATATATACATAATAATGTAAATATTATATTAAAACAAAAATGATCTTGCTTCCTTTATTTCATCATGAAGTTTCTATATTTCCTTCTATTTTTCAGTCTTTAAAGGTTTTTCAAAGAAATTCTTTATTTCCAACTCTATAGAGAAAATATGACCACACGATGTATAGTACCTTGTTGCTAGATGAAATCTAGGTATTTTTTTCAAATACTCAAATTCTATCTGGTATACTGGGAAAATTCTCATTGAAAATAAAACAAATATTTTGAAATGTTATGAGTAACTTCTAAGATGATTAAGTTTTCTCTTTTAACCACATACACATATGCATTTAAATAACATTGTGATGTTTTGGAAAATTAACTCTTGTATTATGTGTGCCATCAGTGAAAAAGTTTCCTTGATCATCCATTTATATGCATGGTCTAGATTACTAATGAATTAGCAAAATGACAAGCTTGCCCTATCCCTTGAAAAATAAGAAGAGAGAAGAAAAAAAAAGTGAAAAAAAGAAGAAAAAAAGAAGAAAAAAGAGAGAGAAATATTCTCTTGCTTCTCATCTAATCGAGCAATTATTCCCCATAAATTCTTGTTCTCTATAAATAAACAAGAATTCAAAAGCTAAAAAAAAAAAAGAAAAATATAGACTCTTGCTTCTCCTCTAATAAAGCAAGAAGCTCAAAAAGCATTATAAAATCCCTTGCTAAGCAAGTATCCCCGCAAATAAAGTCTACAAAAAAAAAAAAAATTGCAAAAAGAGCTTGAATCCCTGGAATTCTTTGTATTTCACATACCATGGGATATTCTTTCTCAAAGGTATCCTTACGTATTAGCAATAAGACTAGACAAGACCTCTAGATTCTTATAATATCAGCTAACTTTTGGCATATATAATCCTTGTTGTTCTTTAACCTTTACTCATAATGGGGAATGAATCTTCACTGCACACACGGTTGGTTTTAAAAGAAAGCTTGAACATATTAGAATAACCTTAACACTAAATTGATTTGTAATAGAAGTAATTTTAGTATGCTTAGATTGTTGTTTGATGACCTTGAAGAATTTTCCTAGAAACATCCTATGCAATTCTTAGTAATCCATTATCTTTCACAAGTACTATCATTTCAAAATTCTCTCTAAAAACATGGCCTATACTTACTTTTCCTTCTCATTTATCCATGTTTTCTAATGACTGACAATAGCAACTTCTTAATGTGATGAGCAAGGTGCAACCAAAGTATTGTCATTGTTGTCAACACAGTCAGGTTGATCAGTTGATGTAATGGACAAGAGTTCATTGATGAGCAAGGTGCAGCCAAAGTATTGTCATTGTTGTCAACATAGACAGAGGATCGGTTGATGCAATGGACAAGAGTGCAAAGGTCATTAGATGGATCGGTTGATGAAGTGAACAAGAGTTCAGAGCAGTCAGAGCATGTACAGTAAATTTCCAAGAAGACAGAAGTGACCCAGATTCAAAGAATCAAAGAAAAAGACAAGTAAGAAAACTGTCGCGATATGTTTTCTATCACGATTTTGCGACATCTCGAAGGAGAGAGAAAATGTTGTCAAAATTGTCACAATTTCGCGACATCTCGGAGGAGAGAGAAAATGCTAGAAAAACTGTCACGATTTCGCGACATGTTGGAGGCAAAGAAGCCAAGTGGAAAAACTGTCACGATTTCGTGACATGTTGGAGGCAAAGAAGCCAAGTGGAAAAACTATCGCGATTTTGCAACATGTTGGCAGAGAAGAAGGCAAGTAGAAAAACTGTCACGATTTCATGACATGTTGGAGGCAAAGAAGCCAAGTGGAAAAACTGTCACGATTTCGCGACATGTTGTCAGAGAAGAAGGCAAGTAGAAAAACTGTCACGATTTCGTGACATGTTGGAAGCAAAGAAGGCAAGTAAGAAAACTGTCACGATTTCGTGACATGTTTGGAAAGAAGGCGCAAGCAAAGAAAACTATCATGATTTTGTGACATGTTTGGAGAAAATGCGCAGGCAAAGAAAACTATTGTGATTTTGTGACGTGTTTGGAGAAAAGGCGCAGGCAAAGAAAACTGTCGCGATTTCGCAACATGTTTGGAGAGAAGGCGCAGGCAAAGAAAACTGTTGTGATTTCGTGACATGTTTGGAGAGAAGGCGCAGGCAAAGAAAACTATCGCTATTTCATGACATGTTTGAGAGAAAGAGCTGGCAAGGAAAAGTGTCACGATTTCGCGACAATTTGCAAGAAAAAGTGCTAAGGAGGAAAAGTGTCGCGATTTCGTGACATGTCGGGTTTTCGTGATCCGATGAGAAGAAAAGCGCTAAGGAGGAAAAGTGTCACGATTTCGTGACATAATGCAGGAGAGAGAGACCGATAGAAAAAGTTGTCACGATTTCGTGACATGCTTCATTTTTGAGATACAAAGCGAAGAGAAAGAGGAGAAGGATGAAGTGTCGCAATTTCACGATAGAAGAAAAACGAAGGAGCATGGAAGCAGAAGTGTCACGATTTTGCAACAAATTCAAGGAGGAAGAGCTCAAAGGTGAAATTGTCATGATTTTGTGACACGTTTCGTTTTCGCAGGCAAAAGGCAGAGAAAGGCATAAGGCAAGAAAAGATGTCGCGATTTCACGACATGTCTTGTTTTTGCTAGTGCTTGCAAAGAAGAGTGCAAGGAATCGAAAGTGTCACGATTTTGTGACATGTTCCATTTTTGCGGGCGTAAGACATAGAAAGGCACAAGGCAACGAATGTGTCGTGATTTCACGACATGTCTGGTTTTCACGGGTCCAAGCCAAGAAGTGAACAAGGAGGCAAAAAATGTCACGATATCGCGACATGTCTTGTTTTCGTGGTCAAATGCCAAGGAAGAGTTAAAGGGGCATAAATGTCACGATATCATGACATGTTGTTTCTGCGT